>OY763908.1:8912071-9547857 GCA_963667235.1 Nomada lathburiana
CAAGTGGCGCATGTGCTCCTCTTCGGTCGAAGATGCCACCAATATGTCGTTGATGTACGCGTACACAAAATCCAAACCGCGTAGAACCTCGTCGATGAAACGCTGAAACGTCTGTGCCGCGTTCCGTAACCCGAACGACATACATGGAAACTCGAATAGCCCGAATGGAGTCTTTATCGCGGTTTTGGCAATGTCCTCCGCGGCCACCGGAATTTGGTTGTATGCGCGCACCAAGTCTAACGTCGAAAACATTGTTTTCCCGTGAAGCGCGTGAGCGAAGTCCTCAATATGCTTCACGGGATACCTATCCGGCACTGTTCGCGCATTTAACACCCGGTAGTCCACACACGGCCGCCAAGCGTCTTGTCCCTTTTTCGGCACCACGTGGAGCGGCGACGATCACGCACTTTCCGACGGGCGCGTGATGACGAGGCGCATCATCGTCTCGAATTTGCGTCGCGCGTTCCTCAAACGGTCCGGTGCGAGGCGCCGAGGTTTGCAGGCCACCGGCGGTCCTGGCGTTGTGCGAATATAATGCATCGTTTCGTGTCTTACTTCCGCGGGTGTTCCCACCGGTCGCGTAATTTCCGGAAACCGGTGCAGCAAACCGTGGATCTTCGAGTCGCCGAAAATCGTCTTTACCGTCGGCGCTGACGACCCGGACTCCCGCACTGAGCGTCCTGGCACTGTCATCGACGTCACTCGGTCCAACAATCTACGATTGCTCACGTCCACCAGCAGTTCATAATGCGCGAGAAAATCCACGCCTATTATCGGCCTCGACACGTCGGCCAGTACGGAACGCCACGTGAACGCGCGACGGAGCCCGAGGTCGAGGCTCAACGTAACCGTCCCGTACGTGGCGATTTCCGAACCGTTCGCCGCGTACAACGCGTAGGAGGTTCGCTCGGGGAACCCGCGGGCCCTCGATCGGGGGAAAACGCAGAGATCGGCTCCGGTGTCGATCAGAAATTGTGTTTTGGTTGTTCGATCGGTCACGAACAGACGGCGCGACGACGGCCAATGGTCGCTAGCCGCCATCAACGACTGCCCGGCGTGTTTCCCTGGGCGGACCAGTTACATGGGGCTTCACACCGCACAGCGTTCGTCCCGAATTTGAAATGAATTTTTGGTCATACATTGTGGTGTCTGTCTGACCTCCCCAAGAATCAACTCTATAATATATAAGGTTGATGTTGTCTAAAAAGGTTTCGTATGTGTTTTATTACAGTTTTCCTGATTTGGTTGCGGTTCCGTAGACGTGTTTAAATTTGTCACATAACTGTGGGACTTGTCGAGCAACTTGTGGTCCAAATGCTCCACTTCTTTCTTGCAGACATAAGAATACCTTCAGTAATAAATTTCCCGGCGCTGTTATAGCATACTGTGCTGTGTAGGAGTGTGTTATCTTGGAGATGTCTTTAACACTTACTTCTGTTGATTTCTCACCCTTATGGGATAACGTTGTTTGTACATTTACGCGATATTCGCACCCAGTCTGATCAGTGTCATATTAATAATAAAATTAGAATCATATTTTTTTATAAGTTCTGCTGTTTGTTTTTGACATAGTTCAGCAGATTGTATGGTATTTTCGAATTGTTCAGTGTGTCGGCCGCTAATATATTTTGTTACACGCCTTTGTCTTATTTTATTATTACTTTTAAATCGCATGACCCAACTCTTTGATGCTGTAATTGAAAATTGTGGATTTATATACTGAAACGCTGCTGCCATTGCCCATTGTTGCAATGTTCGAGTAGTAATATGCTGCTTGACTGCACGAGCTGCGACGAATCTTTTATACACCCGTGTGTTAATCATTTTATATTTCTCGAAACGAGTTCCACCTTCTTGTACTTGCTCCTTCCATTTATTAAGTTGACATTTGCTAGGGTTTTTTCGTGGAAATCGTCGTGTGGGTATAGTGAGCTGTTTATGAGGTGGTTGTGTTTTATTTTTGTGATATTGGCGAAGTAGTCTCTAGTTAGTGTTATGATGAAGTTGTCTATTCTTGGGATATTTGCAGTGTCGTATAGTTTTTTGTTGTTGGAATATTGTTTATAGTTGGATTTTTCGCTCCTGTTTATACCGGTGCATGTTCTAAGGCATTTTCTTTCAAAGTTCTCTCAGTTTCTCCATGATTGAGGGGCTTATATTGTACCATGTTGGGGAGCCGTATGTTATTATTGGTCTTATTAGTAGCATGTAACAAATGGTTTTTATTTTTGCGTTTAGGTATTTGGAGTGGAATAGTTTAGCGTTGTTTTAGAAAGGTTGTGTTGCTTTTTCTAATTGGATATCTATGCGTTTGTTTAGGCGGAGGAGATCGTCCAGGTGTATGCCCAGGTATCTTACTTTTTTTCTGTGAGGTATTGCCGTGGTCCTGTGCTTTATTTGGAATGTTTTGTATGTTTTTATGTAGTTTTTGAATTGGTTTTGGATCTTTTTTCGGAATAGAATGGTTTCTGATTTTGTCGGGTTGATTTTTAGCTTCCATGTACTGTAGTTGTCGTCTATTTTGTCAAAGAGGTGTTGCATTTTTTCTTGTATTTTCGTTATGTTTTTGCCTTTAATGTATACTATGAGGTCGTCTGCGAATTGCAATGTTTTTATGTCTGGTGATTCGCGTATTTAGAATAGTCTTGGGATGTCTGCGGTGTACAAATTGAAGAGATCGTGGGTGGTTACTGTCCCTTGTTGCAGTCCATCTGTCAGCCGTAGTGTTAGTGTTCAATTGGCTTTTGTGTTCGATGTGAAGAATTTCTTATTCTGCGTCACACTTGTAATTATTTTTTGCAGGTGAACTGGGCAGCCTTTTTTTGCTAGCTTGTAGAGGAGGCCTTTTATCCAGACGGTGTCGATGGCCTTCTCTAAGTCTATCATGCAGGCAGCTACGCTTTCATTATCGTGGAGGGTGTGTTGGATGTCGGATGTAAGGGTGTGGGTTGCATGTGCTGTGCTGAGCTGTGGTCTGAATCCAAATTGAGTGTCTGGGATTAGGTTGTTCGATGTGAAGAATCTCTCCAGTGTTTGTTTCAAGAGCCTTTCGAAGATTTTAGAGACGTTTGGTATGAGGCTGATTGGCCGGTAACTGGATGGGATGGACGGGTTTTTTCCTTTCTTTTCAGTGGAATGACTCTTGCTATTTTCCAAGCTTCGGGGAAGTAGTGATTGTTTAAACAGTTATTGAAGAGGACGTTGTAGCTGGGGAGGAGGCTGTTGGGCAGGTTTTTTAGGACTATGTGGGGGATTTAGTCTGGGCCTGTGGATTTTTTGTTGTTCAGCTTTCTGAAGAGTTGAATTGTTAGAGTAGGCGTTGAGAAGTATTTATTGTCACTTTCGTATTTCGGATTTATGGCTGTGTTGGTGTCGGAGAACTGCGTGAGGGTGTTGCTTGTTAGGTTGCTTGGGTCGTTGTCCTTCTTGTGTGTGGCGTGGTGTTTTTCTACTAGTTCTGATAGCCTGGCTTTCCCTAGTGCTATGTTTTGGGAGTTTGTCGCGGCGAAGTGGGCTCCTAGTATATTGAGTTTATCTGTGTCTTTGGTGATTATGAATTTTTGTTAGGCCTTCTTTTTTCTGAATATTGTGTTTATTTGTGGAAACATATGATGTGAATTTATTGGGATGTTTTTTATTCTGTTCTCCCAGTATGCGTTTACAGACTTTTGGAACTCCTGTTTGATTTTTGTTTTGCATTGGCTAAGGAGAGTCTTTGTGGTTTTCATTATTATTTGGGTGAGGTAAGATGGATGTCTGTACTCGTTATGTAACGTTGTTAATAATATGCTTTTTGCCTTCTGGAGTTTCCTGATTTTGCTGTTCACGTATAATTCTGCTGAGTTGTGGTCTGGGAGGGTGGGTACGGTTCTGTGGATTGCATTTAGTATTACTTTGTCTATACGGACCAGGTAGTGATCTATTTCTTCGTTTGATAGGTTTCTGTTTTGCGGAATTGTTGTTCTCCAGTTTTTGCTAATGTTCTTTTTCAGTTTGGTCCAGTCCATTTTGTTATAGTTCAGTGGGAGAGAGGGGGTGGTGAAGGATATTTGGCAGTCTTTTTTGGGAAGTGTGAGATGGATCTTGATCGCCCTATGGTCGCTGTCGAGGTTTAGTGTGGCGATGGTGTTGTCTGTGTTTTTGTTTAGTACGTAGATCCTGCTGTCTAGTATGCAGATGTCTAGGTAGGCATTGCTTCTTGGGAAGGTAGGGGTGTTGGTGCCTAGTAGTGTGATTCTGTGCTCTATGCTAGTTTTGGTTATCCAGTTCGCTAGAGCGAGGCCTCTGCCATTGTAATAGTTATTGCTCCAATTTTGGTGTTTGGCGTTTAGGTCGCCGGCTAATATGTAATAATTGTTGGAGTTTCTGAGAGAGAGTATTGAAGATTTGGGCTAGATCGTTTATGAATTTCGTTGCCTGGGATCCCGCCGCGTAGCATGCTATTATGAAGAGGTTGTTATTGTTCTGTAGTTTGATTTTAATGATAATGTTGTCGAGAATTGTTGTGTCTGTCATTAGGGGGATAAGTTCGTGGACTACCTGCTTTTTAATTAGTAGGGCTACGCCTCCGGCGTTGTTGCCGTTTCTGTCTTTTCTTATAAGGTAGAAATTTTTGAATTTAGGGCTGTGCTGTGATTTTAATTTCGTTTCATTTAGGAGTGCTATGTCGGGGTTTTCTGATTCTAGCAGTTGGGTTAGGTTGTATCTTCTTTCGTTGGATGCAATGGAGTTTACGTTTGCTGAGATTATCTTGAGGTCTGTGGCGGTCTGGTTATCCATTAAGAGTGCAGTCCGTGTCGGTGATATTGTGCTCTTCGTGTATGCCGAAGTATATACGGGCTGCAGTCTGCTGTATGTGGGTGAGGTTTCGCGTTAGCGCCATTGCGAAGGAGATGTTCGGGTTTGTTTTGCTATTTTCTATTACCTTCTTTGCGTTGTTTAGGGCTTCTAGCTTAGAGTTTACTTTTAGGGTTGCGTTATGTTTTAGCCTTGATTTTAATTCTTTGAACTTAGGGCATCCTTTGTTGGATGGCCGAAATTCCTGCATCTAACGCAGTATATTTGGTGTGCGGGGAGTTTGTTCTCGCTTGGGATTTTGCACTGTCCGGGTTCGTGCTTGTCTGCGCATTTTACGCATCTAAATTCCAGGTTACAGTTTTTGGAAGTGTGGCCTGCCGTTTGGCAGCGGGCGCACATTGTGGTGTTCTTTTTGTGGAGCTTGTCCCATGTGATTACTTGGTGAAGGAGCCTGTTAGTCTGCATTAGTTGGTTTATGTCGCTGTTGGTTGTGAAGTTTGTTACTTTTATGAATTGGACTTTGTTAAGGCGGAGGTTTATGAGTTCTGTTAGTATGTCTTCTGTGTCGAAGCTGGAGTCAAGTCCTTTGATTAGTAGGGTTTGTGGTTTGAGTGATTTTGGGGTGTACGTAAAGAATTTGGTCTGTCGTTTTGTTAATTCGCTGATTGTTGCGTTGTAATCCGGTAAGTTATCTACTAGGTGTACCGGTTAGTAATTCTTAATTTTTTTTGTAAAGAAAACAATTTAAATTTTGGTAAGGGGAAAAAATGCTTTATTCAAACTATGCACCATCGCTAGCTATACATTTTTCCCATCTGCCCTTCAAATTGTGGATGCCCTTCCAAAAAAATCGTTCACATTTTGAGGCGAACCAGTCATCGAGCCATTTTTCGACATCTTCGTAATTGTTGAAGTGTTCCTGTGAAAGTGCGAGAGCCATCGATGAAAACAAGTGGTAGTCCGAAGGGGCCAAGTCTGGTGAATACGGCGGGTGGGGTAAGAGTTCCCAGCCAAGTGCAGAAATTGTGTCTTTGACCGTTTTTGCTGTGTGTGATGGGGCGTTGTCGTGTTGCAAAATCACTTTTCCGTGTCTTCGAGCCCAATCTAGGCGCTTTTCGACCAGTGCATGGTTCAAATTGATCATTTGTTGACAGTAGCGATCGGTATTAACTGTTTCACCTGGTTTCAGAAGCTCATGATACACGACACCCTTCTGATCCCACCAAATGCATAGCATTGTCTTCCTTCCGAAGTATTCGGTCTTGCGGTCGATGTTGGTGCTTGTCCTGGGTCAACCCATGACTTTTTGCGTTTTGGGTTCTGAAAGTAGATCCATTTTTCATCTCCAGTCACGATCCGATGAAAGAAAGACTTTCTTTGATGCCGGGAAAGCAAAACTTCGCACACCGTTTTTCGTTTTTCCATTTGTCTATCGTTGAGATGATGTGGTACCCATTTTCCTGCCTTCTGAATCTTCCCCATGGCATGCAGACGATCAGAAATGGTTTGTTGAGCAATATTCAACTTCTCTGCCATTTGTTGTTGAGTTTGCGTATCGTCTTCATCCAACAGTGCTTGCAATTCGGCGTCTTCAAACTTTTTCGGCTGGCCCTGGCGTTCTTTGTCCTTCAAGTCGAAATCACCACTTTTGAACCGCCTGAACCAACGCACACAAGCGTCTTGCGTTAGGACATCGTCACTGTAAGTTTCCACCAGGATACGACGGCTTTCACTCGCGTTTTTCTTTTGGTTGAACAAGAAAAGCAGTGCGTGTCGCAAATGCTCTTTATTTGGTTTGAAACTAGACATGTTTAACACAAAAATTAAATATGACGCTAACTCGAAATCGTTTCAACATCGACGGCGTCTTGAAATGTATTGTCATAGCAACAAAATAACATAAAAGTTTAGACTGTAAACACGCCCTTGCGTCCAGGCCCATCCAGTGCAGAAATTAAGAAATACTAACCGGTACACCTGGTATCTGTACGTAATGTTTGGAGGCGTTAATATGTTTGATTTTGATGTTTTGCATACTTAGCGATTCCTTGATCAGCCTGAAGGTTGTGTGTTGGGTACTCCCTACTATGTTAATGATTCGGGGGTTTGGATGCGAGGTCCTTGGTCTACAGTTTCTCTGGCTCGTTGGTGGTTCGGTTGTCCCTGGGATTGTCCTGTTTGTGCCCTGTGATGGTTGGCTCCGGTCCTGATGTTTTCATGGTGGTGTCTTCTTGGGCGCCTGGGGTTGGCGAGGCGTTCTGGCGTTGCCTTTTTGGTGAGACTGTGGCTCCATCCTAAGTTTGCCCATCCCTTTTTGGGCTGTGCGCGGCTATGGGCGTCTTATTTATTTATATTGGGAGAAATGTGTGAAGACGCCCCCTATGGGGGGGCAGGAGGTAGTGCCGGATTCTTACCAACTAAAACCACCCCGGTCACCTTCCTCGGGCGCTGGGGGGAGGCTCCGTGACCTCCGGAGATATCTTCCGGTGCCTCCCCGCAACCCCGCCATTTCGGCCCTATCATCGGGAAGGTCTGATCGGACCCTCCGGTTCTCCACGATGCAAGGCCGCGCCAGGGGTGACACCCGTCGCGGCCTTCCTCTCGCGGAGGAACCGCGGAGGACCCGTCGGCCCTACATATTGAACCTCGTTTAAAGTAATGTCCGTCGACGTTTTTGCGGACCCATCGAAAACCACTCGCACTTTTGTAGTGGTACGACGGTGTCTACATGTGCCCGCCGCAACGACGGTGATTTGAACAATTTTCCTTCTATATCGGGAAACCTACTTTCGACCGTGATTCTCGAGTCACCTAGTTTTGTAACATCGTCAGTTACAGGGATCTCTACCATAGAACGTTCGTCAAAATTCCATGTGACCGTGTGCATAAACCGCGTTTTGCAAGGGTGAGTGACTGATTCCTCACTCTCTGGAAGCGTTTCGACTTCCCAAAACCATTTCGCGCTGCTACTCGCGATTGGACCTTGCGAACACTGTACATAACTCCGAACCGTGCCTATCACGGACACTCGTATCAATAGGATTCCACATGGTCCCATGTCCCATGGACTGCTGTTCATATGCTACGCGCCTTAGGAGTTTCGAGCCGCTTGGTGATCGCGGGGGCTAAGACGTGCGGTGGGAGAAAGGGGGCGTTGTTTCTGACAATCGGCCCGAAAGTTCACTTAATTCCGAGGCCTGATCTAACTTATTGATAACTTCTTTTGCATTAACTGTTTTCGTGGAATACAACCAAGTGAATGTTGAAAATCCATCAACTACTACAAAACTGTATTTATATGGTTTACACGTCGTTGCCCTAGGACCTACGTGACCGACGTGATAGGTACTGAGCGGTCTGTCACCTTTTGGAATGGGCATTAATTCGCCTTCTCTCTTTCCCAACTTTTTTCTCTGACACTATACAAGGAATACAGTAACTGATGAATTTCTTTATGTTTTCTTCTAAATTCGGAATACAATGTACTGATGTTTTCTGTCATCTTTCGCACCCCGAAATGACCATTATCATGCGCTCTTCTTATTATTTCGATTTGCATACACGAAGGTATGACGATCAAGTTTTTACCATTTTTTCGCTTCATTAAAATATCGTTTTCTATAATATAATCTTCGTACGCTTCTTTTTCTAAAATATGTCTTGTTATTCGCAGTCTTTCTTCTTCTGCTTGTTTTTTTTAATCATTATCAGTAACTTATCCTCTATTATTATTAACACTGGATACCGACTAAGCGTGTTTGAGACGTGTACCGTGGCGATGTTCTACATTGTAACTGAATTCCTCGAGGGTCAATGCCCAACGCGCGATTTTAGTGGATAGATCTCTTTCTACTAACGTTTCTTTGAATGCTTCGCAATCTGTGACGAGTTTGGATTGGCACACCTAATAGGTAAACTCGATACTTTTTCACTGCGTTAATTACGGCGAGTACTTCTAATTCATATGAGTGATATTTTCGTTCTGCGTCTGTCGTTTTCTTACTATAATAATACACGAGACGAAATGCGTTATCATTTACTGGGTTTTGTAATAATACTGTACCAAAACCGTCCTGTCTAGCGTCGGCGTGAACTTCGCTTTCCGCTTTCGGATTATAAATTCGTAATACTGGATTCGTGGTCAACGCGTATTTTAATATTGAAAATGCTTGTTTTTGTTTTTCACCCCAAACGAACTGTTGGTTTTGTTTGATTATGTCTGAGGGCGGTTTTGCGATCTTTGCGTAATCTTTAATGAACTTGCGGAAATATCCGGTTAAGCCTAGAAAACTTTGTATGTGTTTTTCATTTTTTGGATCAGGAAACTTCTCAACCGCCCGAACTTTATCGTCTTACAGGTAAAGTTTACCATTTTCAATCTTATGTCCTAAATACTCTATTCGCGTTTTCAAAAATTGTCATGTATCCCAATTAATATTGTAGAAGTTATTTTCTGTCAACCTCACGTAGTTTGGAATAGAGGGCAGGTAGGTTAATAAGACTTCAGTCTCCTTCACTTATCAGCTAACTTTATTATTATAAAACGTTGACACACGACAATTCTCAACGATTAACGACTCTCGCACGATTCTCACGATGCTCTCAATTCAATACTCTCTGCTCTCGATACGACTTTCTTAAACTCTCCCTTAACTCTTTTTTTTTTTTCGAGGTCGAAATCTTCAAAAGATGCCTTTTGACCACACTTCGGGAGGGTCAGAAGGACCCTCCAAACTGCACTAGGAGGTGACCCCCCAGTGCAACCCTCCTAGCTGGCCGTGTTCCAGGCGAACCCGAGCCGAAGGGTTATCTGAACCTATTTGTTGGTGCAACTCTATGTCTCCTTCTGGTACGTGGTTCGTTGAAGAGTACTGAGTATTGTAGCAATTTGTATAATAATTATTACAAGGTTTAAACAAATTCGTTGGTAGAAACCAATATAACAATTTGTACACCCTAGTCTTATAAATAAAATACAAAATTGTGCTTATTCCTAATCCATAACCTAGGCAAGTTTAAAACTTTCAACACTTCTCATTAGCCGACAGTTTCCTAGACTGATGTTCTAGTTGTTCGGCTTCGCGTCGTATAGACTCGACGGATTTCAGTTGTTGCTAATGGTCAGGATTTGCGTTAACTACATTAACTTCTGGAATATGCGTTAAACTAATATTTACAATTTCGGTATAGTTAATTTCTGGCATTCTAAAATCTAAATTGTGATTCATTTTGCTGTTCACTATTTCATTCGCGAGTAATGTTGCTGTTAGGCTCGTTACAATACATCCTGGTTTCATAGTTAATAAAAATACTCCAGTTACTGCTTTCGAAATGTTGGTCGTCACAGCTGATTTGTAAATATTCTGTAATAGGAACTATTCCTATCCAAGATATATCATTCGCCAATTCGTGCCAAACTATTCGCGCCAATTCTAATACCCGGGTTTTGTGCAATTACAGAATATTTAGAATATTTAGGAATGTGTCTCTCGCATATTTTCAGTCTCTTTATATTCCGGCATTCGTTCAATTCGATTTTAGTTACAGGTGAGAAATTCCTAGTGTGTGGATCAATTATTACATAGTGTCCAGCTAAATCTATGTAATACAATCCTCCTTGACTAACATAATTTAAAGGAGGTAACGAAATTAAGTGGTAAGCGGAAGATTCGGTCTCCTCAACAATGGGAATTCGTATCTCGAATACAAGTCGTTTGCCCTGTATAATTGCAATATTGATTTTGCTGATCCTTAATGAAATCGTATTCATGTTCTGAATCTTGTGGAAATGCTAATTGTTTGTTACCGAATTGTTTCGCTATTTCACTTAACATTTGTGAAATAAAGTCTTTATAAAGTCTTAAGAACTAGAATACAATCAGAAACAATATTAATCTAACTTAATCATATAAGGTGGCAAGTAGAGTAAAAAAAATACACTAGTCTATAGGTAACGGAACTACCATTTTTAACGCACGCTTATAAACGCCTTGTCCGGTCCTCACGGAGACGACTCGAATGACGTTGTCATCACCCGGATGAACATCTATTATACGTCCCAGGCGCCATTGCAATGGGGGAAGATTATCGTCCCTCAATAATACGAGTGTGCCGATATTAATGCTGTTTTTATTGTCATAAAACCATTTAACGCGTTGTTGTAATTGATTGAGGTACTCTTTGTACCACCGCCGCCAGAAGCATTGCTTGAACCTTTGTACCAGCTGCCAGGATGACAGTCTATTCGTATTAATATTAGCAAAACCATACTCAGGTACAGTTTGCAACGAAGTACCTATGAGAAAATGTGCAGGAGTTAAAGGTGCGGAGGAAAAAGCTCTTAAAGAGAGGAGTATAATACTCCTCTGGGACCGGTTCTCCGACCGGTACGTTCGGTTCACCTGGGAACTCGTCTATATAAAAGTCGGGAAAATATCCCGGAAAGATCAGTGGTACAGGCTGTGGTTCCCGCTCCTCGTTTTCGTCTGACAACCCTCGTTCGGACGACGGGGACGGAGGCCCGACTGGGGAGGAGACGCTGGTGCTGCTCAATGGGACCGTGGACGGCTCCGAGTCCACCGAAGACGAAGGTGAGGCCGGGGAGGATGAATAAGTGAGTCTCCGTGGAGGGATGGACAGCGGGGTGTGTTGAGATGATTGGGAGATGGGGGAGTATGAAAGGGATCGAGGGGAATAAGAAGATGTGGATGAGTGAAGGGGCAAATTATTAGAGGGACCCGGTGAGGATGGAGGCTCGAGTGAATCGTCGACTGTCAGATCAATGATTACGGGGACCACTTCGCCAGCCGCGAGGTCGAGGGTCGCCGGTGGAGAGTCCAGCGTCAAATCAATCGTTGGGTGGTTTCGTCTCGCCCGGCGGACGACGATCAGCTCCCGGCGCCTACTATTGTGGCGGAGCCGTGACAGCACAGCCCTTCTGTTCCAACAGAAGCAACAGTTCCAACATAACAACCGCATTTCGTAATAATTATTCGCTCGAGGTGTTTCGAAGGATAGATGGAAGACCGTTGAAATGTTAATTACTATTGCAGTTTATTATTGCTCACCTTTAGTATCGTAGTCGTTTAAAAAAATCATTCGGATCATTGGACAGCGGAGTTAATGGCCTTCAGTTCAATACTGATTCTACTTCTATTATAAATGTGTTAAAATCTTCAAAGGACAGCAGTGTATCGCCTATAACTCGGTTCAAGTGATATTTAATTTACCGTCTCCGAACCCGGTAAACACGCGTGTACTCATTTCCAACGCCGGGCTACCGATTCTTTGGTGCTCGTCTTTCCGAATCAAACTCACGACACTTCCAGAGTCAATAAACGCACGGCACATTAGTCTGTTTATCTTAATCGGGTACACCTTTTCCCGAGCACTGATCACACAGCCGACGTTACTCGTTTTCGCGGCCTCCGTGCATCCCGTCGCGATACGACCAAATTTACCGCACTTAAAACATTTCGGTCCTTTCGCTTTTTCCGGGCAATCGTGCAGTTCGTGTCCGTTCGCGCCGCAAAAGAAACAATGTACGTTCCTTCTCACTTGCGCTCGCGATCGCGTCTCTTTAAATCCCCTCCTTGCGTCTTTCTTGAACTGCTCTACTTCTCTCGCCCCTCCTTCCCGCTTCTCCTTCCTGCGATCATATATCTCCAGGTTCTTCTTTAGTTCACTTATGTTTTGCGAATTATATAAAACCGATTTATTTGAGTCTTCATCTTGAATTCCGTCAATGACATATTCGATCACCGCTTCTTCCTCGATATGTCCTTGACTCGCTATCTCCATCATTGCGTAGACGTACTGTCGTCCGCTCTCGTTCTCCCTTCCCTTGCGCTTACTCAATTGTGTATGAACTGTTCGGCTATTTACCTGCACCTTAAATTCTCTTAACAGACTCTTTTTCAATGAGGACCATGATTTTATTCCTCCTTCGATGGTGATGAATTGTTTTGCAGGACAAATCCACGAGGTGCTTTGCGTGGTAACGTCTTTTTGTGGAACCAGGGTCTGGTGTTATTTGTGTAATGGTTGGTAAAATATTTCGTGCCCGTACTGGTGGGTGAGTGGGCTTTTGCGAGCCATGTGTTCAGAGAATTGGTCCACATTTCTTCTCGGAACACAGTAAAGAGGTCGTACACTGCGACCTTCCAAAACGAGGGTGGATGGTTGCGAGTGGCCCCCTTGGCCAGCTTGTCCACTTCCTCGTTTCCCACTAGGCCGTTGTGAGAAGGTATCCACATGAGCTTAATTCCGTTTGGCTTTTGGCTGCTTTGAATGGCGCTGTTGAGTTTGGTGATGGTTTCTGTAATGTACCTATTGTTGTGGTTGATGTCCCCTTGAGTTAGAACCTGCATGACACTAAGCGAATCTGTGCAGATCAGGAAGGGCTGGTCAAGAAGACTTGAGGCAAAGTCTAGTGCCCTGCCTATGGCCAAGCATTCAGCAGTGAACACTGAGAAGTGCCTGTCCACGCTGACTGCCTCCGCCTGAGCCAATTCGCTGCATAGCCATGCAAATCCTGTGGAGTACCCATTGAGTGTTTTGGAACCGTCCGTGAATATGGGAGTGAATCCCTGGTATCTTGCCCTTATCAGGTTAGCAAAGTCTTTATTGATGTCAGTACTGTTCGTTAAGATGGCGCCGTCTTTTATATTGAATATATCTGTTCCAGCTGCAGCTAAAGTTTGGGCAGGATGAAGCTGAAAGCAGGTGTCCAGAGCGAGCATGTGGCGCAGTGGCCATACTCTGCACAATGCATCAGCAATGGTTTCCAGTGACGGTGCACGCCCATGAGTCTGGTCTAGTGTTCTGTGATAAAGTTCAAGTTGTTCCTTTAAGAAGTGTACAGGGTTAGACATGGCTTTGGTTATGTGTTTTTCCCCTGCAAACAGTGCTCGTTGTTCCAGGTGTGGTAGTTTGGCTTCTGCGAGAGTGACGTTGACTGGTGTGGTCTTTCTTAGGCCAAGGGCAAGCCTGGCTGCTGCGAGTTGGATCCTTTCTATTTTGTGTAGTGTTTTGCTGCTTCTTGGTAGTGTTATGTGTAGGCAGTATTCAATCCTCGAGCGGATGAGGCTTATGTAAATGGTGAGCAGGGTGTTTGGTTCTGTGCCCCACCATGTGCCTCGAAGGAACCTGATTATATTGAGTAATTTGCGTGATTGAGTGCAGATCTTCTCCGTGTGATGTTGGATGTTCAGCCTCTGATCTATGTGCACGCCTAAGAATTTTGCTATTGGCACATTGCCTGTGGATGTATTCCCAAGTTGGATGATGATAGAGTCAGCAGGATTAGATTTGCCATTGAACATCACAAATTCTGACTTGGCAGGAGCAATGTCCAATCCAATTGTGCGTAGCCTGCGAAGGCAGTTGTTGGCTGCTACCTCGACATTTAAGCATGCTGTCCGTTGATCGGTGCTCGTTGCATATATTGCAACGTCGTCTGCGTGCTGTAGGAATTTAGTGTTTGTTGGTGTGTTTGTGTCTATATCAGCCGTATATAGCGTGTACAGTAATGGGCTCAGCACCCCACCTTGCGGGACACCCTTGTGCATGTGTCGAGTGATGGTTTGCTGTTCTCCATCTGCATCCTGAGTGCGAAAATGTGCTCTTCTGAAAGCTGTTATGTAATGGATAATCCCCAGTTGGTGAAGTTTGGCAGTGAGAATATCTGGAATAATATTGTCAAAAGCAGATTTAACGTCCAGAAAGATTGCAGCTGTGGGTTGACCCAGGAGGAGCCCTGAGTCCACCTGTGTGGTTAGGCTGAGGATGTTGTCAGCCGTGGAGCGGTTCCTCCTGAATCCAGACTGGCTCATGGGGAGTTTATTATGGTGTTCTAGCCAATAGATTAGCCTTCGTGAAAGAAGTCTCTCTAGGAGCTTACAAGCGCAGGAGGTTAATGCTTGTAGCGTTACCACTCTAAATAATGCGTCGGAGGTGAGAGTCGATGCAGAATAGGTCCGGGTATAGAGAAAGACACGGATGGTTCCTCGTTAGAGTTTGTCGCTGATTTATTTGGTAGGTTCCAGAATGAAAAAGGTAATAAGAAAGACAGGTAACGTAGGCACTTGGAACCCAGGGTACTTGTATTACCCAGACGCACGATTGAAACTGGCCGTGCTTTCACAGAAGTCGTCCTTGTTTCAATAGCTTGATCCGTGGATCCTTGATCCCAACAAGAGTACAAGGTTTAAAACTGGCCGCGCTTTCACTGAAGCCGTCCGCGTTTCAAGAGCTTGATCCGTGGATCCTTGATCACAACAAGAGCACAAGATCTAAAACTGGCCGCGCTTTCACTGAAGCCGTCCGCGTTTCAAGAGCTTGATCCGTGGATCCTTGATCACAACAAGAGCACAAGATCTAAAACTGGCCGCGCTTTCACTGAAGCCGTCCGCGTTTCAAGAGCTTGGCTAGGTTGCTCTCGACTAGGCTGCCTTCCTAGTACTTCTCTACTTCCTGGAATTCCAGGGCCTTTTTATACTTGGTTGCTCGGGTGGAGTGACCAATGGGGTGTGCCGCTATGCTTGAGTCCCTGTAGTAGGGGTAGCGCTCGTAGTGGGGGTAGGGTGCTTGGGCCAGGTACCTGACCGGGTATGCTGGCGCTCGGGGTGGCGAATGAGGTAAGATGGCGGAACGCGACGTTGGGGAAATACCCGTCGCGTTACATGCTTAGATTAGCTTGACCTGGTTTTGGAATGAAGAATAGGTTACTGTCTCTCCAAGTGTCAGGATACGAATTGTGTGTGTAGATGTTATTGAGGACGTCTAGTAGGACAAGTCTCCACATGTTCGGCAGATTTTTGAACATGTTGTTTTCTAGCCCGTCCAGGCCTGGTGCGGATTTTGTTTTCAGCTTGGTTATGGTGTGGTTCAGCTCTTGGTAGGTGAATTCTGTGTCTAGGAATGAGTCTGTTGTGTCCCACTCGGGGTGCGAGGGTTTGCTGGCAGCCCAGGGGGGACATAGCTTGTTGATTTGGTTGTCTATCGCGTTGGAAGGTGGAGTTGCTCTGTCATGGTCTGATGCATTTGTCCATTTGTTTTTGAATATTTTAATTTTCCCCCAGAAACTGGTAGTGTCTGTGTTTTGGTTCAGTTCTTCTGCCAGTTTTTTAAAGCTAGAGATTTTCTTGTGCTTCAACGATTTCTTTGTTTTGGCGGCCTGCTTCATGTAGCCTGACCAGTCTGTAGATGCACCCGTGTGACGCCATTTAAGGAACAGAGCCTTTCTGCAACGGATGGCTCTGTCACCTTCTGTGTCCCACCACGGGACTGGGTTTCTGTATCGGTGTGGCGGGATGTGGCTCCTCCTGGGAGTGGCCCGTGTTGCTGCCTCTTTCATGCTGTCCGTGAGGTAAGCATACTGCCCCCCGGGTGTCCATGTTCAGGAAGTCACCCGAGATCAACGAGTCTTGCGCTGAGTCCAGTATGGATTTGTAGTGGTTCCAGTCCGTTCTAATAGAGGAGATTCTGTTGCTGGCGGACCTGTAACTGCGTTTTTTGAGTCGTAACTCTATCTTGAGTGGAAAGTGGTCTGAACCCCAAGGGTCATTTAGTTGTTCTGTGTGTATGAGGTGGGCTATCCTGCTGGGAGATATTATCAGGTCCAGATTGCTGTTGCGGGTTCCATTGCGTCCTATATGAGAGGAGGAGTCCGTGTTGTGAACGAGGCAGTCATTGTCTTCCAGTGCCTGTAGAAGTCGTTCACCTGTACCATCTGTGGTTGCACAGTTCCATACCGTGTGGTGGGCATTGAAGTCACCAAGTAGTAGGAACTGTGGGTGCCTGTTGAGTTTGCATAGTAGTTGGTGCCATTTGTCAAGTTGAAAGGGGTGTCCTGGTGGCTTGTAGCAAGCACATATTACTAGGTTGGCTTCCTTGCATTGTATTTCAATTGTGAGTGATTCTGTTGTCCCATCGTCAACCACAATGTTTGGTGCTGTGGTCCACTGCAGGGAATTTTTGACGATGATGGCTACTCCACCACCGCGTCGATTGTTTCTATCTTTTCTAATGGTTTTGAAGCCGGGGATATGAAATTTTGCGCCAGGGACGAGCCAGGTTTCAGTGCAGACGAAGATGTCATAAGACTCTGCCTGTCTCCAGAGCTCTGCTTCCTTGTTGGCTAGTTGTCTACAGTTCCAAAGTAGGATCCTAATATTATTGTGTGTGTGATCCATTGTTGCTTTTGTCTTTATTGGTTAGGTTTGAAGTGCGTTTAGACTTTGCTGGCATCTTGCTTCCCAACGGGAGTTTTGTGCCAGTTGTCTTTAGTTGAGCGTTTGTCTTGTTGTGGGTGGTTGATGCCTGTTTACCTTGAGAGAAGGTTTGCATCAGTAATTTGTGTGGTTGAGGTATACTGTCCATAGTTGGTGTTTGTTGTAGCGTAGTTGGTGTTTGTTGTAGCGTAGTTGGTGTTTGTTGTAGCGTAGTTGGTGTTGCTTGTAGCGTAGTTGGTGTTGTGTTTGGAGTTGCTTGTATAATAATTGATGCTGCTAGTAACGTGGTTGGCGTTGCTAGTTGCGCCGGAGGTTTAACATGTTGCGTGGTTGTGTTAGAAGCTGGTGTGTGTGAGCTGCTTTTGTCTTTTGGTGATCCGGATCTTGTCGATGAGGATGACCTTGTATATGTCTTGAGACCTCTGGTATTCCAGCGGTTGTCTTTTTGATTATTGGGGTTGGAAACCCCACCAATGACTCGAAGTTTGTATTCGCTTTCCATAGAGCGTTCTGGGAGTGGGGGAAACTCCTGTTGCGGTGCACACTGAAGGCGCCTGCTTATACTTTGTGTATCGGTGGTGGTGTTGTATGCAGCGTTCTGCTTTGCTTGAGCACAAGCCTCATAAATGCTAATGTTGTTGTAAGCAAGAATGGTGTTTACTTCCTTGTGGAACGCCATTTGTGGACAATCGGTAGAGAAGGTGGGGTGGTTGCCTTGGCAGTGGATGCAGTTGCTTCCTGAGGGGCACTTGTGCTCCAGGCTTTGGTCCTGCCCGCAGGAGAGGCAGGTTGCTTTTCCTCTGCATTTCGTTTGTGTGTGACCGTACTTGCCACATTTTGTACATGTTCTTACTCTTTCTACGTAAGGCTCTATTGGCTTGCTTAGCATTCCATATAACTGAATTCTTGCTGGTGGGGTTGATCCTTCGAAGGTCATTAGGACAGTCTCGCAGGGAATCCAGGAGACTTCCTTGGTAGATCCACAGTCCTTCTGTTCAGACGTTTAGCATGAATGATTTTACAAGGTCTGCTTGCTGCGTCTATCAGGTCCTCTATGGGGTACTCTAAGCTGAACCCCTTTAAGATACCTTTTTTCTCAATGAAGTGCCTGGGCACAAAGGCGATCAGGCTACCTTTCCTGTCAAGAGTGGTTCTTAGAACATTGTTGGCCTCAATGCTGTTGTTAAAAACAGCCGCAGCCCTGTTGAAGCCTCTTGGACGAAGCTGGTGAATGCCCGCTCGCATGGAGTGCAGGGCCTTTGCTATGGCCATCATGTTGTGGCTCTTGCTTTTTTTTGCTTCGTGTTGGCTTAGCCGTACTTCTACCACGGCCGGTCCTTTGTGGGAGTCTGGATATAACCTGTGGTTTTCTCCATTTTTAGACTGTGAGGGTGATGCTGCTTGTTCCATCGTGCTTTCAGAGGTAGTGCTGGGTCAGGGACACTTCCTCTTGGTTGGTTCATGAGGTGTTGTAGATACCCTTTTTTTTTTGCTGGGACCTATCGTGGTCCAGCAAGCTGCTTCCTCTACCTCTTTCCACTTTCCACTTTCGACTTTCCACTTTCAGCTTATCGGTCCTGATATTCTGATATCCCGATATCCCGATATCCCGATATCCCGGACGAGCCCCCACTTTGTAGGAAAGATTGAAAATCACGAATACGTTCCTCAGGTTAACTTCGTATATTTAATAAGCCGGTAACAATAATGATGATATGAATAGTACAGAATAGATATAAAAACGCTTCCGATCACCTTAACCCTTTGGCCTACACGCAATCTGCCGATTGTACGAGTCATAGTAGACAAGAAGTTCGGTCGCGCGCCGTGCCATTTAGCTGTTCAGCTGTGTGCCCAAACTGGCGCAAAATGTATAATTCTTGTAACGTGTATATTTCGGGGCTACAAAACGAATTGTGCAATAATAAACAACGTTTGGGGACAAATAGCATTTATTAGACGCCTAGGGCGTAATCGTGATCAATTGATCAGTTAACAAAAACAATTTATTATTTCAAAGTGGTTAATGAATCACTAACAATTTGTAAATTAATACTTTTTTAATGTAATGAAAATTAGTAGTCTTCAACTGTGTTGCGTAGCAGTTCGAGTTCGAGTGTGTCCAGACTCGTTACGACCACGCTTAGTGATGATTGCGATGTGGTAGAGGTTTAAATAATTCCAAGTATACACGTAGTTGTAAGTTACTATATACACGTTGAAATATATGCGTTTTATTCTGAATGTTACACTAGTTATAGATGTTCTGGTAGAGTTATCCGTATGTGTTACTTGTATCAAAGGTGCTAAGATTAGCTTTAGTGTGTTCTATTCGAGTTCTAGTTAAGTTCTGTTGCTGGAGTCTATGTTACTCCAAATGTCACCTCGGTTTTTACATATTAGCCAACTATTGGTGAATGAAATGGTGGGCGTCGGAGGCACAGTTTCTAATAGTTGATTGCGATTGGGGTTTGGACATTACTTGAGAGCTGGTGGGGACGTTAAGGGAAAGGAGTGGGAATGGGGGTGCGTTTTCTTCTCGCTGTACCGAGGTCCGGGTTTTTCCGGTTTTACGCTGACTGTTTTGATGTACCGTTTAGAAAATAGCCTGGTCGCGCCACACGTGCGTGCCGGCTGTCGCACGGTCTACCTGTATGGGCCGCGATACCTGGATGTGGAAAAGTTGGTGCTGAGCGTCACCTTTATGAAGGGTCGCGCGTCAACAAACTGTATGGTATCTTTCAAAACAATGAGGTACATGTCACGCAACTCGACAGTTTTTACATTCCCACGTAGTCTCACTCCTTTTCTTATGTTTCGTACATACTTTCCAAGCTCTTGTTGGATTTTTTTTCGATGCTGTGGGGTCTATATGTTTCGAAAAGTGACCCCAATGTTGCGCCTGTAGCCTCATTGGTATATCCCCGTTCGACAATGGTCCTTGTCTGTTATAATTTTTCGATGGCACGGTTTGTAATATTCCTTCAGCTATTCGAAGTCTATACTCATTGTAATTCTGTTTCTGTGTCATAGTGTTTTTGTTGTACAGAATATATGAATTGAAAAGTGCCATATCACATATGTGAAACAAAATTTTTCGGTATCCCTTCACGAATTTTCTCATAATAGAGAAACTCGCTAATACCTGATCCTGGCGATGAATACCAATCATTCCCTTATTTGTATTCAACAATACATCCTGGCTTGAAAGTAGGGTTTTAGCGACTTTCGTTTTGTCCAATCATTTCTGCACTTTCATGCTTTGTTGAAATCATATGGACGTCTCGTTTGTCCTTCCACTTCAAGGCTAGTATGCCATTACAGCTTCTTATTATACATTCTCCTCTTTTTATTTTTGCTTTAACAAAATCTCCCGGCATATTTTTTCTATTGCAACGTACAGTCCCAAGAACGTTTATCCCATTTTTAACCAAAGTTAGAAACAATTTCGGTGAGGAATACCAGTTATCTATATATAATGTATGTCCTTTATTTGGTATAGATTTTAATAACTCCATCACAACGGATTCAGATGCACTGTAATCTGGATTTGTTTTATCGTTTCCTGAATATATTTTAAATTTATAGCAGTAGCCTGATGCTGACTCGCACAGTTTATAAAATTTAATCCCGAATCTCGCCCTTTTCGAGGGATTGAATTGTCTACAAGATATGCGTCCTTTAAATTTCATTTACGATTCATCAATGGCGATATTTTCTTCCATTACATATACGTCTTTGCATTTTTCATTAAAAAAGTTTATCACTGGTCTCACTTTACGTAATTTATCGTTGTTGCCAGTCACATCGTTATTTGCAATGTGGAGAAACCTAGTGATTCGCAAAAATCTTTTTAGTGGCATACGTTTTCAGAATATGGGTGTTTCTATAATTTTTCTTTTGGACCAGTTCATCTGAATTTAATTTTACCTAACTGGTCTAAAACTGGTCTAAAATTACTGCTTTTATGCCTGGAGTTTGTGCATACTTCCAGATTTTTGGATTGTTGTTTTTTTCTTCCCAAAACCATTGCTCCGATAATTGGTGATAATTGCTGTCTTCATCATCGGAATCATCTTCAAAATTTAATCTTCGTGGACGTTTTCTTACAGGAATTATAATGTCACCGTCCTCACTATCACATTCAAAAGGATCTACCGAATCACGATCAACAATAGTACCACACGTCTCTTCACTCCCATCAAAATCAGATTCTTTTTTTGGCTGACATGATGGGTATAAGAATTTTTTTTCTTTCTAGAGAAGTATACACGAAGCGTGTAAACGTAACGAAGCCTTACGCTGTACTAAAGAGATGATCTCATTTTGTCAGAAACAAATGATAGAAACAAAATACTGCCGAAAACAGAACACTCGCATTTCAAGGAAATATACTCGATGTGAAATAACTCCAATCGCCGGTTCAAGTACGCTGCATTTTATGCATAGATTCTTTACCACGAGCGAGACTCGTGGTTTTCGCTTATGGCACAAATTCTTTACCACGAGTCAGACTCGTGGGTTCCGCTTATGGCACAAATTCTTTATCACGAGCCAGACTCGTGGTTTTCGCTTATGGCACAAATTCTTTACCACGAGTCTCGCTCGTGGTTGTAGGCCAAGGGGTTAACGGTCCGTCGCTGACTGCCCGTGTTGCTATCCCGCAACACGCGCGAGCGAACGCAGCGCGCGAGTCCTTTGTCTTCCGCGCGCGCTCTCGCTATACTACATAAATTTACTGTTAGGTATATTTCAACATAAATTGCACTTTTATGCGTAAAGATTGAGAAAGGTGGATCTTAGTTCCACGACAATCTGTACACTACGAATGCTTAAAACCGAAAAATTGATAATAAGGACTTTTTTTACTTGATGTTCCGTCCTAAAACGGGCCGTACTAGGAGACGTCGAGCGCGCGGTCCTCAGGCCCAGGTCAAGGGATTATCGAGGACCAGTTAACGACACTGCTGCTTCGTAAATTAAGGGCCCCGACTCCAGGCGCCATGACCTGTGTGCGTGCACTCACACAACAAAGGAAAGCATGCACATATACGCCATGCGCGAAAGAGAGGCTCGATTTCGTAGAATCGATCCCGCGTCTCTATAATTGCATTAATGAAACTTTCACGGGTATACCACACACGGGTAGACTTCACCACAGCCCGGTTGCTATGTCTGAACGCCAATAGATTCATCATTCGTTCAGGGGAACGCTATTTCTGAAACTGGCAAGCTTGAGACAGACATCGATGTAGGCAACAATATGGCCGCTGCATCTTGACACATTTCACATTTCGCAAATATTGAACGATTTAATAGTTTATTCACTGCTAAAACCACCAACCGGGCTTCCTTGAACTAGCACAAGATCACAGAAATTCTATTTTTCACAATCTATCACTTCTGGAAAGCGGAGGAACAGTATTACGATTTGCACGCATCCGACGTAAGAATAGTTCAATGATTTTCCGTCGGAGGCGTTTATGACACATTTTAGCTAATTTGGCCAGGTTATCGTCAGAGTCGATAAAAATACAAATCAGTCGGTAAATGTAAGTTATAATTTTACACCACGAACGGCGATTCATACGTGAATACGTGATGCGTGAACACAGACGCAAGTAAAACATAGTTGCCGCAACGTATCAATAAGTCTGTAACGCTGTTGTCACATCTGTTACAATTATAACCATCAGCAAAATGAATCGGCTCGAGCCGAGATGTTGATTCGAGCCGTTGCAAAAACTTTTTTGTAGGTTCGTGCCCCCCTGGGGTTAATTTTTTTTCCATAATTTTTTTTTAATTACTAACTATATGGCAATTACCTATATTTGAAAATGGAATAAGAGGAAGGAATAAACAATAAAAACACGTAATGATTTATAAATATATATTTATTTATGATGTACAAAAATATATATATATATATATATATTTATTTATATTTGTAAAAAAAAATAATTGTGTGCTCTAAAAGAAAGCCGAAATAGTAGTGAAACATCCCACTGTTTGATACGGTAGTACGAAAAGCGCTCTAACAAGGGAAGACTCTTAACTGGTCGACTCGGATTTTAATGTACTTTTGCAGGTTGCTATTACAGAGGCTCCTGATGGTCTACTATCTACTATGGTAAAATATTAGGTGTAGTTATTCAGAAACTTTAATGATATTAACAATTAAAGTTACATACCTTCTATGTGATGTCCATATCTTCTATAGATAGAGAGGACGCTTCAAGAAGATTGGTAACCAAGTGAGATGGTGTATGGCTTGTACCGTAGAGAGGCCCTAGGTTCGATTCGCGGTTAATTAACTTTTTTTTTTATTTATGGTTTCATTTTGGCGACACTGTGCACGTTTCTAAATTATAACTAGTTCTTTTCAAATGTTAATAACTTTGAAACAAGTTTTCGAAGTCGGTCCAAGATGCATAGCTAGTCCTGTAGGAATCAGTGTAGTTTTTGTAGCCTAGCGAAAGGTATTCCTCTTCAGTTCGATTTTTTATTGTGTTTGGTGTATGTACAATGTCATTTAATTTTTGTTATTTGTGGACATTGTTCGAATATGTGGCCAAAATGAAATCATGACTGAAAAAAAAAACAATTAACCAGGAATTGAACCCGGGACCTCTACCTTACAAGCTATAAACAGTCTCCCTTGGCTACCAAGTTTTTTGAAGCTTGTTTTCTATTTATAGAAGATATGTACATCACATAGAAGGTATGTAACTTTAATTGTTAATATCTTGAAAGTTTCTGAATGACTAAACCTAATATTTTACGTAGACCATCAGGAGCCTGTGTAATATCACCTGCAAAAGTACATTAAAATCCGAGTCGACCAGTTAAGAGTCTTCCCTTGTAAGTTCAGATTTACATACGTATATTTAATGAAAATATTTAAAAAATGTTTTTAAAATATTGGTAAGCAAATATTGATCATTGTCATATAGATAGGAATTAAAAAAAAATTAATGTAAAAAAATATACACGAGGGGGATCGAACCTACAAAAAAGTTTGCAGCGGTTCAGAAGCAATGGCTACGTATGGCAGGAATCGAAATCTCGGCTCGAGCCGATTCATTTTGCTGATGGCCAGGATTGTAACAGATGTGGCAACAGTGCGACAGAACTCCCAAATTATGTGATTTGGCAACTATGGCCTCCCACTCTCCATTTATAATTATGCCTAATGACGTTAGATGTCACACCGTGAGTTTATAACTCTGTATAATGTCTTTAGATGTCACCCCGTCAAATGTCGAACCTGCCAATTTTTTGATTTCACTAATGCCCGTTTCTTTGCAATGGCGCTTAGATCGATTCGGAGTTGGCTCCAAAGGAGTCGGGGCCCTTAAAGCAACTACCATGGTTCGATGGATTACTCGACAGATCCATAAACACCATACCTTCCAAAAAGGCGGCTAGCAATCGGCACAAGGAAAAACCTTCCACGTGCAGATGGCTAGCACGTTTTATGACGCGCAAGTACTAAGACTGTTTTTGAGGAAATCGTTTTACATCCTTACAATGTAGTAAGCACTGACTTTATCCGCTACGAACGATCGAACAGCTACTGAATCGAGACTGATTGTCGAGGCATATCGGTTGCTAAGCACTGTTATTTCGGTTGTCAGCAACAAATGATGCAAAAAAAAACACTATCCCTGCATGCCCAGAGTCAGATACTTATGCAAAACGGTTGGCCGCAATACCTCAGCACTGACGAGATATAGGAATAGACAACTCATCCAATGTATTTTTTCGGCCACGATTTCTGGGTCCCGGGGACCCATTACCATTTCCGTGTCACTCGCAACGTTACCCACAGATTATAGAAAACGATGCGAAAATTAAATAATTTTACAGAATTCTTTTGTTCTTTGCCGTAATGAACGGCAACAGAGGATATGAAACATTTAATCTTAATTAAAAATCTTTTAATTAAAGAAACACATGATAACAAGTTTTCTTATTTCAATTGTACTATCAATAAATGAAATAATTTTTAAAGTTATACTCTACATTATTTTCTGATAAATGACAAAAAAAAAATTGGGCTAAGAGATGTATATTTTTTTAACACTCAAACAATAAAGTTGCCACAATGAAAAAGATAGTGACGATAATTGTATACTACAATTGTTAATTGTATAGTTACTAGACAAATTCTTCAATTATCTTTTTCCTTGGAGCAATTTTATCGTTAATGAAAGACGCAATTTCTTATTTATATTCAACTAATAACAATAACGAAGTGCTAATGACCCTGGTGTCGATGCCACGTTAAACTTTAATTAAAAAAAAAAAAAACGAAGTAACTCATTTACTAATATAAGGCAATTCCTGCGATAAACGTGTCTGCAAACGATTATTGTTTGCATTCGGTTCCGAGCGAAGTGCACTACTCGAGATTTTACTGTATCTTCATAAACATAAGAATGCATTCGACATCCATGATGTTCGAAGGTCTCCGCGATATTGACAACATTGTAGTCGTCGAGTTTAGTCGCGCATTGTCGGTTTAGCTACTTATTCGCAGGTTTGGTGTTCACCTAGCTGGAAGTCAACTATCGTGATTATTTGCAACTGAGAAAAAAAGGAAAATAAGAAACTGAAGAAAGATCCTCAAATTTTTATTTTATGAGCAAAGTGTTACAAATTCACTTTTATAAAAAGATCTATTTAATTCTGTAAAAGTACATTGCATTGTATTAAAATATTACGATTTAGAATAAAAATAAAATACATTACAAAACATGTACTACAATTAATTACATTTTTTCCAGAAAATTATTATTACTTTATTTTTCTTATATTACTAAATATTTTGTGGCAATTATATGTAAAGGTGTGTTAATGTTAAGCGGGGTATCTGAAACACCTTATTTGAAATGTAGCATATTCAAGATGTTTAAAACAATTGATTTTTGGACTAGAAAATAAATATTTTAAAAAAGTGCGCTATACGCGACACACGTAATTCATCGCCCCGATGTGATTTCGACTCAACTCGAGCCAAACAGAAGTGCATCTCGCGACCAGGCACCGTAGCTCAATTTTTCTACCGAAACGTTGACCGAGAAATAGCTTTCCTGATTCTCCATAACATTTCACATATATTCACACAGTCGCATGAGTCCTGTCCCCACTACTTCAGTAAATAATAGTTCTTCAAGTGACCACTGTTCATGAGCAGAGGACGCTCGAATCAGCGTGGGATTTCTGAGTCGGTATGACAGTCACGTTGGGCCACGAAAGTCCATAAGATGACTTGTCTATTCATATATCTCGTCAGTGACCTCAGTGGCATCTTATGGAGAGCCACTGTAGTGGCCCGTAGTACCTCAGTGGCATCTTGCGGAGAGCCACTATAGTAGCCCGTAGTACCTCAGTGACATCTTGTGGAAGGCCACTAAAGTGGCCCGTAGTAGCGAAAGGGTTAAAAGCAATAAACCGGAACGTCCCCTCAATCCATGACTATAACTCCGCAGATACATATACTAACGACACAATCAGGAAACTCCACAGAACTAAAACCACCTTACTGTCACTCCTCAATAACGCCTACAAACACACATTCGCCCACTCACAAGATCTGATCAAAATAACCAAAGCCGAGCGGAAGAAATGCAAAGCATCCCTAAAAAGAGGAATTTCAGAAGTCCATAAATTCGCACTGGGAAAATAAAATAAAAAACATCCCCCTCCACTTCCACCAAATGTTCCCAAAAATAAACTCAATTTTTAGAAAAAAAGAGAGCTTGACAATCCCTAACCTAAAAATCCCGCCAACAAACCGCGACCTCTTAGATAGAGCCTTGATAGCTCCCGACTCAATCCAGACAGACCCGAATGGCAAATTCATAATCAACAACGAAACGGACATACTTAACGTCCTAGGAGCCCACTTTGCATCAACCAACGCTCAAAACTCAACACTAGGGAACCCTAGATTAACCGAAATAATAGACAAACACCTCATCAGACTCATGACAGACATTAATTCAGACAAACGGACAAATAACTCCATTACCCAGTTCTCCGACACCAACCTCGCCAGCAGCCCAAATTGATTTTTATAAGAAACGATTTTCGTGGGAGCATTTATTCGTACAAAGATGAAAAATAATTCAGATATGTTTATTATTTTGGATCAAATAGAAATATTGATAAAACCATTTGTTTTATTATTTTCTTTCAAATATCATCTTTATAATTAACATATTTTTTCAAGATAGCTCACTTAACTTATTTGCATTTATAAAAACATAGCAGAATATTTATGACATAGCTTGTAGAATAGAACTGATTTTATTGTTCCAAACATACGTTTGGGGTTGGAATACGTAGTACGAATAGTCGCTAATTAATTGGGTCAAACAACGGTCACCCATGCACTTCAATGGTTGATTGAATGAGAACCTCAAAAAATACAACGGGCAATTTTATACAACACGAACAACAAACAGAGCGCAAATAAGCTGCAAACTGTGTAGTGCAGTATCTGTAGCTTTCGATACTTTTTTCTTGCAATGATGAGGTCGTTTGATGTCTCCTTAATAAACATTCTGAAGGCGTGTGCACTAACCATTATACAGTCATGCCAATCTAATAATGACAAATCAAAGCTAAATTCCTCCAAATCGGCAGCATTCATGCGACTTAAAAGATTTTTTGCTTTGTTCGCTTTTATAATCCAAGTGGTAGCAATGAATGGGCGTAACACTTTTACGAGTTTAGTTGCTGTCCACACCATATTCAGTGCTCTGTGAAAAGGTATATTATACGAAAATTAATTTAAAACAATTTATAATAATACCTTAAAATCGTCATAAGCTTACTTAACATATAATTGAGCATTATAAAGTGGAACTCCAAGTATAATCAGGTAAATACAACTTTCAGATCTTTAAAAATAAAAGCTTACATTGTTTTTTTCTTTCTAATGATACGGATTAAATCATAGATCGCTGCAGGAATTATAGTAAGCAGCGTGTGAATCACAAGGAATACGTTAAAATTAGGAATGTACGTCACAGTCGGATACCACACCATCTTTCGAATTGGACATTTGCTTATTATGTTTAGTACTAGTTTCGTTCCCGATTCGTAGGTAATAGGGTTCCAATCGGACGATCCGTAGTTATACACCTCTAATTTGCAATATTTTCTGCAGAAAATATTAGAAAAGTTGAAAATTATATGAAGCAAATTATGCTCGAATGAAATTCTTATTTTGTAAAAGTAAGACAATGCACCAAGTGGCAGTAAGTTGAAATTTTATACATTTTATTTGGCAGTAATAATAACGCATTACCTATGCGTAACGTGATCCCAAATCAATGCGACAAGGTAGTTAACAGTCATGTCGCCTGGAACATTATCTACTACGGTAGTTATGGAGGCTGGAACGACATGCACCAAGCCCAGACCAATTAACGCGATTAGTCCTGTGCTTCCATTCAAGTTTGCCAGCCATGCTCGTGTCGGCCCCTTGTATGGCGCGACGACTATTCATAAATTAAGTGGGATTCCAGTTATTCCATGATAATGAAATGAACAGTTATATTTATTCATCCTGTCGTTTCAGACTATTAATAAAGAAGAAAACGTAAGATTTGAAGTGACCAAGTAATTAAAAATTTGATTAACAACATTCATTGTCCACAAAGGTGTCGAGCGAGTACCTTATTCTGGGTTAAATCGGACTGTCATAGAAATTTGAAAATTTACTTTGATGTTCAGTATGAAAGCGATAAATTTCACTTCAGAGAAAAGTTCTGAAAAAGATAAAGCTATCACCATTTTCTACATTACTTCTCTCCTTTTGTGGACATTGATTTTCTATTGCTAATTGATTTCATCTTTGTGTTCTCTAGTTAACTAGCACCCTATTCAAATGAAAATGTGCAGTAGAACTCCGTTTATACATATTATTAACTTATCGTGGGACATATAGATTCGTATACCGCGTCGTTCGTGTAATAGGAATCCGCATAATTTTCTCCACCAGCTGAATTGTCGTTCAGATGACAGGAATAAATGTTCGTACAAGAAGATTACACGAAACACTTGCTCTTAAATACCGCGTTCCCTTACTGTTCAAACTTAGACATTTATAAGTGGATCGAAGCACCGTGGTAATTCAGAAAACACGAGCTCAGTTAAAGTTAAGTTAATCGGGCAGCACATAAATTTCATGCATATGGGTGGAGTTGGTATAAATAGAGTTCCACTGTAATACAGCTGTCATACCTATAGTCGGTCTAAAAATTATGCACGGAAAGGATGCCGTTCTGCTGTAACTCTGGACTAAACCTTCGGTGGTCGCTTTGCTAAATGCGTATAAATTAATATACGTTTTTAGAATTTCGTCCAAAGCTTCGTCCCTAATTCCAGACGCGTTTTCTTCATCAGCGCGTATGATGTCTTCTGTGAATTTGAGATCTGCCGGAGGTGGATAACACTTTTCCTCTACACACTTTACGTACGGATGAGAGTACGCCGTCGAAATGTACACAAATGCCTCCAAATGGGAGCATTCCGTTGCTAATTCGAGCATTTCTTGCGTGGCAATAACGTTTGCCCGTAAGATTGCAGACGCTTTTGGGTTAAACTGCACTATCGCCGCATTGTGAATTATTATATTCACGTTCTCCACCAAACGTCGACGATCTTCTGCGCAAAGACCTAGGGAAGCTTCGCCAAGGTTACCGTGAATGAGCACAACTTTTTCCGTAAAGGTTGGATCTATCTTTCGCAGTTCGTTGAATATCTGTAGACAATAAAGTGAGTTGGAAATATTTTAGTCGGAATCTCGATAAAAGTTAGGTATTTATTAACTAAATTAATGGACAGTTGTACTATTCTATTATTAATTCCCTTTTTGTGAGACGGATAGCTAAGAATAAGAAACATAGTTCAGGTGACAAAATAACGATAACTGGAGTGCAAGTCATTTATTTATAAGTAGTTCATGGAGTATCATTAAGCTTCCGCAATTATCAATTGATTTTTTACGTATAGGCACCTAATACATCTGTTATCGTCGCCCTTCGTTTATATTGTAACTAAGTATTATGGTAGCACTTCACATGCGATTATTATAATTACTGTAAACCCGTTTTCGTACTTACGGTATTTTCAAAGTGTTCCTGCATTCGCTGTTCTATTGATAGGCCTTTCTTTGGCCTAACTGTAATGTAAATTTTGGAAATTTCGATGCACGTGCGCAAGAGTTTCTCCAAAATAAGGGTTCCGAGGAAACCAGTGCATCCAGTTAGAAGTATGTTCTTTCCAGCGTAAAATTTTCGTATTTCACTGTCGCAGTTGGCTTTTAAGATCTCCATCTCGCCGGATTGAAAAATGCTGTTCGTATTATTCGTTGTACAATTGCCCCTTCTCTTGATTTTAATTTTAAGCAGATATATTATTATCGTTTACGTAAAAGAATCGTGGTATCTCCTTTCTTTCCTCCTTGAAGTGTCTCATTTAGCTTCGATGCGAATAATTACAATAGCAACAAATTTTAGGCAAATAAATCGCGATAAATTATTATGAACAAATGATGTTTCGTTAGTTACTCTTTTGAACAATTCGGGGCCGATCTAAGCTTCAAGCCTTTTTATAGTGCACTGCCCTGCATTCAAAGATGCATTTCATCTTTTATGTATAGATATGTAATACGTGACATGCGATTGCAACGGTATAAATCTGAATATAAAGTTACAGTTCACTGAGTTCGTTGCTTGTAGAAAACATTGTGTTACCTTACACACATAATATATACATATATACATGTAATTAAAGTAGCACGGAGTTTTGACGCATTATTGATATATGAAACAGTATGTCGAAACGTATGTAAATATGTATGTAGCTCCAAAAGATCAAAGAAAAATGAAATTTTCTGCCACTCTAATTGTATGTAGTCCTATACAAGTTCTTTTCGCGCAAATTGGATTTATTTTCTTCCCCGCTTTAAAATTTTCAAAAAAGTTATATTTTAATGCTACGTTTGCTTGAAACGATTCAATGCAATCAAAGTGCTGAATGCGGGCATGTTTTAATCTACAGGTGATAAAATTGCTGAAATATAATTTCAGTTGACTTTGCTGATTTTGCAGTATTAACGAGGTGACGTAATTACGGGTTAAAGTTCATGTACATAGTAATATAATTTATATAGTAATTTATTATTATTTCTGATTACTCATTAATATATACATGCAAAGCCCAATGAGCGAATGCATAATCATTTGAAAAAATTAACTCCGCTACCATGCCAACGGGTCTCGTATGATCTTAGCGCTTGAAAAAAAATTTTTTTTACACTGCAAATATGTAGTCAAATTTGATGAATTTATTCCATATTTTTCTCATAATCAGCCACACATTGTCTTAATCTCTCGAAAGTGTTCTACAATATTTTGTATATTTACGTTTCCAGAAATAGCGGTTCAATTTTTATTGGAATGGTTTTAGTCACCTTTCTTCTTGTAATGAAAATTATAAACATTTACATGGTCATTATTTTGCTACCAAATTATCATTGTTTATATCGATTTTAACTTCTTGCAAATACTAAAAATTTGTGTTTGTTTGTAAATTCCAACATATCTCATAATTCTAGGATAGATTCAGGTTTGCAAAATTTAATTATTTGCATCCGTCCGTATCCGTCCCTTTGTGAAATTAATGTTTTTCTTGATAAAATGACCAGGACCCCTAACAGATATATTCATAATGAAACTTTCGTAATCGATAATGCATATCGATGGCCAAAAGCAATTAGATCGTTCATGATAGTTATTGGTAGCCAAAGTTATTTAAATTAATCTATTCATTCTTATACTGCAACATTTTCCTTACAGTTGTCAGGTTTATGACATAGTCAAAAGTAACGCTGTTTTTTAAGCAATAGTTTTTAGCGCTATATTGTCATACATTTTTACATCACATTACTTTCTCATAACTAACTCATTAAGATGTTTGTAAAAATAAATTAAATAAATAACAAAATGAATTTGTTAATAGTATAAATGATGAAATCTGTAAAATATGAAGTAGTGCCTACTTAATTGTTGATCTGGCCCACTGTGCGTCGGTAGCGATGAAATTGACAATGAGATGCGTGTGTCACGTGTAGCGTATTTTTTTGAAATAGGGTCATTTATTTTTTAGTCGATATATGAATTCTTTTAAATATCCCGACTACGTGAAATTTCAGATAAGGAGTTTCAAATATCCCGTTAATTATTAATATACATATACATATAATGAACACAAGATATTTAAAAGAATTAATTGATGTATAAAAAATATATAAGTACGTTTAAAGTAATATGCTCATCCTTGGTACATCAGCTCTTTAGAAAATCAGAGAATCCATAAGAAAATACATATCCAAAAACTATTCAATGTTTACCTATCACTTTTGCATACTGCTATGTGTATAAAATTTCATTTTTTAAAATATGTATGTATGAATCTTTTGCGTACGCATTATACATATGTAATCATAAATATAAAACTACATATATTTTATATCATTTTTCGGCCACCTTACTTCCATACTTCTTTGCGCACAATTATGAAAGATTCGATTTATGTAAAAAAATATGCATATCCATTTAATAAAACAATGCGGTTGTTAAATATAGATACAGAGTTATTTGTAAACAAAAGTATATGGTTATACAAATATAATATTTTTTCAACCGTTATTTTTATCCTCCGAACATTACTTTTTAATTGCACCGGTTGTGAACAAAAGAACTACTTCATTTGTAGAAATGAATTGTTTTTTATGCAACGCATCCACAACATTGCGAAAATTGATTCTTTAAATGAAAATAAACGCACATAATGACTAAAGTTTAAATGCAAATGCCTAAAAAACCGACCAAATTTGTCTATTGCACATTGCGTTTTCAAATACAAAAGAAATAGCGAATATTATATAGTGATTTAGTTGTTACAATTTAAATAATATGCCGAAATCGGTGTTCATCGAGATTAAATAATTGTGATATTCGCCGATTATTTGAAGTGCATACATACTGTCGTGAACCCGGTGAACGAAGTATTCCAAGTTACTAAAAAAAAAAAGTAAATCGCCTTTATTGTTCACTTTGAAGTGTACAGGTTGAATGTGTTCTTAATTCTATTTGATGTGTACTGTTTGCATATGTTCTTGATTCTGAGTGTCGGTGTGGTGTTTGGAAAAATGTAACCTGTGCTAAAATACTATTGGTTATTTCTAATTTGTGAGGGAGTGGAAAGAGGGTTTCTGATTGGCTGTTAATAGGGATGCAAGTGGCAGCGGAGGGAGTGCTAGGATTTTTAGGGAATATTGGGATATGGGTATTAAAATAGTCTAAATTAATACTTAATAGTAAAATGTTTTATTCGTTTTAAGTTCTGAAGGCACGTAAGAAAGGCACGTCTTAACGCGTTGAAAAAGATGTCTAGAGTGAGAGTCGCACAAGCCAAGAAACAAAAGCGCGTCGCATTTACGCCGCGGACATTGTGCATACAATGTATAGACCAGGGCAGTCTAAAATAAACCAATTAATCCATTTACGAAAAATAGATTAGTTTTGTCCTTTATTCAGAACAATAAATTCCAACACGTCCCCTCAAAAATAAATCTATTATTTAATTAAGACATGCCTCCCTTGTGCTTCGTCTGGGGCTAATTACATATGGTCCAACATTTGTTGCACAGGATTAGGGAAACCCAGAAAAACCTAATCAGACCATTTCTGTTTACTATAAAGTCGAAGAATAATTGATTAATCATTTAAGATTCATTTTCGCCCTGAATAGTAAAAATTTCACAGCTGGCAGTGATTTTGTCAGGACGTCCGCTACTTGATTATCTGTTGACACAAATTCAAGTTTAATTTTTTTTCTCAATTTGTTCCCTGGAAAAATGATATTTTATATCAATATGTTTTGATCTCTTGTGATTGCATGGGTTGTTTGCTATACTTATACAACCATTATTATCTTCGTAGATTACAATTGGTTTGACAACATCAATATTTATACTTGTTGCTAAGGATTTTAACCAAAGGGCTTCTCTAACTGCCTCAAAAAGAGCCATATATTCAGCTTCTGTAGACGAAGCTGCTACTGATGCTTGCCGTTTTGTGCCCCAGCATATTGTGCATCGTTCGAATAATTTAAAAAGATACCCTGTTGTACTTTTTCTATCATTTAAATCATTACCTCCCCAATCTGAATCAACATAGCCGCTCAGAAGATTATTATAAGTTCCTTTCTCGTAAGTTAATTTGATATCCACCGAACCCTTCAGATATCTTAACACACGTTTTAAATTCTGCCATAGTTCTTTGTTATTTTTATTTGTATATCTACTTAAAATATTCACGGCTATACTTAAATCAGGTCTTGTACACACCATTATATACATTAAGCATCCGATTAGATTTCTACACGGTGCATCATATGTTTCATCAGAATTTAAAGCTAAATAATCTAATTTACTTGGAAGAGGTGTGTTAACCGTTTTACATTCGAGCATACTAAATTTCTCTAACACTCTTTTAATATATGCACCTTGATCCAGTGTTATTTTCTCAGCATTTCTTTCAATTTTGATTCCTAAGAAAAGCTTAATATCCTTTAAATCTACCATACTGAATCTATTCATTAAATAATCTTTGAAACTATTCATTGTTTCATTTTTAGCAGTAGCAATCACAAGATCATCAACATATAAAATTACATATATATTTTCAGATATATTTCCTTTATCCAAAATATAAATGCATCGATCTACAGATGAATTTCGAAAACCTTTTTGTACTAGGCTTTTCTCGAATACCTCGAACCAGCATCTTGCTGCCTGCTTTAAACCATACAAGGCTTTATTTAATTTGCAAACTTGACCACTTTTGCTTTCAATTCCTTGAGGTACTTTCATATAAATTTCCTCTTTCAATTCACCATTTAAAAATGCAGTTTTAACATCCATATGGTGTATTAATAAATTAAATTGGTTTGCAAAAGCAATCAAAAATCTGAAACTTGCAATCCTTGCAACAGGTGCAAACGTTTCGTTATAATCAACCAAATATTCTTGACTAAAACCACGAGCGACAAGACGAGCTTTGTATTTCATTGAATTTCCAAATTCATCATTTTTAATTGTAAACACCCATTTACAATCAACGATATTTTTATTTTTAGGCATTTCAACCAATGTCCAGGTTTTATTTATCAAAAGAGAGTTTATCTCGTCAGTAATAGCTTTCTCCCATTGAACTTTATCGTCTCTATTTTTAATTTCATCGAAGGAATTGGGAGTTTTGCAAACAAAATGTTGAGCACACATAATGTAATCATTATGAATATCACTTTCGTCATATGAAACAGGGGGAAGTTGTTTAATCCTACCACTCCTTCTCGGTTCCGAATTTTCTTGTATTTCATTGGATTTGTCTTGAGATGAAGATTTATTATTGATGTCTACTTCAATTATGGATTTATTAGTTACATCACCTAATTTTTCGTCAGAGCTTACTTTCTTACTCGGCCAAACTATATCTGATTTATTACTATCAGATTTATGACTATGTATCATATCTGACTTACCATTATCAGATTTATTTTTATTTACCGTATCTGATTTACCATTATCAGATTTATTATACCATTCCACTGATTTCGACTGCATTTCAGGTGCATCAGTGTTCTCGATTCCTTTTTCAGAATTTACCTCATTAAGTCTAGCTATAGGCCGAGATTTTAAGTAAGTTGCTTCATCAACTATTACATCTCTAACTGTAGAGAATTTTTCTTGTTCTACATCCCACACTTTATATCCATTCGGCTCATATCCCACTAATATACCTTTCCAAGATTTTTCATCAAACTTTGTTTTCCTAACCTTGTTATGTATATAGACTGTGGAACCAAAAACCTTTAAATATTTTAATTTAGGCTTTTTACAATGCCACAATTCAAATGGTGTTTTGTCTTGTTTTAAAGCTTTAGTTGGAGTTAAATTTATTAAATACGTAGCAGTAAGGACTGCTTCTCCCCAAAATACTTTATTCAAACTGGCACCGCTTATCATTGTGCGTGCTTTTTCGGTTATTGTTCTAACCATTCTTTCCGAAACACCATTCAATTGAGGAGTTCGTGAGACTGTTAAATGGTAGCTAATTCCTCTTTGAGCACAATAATCTTTCATCTCATTTGACAAATATTCTCTACCGTTATCGCAATACAAGTTAACAACTTTTGAGTTGAAATGTGCCTCACTTTTAGCAATGAAATCTTTTAACACCGAAAATACGTCGGATTTATACGTAATTAAATACGTGACGCAATAGTGAGTATAGTCATCGCCAAATAGCACAAAATAGTTTTTACTATTTACAGTTGAAGGAGTAATAGGACCACAAACATCCGAATGAACAACAAACAACGGTCGCTTGATATAACTTTTATCTTTCACTTTTTCAAATGACAACCGTGCCTGTTTACCATTTATACAAGCTTCGCATAAATTGTCATTCGGTATGACATTATCAATACATTTCATATCATCAACCATTTGTTTATTCTTCAGTTCCAAAAATTTGGTCTTTCCTATGTGGCCTAAACGTTGATGCCATATTTCATAACTATTGTATATGCTACTATAAATTTTAAAATTATTATTTTCTATGTTTCTACTATTTATTTCAAAATCTATAGCAGTTAAATAGTTGAGTGTCTTACCTCTCATTATAGGTTTACCGTTTTTACCTATTTCAACTCCTTCTTCGTTGAAGGTAATTGTCATTCCAGCCTCCTGCATCCTCCGTACCGATAATAGATTATACGGCACTTCTGAGCAGTACAAAACGTCCTCTAGCACGCCTCGTACACCCATATCGCTGGTTACGTGGATGTTCCCTTTCTTCGTTGCCATTACGTAGGTTCCGTTCTTTGCTACCGAAATTTTTTATCGGCGGCAGCAACTCCTCGGAATTGAAGAATACATCACCCTTATTGATGATGTGGTCCGACGCTCCAGAATCCAGGAGAAAGGTTAATCTTCCATTTCCCTCAGTTTCAAATTGGTGATCCCCGGCCATGAAAGCAAAACCAGGTGAGCTGTTCTCTGGTATTACAGGTTCTGAAACTTCAACCGTTTGAATGGTCCTTTTCCGTTCCGTGTTGTATTGACAACTCTTCTTGAAGTAGTAACAATCTTTAATCTTGTGACCCTTCCTTCCGCAATGATGACACTTTAAAAATTCATCGGCTTTAGTTTTCGTAAACTGCCTTTTATTCCTTTTATATGGTCGTTTTTTGTATAATTTCTGATTCTCAAAACTATTTCCATTGTGATTGTGCACATTTGCACGATGTACTCTAATCACGTTCACACTTGGCGAATTAAACTCAGACTTCAGTTTTACTTCGTGGTCAAGCAGTCTGGTTTTCACAAAAGCTGTTGTTAAGTTATCTTCTGTTAATGTTTCAATTGCGGTGATAACGCCATCAAAGGTTGTAGGAAGTGTCAATAAAAGATGCGACACCTTGTCCGTTTCTTCGAGTCTCGCGCCAGCTGCTGATAATTCTGTTATCAGATCGTCAAAAATTGTGAAGTGTCTCACTAGTGGTGTATCACTTTGTAGTTTTAATATTAACAGTTTTTTTCTAATAGCCAGTTGAGTGGCTAGACTTTTCCTCTCGTAAATTACGTCCAAACTTTTCAGGATCTCAGCCGCACTGCTCTCGGGTTTTGCAAAACCAAGAAAAGAATCGGATAAATACTCGACGATTACGCCTTTTGCAACTCTTTCAGCCTTTATCCACGCATCAGTCTGTTTTTCAGGGGTTGGATTATCAATCACTTTGATCACATCAAGTTCATTTAATAAAGCACGTACTCTAAGTTTCCACACACTATACTTTTCACCATCAAATGGTTTAATGTTTCTTTTTGCTTTTGAATTATCCATTGTTATATTAACACTAGTGCACAGTTCAATCGAGTTTTAGTTATTATAGTTTAAACACTTAAAATTAACAATAAAATTCACACACAGTTCAATTAGTTATGGTTATTATAGTTTAAACACTTAATATTAACACTTAAAATTCAACTACGTTAATGAGAGTACTATCTGGGCCCATAACCTATTGGGATATGGGTATTAAAATAGTCTAAATTAATACTTAATAGTAAAATGTTTTATTCGTTTTAAGTTCTGAAGGCACGTAAGAAAGGCACGTCTTAACGCTGTAAGCTATGGTATTCTTTATTAGACCTTTACAATACAAAGTCTGTAACCGAACTGCCTGGCGGGCACTGTCGTAGAGCGACAGTGCTCTCCCCAAAAACAAAAGTGCATCGCTACGCAGCCACGTCGATGGCTGCACCAACCGGCCATATACATCGAGGTTTAGGCTTCACTCACACACACACACACACACGCATATACTACACGCGTTGAAAAAAGATGTCTAGAGTGAGAGTCGCACAAGCCAAGAAACAAAAGCGCGTCGCATTTACGCCGCGGACATTGTGCATACAATGTATAGACCAGGGCAGTCTAAAATAAACCAATTAATCCATTTACGAAAAATAGATTAGTTTTGTCCTTTATTCAGAACAATAAATTCCAACAGGGAAGGAGGTAATTTATGATTTGCAAAATGTCGTGTAGGAAATAAAAAAAAGGTACGAGGATTGCTGTGGTTGTTTTGGCAGATGTGTCTCGGGATTTTCCGTGCTACTGCGGGTATGCGACCTGCAGACGTGAAGGGTAGATGTCAGGTATCTAACAATTCATAGCTATGTATACATATATGAATAAACTCTCGTACGAAGGATACTCTACAGGTACAGTCTACAGCTCCTGTGTGTGGTGTATGTATAGTAAAAGGGGGAAACGAAAAGTATAAATGTTGTAAAGAAAGAATGTAGTACACATTGTTATATTCATGAAGGTACTTTCGAAAAAGTAATTTTTATCTTCTACTTTCCGTTATATGCCTTTCTATTTGAACACATCTGGAAATCATAATCCTCTTAGTAATCCTCCCACCCCCCATCATAGTGGCATTTGGTCACGGCTAGGCTTTGTTCTTCTCTTGCTTCACATTTTTACATCATTCTCATGTTTCTTTGTTTCATCGTGCTCTTTAATCGCAGAATTTTTCTTATATTAGTGAGTGAGTTACTTCGTTATTATTGTTAGTTGAATATAAATAAGAAATTGCGTCTTTCATTAACAATAAAATTGCCACAATGAAAAAGAGAAATGAAGAATTTCTATAGTTATTATACAATTAATAATTATAGTATATAATTATTGTAGCTATGTTTCTCATTGTGGCAATTGCATTGTTTGCGTGTTAAAAAAATATACATCTCTGAGCTCAATTTTGTAAGTAGTTCTGAGAAAATAATGTAAAGTATAACTTTCAACATTATTTCATTTATTGATACTAGAATTGAAATAAGAAAACTTGTTATAATGTGTTTTTACAATTAACACATTTTAACTACCTTTTATCGCCTGTGCTATCAAGCATTGCCGCAAAGAACAAAAGAATCCTTTAAAATTATTTAATTTTCGCATCGTTTTCTATAATCTGTTGGTAACGTTGGTAGTGACGCGGAAATGGTAATGGGATACCAGATACGAAAAGTGCGGGCCGGAAAAATGCATTGGATGATATGTCTATTCCTATTAAATATATTATTAAATCAAATAAACTTTCTTTTCATAAGACCAAAGAAAAACCTTTGATTGATACACGTGGCTATTGTTCTCACAACCAGCGTGGACACCGCAATTGATTCTACAAGATTAAGAAGACAAAGGAAGGTTTTGTAAGCGCCATATTACGGCTCATACGAGCACCATTAGTTAAGGAGCGCTAAGAACAAAAAGACACGGGATTCAAAATTCATCAACAATTCCTATATCTCGTTTGTGATATAGCTACTGAATACTGTGATCGTACCGAAATATGTGCAGTACATTGGGCATAAGCATATGTATCTACATGCTATTTAATGCTTTAGGATCAAAAAATTCGAAAAAATGTTTCATACGAAACTTATTTAACTAAATAGACCAGATTGAATAGCATATTCTGATTTTTCTTTTGGTTGTTACTTGCAGCATTACTTTTTTTAAATAGAAAGAAATTTCATTTTTATTCGAGTAACTACACTTCAAATTTGCATTAATATCTTCATACTACGCTTATTATAGAACAACTTACCCTCTTTGTTTCTTCGAAAAACTTGAAATAAACTATCCGTTGTAATCGAAACGAAAAATGTTCACTAAACAAAACGACGACAATGAACGATAAAGACAGATGTGGGAGGGCATTACAGTCTTTATAATACTCAATTTCTAATAAGTGTCGGAGCGCTTAGTAGGTATATTCTGCGTTCAAGTCAACACCTTGGTGTCCCTTATTTTTACCCTCTCCTGTACAACCAGCACGTGTGAATTTTCGTAAAAACTAATTCCGAAGCTTTCGTGTAACCCTGATACTTCTGTTGACACAAGATACTAACACACCAAGGATCCCCACAAACTTAATTGTTCGTCCAAATAGGTGGGCCCTTAAAAGGATCCCAGGGATACAAATCACAAACAGGTCAGACCCTTCTGGTTTACAGTTTAAGAAATTCAAGAATATGTTTCCCTGATCCAAAAAAAGATTAAGTGTCTAAAATATTTAACCCTTTCGCTTAAATTTCTTCTTATCCTTCGTATCAGTTGGAACAAATAACGAACCATCGTACGGAAATATTGTTATGCTGGTAATTTTTGTCATTTACACCAACACAGTAAGGAGTGACCTTCGTTAGTTTCATACGGCCCTGGCTAAATTGACTATACAGGGGATAGTTTCAAGGATGGAACATCCTTATTAGGCGTGAAATTGCCATTAATAAAGTGGAACTAAAAGTTTCTTGAAGATGAAAGGAAGATTTCCTTATTGATTCTAATTTGCTGATACATTTACAGCAAAGCTTTCCTTCTTTCTAACAATAAGTAGGATTCTGCCACCTCAAATACAGGTCATATTTAATATCTATAGATTTATCATAGAATTCTATGGAAAGTTAATTAGTGGTTGTATAACAACTTTTACAACTATAACAACAGACGTTTTACTAGAAATTGATTTCAAATTCCTTCCGCTAAGTCTAAGTTATTGTACGCATTGAATAGTAGGTTTGAGTGGAGGAATAGCGGAGGAGTGGAGGGCGGATATACTTCGGATGTGAGAAATTTGAAAAAAACAATTTTCTTTTCGATTTTCCAACAAATTTTTTTTCTCAACATTTCTCACATCCATATCACAGACCACAAAGAGCCGTCCAACTATTAATTTAACTTTTTTCCTGTATCCAAAACAGTTTCTTAATTATTCAGGATAATATGGAAAGTCAAGATTTCGCTGGAGGGGTGTTTTCACCCCTAGGGTCGTTCTTCAGCAAGAAAAGAAAATTGTACCATTGTTAGCATAACATCAACTACATTTGCGCAATGTTTCAAATTATTCTGAATTTTCGGGTTGCCGCACTTCCCTTGTTAGTCATTGTAAAGTATGAAATGGGCGAAGATATTTCCTCGTGTAGAAAGGTATCCAACAAGGGTACCTGGTACCTAATGTCGGTCAGGTTTTCTGCAATGAGTTTTAATTATGGACAACAATATTGTACTTTTGTTGTTTTCATACGATAATACAATGTTTCTTGCATATAGTATTATCATACCATTGTCAGCAAGTTGTGGTCCTTGATTTCCGAGTAACGACCTTGTGTCTCAACTTTTGTGTAAATAGATCTTACAGTTATAATAATAAGTCGCAGCAATACTTACGCCTTTTTATTTTCTTCTAGAAATTATAACGAAAACGTGACCAATTTCAATTCGAGTATCTTTGCTAAAGCCTGCAACAAAATAATGTCATATCGCTAGAAATTAATTCAGCAAGCCAAATGCAGAGTTGGTTTGGGTTGCTTTTGTAATTTGTATATGTTAGAAATTGTACTTTAAGAGTATGCAAGCTAGATCTTTCCCGGACAGTTCTGTGGTAAAGACTGAGCGTTCAATCACAGTTCATATACCTCCATGATCCTCCAGGAGCAGAGTCCCTATACCTTGTTAATGTCGAACGACTCGCCCATCCTGATTCCCACGAATCCGGTTATGACCCTTCTAAAATTGTAATCACTATCTAAGGTCCGACCCCAACTATCTAAATCCTAAACAGAAGCTTGCTTGTCCGGATAGAATTCCAGGAAATAAGTACGTGACCCCTGCACCCAAAACTCCTTCCCTGGCTAACTCCCACTCCCGATTTTCCGGCACATTTCCCAATATAAAGAGAATCGCAACCTAATATTGCGGAGAATCGCAACAGAAGACGAACTGGATCACAGGTGGACTCAGTGGCGCCAAGGCAAGTCAAACGTAAGTCTTTCAAACGACACATCGTCCAATCTTTCTAAAGCCTACGTGACTGCTCCCTTGAACAATATGTCAAGATCACAAAGCCCCACTCGTGCTCAAATCGACATGAATATGTTAGCCGACAAACTATTACAAGTACGCGACAGATTAAAAGCATTAGAAGAAACTAGACCCAGTGTACAAACGTCGAGTAACGCTCATGTATTTCCCGAACACGAGGAAATGCAATCTCTAACCAGAATAGAGAAATACGAACAATGTTTACCTCTAATTCCGGAATTTAACGGATCAAACACAGAGATTTTTATCAATACCGTCATCAAAGACGCGTCCATGCTGAACCAAACCCAACATCCACTACTATTACTCGCTATCATATCACAAAAACTAAAAGGACGCGCCGCTTTTATGATACGGCCAGATACCATCACGACAATCCCCAAACTAATAAAGAAAATTCGATTCATATACGGCAAAACAATCGATACGTCATCACTAAAAACAAAACGGGACTCGTGCAAACAAAGACCACAAGAAACTATCAATGACTTCGTGCATCGGTTTTCGCAAATACAAGATGAACTTCTAACCGCCGTGAACTCCGAAAGACGACTTCAAACGTACATTGATATTAAAGAAATAATATGCAACGAAGAAGGCATACAGTGTTTCCGACGCAACGTGAGACCCGAGATCTCACAATATTTATTCAGCCAACAATTGGAAACGCTGAACCAAGCATTCGAGGCCGCACGCATGTACGATACAGAACTCCAGTACATGCAACAACAATCCAAAATGTGGAACCCATCAAGGGACCACAGAAAACCGAGGGAACAGCACCATCCTACGCACAGGGAATCGAACCCAGGATGGAATGCAAAGGAATGCACCTACTGCCAACGACGTGGACACACAGAGCAGGAGTGCAGAACAAAACAATGGAAGGAACAACGAGGAAGACAAATCGGACGGACAGCCACCATTGGAAACAGCAGACCAACAGCACCAGAAGAACATCGCGTGGACAACTCCCCGTTTGTTCAACTAGAGCTGCCAGGACTCCGACCGACCACCTTCCTCATCGACACAGGTAGCGAAATTTCCATAATAAAGGAAAAACAAATTATAAATAAAGAACTTCACAAAGGCGCGCCCATGACACTCAGGGGTATCACGAGCAACACTACAGACACGTTATACTCGGTCTTCATTCCATTTAACAATAAATGTAATCCATTTCAAATAGTAGACGACAGATCTCCAATTTTTCAAGACGGCATATTAGGCTCGGACTTTCTATTTAACCACGATTTTTCTCTATCGTGTAATTCGTTCAAAATCGGCAACGTTATTAAACGTCGCAATAATTCAAATAATAACTGTAAAAACGAGACGGTATTGGTCAATTTCATAACGGGGAACGGAGCAATCACAAAAGTCGATGCAAACGGACAACCTATACTGTCCGATCACTTAAAGAAACAAATTGAATCAATAGAGAACTTTGATGAAAAGTTAGTCTTCCATATTAATAGTAACAATAAAACAAACGAAAGAATTACTTTACTAAAAGAAAATACTCGTTTAGAACATCTAACCGAAGGTAGAGACGAAGTATGTGTAAGATAATCCGAGGGTTCGGAGCGCCCAGTATGCACATCTGGGATATGTCACCGAGAGGCCGATACGCGAGCGGGATCGGTATACATTTGGGGGTGCCATAAAGCAGGCCCTTGAACGTACTACGTTGTGGGCCCGACGACCCCGCCTTTCGGGGCGCCCATGATGCAACGTCGGGGCACTCTATGGAACGCCAGCGTCGAGAACGTACGGATAGCGATCCGTAGAACATTGTATCAGTAGAGAGTAGTACGAATAAATAGTTGTTTGATCATCACTGGCTAATTCTACCCTAAAATTAGTCTTACATATGGGAATTAATCTCGAACTATCACGACAATTTTGTATAACCCGGTGACCCTCTCCCAAAATCATCAATTCTCGAACATGAAATTAAGACTACTGACGAAATACCAAGACATACGAAACAATACAGATACCCGCCGATACACCAAGAATCGTGAAATTAAACGACAAGTAACAGAAATGATACAAAATGGTATCATTAGGGATACCGACAGCCCATACAACAGTCCCCTATGGATTGTTCCTAAAAAGGCAGACATGTCAGGCAAACAATAAAAGATTCGTACCCTATTTGTTGAGAATTCAGAGTGCGTGGCGTGGACGTCTTGAAACCAGACCAGATCTTTCGCGTTTCGTCGTGTTTTTGGTTCGAGGGTACGCGTCTGGTGTTCATTGAAACGTTCAATGCCCAGCATTGAACTGTTGTTTGTGCCATTCGCTACAGAGGCTCGAGTGATCACTTCTACCTGACCCAAGGGTCCCAGGGCTTAAGGGTTCGACTCGGGTGGCCTCGCGGGTACATGGTTTCTAGATTGTCGCCAATGTCAAGGACGTCGTAAATTGTGCCCTGATGCTGGGAGAAAGGTCGTGTAACGATGTCTCCATATTTGGAAAAGTTCCCCTTCTTCCACATCATAACCACCCTCAATCGTGACACGCCTCCACCAATAGTTGCTTTGCAGTACCATCTCTCTAGTATAATTAGACGAATCGGATTATTTGTTAAGTTCGTAGATTTAAGACTCCACCCTTGCGAAGGGCTCGCTAGGTTTCCTTCGGCGGAGTTTGTGCTGAGGAAATTAGAATCGTTGGAGACACAGGAGTTGAAACATCAGAATCGTTTGAGACACAGTAGGTGAAGCATTAGAATTGGTATAGACACAGTGGGTGAAACAAGTTCGAGTTAGTCAGAGAAGTAGTTGATAATAATAAAGAGACCTATCGAACTCTGTTTACGAACAGAGTATAGAATCATTGTTATCAGTTGTTCATAGTTTATCATAGCAGAGGTACTCTAGTAAATATAGAATAAGAGTTGTTTATTAAAGAGTACGGTGTGTGTTATTTCACCACCTCCAGAACCTTGTTCATCAACTTTGAACATTCGTTCGAATTTTTGGGGCTCTTGCACTAATCCATTGTGCAGGAGAATTGTCAGGGAATCGTGAAGATTTACGACCTTCATTCAAAGCGACGCCCTGCCATAAGACTATTCCTAATATCGACGAAATATTAGATAAATTAGGCAACGCGAAATACTTTTCAGCCTTCGATCTAGCTTCAGGATTTCACCAGATCGGGATAAAAGAAAACGATACTAGGAAAACCGTTTTTTCGACAAGCGACGGACACTTTGAATTCGTTCGGATGCCCTTCGGCTTAAAAAATGCACCGCCGACATTTCAGAGACTTATGAATAGCGGTTTACAAGGTCCGATTGGTAACAATTGCTTCGTCTACATCGACGATATCGTAGTCTTCGGTAGAACGCTAGAAGAACATAATAAAAATTTAAAGATTTTGTTCGAACGATTGAAACAATGCGGATTAAAACTTCAACCCGACAAGTGCGAGTACTTAATACCGGAGTTAGAATACTTAGGTCACGTTATTTCGGCAAACGGAGTACAACCCCACCCCAAACGAATCGAAAAAGTAAAGCATTATCCCGTTCCCAAGAACGCGAAAGAAATAAACCAATTCTTTGGACTATGTGGATATTACCGAAAGTTCGTAAAAGACTTTGCCAAAATCGCGAAACCACTCAATGAACTTTTAAAGAAAGAAAAAGAATCCTTTTGGACTAACGAACAACAAATAGCTTTTGAAAAACTATGTGACGCGCTCACGACACAGCCTATCCTCCAATAATTGGGAAGAACCATTTGCTCTCACTACAGACGCCAGTAATTACGCATTAGGCGCAATCTAATCACAGGGTACGATAGGGAAAGACAAACCGATCGCGTACGCTTCACGGACACTAAATGACGCACAGACACGTTATCCCACGACGGAAAAAGAATTATTAGCAATCGTCTGGGCGACAAAACACTTTCACCAGTATTTGTACGGACGAAAGTTTACAATCGTGACGGACCACAAACCACTCGTATGGCTAATGAACGTGAAGGACCCAAATTCTCGGTTAGTACGATGGCGACTGAAACTGTTAGAATACGACTACGAAATAGTCTATAAGCAAGGGAAGCTTAATACGAACGCCGACGCACTTTCGCGAGGCAAAATCAGTGCGATAGAACAGGACGTAGTAGGAGACGAACTAGAAAAATACTTGAGCTACTATTCAACTAACCCCCAGACAGACGACGACGAATTCATTAAAGAAGTGACCGAAGGTTTAAATGCTACAACAGAACGTAGACCCCCTTCGATCCAATCCCAAGTGAAAATCAGCCAAGGATTCATCAAAGAGTTTCCAACTATCATTTACACGGAGATACCTCCAGAAATCATTGAGAGAAGCAAAAACCTACCTATCCCCACACGAGACCGAAAAGACAAAAATCGAAGTTTTTAATAGGGAACTAAACGGCGGTAGTAAAATCAACATAATACAAGACCGGGATTATATTAAAGAAATTGCTTCCCTCTTTTCTAAATTGAAACGGGACACAGAAATCTACGTCTCAAAACCAATCCCCTCGGATACAAAAGAAATCATCCGACTAGCGCACGACTCACTATTTGGAGGACACTACGCGTACGACAAAACGTTAAAGAAAATTCGTAAACGATACGAATGGCCTAATATTACGCGGGACGTGAAAAGTTACATCGAGAACTGTGTCACTTGCCAAAGACAAAAAGACACGAAACGACAAACATACGTACCCCAAACGACGGACATCCCGACAAAACCAACGAACAAAATTTCCCTCGATATAGTAGGACCTTTAGACGAAACGACTCAGAAAAGTAAATATATTTTGGTTATTCAAGACTACCTAACTAGATATATCATGTGCGAACCGTTGATTGATAAATCCACGGCAGCCATCATACAAGCCGTTTGGGCTTCATGGCTGAGAATTTTCGGTAAACCCAAAGAGATCTTAACCGAGAACGCAAAGGAATTCACATCCCTAGAATTTACAGAATTTTGCAATACCATGAAAACTAGACATGTCCTTACGTCTGTATACCATCCACAGTCTAATGGAAAAAACGAGAGGTCCCACATTATCCTAAAAGAGTACATTCGTTGCTACCAAACCGCAGGAAATCCCTGGGATGTAATTCTTCCCAAGGCTATGCTCAGTTATAATTGTACGATCAATCGTTCCACGGGATACACTCCGTTCGAGTTACAATTAGGGTATGAACCCAATAGCATTTTCGACGAACAAGACGAACCGTTAACACTCCGTCAACAGACAGAGAACCTTAAGTTGGAACACGAAAACAAAATTATCGAAACTATAGACAACCTTCAACTACAACAACCCTCCACTTCTTATAAACATCTCGAAATCATTAACAAAGGTAACTTAGTTCTCATACGGAACTATACCGCCAAACCGCTAGAAGAACGCTGGCGGGGGCCCTTCGAGGTAATAGAAGTCATGGATAACGATTTGGTTAGAATCAACGAACATGGAAGACTAACAGTTCATCACAGGACGGACGTAAAAATATTTAAACGAAATACGCAAATCATTTTAGATGACGCCTAACGGAAACATCGCGATTGCTTTCCTTTTCGCAACGACCATGGCAATAGTCAGGATCGCGAGTACGGCAACTTTGACCAGTGCTGAATTCAACGACGAAAAATATCAGCTGGTTGCACTTAACGACCAAGAAACTATCTTTCTTGAACACCGGAATCTAGTTAGAATGTATCACGAACAATGGAAAATCGTGATACGATTTTGCTCACATCCATGCCGATCTAGAAGCTATCGAGGAGTTATTTAGAAGCGTGCTATTCAGACTGTGCATTCGGAACGTAGGAGGATCCAAGTTTACATGCTCCTCAAGCAATAGAATCACGAAACGATTAGCAGATTTCAGTCAAATTCGGGGAGAGCTACGCAATGCGCTCTATACTGCCGGAATAGATAGCAACCCTACGCGTGTTAAACGTGGAATCTTCGATTTCGTTGGAGCTATAAGCAAAACCCTTTTCGGCATCAGACACGCAGTACTATAACGACGAACTCGATAAACTTTACGCAAACAACGATCGAATTATGCATTATGTACGCAACCAAACCAGCATAATACTCAACGCCATACAGGGCAACACTGCCGTGTATAACAGAACGTACAACCAGGTAAAAACAATTGATGAACAATTTAACAAGGTTAGAGATCTGTCGAAAGCAAACAAAATAAATATACAAATCGACGAAATAGTGTTGGATCTCGAATCGAATATCATCACTGTACGCGAACAGGTGAGAAGGATAGAGGATTTAACGTTTGATGCCAAACATGGTATAGTCAAACCCTACATCCTACCGCCAGAACAACTGTTCAAATTATTACGCGAACATGAACACGTCGATAACTTCCCGGTACCTCTTAAGGTGGGTCCACACTTGTTACCTAGGCCCGTTACTGACACCCGTCACCTCAGTTTTTGGTAACGAGGTTCGGTGTGGGACCCATTCCCTATACTTCTGCACGTAAAAATGCGTCCACATTTGTTACCGTCCCGGGATTCGTTACCTAGTCAAGTGGTCTAGAAAAGGTCTAGGAAGAAATGTGAAGTGTGTCCTGATACCTCATGGCGTTACTTTTTACTTGGTTCTGCCGTTCTATCCGCTGTCGGTATTGTGACCCGCTCCAAAGGAAGGACTTGAGTCGCTTTTGAATAGTTATAGCTTTCTTTAAATTTGTATCTTTTCTGGCTACCTTTGGCCGGATTAGGTTGATTAAAGTTGATGATTCTAGTATAACAATAATTTCTAAGACGTATGTAAGACTAATTTTAGGATAGAATTAGCCAGTGATGATTAAACAACTATTTATTCGTACTACTCGCTACTGGTACAATATTCTACGGATCGCTATCCGTACGTTCTCGACGCTGGCGTTCTATAGAGTGCCACGACGCTGCATCAAGGGCGCCCAAAAGGCGGGGTCGTCGGGCCCACGACGTAGTACGTTCAAGGGCCTGCTTTATGGCACCCCAAATGTATACCGATCCTGCTCGCGTATCGGCCTCTCGGTGACATATCCCAGATGTGCATACTGGGCGCTCCGAACCCTCGGATTATCTTACATTCGGCCATCCTGACTGTAAGTCTGTCCTCAGACTTGCTAACTGTGTAAACAAAAGAAAAGGAACAACATTAATTCCATCCCAATGTAAAGTTCTAACATCAGGAAATACTTAGCTTTTGTATACGATGGCCCGGGGTTCATGACATCATTGCAGCGTGCTTTCCTCAAGCTGCCATTGTCATTATATCCTTGCCATTCCTTGTTCGACATCGCTTGATACATGGATTGTTTCTTCTTCTTTTGTTGTAAAAATCCAGGGCCCCAAACCCTGTCTGCTGCTCTTCGTTCCAGGGCCACAAACCCTGTCTGCTGCTCTTCGTTCCAGGGCCACAAACCCTGTCTGCTGCTCTTCGTTCCAGGGCCACAAACCCTGTCTGCTGCTCTTCGTTCCAGGGCCACAAACCCTGTCTGCTGCTCTTCGTTCCAGGGCCACAAACCCTGTCTGCTGCTCTTCGTTCCAGGGCCACAAACCCTGTCTGCTGCTCTTCGTTCCAGGGCCACCAAGGCCCCGTCACAGATTCGGAATCGTCAACCCCAGGTTACGAGACCAGGACCCCAGAGCCACCAACTCTGTCCGCCCTCTACGTTCCAGGGCCACCAACCCTTTCACGGATTCGGAATCGTCAATCCCAGGTTACGAGACCAGGACCCCAGAGCCACCAACTCTGTCCGCCCTCTACGTTCCAGGGCCACCAACCCTTTCACGGATTCGGAATCGTCAACCCCAGGTTACGATACCAGGATCACAGAGCCACCAACTCTGTCTGTCCTCTTCGCTCCAGGGCCACCAACCCTTTCGCGGCTTCCTCAGGAACACATAACAACGAAATTTCTGGAATAGATGCAAAAATACAACTCATGCGAACGGCTAGCAACCATGAACAGACAGTATCATGCAGTACTTCAGATCACCGTAACACGCTCAAGTCAACAATGCAATTCCTTCACATGCAACAGCTAACAGCCACCAATAGCAGACAGTATTATGCGATACGTCTGAACGGCGTGACATGATCGAATCAAGGATATACTCCTTTACATCCAACTTTCATGGCTTCGAAATCGTCAACCTCGGGCTTCACCCGCCGAGGTTACGAAACCAGGTCCCCAGAGCCACCAACTCTGGCCGCCCTGATTATCGTTTCAAACAATACTTCAGGACTCCACTTAACCTGCGACGACCACTGGTTCGTACTGCCTTTACCCCCTTCTCGCACCGTCGTGCCCTTTTTCCTTTTTGTACCCGCACATGCGGTTCCTCCAATTGCCAATGGCCGACCCATGGCTACAATTTTCCCTCGGAAACGTCGTCCTTGTCGTTGAGCATATAGCATTTCTCTGCGTCTTACACACAAGAATTGCCTTTTCTCGTGCGTTGTCTCCAACACTTCTATGCTTCCACCAAGCATCTCTGCCGACCATTGCCAGCCAAGCCCTGATTTCTAAACAAAATAATAGCAACAGCCTAAGGTCAAATCGTCACAGTTGCAACGCACCGACCCTCCGTCTGGCCGTCGGTACGCGGCCCTTGTGGCAATAAAACAGACCTCATTTCCATGTTTTATTACCATATTCTTTCCTTTTTTTTTTCGCAAGGCGTAGTCGATTAGGATGGTACACACTTACCACACAGTCCCCAATCGCTTCTACCCTCATTGCTTTGTACTTACAAAACGTAGACCATTCCTTCTGGGTACCACGTTTTCGTACTACCAAAAGCAAGTCCACCGCTGCTTCCCAAGGCTCTCTACCTCAGGTGTCCTTTGTTCCTACCGGTCCCTGATACCTCTCTCCTTCGCTCCAACATTGCTTCCTGCATTTCCTTGTTTAGGAGGAAACAGCAAGACACGCCCCGCATCAAAGAATGGCTTCCTAGCCGGCGCTTTCCTTGATATCCACGATTGCCACAAGCAAATCGCGAACTTCTGACAGCAACCATTTTTCTCCTCAGTGGTCCTCCCGCGACATTCTGCAATTCCTGGCATAATGTCCCATCTCTCCGCAGGTGTAGCATCTCTTCTCTGATCGCCTCTTTCCTCTCCGCTCGTCGTCGTTCGACGGTTTTCCTCCGTCGAAGATGGCACATTACCGCTCTCCTGAAGCGCTGCGGGGGGGGCTCCATATCCTCGTCGCGCTCGGGCATCCACCCCAACGAATTCATAAATGCATACAGTTTGTTTGCATCCTGATGTTGTGCTGACCGTACCGCACGGGCCACCGTGTCGTGTATTTCTCGCGAACGAACTGGTTCCACGGGCGAGATATCCGGAGAAGAGACGCGTTCTCTCCTCTGGCTTTCGACGGATAGACTTCGATACGATTGTCTGTCCATTTCACCTGGCTCACTGCTCACACACACTCTCAATATAACTGAGCACAGTAGCTTCACGGACACAACCGCGTAAAACCAAAACGTCCAAGATCGTGTCGTGGCCCTACGTAAAGACACGTAGTGAATCCCACTTCTGATTTGTAAGACTAATTTTAGGGTAGAATTACCCAGTGATGATTAAACAAGTATTTATTCGTACTACTCGCTAATGATACAATATTCTACGGATCGCTATCCGTACGTTCCCGACGCTGCCGTTCTATCGAGTGTCCCGACGTTGCATCATTGGCGCCCCCAAAGGCGGGGTCGTCGGGCCCACGACGTAGTACGTTCAAGGGCCTGCTTTATGGCACTCCCAAATGTATACCGATCCCGCTCGCGTATCGGCCTCTCGGTGACATATCCCAGATGTGTATACTGGGCGCTCCGAACCCTCGGATTATCTTACACGTATATAATAAATCTTCATTATTTATAAAAATATAAAAATACTTATAAAAATATTTGACGAAGAACTTTTTGTTGATATATTGCGGCATTGATTTCTATCGTGTCTGTCGATCAATACTAATGGCGTTAATTGTATTAAAAAAGGGAAACTGATGTGTCGATTGAAATTGCATGGCTCTTGACCATGTGTTCTTTTATTCTAATCCTTACTGTAAGAATGGCCTAATACTCGAATCGAAGTCTCGATTAGATATTAGAATAATTGCGTAGGCGTATATATATATTGACAAAGTATTCCGTTTATTAAAACTGTGCTCTCTCGACCGTAGTCTATACAAGAATGCCTTCCTTTGGCAAAAGCGTCGGTCGTGAGGACGCCTACGTCACCATGGCCCTCTTTAACCATTTTAGGGTTTTTTCCCAAGGACCAGCTACGCTAGACAAGGACAGCATGCATCTACGAAATGCACATGGCCCGCCTCGGCCGTTCCTGTACCTCGAATATTCTAACATTCGGCCATACTGACGTCAGGTCTGTCCTCAGACTTCACATTTATTTCCTGAAATTCTAATGTCATATTAGTACTGGTGGCGCAACACGACACCGTCGTACCGGTCACGGCCCACCCCAGATACCGTCGTATCTTCCACCTCCCTGCTTGAGACACCGTTGTGTCCGTCTGGGTTGGTGTTGACCTGAGGTAATGCCTTTGCATTTCTCGGGTTGCCACGCCCTGCCTGAGACACCGTTGTGTCCTTCTGGTTTAGTGACAACCCCCTGATGAAACAATTACATCTATCAGTTGCCACTGCCCTGCCTGAGACACCGTTGTGTCCTTCTGGTTCGGGGCCAACTATCGATAGCATGCCGTAGTTTTTATCAGTGGTCATCGCCTAAGGTACCGTCGTACCTATGCTCGGCCCATGCCTAAGGTACCGTTGTACCTATGCTCAGCACCATGCCTAAGGTACCGTCGTACCTATACTTAGCACCATGCCTAAGGTACCATGTACCTATGCTCAGCACCATGCCTAAGGTACCATGTACCTATGCTCAGCACTAACGACAGCCACCGTGTCACGACGCTCGTTGCGTCCTTCCCCTCCGTGGTAGTACCCGTAGAGGCACCCTGGTGGATGGACGACTGTTGTCGTCACCGTCCACTGTCGTCTAGAAGCCTTTGCTTCCCCTTGGTGGAATTTGCCTGGCCGTCGGGCAACGTCCCTTTGCACCGCTTATTCCCCCTCTCTCACACCTCGCCTTGGCCTTATGCTTTCGGCTTCTGTCCAACTTTTCCTTTCTGTGGACAGAACATAGAGGTGAAATAATGCGCAACATTTAATTCCTGGACCTAAAACAAAATATACATTAAGAAAAGGATATCGAAACGATGCTATGCATCCTGGGCATCTCCCCGGATCGTGATCCATCGTTTGATCCCATCGGCTGCAACGATTGTTCTCAATCGCTTCGAGCCTTCTCTCAAATCTTCCGCATCGTAGTGGTCGTTCGGCATCACCGCTCGATTCCGGCATGGTACTTCAAATTTCGGTAGCAGCTTCCGGCTACTTCCCATCGCAGGTTAGCTGGTTACCTGGTTCAGCACCTACTCATCCGTGATTCCTTCTGCTTCTTCCTGCACTTCAGAGATATGCTCGCTCATATCTCCTGTCGACGCTGCTAGGTCCATTCGATCTATTTCTTCTCGTATGGTTTTTCATATTCCAACCGATCAATGTTCTCATTGGCGTTACGGTAACAATTCTATTGTGCATACTGTTTTATGGCACTCGACACTTTTTGACCTGCGTGTCCCAGTCCCAAGAATTGACCTGCCTGCTTTACATTTTCGACCGCGTCGATTTTCCGTTGACCTGGCTCTACCCCATGCTCACTTATTTCACGACCCAAGTATTCAATATTTTTTTCTAAAGAAAGAACGCTTCTCGAGTCTAAGTGTCAGCCCATGTGTTCGAAGAGCCTCCAAAACAGTCCGTAGTTTTCCTATGCCCTCTTCTACAGTATTCGACGGTAATACTATATCGTCTAAGGAATGGCTGTTGTCTGTTTCAAGGGTCGACAAATCTTTTGCATACCCCCGTAGAAACCAACTGGCGCGTTCGTCAAGCCATACATTCGCCCAGTATAATAAATGAATTAACATTTGCAGTTATTTTCTATACTTCAACCGTAACCGGCTCCATTTGATTTTCCAGTACCGATCGTCCGGCAAATCCTTTAAATATGGTATCTTCATATTTACCTCTTTCTGCGGACAATTTTCTCACCTATGTCCCGGCTGTTTGCAAAAGCTGCGTCGAATCCTCGGTTCTGTGCACTCCCTCGCTTTGTGGCCCATCTTCCCACAATTAAAGCAAGTGAATGATAATTCGCTTCCCATTGCGGTTCTAGTTGCTGTGATCACTCGTTCATCCATCTTCTTTTGCAATTTCCCAAGTCGCGACTCCGTTGTATCACGGCTCGTTCCTTCCATCGGCCGATCCTCACGGCTGATCGAATCACGACTCGTATTGTTCAAAATTGCACAAAATATCGCACCAAGGTGTCAGTTCAAACGATTAGTAAGTCACTATTACTAATTATTCACTCGGTTTCAACAAACTAAACTCAACACCAACTGCACAGTCTGTAGTTCGATAACAATTACTCAATTGTCTGTACACGGCACTCAATAATTGTTTATGCACGTAGCACGCGAGTATACATGTATATCGTCGCAATGTGCACTAAACAATTGGTAATCCCACTTCTGATTTTGTAAGAATGGCCTAATACTCGAATCGAAGTCTCGATTAGATATTAGAATAATTGCGTAGGCGTATATATATATTGACAAAGTATTCCGTTTATTAAAACTGTGCTCTCTCGACCGTAGTCTATACAAGAATGCCTTCCTTTGGCAAAAGCGTCGGTCGTGAGGACGCCTACGTCACCATGGCCCTCTTTAACCATTTTAGGGTTTTTTCCCAAGGACCAGCTACGCTAGACAAGGACAGCATGCATCTACGAAATGCACATGGCCCGCCTCGGCCGTTCCTGTACCTCGAATATTCTAACATTACCTTCTAAATCCTGCAATCAGATGGTCGAAAGGCTAAAAATTACTCGGCAAAAATTGCGTTAGTTTCGACCGCGTCATAAACCTGACCGAGGGCCGAACTCGGCACGCACTCGCAACAGCCCTACGTCGCCAAGGGGGTTTGGACTATCTCATAGGCAACGCCCAATGAGCCCTATCTCCCAAGACTAAACAGTCTAGAATACATAGGAACAGCGCCGCACAGACGAGTTCACACATTTACGGCAGTTCATAGGGGAGCTAACACATTGGCAGTGGCGCAAGGACGAGTGCCCACATCTACGGCAGCTCACTGGCTCCTTTGGATCGGGTCACAATACCGACAATTTCTCGATCAGCCGAACCAAGTAACGAGTAACAATATGAGGAAGCAAGAAACACTCCACATTTGCTCCCAAACCTCTTCCAGACCACTTCACTAGGTACTTATCCTGGTAACGGTGTGAGGCGAGGTAACAAGTGTGGAGAAGTATATTATATGGCATTAATCGACATATGCGACGTGAACATAGCGCTCAACGGGAAACGCGCACTACTAGAAATTAAAATTCCATTGCTCGAACAACAAAATTTTAATCTGGTGAGAGTCATATCGCTCCCAACTCACGGGTGGATGTTCCATTCAATCATAAATACCGAACAACGATTAATACTTTTGGACCCTTTGCGTCTTATCTTTGTACCAATCACCACCACTGAGGTAGCTGGTGCAAAGAAACTTAACGATCAGTTAATTATCAAACGATACGCACCAGATTATTCAACGCACTTCAAAGACAACTGTCTAATTAGTATACTTGCGAAACACGAGCCCGAGAATTGCGAAACCAGGTATATGCGGATCCAGAATACCGTTTGGATACAACTACAGTCAGGAAACCAATGGATTGGAATAGCACCAAAAACGGAAACGCTCCATATACTTTGTTCCGACAGAAAACCGAGGCACATAGAACTTAAGCATAATTTTATCTTAACTCTAGCACCCGATTGCAGCGGAATCTCTCTCTCGGCCACATTGAAACCTTCAAACATCATACATGACAATAAAGTCAATGAGTATCAAATAGTGATGGCACGCATCAAAATGCCAGAACTTAACATAACCGAGAGCGAAATTCCCCCTAATCTCATGCCGGAATCGCATGTAGATCCCGAAACACTACAGTCACTCAGACGAACACTAGAGGAGCTCGAAAACATATCCGATAGAGCGATTCATCACCAGCGTCTGAAGACCTGGAAAGAAAAATTCTTTGAATATCTTTCGTACGCAGGATATGCAGCTCTCCTTAGCCTATTGTTCGTCTTCCTGACTAAAATAGGACTCTTCAAAACGATAGTAGATGTAATACGAACGTGCTTGGGAAATTGTTATAATAATTGTGGTTTTAACAACCAAGCTCCGACCCAACATGTTACTTATGCGGCCGTGCCCCAAGCAACGGATCACGATTTGCTAAATCGAGGACTCGGAGACCGTTTGTCTAGATCATAGACAAAGGTCCTCAATAAGGGGGGAGCCCATCCTGTTTCCCACGAATCCGGTTATGACCCTTCTAAAATTCTAATCACTATCTAAGGTCCGACCCCTACTATCTAAATCCTAAACAGAAGCTTGCTTGTCCAGATAGAATTCCAGGAAATAAGTACGTGTCCCCTGCACCCAAAATTCCTTACCTGGCTAGCTCCCACTCCCGATTTTCCGGCACATTTTCCAATATAAAAAGGGAACCCGCGACACAGAAGTAGTTCAGTAGAAAAATTAAGACGAGTTAGTTAGTAGGAGCCGTAATACTGCGACGTAAACTAAAAGTACATTAAGATCTGTAAACCATTGTAACAAGAGGCTAACTTTGAATAAACGATTATCAACAACATCCAGTCTCAACCGATTCGACGACACTCATTTCTAAGACACTCTCCAACCATACGCAGGCTAAGTACCTATCATAAATCTTTCCCCGAATGAATAGCACTTCGCCACTCGGCCCCTTTCTTTTTGTTAAAAATATGCTGTCCCTAACATGCATATGCGCATACATATAAAATTTAAACGGCTGAAGTTGCAGGATCTGCTGCCAATCTGGCAGATAAGTTCCGCTTGCAGAATCTGTTTACGAATAGGACGCCAAATGCGGATACAGATGGATACCGATTGGGCACCAGATTCTGGCGGATTGTGCCGGGATTTGACGACAATCTGCTATCCATTTATAGACAGATTGCTGACTGGGTCTGTATCTTATGAATGAATCTTTGTCAAAAAAAAACTGATCAGTGTCTAGAAATACGAAGGTCTCCTGTTCGATTCCCGATGATTTCCCTTCATTTTTATTAAGTTCCTACACAATACAGTGTATATTCTGTGCGTGCATTGCGTAAGCGTGATTATGTAATAACTAAAATTTTATGCAGTGATTTTTATAAAAAACGATTTTTGTGGGAGCACTTATTCGTACAAAGATGAAAAATAATTCAGATATGTTTATTATTTTGGATCAAATAGAAATATTGATAAAACCATTTGTTTTATTATTTTATTTCAAATATCATTTTTTTAAATAACATATTTTTTCAAGATAGCTCACTTAACTTATTTGCATTTATAAAAACATAACAGAATATTTATGACACAGTTTGTAGAATAGAACTGATTTTATTGTTCCAAACGTACGTTTGGGGTTGGAATACGTAGTACGAATAGTCGCTAATTAATTGGGTCAAACAACGGTCACCCATGCACTTCAATGGTTGATTGAATGAGAACCTCAAAAAATACAACGCGCAATTTTATACAACACGAACAACAAAAAGAGCGCAAATAAGCTGCAAACTGTGTAGTGCAGTATCTGTAGCTTTCGATACTTTTTTCTTGCAATGATGAGGTCGTTTGATGTCTCCTTAATAAACATTCTGAAGGCGTGTGCACTAACCATTATACAGTCATGCCAATCTAATAATGACAAATCAAAGCTAAATTCCTCCAAATCGGCAGCATTCATGCGACTTAAAAGATTTTTTGCTTTGTTCGCTTTTATAATCCAAGTCGTAGCAATGAATGGGCGTAACACTTTTACGAGTTTAGTTGCTGTCCACACCATATTCAGTGCTCTGTGAAAAGGTATATTATACGAAAATTAATTTAAAACAATTTATAATAATACCTTAAAATCGTCATAAGCTTACTTAACATATAATTGAGCATTATAAAGTGGAACTCCAAGTATAATCAGGTAAATACAACTTTCAGATCTTTAAAAATAAAAGCTTACATTGTTTTTTTCTTTCTAATGATACGGATTAAATCATAGATCGCTGCAGGAATTATAGTAAGCAGCGTGTGAATCACAAGGAATACGTGAAAATTAGGAATGTACGTCACAGTCGGATACCACACCATCTTTCGAATTGGACATTTGCTTGTTATGTTTAGTAGTAGTTTCGTTCCCGATTCGTAGGTAATAGGGTTCCAATCGGACGATCCGTAGTTATACACCTCTAATTTGCAATATTTTCTGCAGAAAATATTAGAAAAGTTGAAAATTATATGAAGCAAATTATGCTCGAATGAAATTCTTATTTTGTAAAAGTAAGACAATGCACCAAGTGGCAGTAAGTTGAAATTTTATACATTTTATTTGGCAGTAATAATAACGCATTACCTATGCGTAACGTGATCCCAAATCAATGCGACAAGGTAGTTGACTGCCATGTCACCTGGAACATTATCCAGTACGGTAGTTATGGAGCTTGGAACGACATGCACCAAGCCCAGAACAATTAACGCGAGTATTCCTGTGCTTCCATTCAAGTTTGCCAGCCATGCTCGTGTCGGCCCCTTGTATGGCGCGACGACTATTCATAAATTAAGTGGGATTCCAGTTATTCCATGATAATGAAATGAACAGTTATATTTATTCATCCTGTCGTTTCAGACTATTAATAAAGAAGAAAACGTAAGATTTGAAGTGACCAAGTAATTAAAAATTTGATTAACAACATTCATTGTCCACAAAGGTGTCGAGCGAGTACCTTATTCTGGGTTAAATCGGACTGTCATAGAAATTTGAAAATTTACTTTGATGTTCAGTATGAAAGCGATAAATTTCACTTCAGAGAAAAGTTCTGAAAAAGATAAAGCTATCACCATTTTCTACATTACTTCTCTCCTTTTGTGGACATTGATTTTCTATTGCTAATTGATTTCATCTTTGTGTTCTCTAGTTAACTAGCACCCTATTCAAATGAAAATGTGCAGTAGAACTCCGTTTATACATATTATTAACTTATCGTGGGACATATAGATTCGTATACCGCGTCGTTCGTGTAATAGGAATCCGCATAATTTTCTCCACCAGCTGAATTGTCGTTCAGATGACAGGAATAAATGTTCGTACAAGAAGATTACACGAAACACTTGCTCTTAAATACCGCGTTCCCTTACTGTTCAAACTTAGACATTTATAAGTGGATCGAAGCACCGTGGTAATTCAGAAAACACGAGCTCAGTTAAAGTTAAGTTAATCGGGCAGCACATAAATTTCATGCATATGGGTGGAGTTGGTATAAATAGAGTTCCACTGTAATACAGCTGTCATACCTATAGTCGGTCTAAAAATTATGCACGGAAAGGATGCCGTTCTGCTGTAACTCTGGACTAAACCTTCGGTGGTCGCTTTGCTAAATGCGTATAAATTAATATACGTTTTTAGAATTTCGTCCAAAGCTTCGTCCCTAATTCCAGACGCGTTTTCTTCATCAGCGCGTATGATGTCTTCTGTGAATTTGAGATCTGCCGGAGGTGGATAACACTTTTCCTCTACACACTTTACGTACGGATGAGAGTACGCCGTCGAAATGTACACAAATGCCTCCAAATGGGAGCATTCCGTTGCTAATTCGAGCATTTCTTGCGTGGCAATAACGTTTGCCCGTAAGATTGCAGACGCTTTTGGGTTAAACTGCACTATCGCCGCATTGTGAATTATTATATTCACGTTCTCCACCAAACGTCGACGATCTTCTGCGCAAAGACCTAGGGAAGCTTCGCCAAGGTTACCGTGAATGAGCACAACTTTTTCCGTAAAGGTTGGATCTATCTTTCGCAGTTCGTTGAATACCTGTAGACAATAGAGTGAGTTGGAAATATTTTAGTCGGAATCTCGATAAAAGTTAGGTATTTATTAACTAAATTAATGGACAGTTGTACTATTCTATTATTAATTCCCTTTTTGTGAGACGGATAGCTAAGAATAAGAAACATAGTTCAGGTGACAAAATAACGATAACTGGAGTGCAAGTCATTTATTTATAAGTAGTTCATGGAGTATCATTAAGCTTCCGCAATTATCAATTGATTTTTTACGTATAGGCACCTAATACATCTGTTATCGTCGCCCTTCGTTTATATTGTAACTAAGTATTATGGTAGCACTTCACATGCGATTATTATAATTACTGTAAACCCGTTTTCGTACTTACGGTATTTTCAAAGTGTTCCTGCATTCGCTGTTCTATTGATAGGCCTTTCTTTGGCCTAACTGTAATGTAAATTTTGGAAATTTCGATGCACGTGCGCAAGAGTTTCTCCAAAATAAGGGTTCCGAGGAAACCAGTGCATCCAGTTAGAAGTATGTTCTTTCCAGCGTAAAATTTTCGTATTTCACTGTCGCAGTTGGCTTTTAAGATCTCCATCTCGCCGGATTGAAAAATGCTGTTCGTATTATTCGTTGTACAATTGCCCCTTCTCTTGATTTTAATTTTAAGCAGATATATTATTATCGTTTACGTAAAAGAATCGTGGTATCTCCTTTCTTTCCTCCTTGAAGTGTCTCATTTAGCTTCGATGCGAATAATTACAATAGCAACAAATTTTAGGCAAATAAATCGCGATAAATTATTATGAACAAATGATGTTTCGTTAGTTACTCTTTTGAACAATTCGGGGCCGATCTAAGCTTCAAGCCTTTTTATAGTGCACTGCCCTGCATTCAAAGATGCATTTCATCTTTTATGTATAGATATGTAATACGTGACATGCGATTGCAACGGTATAAATCTGAATATAAAGTTACAGTTCACTGAGTTCGTTGCTTGTAGAAAACATTGTGTTACCTTACACACATAATATATACATATATACATGTAATTAAAGTAGCACGGAGTTTTGACGCATTATTGATATATGAAACAGTATGTCGAAACGTATGTAAATATGTATGTAGCTCCAAAAGATCAAAGAAAAATGAAATTTTCTGCCACTCTAATTGTATGTAGTCCTATACAAGTTCTTTTCGCGCAAATTGGATTTATTTTCTTCCCCGCTTTAAAATTTTCAAAAAAGTTATATTTTAATGCTACGTTTGCTTGAAACGATTCAATGCAATCAAAGTGCTGAATGCGGGCATGTTTTAATCTACAGGTGATAAAATTGCTGAAATATAATTTCAGTTGACTTTGCTGATTTTGCAGTATTAACGAGGTGACGTAATTACGGGTTAAAGTTCATGTACATAGTAATATAATTTATATAGTAATTTATTATTATTTCTGATTACTCATTAATATATACATGCAAAGCCCAATGAGCGAATGCATAATCATTTGAAAAAATTAACTCCGCTACCATGCCAACGGGTCTCGTATGATCTTAGCGCTTGAAAAAAAATTTTTTTTACACTGCAAATATGTAGTCAAATTTGATGAATTTATTTCATATTTTTCTCATAATCAGCCAAACATTGTCTTAATCTCTCAAAAGTGTTCTACAATATTTTGTATATTTACGTTTCCAGAAATAGCGGTTCAATTTTTATTGGAATGGTTTTAGTCACCTTTCTTCTTGTAATGAAAATTATAAACATTTACATGGTCATTATTTTGCTACCAAATTATCATTGTTTATATCGATTTTAACTTCTTGCAAATACTAAAAATTTGTGTTTGTTTGTAAATTCCAACATATCTCATAATTCTAGGATAGATTCAGGTTTGCAAAATTTAATTATTTGCATCCGTCCGTATCCGTCCCTTTGTGAAATTAATGTTTTTCTTGCTAAAATGACCAGGACCCCTAACAGATATATTCATAATGAAACTTTCGTAATCGATAATGCATATCGATGGCCAAAAGCAATTAGATCGTTCATGATAGTTATTGGTAGCCAAAGTTATTTAAATTAATCTATTCATTCTTATACTGCAACATTTTCCTTACAGTTGTCAGGTTTATGACATAGTCAAAAGTAACGCTGTTTTTTAAGCAATAGTTTTTAGCGCTATATTGTCATACATTTTTACATCACATTACTTTCTCATAACTAACTCATTAAGATGTTTGTAAAAATAAATTAAATAAATAACAAAATGAATTTGTTTATCTTAAGTTTAGATGAGTATCGATTATAGCCTTGAATTAGAATCAATAAATGATGAAATCTGTAAAATATGAAGTAGTGCCTACTTAATTGTTGATCTGGCCCACTGTGCGTCGGTAGCGATGAAATTGACAATGAGTTGCGTGTGTCACGTGTAGCGTATTTTTTTGAAATAGGGTCATTTATTTTTTAGTCGATATATGAATTCTTTTAAATATCCCGACTACGTGAAATTTCAGATAAGGAGTTTCAAATATCCCGTTAATTATTAATATACCTATACATATAATGAACACAAGATATTTAAAAGAATTAATTGATGTATAAAAAATATATAAGTACGTTTAAAGTAATATGCTCATCCTTGGTACATCAGCTCTTTAGAAAATTAGAGAATCCATAAGAAAATACATATCCAAAAACTGTTCAATGTTTACCTATCACTTTTGCATACTGCTATGTGTATAAAATTTCATTTTTTAAAATATGTATGTATGAATCTTTTGCGTACGCATTATACATATGTAATCATAAATATAAAACTACATATATTTTATATCATTTTTCGGCCACCTTACTTACATACTTCTTTGCGCACAATTATGAAAGATTCGATTTATGTAAAAAAATATGCATATCCATTTAATAAAACAATGCGGTTGTTAAATATAGATACAGAGTTATTTGTAAACAAAAGTATATGGTTATACAAATATAATATTCTTTCAACCGTTATTTTTTTCCTCCGAACATTACTTTTTAATTGCACCGGTTGTGAACAAAAGAATTACTTCATTAGTAGAAATGAATTGTTTTTTATGCAACGCATCCACAACATTGCGAAAATTGATTCTTTAAATGAAAATAAACGCACATAATGACTAAAGTTTAAATGCAAATGCCTAAAAAACCGACCAAATTTGTCTATTGCACATTGCGTTTTCAAATACAAAAGAAATAGCGAATATTATATAGTGATTTAGTTGTTACAATTTAAATAATATGCCGAAATCGGTGTTCATCGAGATTAAATAATTGTGATATTCGCCGATTATTTGAAGTGCATACATACTGTCGTGAACCCGGTGAACGAAGTATTCCAAGTTACTAAAAAAAAAAAGTAAATCGCCTTTATTGTTCACTTTGAAGTGTACAGGTTGAATGTGTTCTTAATTCTATTTGATGTGTACTGTTTGCATACGTTCTTGATTCTGAGTGTCGGTGTGGTGTTTGGAAAAATGTAACCTGTGCTAAAATACTATTGGTTATTTCTAATTTGTGAGGGAGTGGAAAGAGGGTTTCTGATTGGCTGTTAATAGGGATGCAAGTGGCAGCGGAGGGAGTGCTAGGATTTTTAGGGAAGGAGGTAATTTATGATTTGCAAAATGTCGTGTAGGAAATAAAAAAAAAGGTACGAGGATTGCTATGGTTGTTTTGGCAGATGTGTCTGGGGATTTTCCGTGCTACTGCGGGTATGCGACCTGCAGACGTGAAGGGTAGATGTCAGGTATCTAACAATTCATACCTATGTATACATATATGAATAAACTCTCGTACGAAGGATACTCTACAGGTACAGTCTACAGCTCCTGTGTGTGGTGTATGTATAGTAAAAGGGGGAAACGAAAAGTATAAATGTTGTAAAGAAAGAATGTAGTACACATTGTTATATTCATGAAGGTACTTTCGAAAAAGTGATTTTTATCTTCTACTTTCCGTTATATGCCTTTCTATTTGAACACATCTGGAAATCATAATCCTCTTAGTAATCCTCCCACCCCCCATCATAGTGGCATTTGGTCACGGCTAGGCTTTGTTCTTCTCTTGCTTCACATTTTTACATCATTCTCATGTTTCTTTGTTTCATCGTGCTCTTTAATCGCAGAATTTTTCTTATATTAGTGAGTGAGTTACTTCGTTATTATTGTTAGTTGAATATAAATAAGAAATTGCGTCTTTCATTAACAATAAAATTGCCACAATGAAAAAGAGAAATGAAGAATTTCTATAGTTATTATACAATTAATAATTATAGTATATAATTATTGTAGCTATGTTTCTCATTGTGGCAATTGCATTGTTTGCGTGTTAAAAAAATATACATCTCTGAGCTCAATTTTGTAAGTAGTTCTGAGAAAATAATGTAAAGTTTAACTTTCAACATTATTTCATTTATTGATACTAGAATTGAAATAAGAAAACTTGTTATAATGTGTTTTTACAATTAACACATTTTAACTACCTTTTATCGCCTGTGCTATCAAGCATTGCCGCAAAGAACAAAAGAATCCTTTAAAATTATTTAATTTTCGCATTGTTTTCTATAATCTGTTGGTAACGTTGGTAGTGACGCGGAAATGGTAATGGGATACCAGATACGAAAAGTGCGGGCCGGAAAAATACATTGGATGATATGTCTATTCCTATTAAATATATTATTAAATCAAATAAACTTTCTTTTCATAAGACCAAAGAAAAACCTTTGATTGATACACGTGGCTATTGTTCTCACAACCAGCGTGGACACCGCAATTGATTCTACAAGATTAAGAAGACAAAGGAAGGTTTTGTAAGCGCCATATTACGGCTCATACGAGCACCATTAGTTAAGGAGCGCTAAGAACAAAAAGACACGGGATTCAAAATTCATCAACAATTCCTATATCTCGTTTGTGATATAGCTACTGAATACTGTGATCGTACCGAAATATGTGCAGTACATTGGGCATAAGCATATGTATCTACATGCTATTTAATGCTTTAGGATCAAAAAATTCGAAAATATGTTTGATACGAAACTTATTTAACTAAACAGACCAAATTTAATAGAATATTCTGATTTTTCTTTTGGTTGTTACTTGCAGCATTACTTTTTTTAGATAGAAAGAAATTTCATTTTTATTCGAATACCTACACTTCAAATTTGCATTAATATCTTCATACTACGCTTATTATAGAACAACTTACCCTCTTTGTTTCTTCGAAAAACTTGAAATAAACTATCCGTTGTAATCGAAACGAAAAATGCTCACTAAGCAAAACGACGACAATGAACGATAAAGACAGATGTGGGAGGGCATTACAGTCTTTATAATACTCAATTTCTAATAAGTGTCGGAGCGCTTAGTAGGTATATTCTGCGTTCAAGTCAACACCTTGGTGTCCCTTATTTTTACCCTCTCCTGTACAACCAGCACGTGTGAATTTTCGTAAAAACTAATTCCGAAGCTTTCGTGTTACCCTGATACTTCTGTTGACACAAGATATTAACACACCAAGGATCCCCACAAACTTAATTGTTCGTCCAAATAGGTGGGCCCTTAAAAGGATCCCAGGGCTACAAATCACAAACAGGTCAGACCCTTCTGGTTTACAGTTTAAGAAATTCAAGAATATGTTTTCCTGATCCAAAAAAAGTTTAAGTGTCTAAAATATTTAACCCTTTCGCTTAAATTTCTTCTTATCCTTCGTATCAGTTGGAAGAAATAACGAACCATCGTACGGAAATATTGTTATGCTGGTCATTTTTGTCATTTACACCAACACCGTAAGGAGTGACCTTCGTTAGTTTCATACGGCCCTGGCTAAATTTACTATACAGAGGATAGCTTCAACAATGGAATATCCTTATTAGGCGTGAAATTGCCATCAATAAAGTGGAACTAAAAGTTTCTTGAAGATGAAAGGAAGATTTCCTTATTGATTCTAATTTGCTGATACATTTACAGCAAAGCTTTCCTTCTTTCTAACAATAAGTAGGATTCTGCCACCTCAAATACAGGTTTAATATCTATAGATTTATTGTACCATTGTTAGCATAACATGAACTACATTTGTGCAATGTTTCAAATTTTTCTGAATTTTCGGGTTGCCGCACTTCCCTTGTTAGTCATTGTAAACTATGAATTGGGCGAAAATATTTCCTCGTGTAGAAAGGTATCCAACAAGGGTACCTGGTACCTAATGTCGGTCAGGTTTTCTGCAATGAGTTTTAATTATGGACAACAATATTGTACTTTTGTTGTTTTCATACGATAATACAATGTTTCTTGCATATAGTATTATTATACCATTGGCATCAAGTTGTGGTCCTTGATTTCCGAGTAACGGCCTTGTGTCTCAATTTTGGTGTAAATAGATCTTATATTTATAATAATAAGTCGCAGCAACACCTACGCCTTTTTATTTTCTTCCAGAAATTGTAACGAAAACGTGACCAATTTCAATTCGAGTATCTTTGCTAAACCGTGCAAAAAAATAATGTGATATCGCTCGAAATTAATTCATTAAGTCAAATGCAGAGTTGGTTTGGGTTGCTTTTGTAATTCGTATATATTGGTGAAATTATTCCGGACTTAAACCTTAATAATAACATATTTAGAGGCTTCAAAGTTATAAAAATCGGTCCTGAATAGGTAAGCTCATTACCGAAATAAATAATTCCAATGAAGAAATCAAAGCTGACCTTCTTATCTCATTAACCCTTGCTGAGGCAATCAAGCTATTGTTACAATAAACTGGTTCCCATAAAACTTTCATAGAAATGTTTTTCAGAAGTTTTAATGATAGCAAAGGTGATAGAATTAGGCGAAATATATTGATAATACATGCATTGATAATATTACACGATATAGTCGATAATTATACTTTTTATGACTCCAGATATAATAAGTAAGCACAAATAACGTTGCACAATTTACATTTCAAAAATGGGCACCGGACAAACATCTTTTCTTTTCCAAAACCTTGATAACAATTAATCGCCGGTTTTATTTGAATGAAACGCACCTGCCGTGAGGAATTATTACGATTATACTCTTGTCTATAATAATAGGACCGTTATCTAGATGCAAACTCTATGGCGCTTGCAAATAAAAGTACCATACCTATACCTAAATCCTTAAACGTTCGTGCTAGTTACTTTCGAAGCTTCTATGCTAGCCTGATACTTCTGTTGATACAAGATATTAACATAAATAGGACCCCATTATGCTCAATTTTCCGTGCAATTAGGCAGGCCATCAAACTAATCCTGCGGCTACAAATCACTAACAGGTGAGGCCCTTCTGGTTTACACTTCAAGGAACCCAATAATATGTTTTCCTGATCCAAAAAGAGATCATGCGCCTTTCATATTTAACCCTATCGCGTAAATTTGTTTTCACCCTTGGCCAGAACTTTTTTAACAAATAACGAAGCATCGTTCGGAAATATCTTTACACGGGTAAAGTTTTTCATCGACACCTGAACGGTAGGAAAACACTTTCGTAACTTGTATACATCCCTAGGAAAACTGGCGACACAGGGGTGTAGATTCTGCAGTGAAGATTGCTTATTAGACTGCAGTCACAGTGGCTCGGACGATTCGACCGACGACCGACGCAGGCTTGAGACAAAGCGAGACCATCGTTTTCGCAGATGCTTATACAACGCACTACAGTACATAATACATATCGAAATTGAAATTTGTTCGAATAGCAATTTATTTAATTAATTGCTTAATATTTGCGATATTTTGGAGAAAGTTTAAGATGTTAATAAAAGTAACCGTGAGTTCTACATTATATTAGCGTTACCTACATTGTTCTTAATTGAGAAAGCGACAAAGAACAAATATGGGCAACATTATTACTCAATGCTGTTAAAATTCGCAATACAGATTTCTGTCAATTAACAATTTTCCTAATAATAAGTGTATTTGTATTCCTCATTATGCGAAGTTACTACGTGATGTATTTTAGGGCCCCGATCCCATGTGCCGCGTAGCATATGAACCGCGCGGGTCGCATTAGGGCGACACTCGTATCAATAGGATTCCGCATCGTCCCATGTCCCATGGACCCATGGTTCATATGCTACGCGTCCGAGGAGCTTCGAACCGTTGGCGAATGCGGGGGCCAAGACGTGCGGCGGGGAAGGGAGGCGTTGCCTCTGAAAATCGGCCCGAAAGATCACTTAAATCCGAGGCCTGTCCTATGGTATTCGCTGGGTACGTACGCTATCGGGTCTCCCGGTGACATACCCCAGATGCTCAGCTGGAGCGCACGCAGTCCGAAATCTCATACAATCCTTCATATTACATTCTTCATATTATCAAGTCGAAATACCGAATCTACGAATTCGAGTTGCTCTCTCGCACATGGGCATCCGTGCATGCTTTCCGCTGTTGTGGGAGTGCAATCTAGCAAACAGAAAGGTCCTGGCAGTGAAGGAAAACATATAGCGAATAAAGAACGACACGAGCTGTACCTCTGACATATAATAGCGTCTATAGTACTTTACTCATCCTTTCCGGTTTTATTCGGTGTTTCGTCTTACAATGCAACGGGTTTGATACAAGTCAGACTTGATGCGCTTGTATAGCCCCACCCCCCTCGACCAGGTCGTAGACCCTACAAACAGAAGCGCGAATCATTATTTATCGTTCGCAGGTGTAAGAAAATCCGAGGGTTCGGAGCGCCCAGTATGCCCATCTGGGAAATGTCACCGAGAGGCCGATACGCGAGCGGGATCGGCATACATTTGGGGGTGGCGTAAAGCAGGCCCTTGAACGTACTACGTCGTGGGCCCGGCGACCCCGCCTTTGGGGGCCCCCATGATGGAGCGTCGGGGCACTCTAGAGAACGCCAGCGTCGAGAACGTACGGATAGCGATCCGTAGAACATTGTACCATTAGCGAGTAGTACGAATAAATACTTGTTTAGTCATCACTGGGTAATTCTAACCGAAAATTAGTCTTACACTTGCGGACGGGTGTCACTTTTAACAGCCTGGCTATTCCAATCCTACTTGAAGCAACGGAGATCGTGTCTCTTCTTATCATTCATTTCTGACATTTTTATATGAGTTCTCGTCCACGCGCAGTTTCGTTGAAAACTGTTTCGCTAGTATATTGAATACAAGAATGATTTTGTAAATTCCACTGATACTTTCCTCAGCAGAAAGGTCTGCTCTATCGCGTGGCATAGTTAGATTTTCTCCAGGACCCTTAGTTTTCTAAATAGATTGAAAGATATCAGCCAAAATGAGTGCATTTCCGGTGTCCTTATCACTTCGATTATTATTTAAACACATGTAAATGTTTATAACTTAATTACTAGTTTTATCATTTTATTCGTGAAACTTCAGAGAATCATTTGGCACCAAGCGCAACTGAATAACTATTACCGCAAAAGTACAAAACACTTCCAAAATCGAAAATATGCGCTTTTTTCAAAATTGATTTTTCAAAAATGGTACGTTCTGGAGAAAAACGGATTGCAGTTTCGTATTCAGCACATTTAAAGTCTATAAGAAACGCGTATTGAAGGTTACAAAATCAAAAAAAAGTTGAAATTTGTCGAACAGTGCTATCAGAGATGCGAAAAACTGTTTCAGATAAATGATGTATGGCATTCACATTTCACATTTATATTTGTAAATGGAACCCGATACTTTTCACTACATATTCTTATAACTAACATAGAAACGTTTTCAGCGCACTACCTACACATGTATTTTGCACAAGCCTTTGCTGTATTATTAATCGACAAAGTTTACGTTCCAAAAATGTTCAATAATTGTCAGTACACGCTGTGAACAAATCAAACCTTTGGTTTATCATATTTCTACCCTCTCCTCTGCGACCAGGACCTTTGAATGTTCCTAGAAACTAATTTCGAAGCTTTCATTCTAGCCTGATACTTCTGTGGACACAAGATATTAACACACATAAGATCTCATTATACTCAATTGTCCGTCTAATTAGCTGGGCCCTTTAAAATGACCCCAGTGCTATAAATCACAAACAGGTCAGACCCTTTTGGTTTACAGTTTAAGAAACTCAAGAATATGTTTTCCTGATTCAAAAGAGATTAAGTGTCTTTTCTATGGACCCCATCGTTTAAAATTCTTTGTATCCTTTCTATGAGCTGCAACAAATGATGAGCCATCGTTCACAAATATTGTTAAGCTGGTCAATTTTTTCGTTTACCCAACACAGTAAGGAGTGACTTTCTTTACTTTCATACAGCCCTAGGAAATTGACTATACAGAGGATAGTTTCAACAATGGAATATCCTTATTAGGCGTGAAATTGCCATCAATAAAGTGGAACTTAAAGTTCCTTGAAGATGAAAGGAAGATTTCCTTATTGGTTATAATTTGCTGATAGATATGCCAACAGTAAAACATTATTTTTGTACAGCCAGGTATTCAAACTCTGCTGCTCCAAATACAGGTCAGGTCTAGTATCTACATATTTGTCAGAGGATTTTAATAGGGGTTGTATAATAAAACATTTTACTCGAAACCCCTTTAAAATTTCTATAGTTAAATAATTGTTCGTAGTAAAAAGTATATATTATTTGTAACAAGCAGTTATTTGTTAATACTTATAATATAATAACGTATCTTAAATTCCATTTCATTTTACCTATTCAACGCACAGCTGATTTCAGTGAATATTCGTATCTCGTATGCCAAAACCTATACCAGACAAACTTTACCTCTGCATACATATAAGTCGAACTTCTATCGCTGCTGCCTCTGCAACTCGAAGTTTATAACTTTGTGTCAGAAATCATTCAGTTGTTTCCATCCTTTCAACCGTTATGATCACAGTATCTCAAAGCGGAAGATGGAAAACATAAAATGACCACATGCATATCCATGGCAACTAATCGTTTTTCGTCAATTTTCATAGATAAGCAATGTGTTACTGCATTAACAGAGCAAAATTACAGACTGCTTGAATAATAAGAAGTGGGTACATATATATAGTAACCTAACTTTCGTCTTCTGATTACGTTTATATATGTATGCAATAAATATGTAACTCACGCTAAACAATTTAATTTGTCTTCCTTTCTGTCCCCGCAAGTCGAAAAGTTAACTGTGTCATACAGAGCCTCTATAAGCTCAATTTCCGCGTGTTAAATCTTTGTTTCCCGGACACCCGATAACACGAAACCATTATAACTCGAAGTTTTTTTCGCTTCCCTTGAGATTCGTGTTATCGAGGTTCAACTGTAATAGTAAAATGAATCGAAATCTATTTAATTTCGGTTAACGTGTCTAGACAATGGAATTTCTGCAATTTGCGTGCTTCCTTTCCGGATAATCTGCCTTCTACTGATTTATAATACTGCCTAACAGTTCGGGATTACTTCCGCTGTTCGCCCTCCATTCATCATAAATATATTAATACCCTATACCTTCTTTATTTACCTGAAGCTCTTTGAACGTTCTCGCTGACAATCAGTACGCACTTTACTATTGGGAATTATTTTATTACACTGCAAAGAGTAGTACCTACCGCCCAAGGTTACAATACATTAAATGCACTTTCCCATTCGAAACATAATACCACCATTAACATTAATGCACCAATTGAAATCTGTGAACTGCCGGAATTTAAACGCCGTGATGTACCGTTAAGAGCTACGGTTGCCGTTAAACGTGATTAATTACCATTTCTAGCAGGTAGGAGGGTCAGCAAACATTTCTTTCCTTCAAAGAATCAGTGGTGAAATGACCGAATTACCTTCGTAAATATTGATGACGAAGTTTCGGAATTGAAATAACGGAATTTCAGAAAAATTTGAGAAAAACAAGAGGGAGCTTCTTCGATTAAAAAATGAATTAATAGAATGTAACCTATATGTAGATACTAGTGTAAATATCTCCTCAGATGTTAAAAGCAGTGGCTATATCGAACGTTTTGGATCATTTTAACACTAGGATTACGAAACGCGCCAAATTGACGCATTTCAGAATTTGAAAGACAAAGATTAATGAAGATTCGGTAATATTATATAATTAAAGTAAATTCATTTTTTAAAGAAAACGAGCATTTTTATTGGCAAACGTTAATCTGAAGGAAGTCGGTAAAAATAAGTGTTCATACCTGTCCGTCACCTAGTGTTAACATCATTGTGTGCTAATAAGCTTTATAATATCACTGCCAGGAATATATTCAATTGTATTCATAATTGGATTGCATACATATTTGAATTGCCCTATTCAAATCATTAGAATTCGTAACAAGAAAAATGAAGAGCAAGGGGCAAACGTTAATAAACAGCTTTCTTGCGTTATACTTTTCAAAGAGATTACAGTAATTTTAGGTACATAAAAAATGTAACGTAGAGATTATTTTTGGTCGAACATGTGCTTGCATTTCGACGGTGCAAATCTTAAACCCTTCTAAGGAATTTGTAATCGTACGTTTAATAACCCCCCAAATTGACTCAATATACTATATTTACAAGAAACGAGTATAAAGTAATATAGTTTGTTTCAAAACTTCTGTTTAATATTCTGAAATTTTGTCACGTAGGCAATATAATTTTAGGATAATTTATTTGTTTCCACCTACACAATTGTCCAAATAATGCACTAATTATTAAATGAAGATTTGGCATTCGTTTTGATTTTGCATTAGATTAACCAAATTCTATCATAATGTAATCATTATAAAAATTATGCAAATTATTATGAAAATTAATTGAAATCATCTCTACGATGAATAAGCAAAATGAAACAGAGAATACAGTGTGTGTTATTATAATAGTATTTAGAAATTACTGCTCGCTAGTAAATGTTAAGAAAGGAATTTTGAACGAGTTTCTGGTAAGACGTTTTTTATTCGACCCCTATTTAGCTTTGTATACAAAATATCTTATGACAAATCTGTAACATTAATTCTGACTTGTATTTGAAGTGACGGAATTTGAAAACCTACTTACAAAGACAAAAAGTTCTGCTGTAAATTTATCAGGAAATTATAACCAAAAAGGAGATCTTCCTTTCAGATCCAACAAATCCTCCACATCATTGCTACCAATTTCCCGCCTACAAGGCTGCGCTCGCATTGGCTCCGACATCGAACGATTCGACTGACGACCTACGCGTCGGCAAAACTCGCCCGACGCACAGTGGAGTATTTGCCTCGAAAAGCTGGCCAAAAATCTAAATTTTATTTTTGTCCAAAATGAGTAATACTTGGCTCATATGTTCCGAACTATGTATACAAGTATGTATAGTACTGCATTTTGTATGCGTAAATCGCAGTATTTAGCAACAAATTGAGGTTGAAAAGTCAGCAGCTTTCGGGCTCGTAGAAAATAAAACAAGAAACATACCTTACGGAAGTGATAATTACAAGTGTAGTGTTTAAGAAGTGCAATAAAAATGTATGGAGGAAGCAGAGGAAGGTATGTAAAACATTTCTGTAGCATTTTTTATTTACTTTCTTTTGCGGTATCGAAAATAGAATCTTTTCTCCCGAGAAACCACTTTTTTCAAGTATAGTAATTATATATCAAGAAACGAGTATAGGTGTGTAACGTTGTGCGTACGGGTATGCGAGCATCGTAAAGATGTAAAACAATGCGTAGAAAAATGAATAGATGTATAAGAGTGCTTTCGCGACAGAACGATCACTTTTGATCCTTAGGGTGAAAAAGTGACCGACCTGGCGCGGAATGTTAAATAATGCAAATATTTGCGAACCGCAATTAAGAAAATATAGTGTTGATAGTTTTATTATTATCTGCACTTCCTACAAGTACGTAATCGTGTTCGAGCATAAAATTCAAATTTGCAAATCGTCACAAGCACGCGGTGTGTAAGCGACCAATGCAATTCAAGAATAGTTATTGCAAGATTATTTTAAGCTTCTTTTAATGATGCCAAAACAAAGCTTATTTACGTTTTCCATTTTTACCATTTAAGGTTTTGTAAGATACACAAATCGTTTATAAAGTTTGGGAAGTTTATTGCAAGTTATAATTTTGATTTCCTTTAAAAATGTGTTTATGTTTATGCCTATTAACCGTCCTTTAAAATATGTGTCAGAAATTTGTTACGAATTACGGAACTAATAATATGTCGGCAAGAAAGTGAGTGCAGTTTGTAGAATTGATTAAAAGTAACACCGTCGAATGTGCAGTAGTACGACAAATTCAGGGAGGCTTAAAGTTACAAAACAAGGCGAAACCTACACTTCGCGCGAGTGTAGTGAACGTACTCGGTCGGGCCGATTCCGAAGGGCAATGGAGGCAAATAATAGTGGAATTTTCGATCGAACAAAATAGTGAGGGGCCCTGTACTAATGCCCTTATAATCGGAAAGGGAAGCAAGAAGGCTACGTTAATACTTCCGAGGGTTGCCCTTTCTTCTTGAAATCTTGTATAAAAACATCGAATCCTTCCAGGTATGTAGTTGCAAATAATATCTATCATCTCACCGATATCATAGTTCTGACAAGGAGAAGGCACGACCTTTGGGTACCGATCTAATTGAGACTTTGTAAATTGATAGATTTTGTTACCCGGTTTCGGAATATATGTATATATATAGGACTAGATACTCCATATTTTGCAAGATATTTACAATTAAAATTGCAATACTTCTTGTAGCATGGTTGAATCAATGGCCGGAACTGAGCATTATTGTGGCCCAACGGTAATGTTCCCGCCGCAGGTCGGTGTTCGATTCATTGTAGATGGGTACAATATTTTATACGAAGCTGGACGTACCCATGATTAATGAGGAGCTCCTCGAACAAAATTAATAAAAAAGCAAATAAGTGAGCAATGTACGATGCATAAATAAATGAAAAACAAGAATGCAACATTTTGTTTGCACGCGGTACCGAATCCCGACCTGGGGCGTTACTTTCTTTGTATTGCCATGGGACCACGTAGTCTACCTTTGCGCGAAGAAGACTTCAAATAGTATTGTGATATTTACTCAGAAATAGAGATGAAAAATCGAAATGATTCTTTACGTATCTGTAGGGGTTTATTAAGTAAACCCCCTTTGTTTTGTATTACTAGCTATTTATTAACAATGTTAGAATCTTCCCTCGATCACTCACGCTACAAACCGTTCTCGTCTACGCCGCACAGTGGTCCGAAACCGTAAAAACACGAACTAAATTCAATTTTTCGACCTTCTTGGAAATGTATGAAATTTCAGGCATAGCTTCTTATATGTATAGACTAAATTTTGACATGCAAATGGATTGCCGCAAAGCACCGGTAATTGCCTGAGACACCTGCAAAGGGGGTGGAAAATGCCCACTTTAGAACGATTTCATTTCTTTCTGAATTTGCTATACTTTGCGGTGCTATATTTTTTTACAGAGTGGAACTGGCTCAAATCTGTTTATATAGTTTTAAAGGGTGTCCTTTCAGCTACAAGTGCATGTAACATGAAAGGTATCTACGTATTTATACCCTTTGAAAAATAGCATTTCGCGAATCCCTTTTTCCCCCGTTTTTCCACTTTAATGTGGTTTATAAAAGGGATGGATAGTCGAGGATGCGATAAAATTTACATGAAAGTATTTGTTGAAACCTACTTAAGATATCTGCATAAAGATTTCTTGCAACTATTTGCAACTTCAAAAGTTATAACAATATATGTGAAAAATTTAATTTGAAAATTTTAATTAGTTCTGACAGTTTCATGAAACTGTAGCGCAATGTAAATTTGGTCATAAACTTTTTTCTTTTTTTCAAAAAGTTTTTATTTAATTTAATTTTTTTAAATAATTTTGTATATATTTTTTATTTTACATCATTTGCTAACATGTTCGTTCAATTAAATAACATCATAAACGCGCATTTGGATCTATAGATTCTACATCCCATTGTCGAATTATTTCCATATTAACTATATAAAATCAATTAAGTTCTTTACAGATTATGAATCTCAATTATGAAATCGGTATTGTAAGAGTCGTTATATCGGCTGTAATAAATTTTATTTACTGCTACCTGAGAGATAATTGCACACCACAGAAAATTTCAGAACCATTTTCGACCAAACAACATTTTATCAAATATTATTGTTAAAATAATTATAATAAGAGAATCTTTAATTGCAATTATAGTTTATAACTCAAGAACTACCTAAAATCTTTCTATTCGTAATGAATAATGTTTAAATAACAGTGCTACGAATTTAGTTCGTGTTTTTACGGTTTCGGACCACTGCGCGCCGTTCTTCTTTCTTTTCGCTTGCCGATCGGTACGCCACCCTCACGCCAATCTTAGGGCGCGAAGAACAAATCCTTCTCAAACAATATTCGCTCCTACATATCTGGTTCCCAGGTATTGCATGCAGAATTCTACTAATATTCAATGCACAGATGCAAGCAAATAGTTGTTTTTTAACACACATGTATATACTATTTTTTTATATTTGTATCTACCTCGAAACAATTAGAATGGTATACAAATATTAACACTAAACCTACCACGACCGGGCAAATCACTGTTTTTAAAATTAGCAATGGGCAATCGAGAAGCCTGTAATTTGGCAAAAATGCGACGAAGAAGAACAAAATATACATTATTTATTTTTAAATAAAAAGGAACTGTGTATATTTTTGTCACTATTCAATTGGGTATTATCTACATGCTATAGTATAAAACATGTGTTATTTTAAAAGACCAGTCAAATGACCGTAGAAATAGATATACACGAAGTCTGGGTAACTTGACAATTAGTGTCAACGTCACACGAATAATTAAAATATACCTCTGAATAAAAAGCAGCATGCAATAATTCGGAAACTAATGGTATAAGTTTAACATTTCCGTCGCAAATTACTTTTACAACAGTACTTCGCATTGAACAAACTTGAAGGTAATCAAAAAAATGAAAACCAATTACATATAGAGCTAGAACCGTAGGCGACATTTCCAGGAACAGAATTCGTTGGAATAATTTGTATTCGTATACATATTTTGTTTGCTAATTTTTTTACTTTTGATGGTTTGACCAAATGATATATGTATGTATCATTTCTATCGGTCATTATCCAATAAGAAGAAATAATTTTCGTCGTTCGCGGAATGCAATTATTTCATTGTTTAAATTTACCAGAGGTTAAAAACGTATCTCGTCCGCCAAATGAAATTAATATATATTTTAATAAACCAATTAATATATAACGGAGTAATTATAGTGCGTCCAGAGCTAAATGAAAAAAGTGGTGTGGGGATTTCTCACCCCACTAAACGAACTACAAAGCTCGACCGCTCGTCAAACCGAGCAGGGCAGTGCCATGCCAATTTGAAATGGGTGCACATATACAGTATACGATATATTGTTGATCAATGTGTAAATGGTTTGAGACAGTGTCAGTAGAACGGACCCCAATTTCTCGAAGTTCGCGGCTCGCTTTTGTCGGTGTCGCTAGGTTGTAAAGGAAAAAACAAGGATAGAACGATAGCCGAGGCAGCCGAGAAATTTAAATGCCACCGTGTCGGCGTGATTACACAAATGCAAAACGATGCTATAATAAAAAGGACAGCTTAACTTTTTTATTTTTAGTTTTTTCGACTTCCAATTTTTTTAAACATGTTATTGAAATTCTTCCGATTAAAATGAGACCAAACATGATATATTTCAGACCACATTGTATCTTTATCTTTATTGTAAGGCATTTATTAGATATAATTAAAAAACAAAGTTTATTAATGTTCAATTTATTATGTTTCAAAACCATTAATAAATATTCAGGAATAATACATATATCTGTACAAATATGTACAGAATATATATAAATTAACAAGATATAATTATATCGGAGAGACCGAAGGTGGTTGTTATACTTTATAATTAAGTATTTTTGTTTTAATCGTCAGATATTTAAATAAATTTCCTCATGATCACCTACAAAATAGATATCTCTAATTTTAAAAAAGATACTGATGTTACAATTTTTTTATTAATTAGAATAGTGTACTAGGTGACAAGTATCCTTACTTGTCATGAAGTACAAAATGTGAGTCTAAATATAACAAATAGTAACGGAAATAAAATTGTATATAGAAGTCTCGGCTATCCTGGCTTGTGGTTTTAAACGGAATGACCAGAACATTGTCTCTATATTTGGAACATTAGAGTTTGTTAAAACAAAAGATGTCGCATTGGCATGGTAGCTCTATGAGCGTTATATTTCGAAAGTGGTTTCTGTACTACAAACCAAGGATAATACTGCGCAAAGAATTAAAGTTCTATCAAATACTTAAAATACTGAATAAAATGTATAGCTATACTAGTAGTAACTGAACTATTAGTGTAAATAAAAATTAATTCATAAGCGTCTCATCTTATTGCTTAGAACGCAACATCGGCAGGGCGCTACGGCCCTGCCGATCGGCGGCATCAATCGGCCGCTCTCACTCCACTTTTTTCATTTAGCTCTGGACGCACTATATTTTGTACAGACTGCATATACGCGGAGAAGTGTCGCACAAAGGCGGCAGCACAATCGCAACCTGAAGCACGCCTTCGGCTGATAGTTTACGCCATTTTAGTCTAGCTTGAACGTTCGTCGAGCGAAGGTGCTTTCGAGCAATTTTCACTCCTCATGAAGTAACAATAATTGATCTCATTTAACTTCTTCTAAATATCATTCATTCTTCTTTCCTACTTTATTTCGTAGTGTGGTGTTCAAGCTAGACCAAGTGTGGTCGATTCGTTCAATATGTTAGTATTTGTCGCGTCTTTCGCGTAGTGCTATTTGGCCTCGTTGTACCTTCCGGTCGATCGTAAGTCCCCTTTTATCTTTACTTTCCATCTATATCTACGTCTGTAGGGCGAAAATTACATTCTCTTTGACAGTAACGTCGAATGGAAGGATTGCTCTTTTTGCAGTTTTTTCTCAGACGCAGCTGCCCGAGCGAATGTAATTTGTGCTGTGTCCGAGGATATTCAAATTCTTTGAAATATCCTCGTGGCGTGCATCGCTTTACACGACCCATTTTGCGTGGCGATTGCACAGACGCACACTCTGTCGTTCCTTAATTGCCTCTTAATACGATTCTTTCGAATCGGGCTGAGGAGATCGCACGCGTAAAATTGGTAACCCATTAGGGATCTTTGCGACTGCCGATGAACGGAAGCAAAAGAAACGCAGTTTCTATGGAATACCAAGAAACACAGATTCTTAACTTTGTCTCGTCTGCAACATTCGCATGTAAATAGGATAATGACAACCTGTGTTCCTATTCTATTTACAATTCTACCCTTTCCTCTATAATCCTTGTGACTATGTATTGGACGGGATGGCCAATGTGGTGAAATTAGCACAGTTCCTACGATGTGGAGATTTCATATATATGTAGTTTTCTATCGTTTCCGTGCCTTCGCTGGCCACTCCTTTTGTTAAGGAGTACGCCATTAAATAACATATGAATTAAGCGACTGCACATTTTCAGCTACTCAGATAGATAGGAAATTGCCTGCCTGACAGTTAGGGACGTTAGGATGTATTTATTTGTTTAGTTTAAGATAGTTTAAAAAGAGGATAGGGGGATGGTTAGCACCTCTACCTCTTTTTTCGGGTAGGTCCATTTAGACAAGCAACGTTCGTTCCTGTTGGAACGGGCGGCTGCATTACTGCGATCATTTCCATTGCCGCAGTTTTGAAATTTTTAAAGGAAGGGTGGATGGGTCGTCGGAGATAGGGCGAGTCACCATTTGCAGCAACCTCCTCGTGGTGTGACTTGGGAAATTTGTGTTATTTCAATATTACGTAGTAGATAACACAAATTTGCTAATGGCTGCAATCCTTAAATATAATTGCTACGCAAGTCAACAATGTAAATGAAAGTAAATATTAATTCTATACTTTTGTGGAAACTTTATGCATTTCTTCGAAATTCCTGTACAGATATAATCAATTACCTATGCTGTATATGCGTTTACTATGGCCACAGCCTACTCTAGTAGGTACTAGTCGTGCTGAACAAGGTGGCAACACCGCTTGTCTGGGGATCGGGGGTAGTCCTATTTTCAATAATGGGAGTCTTGTACTTGGGATTATAATTAACACTTTTTTTTCATTGAAATTTATGTTAAAGTACACAATTCTTTATTAATTATGTATAAGTAATATACAAATATTATTACTATGGTAAGTAGAAGTGATATTAAAGTATACTAATGTTTATAAATGTGGTATACATTTTGTGAACTCTCGGAATAGTTTGGTGTTATGACACATTACTATTGAAATATTCTCAGTGGGTTTAAGAAATTATAAGTATGAAGCAAAATAGAATCATCTTTGAACTGAAATGGAACATTTGAAACTGAATGAAGGGATATATAAATTAATAGAAACCTGAAATAGACAAAATTATTGGTACGAAGCCAAATAGGATAAGTGAATACGTTGGAAGGAGGTTGAATAATTAGTTACTGAAGGGAAGAGTCGTGCAGGTAATTATAAAATCTTTACTGCAAATGCATGTATCAGAAAATGCTAAATGATGTATATTTCATTGAATATTAATATATGTTAATTTACATAAAAGGTACTTATGATTTTCAGATTTCAGAAAATCTCATTCCAAATTGGCACCGTTTATTATGGCTTCCATTATTGCACACATATGAGTAAATTAGGTTATTACTTCTTCTGCAGGAATGGAAAAACGACCTCGTCGTAAGTGATCAAACTATACATTATTTATAGTTTTACCTTTATCCTCCACAATTAATAATTTACATATATTACAATTTACTTTTTTAGCAACGGAATGGGACCCATAACCAGATATATAAGTCATGATAGAATCATCTACAACGCACGTGGATAAATATTTAGTATCTATAATTTCTGAAAATCCAGTTACATCAGTAGAAAGATCATGAAGATTATTAATATCATTCCCTTACAATCGGGAACATAACAACACTGTGACATTATTAAATTTTTGAAAAGCTGTATGTATACAATAATAAATATAAATTTGTAAACGATTAGTTCCGATACTATTAAAATGTTATTAATAATAAATTGAAAGCACAATAGATTTTATTAAATAAATGTGCTATACACAAAGATGAGAGCCTATTTAGTTAAGAAATAAAACTTACTTAATTGCCTACTAACAATAAATAAACATTGATGTGGAAACATTCGGAAAATAAGCGGAAAACTGAAAGGCTGGTAGGATGGGTTGGACATTTCATATTCTTCATTCTTCTAACAATTTTTATAAGCGACGTTTTGTGTAAACTCATGGTGGTAACAATCCTTTTAGTAAAACATCCAATGTCGAAGTTCTAGTCGCCTACGATTACATTAAAATCCTCGAAACATCCCTCAAATTGTTGTGAAATTTCCAAAAGCTATAATCTAAATTCAGAAAAATTGACTTCAACATTTGAATCATGTACGATTTCTTGGCCAGGTGGAAATTGGTGTAATTCACTTGCTTTCAATTCATGGATAAATAATTGTAATTGATATTTGAATCCACTGATGTGGCCGATCAAATCAGAATTTGTCTGATCCTGTTCTTGTACTTTGGTATTTAAACTATTAAGGTGACATGTAACATCAGTAAGGAATGCCAATTCACTCCAAAATTTAATATCCTTTAACTTTTCCTGTATATCTTCGGTACTTGTCTTTACTTCATTATTTAAAAAGTGTAATATCTCTGTTGCGCAGCAGCTCGAGTTCGAGTATATCCAGACTCGATACGACCGCGCTTAGTGTTGTATGCGATTTGATAGAGGCGTGAAGAGTTTCAAGTATAACAAGCAGTTGTAAGTTACTATACATATACACGTCGAAATATATACGTTTTATTCTGAATATTACACTAGTTATAAATATTCTGTTCGAGTTCTCCGTATGTTCACTTGTATTAACGTGCTATGATTAGCTTTTAGTGTGTTCGGTTCGAGTTCTTGGTAAGATATATGTGATGTATTCGCGCTTTTAGTTACGTCTTTGATGTGATGTATTCGAGTTTTGAACTTGTTCTCGTTTGAGTTTTGAATTTAGTATCTCGCTATGTGTTGTGCTGTCTAAAATGTCACCTCGGTTTTTTGGTATTCGAAAACTATTGGTGGATGAGCTGGTGGACGTGGGAGGAAAATTTGCTAATAGTCGATTATGACTGGAGTTTGGAAATGACTTGGAAGACGGTGGGGATGTTAAGGAAAAGGAGTGGGAAAGGGGGTAAATTTTCCTGTCGCTATAACGAGGTCCGGGTTTTTTTTGTTTTGCGATGAGTAATTTTTAGATGACGTTAAAAACTAGCCTGGTCGCACCACACGTGCGTGCCGGCTGTCGCACGGCCTACCTTTATTAGCCGCGATACCTGGCTATGGAAAAGCTGGTGCTGAGTACGACCATCATGAAGGGTCGCAAGTCAACAATCTCGTTTCTTAAATTAAAAATCTCTTCAGGGCTTGTCCAGCACTCATCCAACATATGTCATTGTATAAACATAAATCACTATTTGTCGCATTTATATCTTGTAAAAATTGTTTATATTTACGATGCGCAATAGCACGGTTTGCTCCCCTGATTAAGTTAACAACTTTCGTCACAATCTTCATTATAGATCCCTGCTGAGCAATGCAGTGCAATGTGGGGCAGACAATCCCGTTTTTTTTTTAAAGACCGCGAAATCCTGCTTCTTCACCTACTATCGATCTTGCACGATCTGTATCAATCGCAGAACATTTAGAAAATCCACCATATTTTTGTACTTCTCCACGCACAGTGTGTCACCTACGGTTCTAGCTCTATAATTTGTTTTCATTTTTTTTATTACCTTCAAGTTTGTTCAAGGCGAAGTAGTGTTGTAAAAGTAATTTGCGACGGAAATGTTAAACTTATACCATTAGTTTCCGAATTATTGCATGCTGCTTTTTATTCAGAGGTATATTTTAATTATTCGTGTGACGTTGACACTAATTGTCAAGTTACCCAGACTTCGTGTATATCTATTTCTACGGTCATTTGACTGGTCTTTTAAAATAACACATGTTTTATACTATAGCATGTAGATAATACCCAATTGAATAGTGACAAAAATATACACAGTTCCTTTTTATTTAAAAATAAATAATGTATATTTTGTTCTTCTTCGTCGCATTTTTGCCAAATTACAGGCTTCTCGATTGCCCATTGCTAATTTTAAAAACAGTGATTTGCCCGGTCGTGGTAGGTTTAGTGTTAATATTTGTATACCATTCTAATTGTTTCGAGGTAGATACAAATATAAAAAAATAGTATATACATGTGTGTTAAAAAACAACTATTTGCTTGCATCTGTGCATTGAATATTAGTAGAATTCTGCTTGCAATACCTGGGAACTAAATATGTAAAGAATCATTTCGATTTTTCATCTCCATTTCTGAGTAAATATCACAATACTATTTGAAGTCTTCTTCGCGCAAAGGTAGACTACGTGGTCCCATGGCAATACAAAGAAAGTAACGCCCCAGGTCGGGATTCGGTACCGCGTGCAAACAAAATGTTGCATTCTTGTTTTTCATTTATTTATGCATCGTACATTGCTCACTTATTTGCTTTTTTATTAATTTTGTTCGAGGAGCTCCTCATTAATCATGGGTACGTCCAGCTTCGTATAAAATATTGTACCCATCTACAATGAATCGAACACCGACCTGCGGCGGGAACATTACCGTTGGGCCACAATAATGCTCAGTTCCGGCCATTGATTCAACCATGCTACAAGAAGTATTGCAATTTTAATTGTAAATATCTTGCAAAATATGGAGTATCTAGTCCTATATATATACATATATTCCGAAACCGGGTAACAAAATCTATCAATTTACAAAGTCTCAATTAGATCGGTACCCAAAGGTCGTGCCTTCTCCTTGTCAGAACTATGATATCGGTGAGATGATAGATATTATTTGCAACTACATACCTGGAAGGATTCGATGTTTTTATACAAGATTTCAAGAAGAAAGGGCAACCCTCGGAAGTATTAACGTAGCCTTCTTGCTTCCCTTTCCGATTATAAGGGCATTAGTACAGGGCCCCTCACTATTTTGTTCGATCGAAAATTCCACTATTATTTGCCTCCATTGCCCTTCGGAATCGGCCCGACCGAGTACGTTCACTACACTCGCGCGAAGTGTAGGTTTCGCCTTGTTTTGTAACTTTAAGCCTCCCTGAATTTGTCGTACTACTGCACATTCGACGGTGTTACTTTTAATCAATTCTACAAACTGCACTCACTTTCTTGCCGACATATTATTAGTTCCGTAATTCGTAACAAATTTCTGACACATATTTTAAAGGACGGTTAATAGGCATAAACATAAACACATTTTTAAAGGAAATCAAAATTATAACTTGCAATAAACTTCCCAAACTTTATAAACGATTTGTGTATCTTACAAAACCTTAAATGGTAAAAATGGAAAACGTAAATAAGCTTTGTTTTGGCATCATTAAAAGAAGCTTAAAATAATCTTGCAATAACTATTCTTGAATTGCATTGGTCGCTTACACACCGCGTGCTTGTGACGATTTGCAAATTTGAATTTTATGCTCGAACACGATTACGTACTTGTAGGAAGTGCAGATAATAATAAAACTATCAACACTATATTTTCTTAATTGCGGTTCGCAAATATTTGCATTATTTAACATTCCGCGCCAGGTCGGTCACTTTTTCACCCTAAGGATCAAAAGTGATCGTTCTGTCGCGAAAGCACTCTTATACATCTATTCATTTTTCTACGCATTGTTTTACATCTTTACGATGCTCGCATACCCGTACGCACAACGTTACACACCTATACTCGTTTCTTGATATATAATTACTCTACTTGAAAAAAGTGGTTTCTCGGAAGAAAAGATTCTATTTTCGATACCGCAAAAGAAAGTAAATAAAAAATGCTACAGAAATGCTTTACATACCTTCCTCTGCTTCCTACATACATTTTTATTGCACTTCTTAAACACTACACTTGTAATTATCACTTCCGTAAGGTATGTTTCTTGTTATTTTCTACGAGCCCGAAAGCTGCTGACTTTTCAACCTCAATTTGTTGCTAAATACTGCGATTTACGCATACAAAATGCAGTACTATACATACTTGTATACATAGTTCGGAACATATGAGCCAAGTATTACTCATTTTGGACAAAAATAAAATTTAGATTTTTGGCCAGCTTTTCGAGGTAAATACTCCACTGTGCGTCGGGCGAGTTTTGCCGACGCGTAGGTCGTCGGTCGAATCGTTCGATGTCGGAGCCAATGCGAGCGCAGCCTTGTAGGCGGGAAATTGGTAGCAATGATGTGGAGGATTTGTTCGATCTGAAAGGAAGATCTCCTTTTTGGTTATAATTTCCGGATAAATTTACAGCAGAACTTTTTGTCTTTGTAAGTAGGTTTTCAAATTCCGTCACATCAAATTCAAGTCAGAATTAATGTTACAGATTTGTCATAAGATATTTTGTATACAAAGCTAAATAGGGGTCGAATAAAAAACGTCTTACCAGAAACTCGTTCAAAATTCCTTTCTTAACATTTACTAGCGAGCAGTAATTTCTAAATACTATTATAATAACACACACTGTATTCTCTGTTTCATTTTGCTTATTCATCGTAGAGATGATTTCAATTAATTTTCATAATAATTTGCATAATTTTTATAATGATTACATTATGATAGAATTTGGTTAATCTAATGCAAAATCAAAACGAATGCCAAATCTTCATTTAATAATTAGTGCATTATTTGGACAATTGTGTAGGTGGAAACAAATAAATTATCCTAAAATTATATTGCCTACGTGACAAAATTTCAGAATATTAAACAGAAGTTTTGAAACAAACTATATTACTTTATACTCGTTTCTTGTAAATATAGTATATTGAGTCAATTTGGGGGGTTATTAAACGTACGATTACAAATTCCATAGAAGGGTTTAAGAGTTGCACCGTCGAAATGCAAGCACATGTTCGACCAAAAATAATGTCTACGTTACATTTTTTATGTACCTAAAATTACTGTAATCTCTTTGAAAAGTATAACGCAAGAGAGCTGTTTATTAACGTTTGCCCCTTGCTCTTCATTTTTCTTGTTACGAATTCTAATGATTTGAATAGGGCAATTCAAATATGTATGCAATCCAATTATGAATACAATTGAATATATTCCTGGCAGTGATATTATAAAGCTTATTAGCACACAATGATGTTAACACTAGGTGACGGACAGGTATGAACACTTATTTTTACCGACTTCCTTCAGATTAACGTTTGCCAATAAAAATGCTCGTTTTCTTTAAAAAATGAATTTACTTTAATTATATAATATTACCGAATCTTCATTAATCTTTGTCTTTCAAATTCTGAAATGCGTCAATTTGGCGCGTTTCGTAATCCTAGTGTTAAAATGATCCAAAACGTTCGATATAGCCACTGCTTTTAACATCTGAGGAGATATTTACACTAGTATCTACATATAGGTTACATTCTATTAATTCATTTTTTAATCGAAGAAGCTCCCTCTTGTTTTTCTCAAATTTTTCTGAAATTCCGTTATTTCAATTCCGAAACTTCGTCATCAATATTTACGAAGGTAATTCGGTCATTTCACCACTGATTCTTTGAAGGAAAGAAATGTTTGCTGACCCTCCTACCTGCTAGAAATGGTAATTAATCACGTTTAACGGCAACCGTAGCTCTTAACGGTACATCACGGCGTTTAAATTCCGGCAGTTCACAGATTTCAATTGGTGCATTAATGTTAATGGTGGTATTATGTTTCGAATGGGAAAGTGCATTTAATGTATTGTAACCTTGGGCGGTAGGTACTACTCTTTGCAGTGTAATAAAATAATTCCCAATAGTAAAGTGCGTACTGATTGTCAGCGAGAACGTTCAAAGAGCTTCAGGTAAATAAAGAAGGTATAGGGTATTAATATATTTATGATGAATGGAGGGCGAACAGCGGAAGTAATCCCGAACTGTTAGGCAGTATTATAAATCAGTAGAAGGCAGATTATCCGGAAAGGAAGCACGCAAATTGCAGAATTTCCATTGTCTAGACACGTTAACCGAAATTAAATAGATTTCGATTCAGTTTACTATTACAGTTGAACCTCGATAACACGAATCTCAAGGGAAGCGAAAAAAACTTCGAGTTATAATGGTTTCGTGTTATCGGGTGTCCGGGAAAGAATGATTTAACACGCGGAAATTGAGCTTATAGAGGCTCTGTATGACACAGTTAACTTTTCGACTTGCGGGGACAGAAAGGTAGACAAATTAAATTGTTTAGCGTGAGTTACATATTTATTGCATACATATATAAACGTAATCAGAAGACGAAAGTTAGATTACTATATTTATGTACCCACTTCTTATTTACAAGCAGTCTGTAATTTTGCTCTGTTAATGCATTAACACATTGTTTATCTATGAAAATTGACGAAAAACGATTAGTTGCCATGAATATGCATGTGGCCATTTTATGTTTTCCATCTTCCGCTTTGAGATACTGTAATCATAACGGTTGAAAGGATGGAAACAACTGAATGATTTCTGATACAAAGTTATAAACTTCGAGTTGCAGAGGCAGCAGCGATAGAAGTTCGACTTATATGTATGCAGAGGTAAAGTTTGTCTGGTATAGGTTTTGGCATACGAGATACGAATATTCACTGAAATCAGCTGTGCGTTGAATAGGCAAAATGAAATGGAATTCAAGATACGTTATTATATTATAAGTATTAACAAATAACTGCTTGTTACAAACAATATATACTTTTTACTACGAACAATTATTTAACTATAGAAATTTTAAAGGGGTTTCGAGTAAAATGTTTTATTATACAACCCCTATTAAAATCCTCTGACAAATATGTAGATACTAGACCTGACCTGTATTTGGAGCAGCAGAGTTTGAATACCTGGCTGTACAAAAATAATGTTTTACTGTTGGCATATCTATCAGCAAATTATAACCAATAAGGAAATCTTCCTTTCATCTTCAAGGAACTTTAAGTTCCACTTTATTGATGGCAATTTCACGCCTAATAAGGATATTCCATTGTTGAAACTATCCTCTGTATAGTCAATTTCCTAGGGCTGTATGAAAGTAAAGAAAGTCACTCCTTACTGTGTTGGGTAAACGAAAAAATTGACCAGCTTAACAATATTTGTGAACGATGGCTCATCATTTGTTGCAGCTCATAGAAAGGATACAAAGAATTTTAAACGATGGGGTCCATAGAAAAGACACTTAATCTCTTTTGAATCAGGAAAACATATTCTTGAGTTTCTTAAACTGTAAACCAGAAGGGTCTGACCTCTTTGTGATTTATAGCACTGGGGTCATTTTAAGGGCCCAGCTCATTAGACGGACAATTGAGTATAATGAGATCTTATGTGTGTTAATATCTTGTGCCCACAGAAGTATCAGGCTAGAATGAAAGCTTCGAAATTAGTTTCTACGAACATTCAAAGGTCCTGGTCGCAGAGGAGAGGGTAGAAATATGATAAACCAAAGGTTTGATTTGTTCACAGTGTGTACTGACAATTATTGAACAGCAAAGGCTTGTGCAAAATACATGTGTAGGTAGTGCGCTGAAAACGTTTCTATGTTAGTTATAAGAATATGTAGTGAAAAGTATTGGGTTCCATTTACAAATATAAATGTGAAAATAATGCCATACATCATTTATCTGAAACAGTTTTTCGCATCTCTGATAGCACTGTTCGACAAATTTCAACTTTTTTTTGATTTTGTAACCTTCAATACGCGTTTCTTATAGACTTTAAATGTGCTGAATACGAAACTGCAATCCGTTTTTCTCCAGAACGTACCATTTTTTAAAAATCAATTTTGAAAAAAGCGCATATTTTCGATTTTGGAAGTGTTTTGTACTTTTGCGGTAATAGTTATTCAGTTGCGCTTGGTGCCAAATGATTCTCTGAAGTTTCACGAATAAAATGATAAAACTAGTAATTAAGTTATAAACATTTACATGTGTTTAAATAATAATCGAAGTGATAAGGACACCGGAAATGCACTCATTTTGGCTGATATCTTTCAATCTATTTAGAAAACCAAGGGTCCTGGAGAAAATCTAACTATGCCACGCGATAGAGCAGACCTTTCTGCTGAGGAAAGTATCAGTGGAATTTACAAAATCATTCTTGTATTCAATATACTAGCGAAACAGTTTTCAACGAATGTTCGAATGCCCCGCTGCATCGTGGTCGCCAAAAAGACGGGCTGTCCCATGTTCCCACGACGTAATGCCGTCAAGGGCCTTGTTTATGGTCTCCTATGGTATTCGCTGGGTACGTACGCTATCGGGTCTCCCGGTGACATACCCCAGATGCTCAGCTGGAGCGCACGCAGTCCGAAATCTCATACAATCCTTCATATTACATTCTTCATATTATCAAGTCGAAATACCGAATCTACGAATTCGAGTTGCTCTCTCGCACATGGGCATCCGTGCATGCTTTCCGCTGTTGTGTGAGTGCACGCACACTGGTCATGGCACATGGGATCGGGGCCCTAAAATTCATCACGTAGTAACTTCGCATAATGAGGAATACAAATACACTTATTATTAGGAAAATTGTTAATTGACAGAAATCTGTATTGCGAATTTTAACAGCATTGAGTAATAATGTTGCCCATATTTGTTCTTTGTCGCTTTCTCAATTACGAACAATGTAGGTAACGCTAATATAATGTAGAACTCACGGTTACTTTTATTAACATCTTAAACTTTCTCCAAAATATCGCAAATATTAAGCAATTAATTAAATAAATTGCTATTCGAACAAATTTCATTTTCGATATGTATTATGTACTGTAGTGCGTTGTATAAGCATCTGCGAAAACGATGGTCTCGCTTTGTCTCAAGCCTGCGTCGGTCGTCGGTCGAATCGTCCGAGCCACTGTGACCGCAGTCTAATAAGCAATCTTCACTGCAGAATCTACACCCCTGTGTCGCCAGTTTTCCTAGGGATGTATACAAGTTACGAAAGTGTTTTCCTACCGTTCAGGTGTCGATGAAAAACTTTACCCGTGTAAAGATATTTCCGAACGATGCTTCGTTATTTGTTAAAAAAGTTCTGGCCAAGGGTGAAAACAAATTTACGCGATAGGGTTAAATATGAAAGGCGCATGATCTCTTTTTGGATCAGGAAAACATATTATTGGGTTCCTTGAAGTGTAAACCAGAAGGGCCTCACCTGTTAGTGATTTGTAGCCGCAGGATTAGTTTGATGGCCTGCCTAATTGCACGGAAAATTGAGCATAATGGGGTCCTATTTATGTTAATATCTTGTATCAACAGAAGTATCAGGCTAGCATAGAAGCTTCGAAAGTAACTAGCACGAACGTTTAAGGATTTAGGTATAGGTATGGTACTTTTATTTGCAAGCGCCATAGAGTTTGCATCTAGATAACGGTCCTATTATTATAGACAAGAGTATAATCGTAATAATTCCTCACGGCAGGTGCGTTTCATTCAAATAAAAGCCGACGATTAATTGGTATCAAGGTTTTGGGAAAGAAAAGATGTTTGTCCGGTGCCCATTTTTGAAATGTAAATTGTGCAACGTTATTTGTACTTACTTATTATATCTGGAGTCATAAAAAGTAAAATTATCGACTATATCGTGTAATATTATCAATGCATGTATTATCAATATATTTCGCCTAATTCTATCACCTTTGCTATCATTAAAACTTCTGAAAAACATTTCTATGAAAGTTTTATGGGAACCAGTTAATTGTAACAATAGCTTGATTGCCTCAACAAGGGTTAATGAGATAAGAAGGTTAACTTTGTTTTCTTAAATGGAATTATTTATTTTGGTAATTAGTTTATCTATTCAGGACCGATTTTTATAACTTTGAAGCCTCTAAATATGTTATTATTAAGGTTTAAGTCGGGAATAATTTCACCAATATATACGAATTACAAAAGCAACCCAAACCAACTCTGCATTTGACTTAATGAATTAATTTCGAGCGATATCACATTATTTTTTTGCACGCTTTAGCAAAGATACTCGAATTGAAATTGGTCACGTTTTCGTTACAATTTCTGGAAAAGGCCGTTACTCGGAAATCAAGGACCACAACTTGATGCCAATGGTATAATAATACTATATGCAAGAAACATTGTATTATCGTATGAAAACAACAAAAGTACAATTTTGTTGTCCATAATTAAAACTCATTGCAGAAAACCTGACCGACATTAGGTACCAGGTACCCTTGTTGGATACCTTTCTACACGAGGAAATATTTTCGCCCAATTCATAGTTTACAATGACTAACAAGGGAAGTGCGGCAACCCGAAAATTCAGAAAAATTTGAAACATTGCACAAATGTAGTTCATGTTATGCTAACAATGGTACAATAAATCTATAGATATTAAACCTGTATTTGAGGTGGCAGAATCCTACTTATTGTTAGAAAGAAGGAAAGCTTTGCTGTAAATGTATCAGCAAATTAGAATCAATAAGGAAATCTTCCTTTCATCTTCAAGAAACTTTTAATTCCACTTTATTAATTTCAATTTCACGCCTAATAAGGATATTCCATTGTTGAAGCTATCCTCTGTATAGTAAATTTAGCCAGGGCCGTATGAAACTAACGAAGGTCACTCCTTACGGTGTTGGTGTAAATGACAAAAATGACCAGCATAACAATATTTCCGTACGATGGTTCGTTATTTGTTCCAACTGATACGAAGGATAAGAAGAAATTTAAGCGAAAGGGTTAAATATTTTAGACACTTAATCTTTTTTTGGATCAGGAAAACATATTCTTGAATTTCTTAAACTGTAAACCAGAAGGGTCTGACCTGTTTGTGATTTGTATCCCTGGGATCCTTTTAAGGGCCCACCTATTTGGACGAACAATTAAGTTTGTGGGGATCCTTGGTGTGTTAATATCTTGTGTCAACAGAAGTATCAGGGTAACACGAAAGCTTCGGAATTAGTTTTTACGAAAATTCACACGTGCTGGTTGTACAGGAGAGGGTAAAAATAAGGGACACCAAGGTGTTGACTTGAACGCAGAATATACCTACTAAGCGCTCCGACACTTATTACAAATTGAGTATTATAAAGACTGTAATGCCCTCCCACATCTGTCTTTATCGTTCATTGTCGTCGTTTTGCTTAGTGAACATTTTTCGTTTCGATTACAACGGATAGTTTATTTTAAGTTTTTCGAAGAAACAAAGAGGGTAAGTTGTTCTATAATAAGCGTAGTATGAAGATATTAATGCAAATTTGAAGTGTAGTTACTCGAATAAAGATGAAATTTCTTTCTATTTAAAAAAAGTAATGCTGCAAGTAACAACCAAAAGAAAAATCAGAATATGCTATTCAATCTGGTCTATTTAGTTAAATAAGTTTCGTATGAAACATTTTTTCGAATTTTTTGATAATAAAGCATTAAATAGCATGCAGATACATATGCTTATGCCCAATGTACTGCACATATTTCAGTACGATCACAGTATTCAGTAGCTATTTCACAAACGAGATATAGGAATTGTTGATGAATTTTGAATCCCGTGTCTTTTTGTTCTTAGCGCTCCTTAACTAATGGTGCTCGTATGAGCCGTAATATGGCGCTTACAAAACCTTCCTTTGTCTTCTTAATCTTGTAGAATCAATTGCGGTGTCCACGCTGGTTGTGAGAACAATAGCCACGTGTATCAATCAAAGGTTTTTCTTTGGTCTTATGAAAAGAAAGTTTACTTGATTTAATAATATATTTAATAGGAATAGACATATCATCCAATGCATTTTTCCGGCCCGCACTTTTCGTATCTGGTATCCCATTACCATTTCCGCGTCACTACCAACGTTACCAACAGATTATAGAAAACGATGCGAAAATTAAATAATTTTAAAGGATTCTTTTGTTCTTTGCGGCAATGAACGTCGCCTGCTTGACAGCACAGGCGATAAAAGGTAGTTAAAATGTGTTAATTGTAAAAACACATTATAACAAGTTTTCTTATTTCAATTCTAGTATCAATAAATGAAATAATGTTGAAAGTTATACTTTACATTATTTTCTCAGAACTACTTACAAAATTGAGCTCAGAGATGCATATTTTTTTAACACGCAAACAATGCAATTGCCACAATGAGAAACATAGCTACAATAATTATATACTCTAATTATTAATTGTATAATAACTATAGAAATTCTTCATTTCTCTTTTTCATTGTGACAATTTTATTGTTAATGAAAGACGCAATTTCTTATTTATATTCAACTAACAATAATAACGAAGTAACTCACTCACTAATATAAGAAAAATTCTGCGATAAAAGAGCACGATGAAACAAAGAAACATGAGAATGATGTAAAAATGTGAAGCAAGAGAAGAACAAATCCTAGAGGTTGTTATGCGTTGGCACTACAATGTTATCCGCATTAAAGAACATGTGCGTGCGCGTGTGGAAGCGAGTGCGAACGTGGCAGAGCCATGCTGCTAACCGAACGAGCAACATGAATCGTACAAACGCAGAATATTACAAAATGTTCAAACGTAGGAGCAATAAATTGTTTTTAAATATCCCCACATTTCACAGTGGCAAGTGAAGTTATCGTGAAGTGAAGTGATCGTGCAAGGATACTAAGTTGGCCGTATTATCAGCTGGTGAGCGTTGCCTAGGTCAGGATTCGCACAATGTTAATCAGATTAATTCGTGAACGAATGGATAAGTTTAACTAGCTTTTCCTAACATTAGTTATGCAAATCGTTGTTCTTAAAACATAATTTATCCACCTGAAAACGTACTGATAAAAAAAATATTTTTTTCATAAGTAATAAAACAGTTTATTCCTTTCGGATAATAAATAAACGTATCGAACACGTTTATTACAGGACTTAGTGTATTTCTTATTCACGGATAACGAATAATTCCACATTATTCTTAATTAAAACGATGTAACATTTGCCGCACGCTTCCCTCGGTACCCTCGATGCCCCCATCACGACCAACCACAGGTGATCCCTTCGCGCCTAAGCGCGCGTCAGTCGATGCCCGACGGGCGCTCTCATTGGCCAGTGTTTTTTGTTAATAACTCAAAAACGCTACTATCCAGAACATTTGGGTCAAGGAAAAAGTTGATTAGAATCACCCCAGCTACACCCTATACCCCGATGTTCCCTGAGTGTTGTGCCACCCTGTATCTGTTTTCTGAGACAGTTGAATATTGCTAAAGAGGACAAAGGGTTTCAATGGGTGGCCAAATGCCTCTATGATGGGGGGTGCGAGGATTACTAAGAGGATTATGGTTTCCAGTTGTGTTCAAATAGAAAGTTAAAGGCATCTAACGGAAAGTAGAAGATAAAAATTACTTTCTCGAAAGTACCTTCATAAATATAACAATCTGTACTATGTAGTACCTTTCTTTACAACATTTATACTTTTCGTTTTCCCCATTTACTATACATACACCACACACAGGAGCTGTAGACTGTACCTGTAGAGTATCCTTCGTACGAGAGTTTATTCATATATGTATACATAGGTATGAATTGTTAGATACCTGACATCTACCCTTCACGTCTGCAGGTCGCATACCCGCAGTAGCACGGAAAATCCCGAGACACATCTGCCAAAACAACCACAGCAATCCTCGTACCTTTTTTTTATTTCCTACACGACATTTTGCAAATCATAAATTACCTCCTTCCCTAAAAATCCTAGCACTCCCTCCGCTGCCACTTGCATCCCTATTAACAGCCAATCAGAAACCCTCTTTCCACTCCCTCACAAATTAGAAATAACCAATAGTATTTTAGCACAGGTTACATTTTTCCAAACACCACACCGACACTCAGAATCAAGAACATATGCAAACAGTACACATCAAATAGAATTAAGAACACATTCAACCTGTACACTTCAAAGTGAACAATAAAGGCGATTTACTTTTTTTTTTAGTAACTTGGAATACTTCGTTCACCGGTTTCACGACTGACAAGCACAATACAAAGGTAGGCGCCAGAGCGCGCGCTGTACAGACGCTCTAATTGGGCAGTGTTTTTGCTTAATAACTCAAAACCGAAGCTTCAAACAACATTTTGGGCAAGAAAAAAGTTGTTCAAAATCACCCCAGCTACCCCCCATTTCCCGATGTTGCGGTAGTTACGGGACACCATGTATGTGTATATATTATATTTGTAAGGTAACAACAAGCAACGAACTCAGTGAACTGTAACTTTATATTCAGATTTAAACCGTTGCAATCGCATGTCACGTATTACATATCTATACATAAAAGATGAAATGCATCTTTGAATGCAGGGCAGTGCACTATAAAAAGGCTTGAAGCTTAGATCGGCCCCGAATTGTTCAAAAGAGAAACTAACGAAACATCATTTGTTCATAATAATTTATCGCGATTTATTTGACTAAAATTTGTTGCTATTGTAATTATTCGCATCGAAGCTAAATGAGACACTTCAAGGAGGAAAGAAAGGAGATACCACAATTCTTTTACGTAAACGATAATAATATATCTGCTTAAAATTAAAATCAAGAGAAGGGGCAATTGTACAACGAATAATACGAACAGCATTTTTCAATCCGGCGAGATGGAGATCTTAAAAGCCAACTGCGACAGTGAAATACGAAAATTTTACGCTGGAAAGAACATACTTCTTACTGGATGCACTGGTTTCCTCGGAACCCTTATTTTGGAGAAACTCTTGCGCACGTGCAGCGAAATTTCCAAAATTTACATTACAGTTAGGCCAAAGAAAGGCCTATCAATAGAACAGCGAATGCAGGAACACTTTGAAAATACCGTAAGTACGAAACAGGTTTACAGTAATTATAATAATCGCATGTGAAGTGCTACCATAATACTTGACGGTAATGTACGTGAAAGCTGCAGAGAAAGTAGTTAGCCATTTTGTTCTAATAGTTTCAACTACATAACTTATGTGAATTTTAAATGGGCACGCTGTTTAGTTACAAAGTTAATGCACGTTGGATATACAAAAAGTTGGAAATCCGTTTGGCGAATTTTAGTTACAATATAAACGAAGGGCGACGATAACAGATGTATTAGGTGCCTATAAGTTAAAAATCAATTGATAATTTCGGAAGCTTAATGATACTCCATGAAAACTTATAAATAAATGACTCACACTCCGGTTTTCGTTATTTTGTCACCTGATCTATTTTTCTTATTCTTAGCTATCCGTCTCACAAAAAGGGAATTAATAATAGAAGAGTACAACTGTCCATTAATTTAGTTAATAAATACCTAACTTTTATCGAGATCCCGACTAAAATATTTCCAACTCACTCTATTGTCTATAGGTATTCAACGAACTGCGAAAGATAGATCCAACCTTTAGGGAAAAAGTTGGGCTCATTCACGGTAACCTTGGCGAAGCTTCCCTAGGCCTTTGCGCAGAAGATCGTCGACGTTTGGTGGAGAACGTGAATATAATAATTCACAATGCGGCGATAGTGCAGTTTAAAGCAAAAGCGTCTGTAATCTTACGGGCAAACGTTATTGCCACGCAAGAAATGCTCGAATTAGCAACGGAATGCTCCCATTTGGAGGCATTTGTCTACATTTCGACAGCGTACTCTCATCCGTACGTAAAGTGTGTAGAGGAAAAGTGTTACCCACCTCCGGCAGATCTCAAATTCGCAGAAGACATCATACGCGCTGATGAAGAAAACGCGTCTGGAATTAGGGACGAAGCTTTGGACGATATTCTAAAAACGTATATTAATTTATATGCATTCAGCAAAGCGACCGCCGAAGGTGTTGTCCAGAGTTATAGCAAAACGGCATCCTTTCCTTGCATAATCTTTAGACCGACTATTGGTATGACAGCTGTATTACAGTGGAACTCTGTTTATACCAACTCCACCCATATGCATGAAATTTATGTGGTGCCCGATTAACTTAACTTTAACTGAGCTCGTATTTTCGGAATTACCACGGAGCTTCGATCCACTTATAAATGTCTAAGTTTGAACAGTAAGGGAACGCGGTATTTAAGAGCAAGTGTTTCGTGTAATCCTCTTGTACGAACATTTATTCCTGTCAACTGAACGACAATTCAGCTGGTGGAGAAAATTATGCGGATTCCTATTACACGAACGACGCGGTATACGAATCTATATGTCCCACGATAGGTTAATAATATGTATAAACGGAGTTCTACTGCACATTTTCATTTAAATAGGAGAACACAAAGATGAAATCAATTAGAAATAGAAAATCAATGTCCACAAAAGGAGAGAAGTAATGTAGAAAATGGTGATAGCTTTATCTTTTTCAGAACTTTTCTCTGAAGTGAAATTTATCGCTTTCATACTGAACATCAAAGTAAATTTTCAAATTTCTATGACAGTCCGATTTAACCCAGAATAAGGTACTCGCTCGACACCTTTGTGGACAATGAATGTTGTTAATCAAATTTTTAATTACTTGGTCACTTCAAATCTTACGTTTTCTTCTTTATTAATAGTCTGAAACGACAGGATGAATAAATATAACTGTTCATTTCATTATCATGGAATAACTGGAATCCCACTTAATTTATGAATAGTCGTCGCGCCATACAAGGGGCCGACACGAGCATGGCTGGCAAACTTGAATGGAAGCACAGGACTAATCGCGTTAGTTGGTCTGGGCTTGGTGCATGTCGTTCCAGCCTCCATAACTACCGTACTGGATAATGTTCCAGGTGACATGGCAGTCAACTACCTTGTCGCATTGATTTGGGATCACGTTACGCATAGGTAATGCGTTATTATTACTGCCAAATAAAATGTATAAAATTTCAACTTACTGCCACTTGGTGCATTGTCTTACTTTTACAAAATAAGAATTTCATTCGAGCATAATTTGCTTCATATAATTTTCAACTTTTCTAATATCTTCTGCAGAAAATATTGCAAATTAGAGGTGTATAACTACGGATCGTCTGATTGGAACCCTATTACCTACGAATCGGGAACGAAACTAGCACTAAACATAATAAGCAAATGTCCAATTCGAAAGATGGTGTGGTATCCGACTCTGACGTACATTCCTAATTTTCACGTATTCCTTGTGATTCACACGCTGCTTACTATAATTCCTGCAGCGATCTATGATTTAATCCGTATCATTAGAAAGAAAAAAACAATGTAAGCTTTTATTTTTAAAGATCTGAAAGTTGTATTTACCTGATTATACTTGGAGTTCCACTTTATAATGCTCAATTATATGTTAAGTAAGCTTATGACGATTTTAAGGTATTATTAGAAATTGTTTTAAATTAATTTTCGTATAATATACCTTTTCACAGAGCACTGAATATGGTGTGGACAGCAACTAAACTCGTAAAAGTGTTACGCCCATTCATTGCTACCACTTGGATTATAAAAGCGAACAAAGCAAAAAATCTTTTAAGTCGCATGAATGCTGCCGATTTGGAGGAATTTAGCTTTGATTTGTCATTATTAGATTGGCATGACTGTATAAAGGTTGGTGTACACGCCATCAGAATGTTTATTAAGGAGACATCAAACGACCTCATCATTGCAAGAAAAAAGTATCGAAAGCTACAGATACTGCACTACACAGTTTGCAGCTTATTTGCGCTCTGTTTGTTGTTCGTGTTGTATAAAATTGCCCGTTGTATTTTTTGAGGTTCTCGTTCAATCGACCATTGATGGGCATGGGTGACCGTTGTTTGACCCAATTAATTAGCGACTATTCGTACTACGTATTCCAACCCCAAACGTACGTTTGGAACAATAAAATCAGTTCTATTCTACAAACTATGTCATAAATATTCTATTATGTTCTTATAAATGCAAATAAGTTAAGTGAGCTATCTTGAAAAAATATGTTAATTAAAAAGATGATATTTGAAAGAAAATAATAAAACAAATGGTTTTATCAATATTTCTGTTTGATCCAAAATAATAAACATATCTGAATTATTCTTCATCTTTGTACGAATAAGTGCTCCCACGAAAATCGTTTCTTATAAAAATCACTTCATACAAATTACTTGATTTTAGTTATTATATAATTACGCTTACGCCGTGTTTGTGTGGTTAAGGTGGAATGATTTGTAGGTGTTTCTATAGATTCTGCTCTGGTTTGTAATGTTGTTACGGAAGAGTATGGTTTCGCATTTTGTCGGGTTGATTTTTAGTTTCCACGTTGAGTAGTAGTCGTTTATTTTGTTAAAGAGAAGTTAAGATTTTTCCTGGAGTTTCAGAACGTTTTTTCCTTCGATATATGTTATTAAAGCGTCCGCAAATTGTATGGTTTTGACGTCAGGGGATTCGGGGATGTTGAAGAGTTTGGGGATGTCTGCGTTATAGAAGTTGAAGAGGTTTGGGGAGGTGACTGTGCCTTGTTGGAGTCCTTCTGTAAGGTGGTGCGTTACGTTAGAGTCGGATTTGCAGTTGGAGCTGAGGAAACTTTTGCCTAGCATCATACTTGTTACTAATTTTAGTAGGTGAGGCGGGCATCCATTTTTGGAAAGTTTGAAGAACAGGCCTTTAAGGGCCCCGACTCCAGGCGCCATGACCTGTCGTGCACTCACACAAACAACGGAAAGCATGCACGTATACGCCATGCGCGAGAGAGACACTCGATTTTGTAAATTAGACTTTTCGTCTCAATAATTTGCGTAAATCAAATTTTCGCCGGTACAGTACGCACGAGGAGACTAAAACACAGGTCTGTGGGGTCGGTTTGAACGTCAATAAACACTATTCATTGAGCCAATGTCATTTTTACAAATGTAAACTTGAGACAGAGACACCGATGCAGGCCAAAGATGGCTGCCGGCATCTCGTCGCATGGTTCGTTTAGCAAATATTGAACGATTTAATTGTTTATTCACTGATATCGCGTACAACAGCCTTTCCTTGAAGTAGCACAATGCCACAGAAATTCGACTTTTCACAACTTATCACTTCTGGAAGACGATCTAATTATTTGATTTGCACGCATCGGACGTAAGAATAGTTCACTGATTTTCCGTCAGAGGCGTTTATGGTATATTTTAGTTAGTTTCACAACGGTATCGTCAGGGTCGATAAAAATATAAATCCGTCGGTAAATGCAGGTTATAATTTCACACCACGAACGGCGATTCATACGTGAATACGTGATGCGTGAATACAAACACAAGTAAGGCATAGTTGCCGCAACTTATCAAGACTTCAGTCGCGCTGTTGCCACATGTGCTACAATGCGGATCATCAGCTAACTCTGCTAACTAAATGAATCGGCTCGAGCGGAGAATTTGTCGCGAGCCGTCGCAAACTTTTCTTTAGGTTCGAGTCCCGTATGTGTTCATGTTTTTTACTTTCTGACTTTCTCTTAATGAAACTTTTGCTAACATATTTGCGAGATTTTTCTAATTAAAATAAGGCCAAACACGATATAGTTTGAATTATATTTACTTGTTGATACTAATTAAATACGTACCACAAAGTCTGTATTAACCAGTCAATATAATTTAAACTATATCGTGTTTGGTCCCATTCGAATCAGAAAAATCTCACAGATACATTGGTAAAAGTTACATGTAAAAAAATTAATGATTAAAAAAGTTTCATCGTTGAATTAGTTTAGTCACACCGATACTCTGGTTCGGATCATATTACACCGCTTCCTCGTCCAGCGTCACTATCGCCAAGGGGGTTCCCCCCACGTTGAGGGGATAGTCCATTTCTACAGCCAATCTTTTCTTGCATTTTTGTCATCGTAATATTGTCAAAAACTTTCATATGACCATTGAAACATGTGTACAAGACTGACTAGTCAATTGTGAACAGTTCGAAAAACTGCTTGCAGAAGATGTTTCTAACAATTGAGTGGGTCTGATTTCTGTACATGTATAGAAAAGGGACAACCTCACCGATTTCAATGACTTTTGCTAACAAAAAAATGTCTAACCTAACGAACTTCGTTTTTCGGACATCCATTATCCCTCATCTATTTTTTGTTTTCACTTATGATTCCTTCTTGCAACGTAACATATTGTAGCATAAGCACATTTCAAGTAATTGATATGTATAATGAATTTTCTACGCTTACACTACCAGCAGACTTTCCGTTCAAATCTCAAGTTCAACGCAAGAGCTGGGAGTTTCTTTCCGCATTCAGAATAGATTATCGGAATAACAAGCAGCTCCCTCTCGCATATCGCTATTACCATTTCGGTGCAGGAAAAAGATGCTGTAATAGCGACCTTCCAAATCGGAGAGGTCACGTGCCGTGTCTACCCCCTTAAGCCAGACTGTGTCACCGTTATATGAGTTATTGAGGTGGTGGCTCGGCGTATTATTGGAAGGGGTGGGAATTTTGGGGAAATGGGGGCGGAGGATGTTTGCAGTGTGGGGAGTGCCTGGCTTTTGATAGGAGATCTTTTTGACGGGTACTTTTCCAAGGCAGGACATTTTGAATAGTTAACAGTGCGGAGGCCACTGCAGTTTGCACATGTTGGAGCACAATCTCGGGTTTTGGAGCATTAATGGGTGAAATGTGGAAGCGCGCATTTAACGCAGCGAGGGGCGTGATTGCAGTTTACCGATGAATGGCCAAATGCCTGGCAACGGAAGCATTGGGTGCATGGCTTGTTGGAGAGATATTTCTCCCAGTAGATGCGGTTCTGGATTAGGAATCCTACTGCCCTCACGTCCTTCAACAGGGTGCCAGTAGGGAATGTGATTTTGTACGTGCAGTGATGTGACGAAGGAAACCCAAGGCTTCTTACGTAACATAATAATCGCAGATTTTTTACAAGTGATTTCGTAAACGTGATATGAAGATCATTTTTGCTTTTTTATTGTTGGATGACCAGCCCTTGAGTCACCGATAATATGTAAGGCCCGCGGATCCTGGCCTAGTCAGAGTCAATATTATGCATCAAGGTAGTAGTCAGCGATATGACTACTGCCAAGGGCCAGACTCCGCGTTGGCTAAAGCGACACAACAAGGGCTAAGGTCATCCTTCCCCCCTAAAACTCATAATATATATAGTGGCGGAATACCAATTGTACTTAGAACAGTTTTGGACACGACGCATACCATCACTCTGTCGCGCAAACTCGTCACGGTATTCTTATATAAAACCTCTTTGCAAAAGTAATTCTTGCACACGATTTCGTTTACCCCGGAAGCCAACATTATATTGAATGACTTATTTTTTGTACACGATTGTAAGATAATCGAATCGGAGTCTCGATTAGGTATTACAATGATTGAGTAGGCGTGTATATGTTAAAAAGGTGTTCCGTTTATTAAAACTGTACTCTCTCGACCGTAGTCTATACTGAATTTAGTCGATAGTTTGAAGTAACTACATTCAGTCGATAGCCCGATGGTCCAAAGTCCAAAGGACTGTACTATCGACTAATCGATAGTACCCAACTACTATTTTCAGTCGACTGTTTTTTAAAACCATCGATTAACGACTGATTTAGTCGTTTGGACTTTGGACCATCGAGCTATTTACTGAATATGTATATATGTCATATGTAGGAGAATCTACCGATAAACTGAATTTAAGTTGCGGGGGTTTTGAATAGATTTGATCATGAGGTTCAAGATTCACTATCAAATATATGCCTTCGATAGCGGTATTGAATAATTAATTCATTAAGCATATGCAAACTCAATTATGCATAACGCAAACTAATGCAAACCTTTTAATTATTTGAAACTCAAAGCAATATTAACCGAGTTTAATAACATTTTCAACAAGTATACTACTTACTGATATTTATAAGATGCAGTACTTTAATTTTTATTAAAGATATTATGTAATTTTCCCAAATATCTGGTAAACTAATCCTTTAAACTTTTTCACGAATACTTTCGTTCTCCCTTTTACATTAATAAGAAATAAGAAATTTTAAGTATCATTAAGAAAAAAGAGGAGTCGATTGTAACGTATATACTATACAATTTCAGAATTCGGCTCTGTCACTTGAAAATGTAAACATCTAAAAATCTAATCAGTACGGGAACCAGGGGTGGGTTTATGACAGTCATTCATTAGTTCGTTTCGAAGTTTTATATATTTTATATTTATTTGTCTTACATTTTATTGTTCTTTATAAAAATAATTAATAATATGTTTATTATTAACGTTAATACTTTTCAACATGAAATAAATGTCCAGTCAGCTATAGAGTCCTTAAATTCTGAAATTACAACATTATTAAGTGATGAACAAAATTATGAAAATAGATCGACAAGTTCCTTACATTCCTAATATAGCAATATTTATATCTACCCTAGGAAAAAGAAACAAACGACTTAAATTTTGATGCATAAAACATTAATTAATGGCGTCTTGTTAAATACCTGTCTAGTTGATTTTAAAGAATGCTTTCAAGAACTGAATAAAATATTATATAGAATTAATTCTCACAAAAAGTTTAGAACAGTCAATTTTTAAGTGCCAAAATAAAATAGTTTATGACAAATTGAAATATTAGTAACTGTTAAAAAAGAAACTTGTTAACCTTTTATATTTCTGAAATTCTAATTACGAACTAATAAATTTACAAAAAGTAAATACACCAATATTTCATGACATAGTTCAGACGCCAGACATAACCAATAAGCGAAATTTCAGTCGACTAAAAACTATCGACTAAATAGTCGATAGTATATCGTTACTAAATAGTAATTAGTCGATAGTTTAAATTAGTCGATGGTGCCCATCACTAGATGGTGCCCATCACTAGTATGAGTGCGTTTAACGGTAGCGGCTTAACATCTCCATGCATTACACGCGTAGTGATGTTCGCAGCATGGTTTCGGAAAAATATATTTCTTTCATTATATTCGCATATCTGTTTATGAATACAATGCCGGCACGTACAAGTTACAAGCACAGAATCGGAAATATTGTGTGAGATAAGTGATAAAACACCGGGGGCGGTATCAAGTGAGGTTAACCACGCGGCAAAACGGTTGCAGAAAGAAAACTCTAAAATGTTTTGCAATATAACGATCTCAACAACGATTTCAAGTGCGAGACAATTAAGATACGCGGTGTACGCAAGGCGAGGCTCTCTTAATAAAAAAAAAAGGACACGTGGGGTTATGTGAAGTGCAAGTGTGGGAAGTATGGGAGAAATTATGTTCCACATGTATGCTTCTGGAGGGCTGCATTGATATTGCATTCCGTGCAGAGCATAGATGACATTTGTCACTCCGTAAACCTATTTACAGAAATAATAGATACGTTTTCTGAAATGGACTTAAAAATTGTAATGCTGCTCAAGATGGCAGAGAACTTTACATGCACAATAGTTCAGAATAGTTTGAAATCAAGCACCAATCGATTGCAATTGAGCATAGCGTAACGGCATTCAATGCCAGTCGCAGAAGAAATGAATAACAAGCTACGAAGCTAGCATTCCTTGCTACAGGTGTAATAATATAAGGTGTACAGCGGCAGAGTGTTATTTTGAAAGCACCAGTGACAAACATCATGGACCTAAAACAAATATGTTATTATTCATTTGGTTTCCAAAGATGTTACATATAATCTAACAAAAGTTCGGGGGCGAGTCCAGAATCATGAAATAGAACCTTGTATCTAACCAGGAAAACGAAAGGTACGGCGAATGCAAATGGTAATGAAAATATAAATCCTGGCTAAATAAAGAAGCTGAACATATTGAGCTATAAGATGTACTATATATATCACAACAGAGAAGAAATGTAAGGTATGTGGAAACAGTTGTCTATAAATATAGCACAGTAATAGCTGGAGAAAAAATATGGCAACTGTAATTTAACCAAATGGCAGGTAAATCAAACACTTTTCTCTTCTCTTCATCCTTTCCTTTCAATATCCTGGCTTTTCTTTTGCAGCTGTTCTCTTATATATTTCATTATATTTAGATTCATCAATCCTCTTCCTTTTTTTCTGGCTCTTCCCAAGGCCTTTATCCGTATTTCTTTCATCCGTCTCTCCTGCCTAATTACATCATTCAACACGGGTCTGATTTTGCAACCTGCAATGTGCATTTCCGGTAGATTTTAATGTGCTAAATACAAATCTGCAAACAGTTTTTCTCCAGAACATAGAGTTTCTGAAAAAATCAATTAAGAAAGAAATCGCAAATTTTCAACTTTGTAAGTGCTTTGTGCCTTTCCGGTAATAGTTGTTCAGTTACGTTTGGTGCCAAATAATAGATTATAAATATTATCGTACCCTTACAACAAGCGGTGGCGTTTTTGCAGCACAATTATTACTTACTTATTAAGTTACTAGTTACTCCACTCTATTATTGCCGACACACACTTCCCTTCAACACGGTCATCGTTGCTTACGATGTTCATCCTGGTGCACAATAGGCTGGATCGTGAAGTTTGGTGACATTTTACTATAACTCTTGAATCATAAGAGATAACGAAATGAAATTTGCACTAAGATTCATTAAACAATTATTCTTATCTACAAATTATTATTGTAATTATATATTTTGTACTTATTTCTGATTTAATTAATTACATTCTGGGTTAAAATATGGCTGGCACAACGTTGCGACTGCCGTTTCTGGTCACATTGTTGCTATGGCTGATGCATGGGCTGCTGGTGCTTCGCTGAGGGTTGCTGCGTGGATCCTGATACCTCTTGAAGCTGCTGACTTTAACGATGATTCTTTGCATGTTGTCAGCTGTCACTCTTTCCGTGTGGCTGATTCCACTAGCGAAGATGAGTTCGTATGCACAAAGAGTTTTGTTTTCGAAGCTGAAATCCGTTTTTCTCCAGAACGTACCATTTTTGAAAAAATCAATTTTGAAAAAAATCGCAAATTTTTAACTTTGAAAGTGTTTTGTGCTTTTCCGGTAATAGTTATTCAGTTCCGCTTGGTGCCAAATGATTCTTTCGAGTTTCACGAATAAAATGATATAAATAGTTGTTTGATTATAAACATTCAAATATGTTTAAATAATGATCAAAGTGAAAAGGACACCGAAAACGCACCCATTTTGGCCGATATTTTTCAATTTGTTTTAAAAACTGAGGGTCTAGGAGAAAATCAGACTATGCCACGCGATAGAACAGACATTTCTGCTAAGGAAAGCATCCGCAACCATTTTGGGGAATGGTTTGCGAGCGAATTTTCCTTCAATACATATTCCCAGACATCACATCTGTTATAACCATAATGAAAAAGATTTGGTATAATAGTTAAAGTCTTAGTTGAAATGATTTTAGTTACGAATAATGATAAATTGGGCCGCCGGTCGTCCAGCATCACTTTCAGTGCAGAAAATGCACGTTCTACGCTCACTTGTGAGGCAGGTACTCCACGTACTATGTATGCCAATTTTGCAACATATGGTAGCATTTTAATTTTAATTTTTCCAGTATGTCATTAAATCTGCATCAATATCTATTCTCTTCTCTTTCTAATTATCAACCTCATTGCATAATTTTATCTGTTCTTGTGAATTGAAATTTTCGGATTCGTTGTCCGAGGATGACTGCACTTCCAGCTATCTAATACTCCAATGACTCTAATGGATTCTCTTAGAGAAAAAGACGTGCTACTTGTGCTGACGAATGCATCAAGAACTATCGTATCAGCACAAGATGCCTCTCTTTCTACTTCATTTGTGGTTATATCACTCTAAAAAATTATATAAATTAGTGAGAAGTTACATTATTTGAAGAAGAAGTGTCAAAGATGTATATGTGTACTATATGTAGTACATACCTGTTTCATCAAGAGTATTTGGGCACCAATCTTTTTTAAACGCGTTTTAGCTTTTTCCTTTTGTTCCGATCCCAAAAGGCGTTTAATGCGCGGATCTAAAAACAGTGCAGCATTAACTGCCTCATTTTCAAGTAGCTGAAATTCTCTTTTATTTAAACATTATAGAGGAATTGCAGCTGCAGTGAAATTTGTTGATTCTAGCTGATGTTTCGTGTAAGGGACTTAGAACTCTTACTAAATCCTGAATAATCAGCCATTGCTCTTCTGATAATAATAGAGGTTTCTTTAAACTCTCTTGGCAAAAGTCTGTGTGTGCTACCAGACGCTGTAAAATGTCAAATGTTGAGTTCCAGCGAGTTACAACGTCTATTCGCGTCTTTTTTAAACGTAGATGTTGCAAACGAATATCTGAATAAGTAATATAATATTAATATAAGTACAAAAGGGTGGCGAACGTAATAGTACAAGCTGCTACAGTATTTTACCTAAATTTTGGAGTTTTTAAAGTTTTAACAATTGCACGGGCACGATCGATTGTTTCAGCTTTATTTTCGGCCAGAAAATCTTTCACTGCAAGCTGCAGTGCACGTGCCCGCACCCTTCACGCACACAACATTTTGTGATTTCGAACGAAGATCGTCTTCTAGATCGTCCAGAAATTTTTCATCAATGCCGCTTCCCATATTTAAATATTCATCCTCTTCTTCTACTTGGACTTCAACCGCACTCTCCGCCGAAAATAGTTCGACAACTTTGACCATATTCCGTCCGTTGGCTGTTCTGATTGTATAAATTTGTTTTTTTCCTATTTCAAATTCAATCAAGACATTATCGAGCTCCTCTTTTAAATTATCGGCTGTATGCCTTTCGATGAGCTCTTGCATCGCCAATGTATATATGCAAATTTTATTGTCTTTAATTAATTGAACGTTTATTCCTAATACTGCCCGGTCATGCCTCGTAGCCCTACCCATTTTTATGGAAACCATCCGCCCCTTACATGCTTTTTTAATAACATTTTTTAACATATTATACTTTTCACAAACGTAATTCATTATATTTGCTGAAGTAATTACTGGAACATCTAAGCCCTCAAATATTTGTTACGCAAGAACTTTAAACGCTTTGCAATCAAACAGTTTACAAGGTTGAAGACAAGCATTTGTAACTTCTGCTGCCGATAATTTTATGGAAATAGATTTTTTTCTTGCACAAATACCCCTATTATTTTGTTGTTCTGCAATTTTATCGCTTTGCGCGCCACGACTGACCGCGCATTTCTCGCAGGTAACGCAGACTTCACTACTTGAAAGATACAAAGAACATACAAAAATAATTTTAACGCATGAATTATATTTGGTAGTGACAATTTGGTACTGCATGTAGCGTATAAAAAAAATATGAAATTCAAGATAAATTAAGTAATTTAAATATAAAATTAAAAAATGAGTAACGTATTTTAGTATTTTTGTAAAGTGTACCACACGCGTTCGAAACAGGTAATTTTATGTAGTGGTACATTACAATACTGACATGTATACCGCGTATATCCATTTTGTTTGTTAGAGGAGCATACTCTGCATCTTCGGTGAGGATATTTCTTTTTACCACCCGTTACAATTGGTATAAGCTTATCTTTTTTTTAAATCCTGACGATAGTCTTCCTGGTGGGTCGCATCTTGGTTCCGGCCTTGTCCTCTCCATCGTCATCGAAGGTTCTGCCTCTACGGTGTCTAAATCTTGATTGTCGCTCTCTTCTATCAATTTTATTGCAACGTTTGGCAAAAACTTCTTATATGTCATTTTGTTATTAAATTTTTTCTGGATTACGAATGCATTAAAAAGAGCAGCAGTAAAAAAATATAACACCGCTTTCTTCGTCCATTTAGTGCTTTTCCGAAGAATATTATAACAAGACATACATTGGTCTGCACGAACGACTCCTTTCATATATTTATTGTACTCTGCAGCAGAGTTTGATTTTAATTTTTCTCCTGCCGAGTTTGTAACCTTTACCATTTCTGCGGAATGAATTGTCGAAATTGATTGAACTTGTGAGTCTTTCTTCGCTTGCCAAACTTGTAAAAGGGCTTGGCCCTTCTTCCGGAATTTTGTTCCGTGTTCTTTCAGTTTCATGGTTCTTAAATCGTGTGGAAATCCTCTATTTAATCTAATTGTTCCACAAATTCTCGTGCTTTTGCTGCAGGAGTAATTCAGCTGTATCTACACTGTTGTAATAATTATCCATATAAATATGATGGTAGAATCCGACAAATGGAGGGGGGAGGGATAAGATTGTTTTTTGTAATTTGTAGCCCGCGCCTGCATATACCTCAAAATTGCAAATATTATAGCAAATTGTATAGCCTGACGTTGCTTCACATAGCATCCGCACAGGGATTCCATGTTTTGTGAGTTTTGCAGGATTGTACGTGGGGAAAGATAATCTGCCTCGCCAAGGTATTATGCCTTCATCCAGTGATAGTTCTCGATTTGGAGTATATACAGCTTGAAATTTGTTCTGAATATAATTTAAAACATTTCGAATCTTGAATAATTCGTCCGACTTATCGTGGAGTAAATCATTATTACAAAAATGCCACATTTGCCATATTCGTATAAATCGATTGCGATTCGTCGTTTTTGAAAAAAATCGGGATTTCTATATATGATGTTACGAGCCGAGGGCAAAGGGGCACGGCTGCGGAGCCGAGGATCGGTTATTTAAGAATTTGTTAGTTACGAACTAACCGGTGCTTATTTCGTCACCGGAAGTCGCTTAGGATAGGAAGTGCGTGAACTAGCCGGTGCCTGTTTCATCACCGGGTGTCACGGGAAGGTTATCGTGAACTAGCCGGTGCCTGTTTCATCACCGGGTGTCACAGGATTGTTAGTATGTGGGCTCGTAACTTTTACTATGTCGATACACCTTGAGCGGTTAAGATGTATCTATAGTGGAATGATACTGCCGATGATCGGTAGAGGAGACTGAATAAAACAAATGCGTTCAATTGTAAAATAATATACACTCCCGTCCATAAGTCACCGGACACTTCCTAGTTTTCAGCAAAATAATTATTAACACATGGATACAATCCTCTGGCTTGATTTTATTGTTGATTTTGTAATATTAAGCTATTTTACGATAAAGAAGTAGTGGAGAAATGTAAAAAATCTTACCGAAATATCTTATATTTTCTTTTCGTCAATATATCCGCCGCGTGCGGCTATCACTGCTTGGACTAGTCGCGGCATCCTGTCGAGTAATTTTTTTAATTTTTCTGAATTTATTGTTGTCCAACTTTTTTGTAATAGTTCCCATAAATGTTTCTTTGATTTTGGACACACTTTGCGTACGTTTCTGTCTATTTCTTCCCATAATTTCTCTATTGTCGTCCGCGAACAAGGCCAGTGCGCAGGTAGTGAGGGTGGGGATATCGTTCATGAACAAATTGAAAAGTATAGGACCAAGGTTTGAGCCCCGTGGGACCCCTGCTGAGACCGGTCGAACGCCCGACGCGACTCCATTCACCCAGACATAAAAAGATCTACCCGATAGGTAGGATTCAATCAATTTCAGAAGCTCGCATTGGAAACCAAGGGCTCGTAGTTTGAAAATTAGGGCATTGTGCCAGACAGAGTCAAAGGCTTTCTGGAGATCCAGGAGAACCATTGCCGTGACATTTTTGATGTTGAAACCGTGAGTCACCTGTTGCGCGATGCGGGTGATCTGGTGCAAGGTCGAGTGCTTCCGCCGAAAGCCAAACTGCTGAGGGACAATAATATCGTTGTCGGAGGCGAATTCGCTGATGTGCTCGTAGATAACGGACTCGAACACCTTGCCCATTATGGAGAGGAGGCTAATTGGACGGTAGTTGGAGGTTAAATTCTTGGGTTTTCCTGACTTGTGGATGGCGGAAACACGAGCCAGCTTCCACGGGTCAGGAAAATAAGCGGTGCGTAAGCAGTAGCGGAGAATGTAGTACACTTGACAAATGAGTTTTTTAGATGCGTGTTTGAGCATTAAAGAGCTCACGCGGTCATCGCCCGGGGATGTTTTATCACCGAGACGCGAGATAATTTTGTGAATGCTGAGGGGGGAGAGCCTAGGGCAAAGTAAGTCGGAGCAAGGAGTGGGGGCTTTCCGGAAGTCAGAGATAAAATCCTTGATCTCAGCCTCGCGGGGTGTGGAGGGGAAGAGCCGGGCATTTGGAGAAATTTGCCGTATGCTGGCCTTTGCAGTTTACGCATGTAGAGGAGGTTTCGGGAGTTTTGACGCATTGAGATGTGTGGTGGTCACCGGCGCATTTCACGCAGCGGGGAGCCACGTTGCAGTTGGTAGCAGAGTGACCGAATGCCTGGCACCGGAAGCATTGTGTGTGGGATTTTTTTGAAAAGAACTTATCCCAGTACACCCTGATGCTAAACAGATAGCTCAGTTTAGTGACTGTGCTGAGGGTGGTGCCCGCAGGAAAGTTGACTCTGTAAACCGGCCTGTTTGCAGATTTACTGATACAGGCACAGTTTACTGGATTTAATTTGAATCTACGAATCTCGTCGAGAACCTCCTCGGCGGGGGTCGGGGGAAGCGCCTTTAAGACGAGACTGAGAATTTTCTCTGAGTTTGGAGTGAAGGTGAAGAAGGAGAGATTATTCTCCCGTAGGAAAAGAATGAGTTTTTCATGGGAGGTCTTGTTGTCGAATTGGACTCGGACTCCTTGCTTGAGGAGTTTTAGCTTGAATGTTTTTCCACACATCTCAGTGAGCTGCTATTAATACTGAGCCGCCGAGAGTTTTTTTTTTTTTTTTTGGCAATGACTTGGGGGGTGGGGGTAACAGGGAGCAACAAAAGAGAAGACGAAGAGGTGGAGGCACCCAAGAACTTGCGCACTAGTGCGTGCTTTCTCCCCGTATTTCCCCTCCCCCCTGCGGGGTGTGCCGTGCCTGCCAGCTATACGCCAGCTTACCGGCAAACATGAAAGTAAGTGTGCAGTTAACTGCGTGAGGTAGATTGTTTCAATAGAAAGATATTAAGATAAGTAAAATGGCGGAAAAATTGCAAAAAACCACCACGGATGTGAATTTATGACAAGGGTGAGAATAGGGGAAGTAACATAAAAATTAATCTCCAGGTGGGTGGGCAAGACTGGAGAGACGATGCACACAGGGCGCATGTGGAGCAATGAAGATATAAATGAGATAAGGTATCGAATGAGGAGCAAGTCGCAAATCGCGAGCGCGGGCAGGGGGGGGGGAGTACTCCGCGATCAGTCAGGGCGCTGGTCGAATTTGGAGCGGAGCGGGAAATCATATTTAATGCGGTAAGGTATTGTATGAATATTGTAGTCCGCCAGACGGCGGATGAACAATCGAACTATAGATGGACAATCGAACATTCTCGACGAGGTTCGAACGAGGGGACACGTGCGGTCTGAGGGCGGCCGCGACTTTATGCATTTTGGAGATGCGGTCGTTCACCGCCGCACTCCAGGTGAGCCGGGAATCCAGGACGACCCCGAGATAGGTGACCTCTCGGGACCACTGAACCGAATGCCCGTTTACGATAAGATTATCAATTGGACAACCTGACTGCCGCGAGAAAAGAACGGCCTCCGTTTTACTGGCGTTTATGGCGAGCTTCCATCGCTGGAAGAAGTCGAGAACTAAGTTTAGGTAACTCTGGAGGCGGTCTCGCGCCACCCGCGGCCGGCGTGACTCGGTGAGGAGCGCAGTGTCGTCCGCGAAGAGTGCCAGCGTGCATGTAGGAAGGGTGGGGATGTCATTGATGAAAAGATTGAATAGCACCGGGCCGAGAATCGAGCCCTGTGGGACGCTGGCAGGAGCCGGTCGGGCACCGGACGCGACTCCATTCACACGAACGTAAAAAGATCTGCCAGTCAGGTAAGACTGGATTAGTTTTAAAAAATCGCCTCGGATGCCGAGGGTGTGGAGTTTAAAAATTAGGGCATCGTGCCAAACCGAATCAAAGGCCTTCTGCAGATCCAGGAGAACCATTGCAGTGACATGCTTGATATTAAAACCGTGCGTCGCCCGCTGGGCGATGCGCACGATCTGATGGATTGTGGAATGTCTGCGCCGAAAGCCAAATTGCTGCGGAATGATAATGTCATTTTCGGACGTGAACTCACTGATATGGTTGTAGATAGTCGACTCAAACACCTTACCCAGAATGGAGAGAAGGCTAATAGGACGGTAACTGGAGGCGAGGTTTTTCGGTTTGCCAGGCTTATGAATAGCGGAAACTCGGGCGAGTTTCCACGATTCAGGGAAATAAGCAAGGCGTAGGCAGTGTCGAAAAATATAGTACACCTGGCATATCATTTTTTTGGATGAATTTTTAAGCATTAAAGAGTTTATTCGGTCGTCGCCCGGCGATTTTTTGTCGCCTAGGCGCGAGATCACTTTATAAATGCTGCGAGGAGATAAGCCAGGACAAAGCGGGTCGGAGTAAGTGGTGGTAGTGCTATGAAAATTAGTGATGAAGCTATTAACCTCGGGCTCGCAAGGCGTGCTAAGAGAGCAAGCCTCCCTGAAGACGGATTCGAACTGGTGAGCCAGGAGCTCCGATTTATCTTCCGCCGAGCAGATGTTGTTGTTACCATCGCTGAGAATCGGCATTGTATGCCTGTCCAGTTTACTGGACAGGGCGGCGTAGGTCGCCCAAAAAGTGGGATCGACCCTGCGGAAGGCACCAAGTTTATTGATCCATTCTTTATTTCTCAGGCAGGAAATTTGCCTTTTGATGCCTAGGGATAAATCCTTAAGGACATCACCCAGGTGGGCCAGGCCCAGACGCTGGGCCATTTTTCTTATTTTGCGCCTCCTGCGAATGAGGGCGGACAAATAGTCATTGTTTAGAAGAAACCCGTGACGTGTTGAGACCGTGTTAATTTTTTTGGTGGCTAGTCTAGCCGAGGAATGCATGCGATCAGTGATGTCCCCCCTACTATCCCTATCACGTCGAACGATTTCAAAATCGGGGACGCTGACGTTATCCGCGGGCGCCAGCCGCGTCTCCGTGAGCAGCAAAATCTCGACCTGCTCTCGCGCGATGAGAAGTAAGAGCTCATTTCTGTTCATATTGAACGAGCGAATGTTCCACAAAACTATTTTAGGGAAGGAAGCCATTTTTAATCTAGGTTATTTAATACTTCAATGGAAGCCTGAAATTTTTCACTGTTTGTTTGACAGTGCGCAAGCAGGCTGTTCAACTTCTTGATGGAAGAAAGCATGAGATTCAGGTCAACAAGAGATTTTAATTTGCTGAATTCGGAAAGGAAGTCCTGGAAGGTTCCGGGATTCTCACTATTGGAGTGTAAGGGGGCTGGTCGCGTGCCGACTCCCCTTTCAGGAGCTTGAGCTTGAAGGTACTCCCGCAAAGATCAGTCAGCTGTCTCTCGAGGACATGCGCTGAACAAGAATATTTTGTGATATAGATTTGGGGGGGGGGGGGGGGGTTTAATCGAGACCCGGCCCGTCACCTGTCTATCACTAATGATACGCGGTTTGTCCGCGGTCGAGCGTTCATTAACCGAGGCCCGTCGAGAGGTGGAAGGGCGGGGAGGACAAGGGTCCTCTGACTCTACAGCGAACGCACGCGAGAGTGGGGAGGACAGATTTGACGTCGGGACGTTCGGAATACTGGAAACTTCCATTGTTTCGATATTGTTTTGGAGTCGCGTGTCGCGAGCCGAAACAAAGCCGATATTAGTACCAGCGTTTACCGGGGATGCCCTCGGTAGGGGTGACTGTGCAGTAGCGCGATCGATGTTCGCGCCGGGTAAAGAAGAAGAATTATACTTAAAACTATTACTAAAATTATCAGAACTTTGAGAGCTATGCTCTTGTAGTTGAACAGGAACATTGAAGAGCTTGATAATCCGCGCGGCCTTTTCCCGTGAGGGTTCAAACGACTCTGCGGAATCAACGGATTCCGTGGAATGACGGAAAAAAGCGGCAGGGTTAGAATCCCTGCTGGATGCCTGATCGCCCGATGCCAGAAAGGAATGACTATCACTCGCCGGGCTGATATTACACTCCGCTTGTTTGGCCGGAACGGGATCCCTTGATTTGACCTGCGACGAAGAAGCCGCAGCCAATGAGGTTTTGGAGAGCGACAAGCCCTGCCTCCTGGTAAATGAGGTTCTCTTCGGGGCTGTGCGTGTCCCCGTTGGAACTGGGACCGATGAAGTAAATCCGGTCGACGAACGGGCCTTGGCGGCCATTGGCCGTTTTCGGCAACCACTAATTAAGTCAGAGCTTTTGCCTAACGGCACACTCGCAAGAGGGGTCGACCCTCCCACGCAGGGAGAGAACGACCACGAAACACACAATAAAATACACTAAAAGAACATTAGAACTAACGTAATTGTAACGCGGCGAGACGCCACGCGTAGAAATCCAACACTGCGCATACGCGCGTGAACAAGGGCACAACACAAGGCACGGAGCGACGAGCAAGCACGTCCGACCGTTGCGAGCGCTGAACACCGAATCTAAGTAGAAAACTTGCTCCTAGAAAACTGATTAATACTGAGCCGCCGAGAGCAGAATTCGTGCCCCTTTTATACCCGATCGTCGGACCAAAAAGATGGTGGGGGCGCGGAATCTTCCAAGGGAGTTCGAAAGATCCCCCCAAAGGGTCACGTCATCGCGACGTCGCGGAAGGGGCAGTCTCGACTGCATGCACTCCCGCTTCCCAAATAAGGGCATAATAGAAACGCAAGGAAATAATACTTCCTACGTAACATCTCCCCCCTTAGATAAAACATCGTTTATTACGATGCTTTTACCCCTTTTTGGGAAACGCGATCACAGGTGTAAAATGCAGTCGAGTACTTACGCCACGGGACGGAATTCAGATCTGTCGGCTGCCTCTGCTGGATGTTCGGGATTGGATGATGATTCGTCCTTCTCCCCGAAGATGTTACCGCGAATCTCCCAACAGCAAATGCGGCTCGTCCTCGTCCTCGAAGATATTACCGCGAATCTCCCAATGGCAAATGCGGCTCGTCCTCGTCCTCGTCCCCGAAGATGTTGCCTATGCGCAACTCCATTCTGCGACAACGCAGAACGGCAGGCTCACCCGGCATCCAATGCTTGATGTTAGCATCGTTGATGTTTATGAGGCTTAGACCATTTTCCTTATCGTAGGAAAATGGCCTTTTCCGACGTGGCTTCGGGGGTTCGGAACTCTGAACCCCCTGGTCCTTGGTCCGTGGTTTCCTCGTCTGGGTGTCATTGCCTGATCTATAGGCACCCTTGCCAGCGATAAATATCCCGTGGGCTGTTTAATCACACCGATTCTAAATTCCCTCAGCCAGGTGCCCTGCTCTCCCGTCTGGATTGCAATCGTTGCGGTTCCCTCGTCTCTCTCCGTCTGTGTCTCAACTTCGACCTTCATCTTTCGCTTTTCGTTTTTCAACTGTGGGGTTTCTGAGATTGCAGGAACTTATATATGGAACGGAGGTTTTGTCTAGTTGCATATTTAAAAGTTTGTTGTATGGGAATTGCGTGAAACCTGATATGGTGCTAGGTGAATGGTTTATTGGTCCTTGATGTGTTGGTTGTTGATCAATTTTTCTTTTACGAAGGATGATTCTTCGGAGGTTAACACCTCACGACTGCGTTTCGTCTCCTGATTTCGTCGTAATTCTCGAATGCGTTGTCCAATGGAATCGGTAACAGGTGCTGTGTTCTTTGGTATTTGTATTTTAAATTCCTTGTCACCCTCCCTTGGTACTAAGGGTAGGCAAATTCTTACTGGATTGCGAGATAAAGCGTCAGCGTTTTTATTCGTTTTCCCTGACTTGTGAATTATTCTAAAATAATTCGTATTCTAAAAGTCTCAACTTCCATTTCACTAATCTTGATGTAGGATCTTTTACGGAATGGAGCCAAACTAACGGTCTATGATCGGTTATTAAAGTGAATTTCCTTCCAAAAACGTAAGGTCTAAAATATACAGCATATATCATTGCTAAACATTCCTTTTCAGTGGCGGAATAATTCTTTTCCGCAGGATTTAAACTACGGGAAGCATAAGCTATTGGTAAATCCTGGCCCACTTCTCCCTGACTCAAAACTGCGCCAATTGCGAAGTCCGAGGCATCGGTGGTGATAATGAATGGTTTATTGAAGTCGGGGTATTGCAAAATAGGTTCTTTACATAACTCATCTCGCAATAACTCGAAACTTTGTTGCTGCTCTTCGGTCCATTTGAAACGAATTCCTTTTCCGAGTAATTGAATTAACGGTTTTGCTTTGGCTGAATAATCCTGTATAAATCTGCGGTAATATCCAGTTAATCCCAAAAATTGCTGAATATTTTTTTGTGATGACGGTACAGGGAAATTTTCTACAGCTTGCAATTTCCTAGGGTCTGGTTTAACTCCATCTGCTGAAACTATATGTCCCAGGTAGGTCACTTCCTTGCGAAGAAATTCGCACTTGCTGGTTTGAAGTGTAAGTCCATTGTCCCTCAATCGGTGTAGTAACTTCTTGACTTTGATTTCGTGTTCCCTGAGTGACGATGAATAAACCACAATGTCATCAAGGTACACGAATAATTCCGTTCCTTGCATCCCCGTGAGAACTTGATCCATAAGTCGTTGAAATGTGGGTGGTGCATTTTTCAATCCGAAAGGCATACGTACGAATTCGTAATGCCCGTATGGTGTGGTAAAAGCAGTCTTCTCCTTGTCCTTTGGATTCATTTCAATTTGATGAAATCCATGGGCCAAATCGAATACTGAGAAATATTTTGCGCTTCCCATTTTATCAAAAATTTCTGTAATCTGTGGTAGTGGATATTTGTCGCTGACGGTTTTTTCGTTGAGAGCACGAAAATCAATGACCATACGCCATTTCTTTTTCCCGTTGGCGCCCGTTTTCTTCGGTACAATAAGGTACAATAAGGTACAATATTCTCCATAAAGGAGAATGGTATGGTGAAACAGAAGGTTTGATGATTCCCTGTTGTAATAGCGTCCCCACTTGTCGATGAATTTCCTCTTGATGTATAGGAGGGTAACGGTATTGTCTGGTATTGACCGGAATATAATCCTTCACAAATATTGAATGATGAAAATGTGGTACCTTATCTAAATCATCTCCCGGCAGATAAAATCTGTCAGAAAATTCTTCGATAATGTTCTGAATATGACGTTGTTCTTCTGCGTTGAGGCGGTTGGTTTCCAAGGTGTTTCAGAATTGTTGATTCCTCTTCTTTCCTTGAACAGCACTCCTTTCTCCAGAATATGATATGCCTTCGTCGGAAGTATCCAAGGTGTCATATGGATGCAGGTATTGAGGTCCCAAATAAATTTCAGTTTCCTCTTCCCCGGTATTTGTGGCCAAAACATAGCATGACCCGTCGTGGTTCTTGACCGCAGCCTCACCGACATAAATATTCTTTGGTGTTCTAAGACGCGGTAAGTATCCTTCCTTTATATTAGGGTTGGCTATCTTTACTGTAATTTGACGCGTCGTCCTACCCGGGATCCTATGCTCCGTCACTTGTTTAGAGGACTTAGCACGTTCCTCCACTTGAGGAAAATTCGTGAAGCGAATAGGCCTAATGGGCTGACTGCTTGTTACAAGTGTCCCGTGTTGGTAAGAAATTTCAGCTCTCTCTTGTAGTAAGAAAGGGCTCCCTATGAGACCGTCCGCTGACAGCGGGAGGTGGTCGATGACATAAAAATGTGCAGGAATGCCATTGATATGTAACACCGTCGTAGCCATGGTTTGAATAGAAGGGAGAGATAACCCAGTTATCTCTATTTCCTCCCGTGAAGTAATTTTTGTTTTATCGTCCAAAGAATCCAGGGTGATGAGATTCACAGAGGCTCCACCGTCAATAAGGAATTCTCCCTGTTTGTTTATTAATTCCGGAACGTTGACCCTGATCCGTGGTGTTGGAGCTTCCTTGACGAGTCCTCGTTCTTCTCGTCGCTGAACCGGATACTTCTTTGACGATTGTTCTTCAGTACGCTCACCGTATCGTCTGTGCGGTAAGCGCTTTTGGAGTTTAAAGGTTTCGGAGAAAAATCCCTCGAAGATCCCGCTTCTCGTTGAAAATTCTGCTGTTGGTTGCAAAACTTTCCATCATGTCCTTTTTCCCCGCAGTTCCAACAAAACAGATGTTTCTTGTTGTAATTAGTCCTCTGGTGCGCTCGGCCACGCTCCGATCCATGGTAATCCCCAGTTTCCAAATTATCTGATGAATAAGAAGGTGACTTGTGTCGACTATGCACAGTCATTGCCGCTGCAGTCTTCCTACGTCCATCATACTCCGTCTCGGATGGAGAGGTGCTCCTGTCCTGATTTCTTCGATAGTAAGCTGGAGATGGTGATCGCGGATACCGTGCCGGCGATCGGTATTCTCGTTCGCGAGAATCTCTTCTTTCGAAATCATCCCTCGACGGTCGATCTTCTATAACTTGACGACGATTCCTCAACCGCCGCTCAATTAATAGTATCGCCTCGAATGCGTCTTCTAATGTCTTTACTTTTTCTTCTAACGTCGCTATTCTTAACGCAACGCGTTCCGGTAACCCCTCGAGGAAATTTTCTAACGCGTCCTTTTCCATTTCCCGAATGATTTGCGCGACGTTGGCATCGTATCGTTCTTTTATTGCCGTCCGCGCTCAGTGGATTAGATGGCTTACTCGATCGATGTATTTCCTTAAGGTCTCATCATTACGGATACGAAGACGCGATATTTCCCCTTGGAGGTACGCCAGGCTCCGTCCTGGAGCGTACCTTTTCTTCAAAAATTTTACTAGGTCTGCGACACTCGCGAACGATTTATCTTGGATACTTGTTCTTGCCGGACCCGTGAACTTGGTTAATATTATGGCTAGATACTCTTGCTCCGTGTTTTCCGGTATCAAAGCTAACCCGTTTTCTAAACTTTGCGTAAAGCTCGACAAACGTGGATTTTCTCCATCAAAGATGGGTATTGTTGCTGTCGCATGCTGTATACAATTACGTCTTGTTAACACAGTCATGGAACTAGTTATTGAAAGCGTTAAATTCGCCAATTCTTCGACCGAAAGTGAAGCCATGATTTGAGAATTATTAGGCGATCAACCAAATTAATAAATAGATTTTCTTCCTTAGAATTCTATAGAAATTCTAATTATTAATTTAATAAAAGGTTTTCTTCCTTAGAACACTTTAGGTTCTAATTATCGAAAAATTAAGTGAAAACGTTAAATTCTTCTATGGAATATATTAAATTCTAATTCTTACTCGCGCTCTCCGCGTAAGAAATACTTCAAAGAGCACACGTTGCAGTCCACTATGGGCTGTGTCGTGTACAATGGCTCCTCACATGAACCACACAATATCGTATGCGGATCACCATGAAACCAATGTTCAGTTGCAGAACTCTTTACATCTAACGGTGATGTTAACGCGCACTGTGTGCAGACCTTGGTACCGTTCTGTAAGGTGGTTGTCCAAGCTCTACAGCACAGGTTCTCCAAATAACCCGGACTCACCACGAAAGTGGGTGTCGTACGGCGGTGCGGAACTCCCGTTTTCTTATTAAAACACATTTAAAATTCAAGTCTCTCTCCAATCAAGAATAAGCAGTATCCCACCGCTGTCACCAATCTGTTACGAGCCGAGGGCAAAGAGGCACGGCTGCGGAGCCGAGGATCTGTTATTTAAGAATTTGTTAGTTACGAACTAACCGGTGCTTATTTCGTCACCGGAAGTCGCTTAAGATAGGAAGTGCGTGAACTAGCCGGTGCCTGTTTCATCACCGGGTGTCACAGGAAGGTTATCGTGAACTAGCCGGTGCCTGTTTCATCACCGGGTGTCACAGGACTGTTAGTATGTGGGCTCGTAACTTTTACTATGTCGATACACCTTGAGCGGTTAAGATGTATCTATAGGAGTCTGAATAAAACAAATGCGTTCAATTGTAGAATAATATATATTGTAAAAATCTTTGGCTTTAATAGAGTCTAAACGCGGAAAACTACAAATCCACCTTTCTCAGTCTGTACGGACTAGAACGTAAATTGGCCAACAAAGAGGCCTAACGATATATCCTAAGATATATCGTTTGAAAAACTAACGTGTAAAATTGCTTGAAGGGGACTAAAACCCGATCTCGCTGAGCTTAGATATCAATGCGGTCGATTACGGAACGTGCACGAAGCTAGATTAATACTGAGCCGCCGAGAGCAGAATTCGTGCCCTTTTTATACCCGATCGTCGGACCAAAAAGATGGTGGGGGCGCGGAATCTTCCAAGGGAGTTCGAAAGATCCCCCCAAAGGGTCACGTCATCGCGACGTCGCGGAAGGGGCAGACTCGACTGCATGCACTCCCGCTTCCCAAATAAGGGCATAATAGAAACGCAAGGAAATAATACTTCCTACGTAACAATGAAAATGCTGACCAATAATCATACATGCAATCTTTACGTCTTTGTCCCATCCGGATGATTAAACCCAGAAGCTTCATTTCTTTTACAGTCACGTCAACCCATTTCACCGACTTACAATTAGTTTCTGTAACCAATAGTTCAAATAAATCGTCGCCAAGGAACAATTGCACTATTTCTAGTACATTTTCTCTATCGTGTTCAACAAAAATAAAATTCGGATTTTTTTTTTTTTTGACAGCTATCCCATATTTTGCATAGAGTCACATTAATTGTGCGAGGTTAAGGGGTTGTAATTTCATAGGAAAGAAATATTTTTGTTCTTGGTGTTTACAGTCGAATCGACTGCACTGGACATTAGCGACTACGGTGGAGTTATATGGAACGGTGAACTATGGGGTTCGATACATGAGTTTAAAACCTATACCTACCATACATATTGGACCTACATTTTTTTAAGTGGAATCCGAAACACTAGAACCACGGTGTAAAGCCCACGTAATATGTACAGAGGTGCCCGGCTGGCATCGGCAGCAACGGGAATCGAACAGAAGACCGTTCGATTACGAGTCCAGCCGCTAACCGACCGAGCCACCGCGGCTCTGAAAGAAATTTTGTTTAAATATGAAAATTGAAAAATTGTCTTTTGGCGAGAAACACCGTACATGTTAGTTTACTTGAGTTGCTAACCCAACTGTGACTTGTATACTCCTTCAGAGCACAAAGTCAGTCGAGCACAATATCAAACTCTCTTACAAACCCTAGTGAACGAACTTATCAGATTGCAATGCCAAACATAAGGGGTGTGCGGGTTCCCATCATTTCGGACTGCGGTCGCGCTCAGGTTGCGAAAAATCAGTAGCGACCTGGCAGGCTCTCGAGAGTAGTGAACTCATCGGGATCTTGAAACCATCCGACGACATAGAAGCCATTCAAATTGTGGCATGAACATTTGTTATGCTATAAAAAATGATGGAGATATTTAAGTGGCGTCCTTTAGCTGAGACACCCCGTATATTAGGAGTGGAAATTAGTTTTGAGGGCTCTCAAGGGACGATAACATCAAGGATTATTGGACGAAATCCATTATAGAACTTGCTAGAGTATTAAATGTTGCCCGATCAACAGGCATAAAACGTTTAGATGCTACGGGAAAAGGGAAGGAAAATAGCTGCTACATGAATGTGGCTTTGTGCGGGAACGTGATTCTCTTGTATGACAATCACACGTTGGTTCAGTCCGGAAACGAATGTTATTGGAAAAAGTTCTTGCCAAATTATTAGTTCGCACTCCTAATACGAACGTATCTGGATTCTGAAAGTATCCGCCTGCATAGACATATTGGAATTCCGAAAGTATTGCACATGTACGAATTGCAAGAAATCATTCATATACTGTTCATAATATCACACATTCATGATAGTTTTATTATTTATTTAATTACTTTATTATTATATACTGAGTCAATAAGTGTACTTACACAGATAAGTAGACAAACGGTGAACAGGATAACTGCCGATTTCTTCGCCATCTTCGCCAGAAACCGAAAATAATTTGTATTCTTTGTTTAGTACTGTCAGGAATACAGAAATAACTTACATTAAATGTCTTTATTTAGAGGAACGTTTTGATCTTGTCGCTAAAAGTGATACAATGATTTTAGCAACTACACTAGATCACCGGATTTAAAGGTTGCTTTTTCTTAGAATAACTGCGGCATGAAGCAACAGAAAAATTTAAAAAAAAAAAGTGAATTCAACATATAAAGAAAATCACAATTCAAACTAACGATATTTTTCAATGAAACATTGGAAAATGTGGATAAAGGAACGTTAAATAAGCAAACATAGGGAAATAGCCATACACGAGGTGCTGTCAACAAAACACTGGATGCGTCGCTGTGAAATTGCATGTATGCATTAGCTTTCCGGAACACTTGTTTATGTCCATGTGTATCAGTCTCTGCCAAATGCCACCGAGCTATGCACATTGCAACGTGCGGTTCTCCGATCTGACAATAGACTTGAAGTTTGAACAGGAAGCAAACGTGAAGTTTTGTGTCGAACTACGTGAATTCTGCAAGAGAGATGTTTAAAATGTTTCGGGATGTCTATGGCAATGCTGCTATGAGCCGAGCACAGTGCTTTGAGATGGCGTTTGCTAATTAAAAGTGGTCGAACGTCCGCGGATGACAACGCGTCAGCACTATTCCAGAAAGTGTCAACCAACTGGAGCGACTCTTCCGTGCTGACCATCCAATTACAAGTCACGAAATTACTGACAAAATTAGCGTTTTGTCCAGTACGGTTCAAGCGATCATTACAGAAGATCTGAACATGCATCGCGTCGCCGTCAAGTTGGTCCTCTGTCTGTTGTCATCTAACTAGAAGAATCATCATGAATCGCATCACCTTCTGCGCAATCAAGTGAATGGTCCTGCCTATGTGTCAAGGGTTACAAGAGGATAGGGATGTTGGGTTTGAGCTATGAACAGCTATGAACCGAAAACGGAGCAGTAGTTATCCCGACGGAAACAACAGCAGTCACCGAGGCCCAAAAAGGGACGAGAAATGAGCAGTTCGACGAACAGCATACCGATCGTGATATTGTACGCCAGCAATTTGTTCCTCCCAACCAGACAATTTATGCAAACTGGTGTTGTGACACTTTTGGTCGACTACGCGAAGACATTCGCCGGAAAAGAGCGCAATTATGGAGGGCTATAAACTGACTCCTGCATCACGACAACGTCACCGCACACACGGTTTGCGCAGCACAAGAATTTTTAACAGTGCTTGGACACTGTCGAAGAGTGGTTGAGGTGGTTAGAGAAAATGATATTGAGGAAGCTTTTGAGCCATGGAAGAACTGAACTCGTTGCATCAATGCTGGAGGTGATAACTTTGAAGGAGACAGAAGCCAGAATTTAAGTTGGTTGATTAACAAAGTTTGTGTAAACTTAGTCCGGTTTCTTTTTGGTGGCACCTCGTAATTGGGTAATCGAGGCGTAGCAAGAAATAGGGGTATTGAAAATTGACGAAAATTCCACAATAAGACAATAAGTTCTTTTTATTAACACTTTTGAGCACCGTGTATAATTTTCAAAAGTCCTATAGTTGAGTATCGCGAGGTTCTACTATTTGAGTGGATGTGAATTGAAAGAAATTTTTTTGTTTCTTTATTATCATTTGTTGTTTAAAATTACAATGAAAATTAATTGCAAGTACTAGTTTTTTGCAACAATTTCTGAACGGCTACTGGAAAATGTAGAAAATTTGTAAATGACGTGGGATTACGTTACCGGTCGCGTAAGTGTTAAACAAGACATTTTTTTTTGCTATTTCTGCAATCCAAGATATAAGCGAACGATAGTTTTCCACAGCAGGAAATATCGTAACACTTCATGGATCAAAATTATCACTCGAAAATATGGAACAAATTTGTTTCATGCATTACAATTTGTACTTGTTCATCTTTGATTTTATTGTTCCTGCAGGTTCTATGATTATTATATCGTGTAAGTACATTTTCGGAAACCCAATACGTATGATACTTTCCAGATCCTAAAAGTCCTGTACGAGCTGCCCATCGGCTAAATCGGTTGACCCCGCAAAATAAAAATAAAGAAATTTGTTTTAAGCATAAAAAGTTAAAAGCCAAACAAACGATTTGACGATAAAATTTTAAAAAATTGGAAAGTTGGAGCTAACTGGTTTGGCTAATGTGCGGCTCGTATATGCGGCGTTACACACTTTCTATGTCTCGCCCAATTTGTTAATCCAGATTTTGGGAACCCGTGCACGTCTAGCCTTCGGCAAAAACCTTACCGGAACAGGCCACAACATTTGCAGAATATTTACATAAAATCCTCCATCATTAATGCGCATTGTGGCCATCAAAAACACATCACAAGTTTGACTCGTTATTCTGCGCGAATGGGTTAATGCGGACCACAATAATTCTATAGGGTTTACTTGACACATGTAAGATGGCTTAATACGGTGTCTTCATGCAATCGTGCAGTTTCATTCACATTATATGTTTTTTCCCGGCCTCTTCTTATTTATAAATTCAATTAATTCACATTTTCCCCAGTTTTATAACGTTACATCCTGGCTAAGTATGCCGATTGATTACGGTGTCAAGGAACGTTCGCAATTACGATCGTGATTGTCCTACGGGACAGCCAACCTGCATCGGGGCGTTAAGAAACGGTTCGGAACTTTGTGTCACACCGCATCTTTGAACATTCAATATGTTGTGCACTGTTTTCGTGTAGCACGAAATACGATGCTGCATGTAGCCAGTCTGAATACCCGCCACGGGTTAACTTAATAATATTCCTGCTAAATAACTTGCAACAGAAAAAAATACCCTGTTCAATTTAATCGAGTAAACTATCCAATTTCTGACAACTTCTTCACCATTTTCTAAAATTCTATCAAAATACGTAATTGAAAATCTTGCGTTTGTTTCATCGTTTCAACATTTGAAATACTTTAAACTTAGTATGTGCTATCACCTTCGATGCTAACGATAGAATTAATGTACAGAAGCTCGCTTTCAACTGTTACCGTTAAAAAATTTTACAACTTTGTTTGTCGCCAATTAAAATTAATCTTACTTTAACAAATGAATTAAAGCTGATCCTATTGGTCAGTATCTTATTACTGACAGTTAATCAATAAATAATAAGCAGTTATCGTTGTAGCAACAGTTAATCAATAAATAACGAGTTTTAAACGTCAAAGCAATGCATTTAATCAATTAAACAAATTCCATCCGCATTGCTCTGACTTTACAATATTGTAATTTAAATACCGCGCGCGTTGGTTCACACAACGCTCGACAGAGGGAGGATACCACTAATTGAGTGTAGACACAACACCTTTCACCCCACATAGAAAGATGTTGCCTCTAGGCAAAAATCTTTCTTCACAGTTCAAAAAAAAATTAATCCTTTCAAATAGGTTATCGAAATGAAAGTCCTTGGAATCTTTTGTTTAGCAAATTGTGATGAAATTGAAGCCTTGATTCCGAAAACAAGTTCATGTGGGGTGAATCCTGAGGTATTATACGAAAATATCCCAAACCTAATCCATTTATCCCGATCATTAGCTGAACAAAAGTGCTTAAGATAATCTACAAAGACGCCATTACGTAAATATAAATAGCCACGGCGGTTTTCGTGCTACCGTTTCTCTTGTCATGTATCTTGCCAATTATGGTACTGTTTAATATTTCTAACATTAAAGTCGTTACGAATGCTTTTGCTACCTTATTTGCTTCTTGATCCGGCAGTGGTATCGCTTTACTAAATTTCGTCAGTAAGTCTTGGAATGTTCGTATGTATTTGTATCGGTTATTGGTTTCGGGTAACGGTCCAACTATGTCTAAATTGTGGGTGCTTTACCCATCTCCTCATCCGGCTACTGTTACATACTAACTATCCAAGACCTCACTAAATATTTCCTAGCTGCTCCATTGAAGCAAGCCACTGCAAGCGACATAATAACAAACATTCTCTTCCTAATCCTAGCTAACTTTGGTAATTGGTATTTTCTACGGGCGCGTCGTTTCCTTGACATCTATGAGGATTATAAATCAAGAAGTCAAACACGACTATGTATCGCCGTGCAGCTGTGTCTTGCACCACTGCGATATCGTGGACGAATACTCTTGGATTTAATCTTTGGGGCGATCCGTGCAGCAGTGTCTTGCACCGTTGATCGTCTTATTAAATTCAATCACAAGAATTGAATTAACATCAACAAATTGAATTCGATAAAATATGAATATATTCTAAAATAGTTGATACAATAAACTTACTTGAGTAACTTATTGTTAGTTATAAGGCTTTGGATTGGTGGGATTTGGAGTGCGTGAGTAATGAACTCGAACTTGAATTAGAGAGCGGATCTCTGAACGTCGAATAGAACTTCAACTGAACTCGTTACGACTGACTTCCTTGCCACAAGGAGTCGTACCGTGGACTAACTTGAAACTGACTGTACGACTGACCTTCCTGCCAGAAGGAGCCGTTGGAACTAACTTTAAATTTGAGTGATCTCGCGTGGCTCGCAATGTCATCGATATGTGCAAACAGCTCGTTGCCCCTAAGACCCGTTAAGACAGCGTTCATCAACCTTTGGTACCGTGGCTGGTGCATTCCTAAGACCAAATGGCATGCGGATAAATTCGTAATGGGCATAGGGTGTCGAGAACGCTGTCTTTGGCGCGTCCTCCTTTGACATCCCTGCTTGGTGAAAATCACTCTTGCAGTCGAACAAGCTGATGTATTTTGCGAATCCCAATTGATCCAGAATCTCGGCGATGTTGAGAATAGGGAACGCATCTCCGATCGACTTCTCGTTCAAGCCGCGGAAATCGATCACAATTCGCCAACGTTTATTTCCCTGTTGATCATGCTTTTTGGGCACGATCCACAAGGGCGCGTTGTTAGGCGAAATACAGGGACGTACTATATCGCTTTCAAGCAGTTCCTTCAATCTGCTTGTTGATCTCGTCCTTGTGGATCGGCGGATACCGATACTGTTCTACGAAGACCGGTGCGCGGTCTATGAGTGGTATTTCATGTTTCAAGACATCTGTTTTCCCCAAGTACACTCCTTGGAGGCGGAAGATATCATGATTGCGTTCGATTATATCGCGACCGCGATCAGACTCCTCGGCGTTCAAATGACTCGTGTCGATTACGTCTAGAATCTTTTGGATCCGCTCGGCGGGGAGCTGAGTTGAAATGTTAGTTACGTAGGCGTCTGCGCCTGATTTAGAAATAAAAATGCCCGGAGCGCGAGATATCTTATCGATTTCATCGACCTCCAGGGTAGGAATGTTGAGAATGTCGTCGAATCGGTTGAGACTGGATGTTGTTGATAATCGTTCATTCGAAGTTAGCCTTTTGTTACAATAGTTTACAGATCTTATTGTACTTTTAGTTTACGTCGTGGAATATTACGGCCCCTACTAACTACTCGTCTTAATTTTTCTGCTGAACTCCTTTGGGTGTCGCGGGTTCCCTTTTTATATTGGGAAAAGTGTCGGAAAATCGGGAGTGGGAGATAGCTTGGGAAGGAAGCTTGGGTATAGGGGTCACCACTAAACCAATTTCGGCAACGGTGTGCGTATTTGAATGCACGTATTGGTGCGTGGCGCAGTAGTTATTTTTGCCATGTGCTCGGTAATGATGCCAGGCTGAGAATTTACTTTCGGAAGGTACTCGGTGGTTCCACCGGGCTGAATTTTATTAACTAGGTCCTCGGTATTTATACCGGGCTGAATCTTATTAACGAGGTCCTCGGTAAATATACCGGGCTGAGATCTCGATTTGCGCGAGGCCTCGGTATCTATACCGGGCTGGGATATGAATTTGTCCTCTGGTGACTAGACTAGACTAGACCGGGCGAAGCTTTCGATTTACGCGACTGATGGTATTGAATCGGATTTGCTTCCACTTATTATTGTTATTTTTATATGAGATTACGCTGTCCTGTAGGAACGGTGATCCTAGTAGCCCGTGCGTCGCGACAGGAAATCAGTCGGGTACGACGTAAAATTTGAATAACTCCCAGAGCAAAATGATCTGGACGGATCCCAGTGCCGTTACTTTATCTGTTGATATTCGCGATATCTCCAAGTTGTCATTTACGTCTATTATGGCTTTATCCCGTAAAGCGTTATGTTTGATTAAATTGGACGGAGCCCCTGTGTCTACCACGATGGTAACACCTCTCATGAGATTCGGTGATTGAATGACAACCTGAGGTATGGGTAGCTGCTTTACTCCGATGAGGGAGATGTCACCCGTCTACAAATTTTTTTAGAGACCGGAACAAGTAATAATCCGAAGGTACCAGATCTGGAGAATATGGTGGGTGTAGTAGTACATCCCAACCAAGCTGTAAAAGATTTTGGCGAGTTACCAAACTTGTATGAGGACTCGCATTATCTTGGTCGAACACTATACTTTCTCTTTTGCTCGATTCTGCCCTTTTCTGTTTGAATGATCACACGCATTTGTTACGATTGACAAACAAAGGATGTGTGCTGAGCACAGCGAGGCGAGTCTTCTTCCCTCGCCTCTCCTGGTCACGGATTCTCTATTTCTAATAATCATAATAATAATAGTACTTTATTTCGCCGTCTGCCTTTCGGCTTTGCGGCCACTCCTTGACTACAATCTTATATTTACATCTTTCTCTTACTATACATATAAATTACATTCTTACATACTAATATATATTATCTTCCTGTTCCTTCCTGGATTACTAGCCCGGCCTTCTTCGCCCTTTCCCCTCTGACGAGGATATCGCTATTTCTATTTAGCTAAATTGTAAACCGAGGGCATTAGAAATAAACTCTATTTATAATATGCACATCATTTCTCAACATAGTTAAATAAATCATCCATTTTCGATGTGCAGTACATTCATTTTCGACAAACCAATTCGGATATGCTTCATTTACAGCTTCAGATATAATCCGAAATAGTTTATCTAAAATAAATGTCTCACTGCGTAATGGCGGATAAGAACGATCGGATACGGCATTCACAATTTTAAAAATTTGGGAAAACTCATAGGGTGGCACCACTAAGTGTCCGAAAGTAATCGCGTCACTGACAGCATATTCGCGAAGGGCTAATAGTGTTTGATCATCACGCTGAAATTCCCTACTCTTATCAACAAAACAATCAAAACATTGATCACATTTATATTTTTCTGTGCATCATTTTTAGCAATGTACCCGGCGAAATATTCGACAGGGCATATCCCTAAAGAGCGCACTGACGTTGACAATGCTGCTAATATGTATATTGTGAAATTGTAATTGCACATTTTCACTGTCGACGCCAATGTTCTCCTTTTGCACTTTTCCACTTCATCCCCACGTTTTTTCCACTTCAGGTACTGCATTGTGACGATATTATATCCTCATCTAAGAGAGGTGCGTCACAGTTGCGTCATCAATTACTATTCAAATTCAACACTATATTTTTCCTGATGGCAAGACGCGCTGCTTCTACAGAAGGATTGCGATTATAAGTGCCAACGTGTATTCGCAGAATAGAAGAAATTGTTTCCAAAACATCCGTATTTAAACGGGGAGTCATCAAAAATATTACCCCTTCCCTTTCTAAATCATGCCAAAGGTGCACGGTGGCATTTAGTGATTGCCGCGGTCCTAAGAAACAAGGTGGAGTTTTTAATCCAGAAGGTGTTATTACAAACTAATTAGACATACTATGCAATTGATTCAACAAATGAGTTTTTACAAATGGATATAAATTAGAAATGGCGCACTTGTTTGGATTAGGACCACGAGCAGACCTGCTATTTAAATTATCAAACAAGCCAATGAGCGTTTCGAAAAAGGTGGCGGTGTGCAACACGGTACTCGTCTTTGTACAATTAGCTGGACATGCAGTAAATAAGGCGTTTTTGTTTAACTGGGCTTTATTCAATAGATAAAACCAACATTAATAACATTTTAATAGTATCATAACTAATTTTTCACAAGCTTACATTTATTATATACATACACAATTATTGAAAAATTTGCCTTACATAGTTCTTTTCACAAGTTTCATACTATATTTATTGGTTAATAATACCATAATGTTGTTATGTTCGCAATTGTAAGGGAATAATATTAATGATCTTCATGATCTTCCTGCTGATGTAAATGGATTTTCAAAAATTTTGGATACCGAACATTTATCCACGTGTGTTGTAGATGATTATATTAAGATTTGTATATCCAGTTACGGGTCCCATTCCGTTGCTAAAAAAATTCAATTGTAATATATGTAAATAATTAATTGGAGAGGATAAAGGTACAATTATAAATAATGTATATTTTGATCACTTACAAAGAGGTGGTTTTTCCATTCCTGCAGAACAAGTAATAACCTTATTTACTCATATGTGTGCAATAATGGAAGCCATAATAATTGGCACCAATTCGGAGTCAGATTTTCTAAAATCTAAAAATCATAAGCACAGTTTATGTAAATTTACATAGATTGATATTCAATCAAATGCACATCATTTAGCCTTTTCTGATACATGCATTTGTCGTGAAGATTTTATAATTACCTGCACAAATCTTCCCTGCAGTAAATTAATTATCTAACCTCTTTGACTTCGTATCAATAATTTTGTCTATTTCAGGTTTCTATTAACTTATATATCACTTCATTCTTTTTCAAATGTTGCGTTTTAGTTCAAAGATGATTCTATTTTGCTTCATACTTATATCTTCTTAAAACCACTGTAAAATATTGCCAATATTATGTACCGCATCACCAAACCATTCCAAGAGTCCACAAAATGTATACCACATTTATAACCATTAGTATACTTTAATATCACTTCTACTTACCATAGTTATAATATTTATATATTACTTAGACATAATTAATAAAGAATTGTGTACTTTAACATAATTTTCTATGAAAAAAAGGGTTAATTGTAATCCCTAGTACAAGACTCCCATTACACTGTTCGACAAATTTCAACTTTTTTTTTATTTTGTAACCTTCAATAGGCGTTTCTTATAGACTTTAACGCGCTGAATACGAATCTGAAATCCGTTTTTCTCCAGAACGTGCCATTTTTGAAAAAATCAATTTTGAAAAAAATCGCAAATTTTCAACTTTGAAAGTGTTTTGTGTTTTTCCGGTAATAGTTATTCAGTCCCGCTTGGTTCCAAATGATTCATTGGAGTTTCACGAATAAAATGATATGAATAGTTGTTTGATTATAAACATTTAAATATGTTTAAATAATGATCAAAGTGAAAAGGACACCGAAAACGCACCCATTTTGGCCGATATTTTTCAATTTGTTTCAACAACTGAGGGTCTAGGAGAAAATCTGACTATGCCACGCGATATAACAGACATTCCTGCCAAGGAAAGCATCAACGGAAGTTGCAAAATCATTCGTATTCAGCGCGTTAAAGGCTATAAGAAACGCCTATTGAAGGTTACAAAATCAGACCCGTGTTGAACAGTGTTATTGAAAATAGGACTCCCGATCGGTAAACACGCGGTGTTGCCACGTTGTTCAGCACGGCTAGTACTAGAGTAGGCTGTGCTGATGGTTATAATTCTAACAGATGTGGCAACAGCGTAACAGAGGTCTTGATACGTTGCGGCAACTATGTTTAGTTGTGTCTGTGTTCACGTATCACGTATTCACTTATGAATCGCCATTCGTGGTGTCAAACTAGAACTTGCATTTTCTGACGGATTTGCATTTTTATCGACCCTGCCGATAACGTGTTCAAATAAAGTAAAATATACTATAAACGCCTCCGGCGGAGAATCATTGAACTATTCTTACGTCTGATGCGTGCAAATCGTAGATTCGGTTATACGCCTTCCTGAAGTGATAAACCGTGAAAAGTTGAATTTCTGTGATATTATGCTAGCTCAAGGAAGGATGGTTGGGTGAGGCCATTAAATCGTTCAATATTTGCTAATTGTGAAATGTGACGAGATGTCGCAAGCCATCTTTTTGCCTACAACGATGTCTGTCTCAAGCTTACAGTTTCAAAAATAAAATTTTTTTCTGCGAATGGTGTTTAGTGGCGTTCAAACGGTCCCTACCACCCTGGGGCGAAGTCTAAAAAGTTCTTCCCTTTCTTGTTGTTTACGAACTTTCATTACTTCACTTGTAGTACCACTTGGTCTTCCTGGCCTTCTGATCGACGTACTCCCATGTACATTATCTTGCAAGGTTAGATCTCTTTCTGCCGCCTCTATGTTGTCAATGTGTGACCTACTTTCTTCTGCAAGCACTTCAAGCACCCCTCCTTCATGATTATCCGAATCATTTGGTTCACGCATATTTATACCACTCTCACTATCTCTTTCCAATTCACATTTCTCACCTTCTTCATCTTCATTGTCTAGTCCAATAAATCTTATTTATTTTACTATAATTTAATTTACTATAATCTAATTTATTTACATTGCAATCTCCAAAAACAGCAGAAGTACTGCGCGTCTAGTGATTCCGATACGCCGAACGATATGCGGGGAGCCGCTGTCATATAGCACCACTGCCGCCGCCACGTGTTTTGCCAAACTGTTTCGCTTTCATATTGAAAATAAAAATAATTTGTAACTTCCGTTGATGCTTTCCTTTGCAGAAAGGTCTGCTCTATCGCGGGGCATAGTTAGATATAATAAGTATACATAGCAATTAATTACACAATTGTTCTAAATTAATCTAGCCGGCTAATAGTTACAAACTATTTTTAGAAACCAATTTACTGTAACTAGAAAATTGTGGCAAAAGTTATTCTTTCTTCTTTCTTGCTTTTATGCACGATGAAAAGTACGGTCAATGCTCCTTACTCTTTGCATGCGAAACCTGCATACACAAAAAATAACATGTCCATAAAATCGACGATGGCTTCCTAATTCCCCAACCGGAGAATACTGACACCCTCTCTTGGTGGGTTCCAATCACTCCCTGCAAACACGACTGAGTACATTTGATGCGGTTTGAGCCAAAAATTATGAAACTCTGAGCACTTCCTGTTATAATGCAAGTTTGTCCAAAAGCTTTGACTGAGCTTACTCGCATTATACTTCTTTCGTCACTCCAAAGATTTTTCATAATCAATTCTATAAATGTTGGTGGTATTCAGTGTTTAGGATCACCATTCACTTAAGTATGTTTTTTTTGTCATACATACTGTAATAGCACACATGTTTACATATATGACGGATGGAAGTAATATACTATTTATTTTGTGAAAAACAAATATAATAGGTATGCATAACAATTAATTACACAATTGTTCTAAATTAATCTGGCGGGCTAATAGTTACAAACTATTTTTATAAACCAATTTACTATAACTACAATATGTGGCAAAAGTTATTCTTTCTTCTTTCTTGCTTTTATGCACGATGAAAAGTGCGGTCAATGCTCCTTACTCTTTGCATGCGATACCTGCATACACAAAAAATAACATGTCGATAAAATCGACGTTGGCTTCCTAATTCCCCAATCGGGGAATACTGATACTTTCTCTTGGTGGGTTCCAATCACTCCCTGCAAACACGACTGAGTACATTTGATGCGGTTTGAGCCAAAAATTATGAAATTCTGAGCACTTCCTGGTATAATGCAAGTTTGTCCAAAAGCTTTTACTAAGCTTACTCGCATTATACTTCTTTCGTCACTCCAAAGATTTTTCATAATCAATTCTATAAATGTTGGTGGTATTCAGTGTTTAGGATCACCATTCACTTAAGTATGTTTTTTTTGTCATACATACTGTAATAGCACACATGTTTACATATATGACGGATGGAAGTAATATACTATTTATTTTGTGAAAAACAAATATAATAGGTATGGATAACAATTAATTACACAATTGTTCTGAATTAATCTAGCGGGCTAATAGTTACAAACTATTTTTATAAACCAATTTACTATAACTACAATATGTGGCAAAAGTTATTCTTTCTTCTTTCTTGCTTTTATGCACGATGAAAAGTGCGGTCAATGCTCCTTACTCTTTGCATGCGAAACCTGCATACACAAAAAATAACATGTCTATAAAATCGACGTTGGCTTCCTAATTCCCCAACCGGGGAATACTGATACTTTCTCTTGTTGGGTTCCAATCACTCCCTGCAAACACGACTGAGTACATTTGATGCGGTTTGAGCCAAAAATTATGAAACTCTGAGCACTTCCTGGTATAATGCAAGTTTGTCCAAAAGCTTTTACTAAGCTTACTCGCATTATACTTCTTTCGTCGCTCTAAAGATTTTTCATAATCAATTCTATAAATGTTGGTGGTAATCAGTGTTTAGGATCACCATTCACTTAAGTATGTTTTTTTTGTCATACATGCTGTAATAGCACACATGTTTACATATATGACGGATGGAAGTAATATACTATTTATTTCATGAAATACAAATATAATAGGTATGCATAACAATTAATTACACAATTGTTCTAAATTAATCTAGCGGGCTAATAGTTACAAGCTATTTTTAGAAACCAATTTACTGTAACTAGAAAATTGTGGCAAAAGTTATTCTTTCTTCTTTCTTGCTTTTATGCACGATGAAAAGTGCGGTCAATGCTCCTTACTCTTTGCATGCGAATCCTGCATACACAAAAAATAACATGTCTATAACATCGACGTTGGCTTCCTAATTCCCTATCCGGAGAATACTGATACTTTCTCTTGTTGGGTTCCAATCACTCCCTGCAAACACGACTGAGTACATTTGATGCGGTTTGAGCCATAAATTATGAAACTCTGATCACTTCCTGGTATAATGCAAGTTTGTCCAAAAGCTTTTACTAAGCTTACTCGCATTATACTTCTTTCGTCGCTCTAAAGATTTTTCATAATCAATTCTATAAATGGTGGTATTCAGTGTTTAGGATCACCATTCACTTAAGTATGTTTTTTTTGTTATACATGCTGTAATAGCACACATGTTTACATATATTACGGATGGAAGTAATATACTATTTATTTTGTGAAATACAAATATAATAGGTATGGATAACAATTAATTACACAATTGTTCTAAATTAATCTAGCGGGCTAATAGTTACAAACTATTTTTAGAAACCAATTTACTGTAACTAGAAAATTGTGGCAAAAGTTATTCTTTCTTCTTTCTTGCTTTTATGCACGATGAAAAGTGCGGTCAATGCTCCTTACTCTTTGCATGCGAATCCTGCATACACAAAAAATAACATGTCTATAAAATCGACGTTGGCTTCCTAATTCCCCAACCGGGGAATACTGATACTTTCTCTTGGTGGGTTCCAATCACTCCCTGCAAACACGACTGAGTACATTTGATGCGGTTTGAGCCAAAAATTATGAAACTCTGAGCACTTCCTGGTATAATGCAAGTTTGTCCAAAAGCTTTTACTAAGCTTACTCGCATTATACTTCTTTCGTCGCTCTAAAGATTTTTCATAATCAATTCTATAAATGTTGGTGGTAATCAGTGTTTAGGATCACCATTCACTTAAGTATGTTTTTTTTGTCATACATGCTGTAATAGCACACATGTTTACATATATGACGGATGGAAGTAATATACTATTTATTTCATGAAATACAAATATAATAGGTATGCATAACAATTAATTACACAATTGTTCTAAATTAATCTAGCGGGCTAATAGTTACAAGCTATTTTTAGAAACCAATTTACTGTAACTAGAAAATTGTGGCAAAAGTTATTCTTTCTTCTTTCTTGCTTTTATGCACGATGAAAAGTGCGGTCAATGCTCCTTACTCTTTGCATGCGAATCCTGCATACACAAAAAATAACATGTCTATAAAATCGACGTTGGCTTCCTAATTCCCCAACCGGGGAATACTGATACTTTCTCTTGTTGGGTTCCAATCACTCCCTGCAAACACGACTGAGTACATTTGATGCGGTTTGAGCCAAAAATTATGAAACTCTGAGCACTTCCTGGTATAATGCAAGTTTGTCCAAAAGCTTTTACTAAGCTTACTCGCATTATACTTCTTTCGTCGCTCTAAAGATTTTTCATAATCAATTCTATAAATGGTGGTATTCAGTGTTTAGGATCACCATTCACTTAAGTATGTTTTTTTTGTTATACATGCTGTAATAGCACACATGTTTACATATATTACGGATGGAAGTAATATACTATTTATTTTGTGAAATACAAATATAATAGGTATGCATAACAATTAATTACACAATTGTTCTAAATTAATCTAGCGGGCTAATAGTTACAAACTATTTTTATAAACCAATTTACTATAACTACAATAGGTGGCAAAAGTTATTCTTTCTTCTTTCTTGCTTTTATGCACGATGAAAAGTGCGGTCAATGCTCCTTACTCTTTGCATGCGAATCCTGCATACACAAAAAACAACATGTCTATAACATCGACGTTGGCTTCCTAATTCCCTATCCGGAGAATACTGATACTTTCTCTTGTTGGGTTCCAATCACTCCCTGCAAACACGACTGAGTACATTTGATGCGGTTTGAGCCATAAATTATGAAACTCTGATCACTTCCTGGTATAATGCAAGTTTGTCCAAAAGCTTTTACTAAGCTTACTCGCATTATACTTCTTTCGTCGCTCTAAAGATTTTTCATAATCAATTCCATAAATGGTGGTATTCAGTGTTTAGGATCACCATTCACTTAAGTATGTTTTTTTTGTTATACATGCTGTAATAGCACACATGTTTACATATATTACGGATGGAAGTAATATACTATTTATTTTGTGAAATACAAATATAATAGGTATGGATAACAATTAATTACACAATTGTTCTAAATTAATCTAGCGGGCTAATAGTTACAAACTATTTTTAGAAACCAATTTACTGTAACTAGAAAATTGTGGCAAAAGTTATTCTTTCTTCTTTCTTGCTTTTATGCACGATGAAAAGTGCGGTCAATGCTCCTTACTTTTTGCATGCGAATCCTGCATACACAAAAAATAACATGTCTATAAAATCGACGTTGGCTTCCTAATTCCCTATCCGGAGAATACTGATACTTTCTCTTGGTGGGTTCCAATCACTCCCTGCAAACACGACTGAGTACATTTGATGCGGTTTGAGCCAAAAATTATGAAACTCTGAGCACTTCCTGTTATAATGCAAGTTTGTCCAAAAGCTTTGACTGAGCTTACTCGCATTATACTTCTTTCGTCACTCCAAAGATTTTTCATAATCAATTCTATAAATGTTGGTGGTATTCAGTGTTTAGGATCACCATTCACTTAAGTATGTTTTTTTTGTCATACATACTGTAATAGCACACATGTTTACATATATGACGGATGGAAGTAATATACTATTTATTTTGTGAAAAACAAATATAATAGGTATGCATAACAATTAATTACACAATTGTTCTAAATTAATCTGGCGGGCTAATAGTTACAAACTATTTTTATAAACCAATTTACTATAACTACAATATGTGGCAAAAGTTATTCTTTCTTCTTTCTTGCTTTTATGCACGATGAAAAGTGCGGTCAATGCTCCTTACTCTTTGCATGCGAATCCTGCATACACAAAAAATAACATGTCTATAAAATCGACGTTGGCTTCCTAATTCCCCAACCGGGGAATACTGATACTTTCTCTTGTTGGGTTCCAATCACTCCCTGCAAACACGACTGAGTACATTTGATGCGGTTTGAGCCAAAAATTATGAAACTCTGAGCACTTCCTGGTATAATGCAAGTTTGTCCAAAAGCTTTTACTAAGCTTACTCGCATTATACTTCTTTCGTCGCTCTAAAGATTTTTCATAATCAATTCTATAAATGGTGGTATTCAGTGTTTAGGATCACCATTCACTTAAGTATGTTTTTTTTGTTATACATGCTGTAATAGCACACATGTTTACATATATTACGGATGGAAGTAATATACTATTTATTTTGTGAAATACAAATATAATAGGTATGGATAACAATTAATTACACAATTGTTCTAAATTAATCTAGCGGGCTAATAGTTACAAACTATTTTTATAAACCAATTTACTATAACTACAATATGTGGCAAAAGTTATTCTTTCTTCTTTCTTGCTTTTATGCACGATGAAAAGTGCGGTCAATGCTCCTTACTCTTTGCATGCGAATCCTGCATACACAAAAAACAACATGTCTATAAAATCGACGTTGGCTTCCTAATTCCCCAACCGGGGAATACTGATACTTTCTCTTGTTGGGTTCCAATCACTCCCTGCAAACACGACTGAGTACATTTGATGCGGTTTGAGCCAAAAATTATGAAACTCTGAGCACTTCCTGGTATAATGCAAGTTTGTCCAAAAGCTTTTACTAAGCTTACTCGCATTATACTTCTTTCGTCACTCTAAAGATTTTTCATAATCAATTCTATAAATGTTGGTGGTATTCAGTGTTTTGGATCACCATTCACTTAAGTATGTTTTTTTTTGTTATACATGCTGTAATAGCACACATGTTTACATATATTACGGATGGAAGTAATATACTATTTATTTTGTGAAATACAAATATAATAGGTATGGATAACAATTAATTACACAATTGTTCTAAATTAATCTAGCGGGCTAATAGTTACAAAGTATTTTTATAAACCAATTTACTATAACTACAATATGTGGCAAAGTTATTCTTTCTTCTTTCTTGCTTTTATGCACGATGAAAAGTGCGGTCAATGCTCCTTACTCTTTGCATGCGAATCCTGCATACACAAAAAATAACATGTCTATAAAATCGACGTTGGCTTCCTAATTCCCCAACCGGGGAATACTGATACTTTCTCTTGGTGGGTTCCAATCACTCCCTGCAAACACGACTGAGTACATTTGATGCGGTTTGAGCCAAAAATTATGAAACTCTGAGCACTTCCTGGTATAATGCAAGTTTGTCCAAAAGCTTTTACTAAGCTTACTCGCATTATACTTCTTTCGTCGCTCTAAAGATTTTTCATAATCAATTCTATAAATGGTGGTATTCAGTGTTTAGGATCACCATTCACTTAAGTATGTTTTTTTTGTTATACATGCTGTAATAGCACACTTGTTTACATATACACTCCCGTCCATAAGTCACCGGACACTTCCTAGTTTTCAGCAAAATAATTATTAACACATGGATACAATCCTCTGGCTTGATGTTATTGTTGATTTTGTAATATTAAGCTATTTTACGATAAAGAAGTAGTGGAGAAATGTAAAAAATCTTACCGAAATATCTTATATTTTCTTTTCGTCAATATATCCGCCGCGTGCGGCTATCACTGCTTGGACTAGTCGCGGCATCCTGTCGAGTAATTTTTTTAATTTTTCTGAATTTATTGTTGTCCAACTTTTTGTAATAGTTCCCATAAATGTTTCTTTGATTTTGGACACACTTTGCGTACGTTTCTGTCTATTTCTTCCCATAATTTCTCTATTGGATTAAGATCGGGTGATTGCGGAGGCCATACCATAATTTTCAATTCATGACTATTTTCTAGGTCTTTTAAATAATTAGTACAAATTTTTGCGGTGTGTTTGGGATCATTGTCCTGCATAAATATAAAGTTTCGTCCTATTAAGCGTTTACCAGACGGCACTGCATGGTCACGTAAAATTTGCAAATAGTGTTCTTTTTTTAAAATTCCCTCGATTTGCACTAAATCACCAGTTTGATTTGCCCCAAAACAACCCCGTACCATCACAGACTGACCCCCATGCTTAACGGTTGGTACAATACAATCGGGAATTAATTTTTCAGTTGGTTTCCTACGCACATGGATTCGTCGTTTTGTACCAAACACCTCAAATTTCGACTCATCGGTCCACAACACCTTTTCCCAATTTTCAGTAGTGTAATCTTTATATAATTTTGCGTACTGCAGTCTTTTTTTCTTATTTTGAGTCCTTAATAACGGTTTTTTAACTGCAACACACCCGCGAAGCCCTGCTTGCAAAAGACGTCGCTTAACTGTCGTCGTACCAATTGGATCCTCTCGATCTTTGTTAACTTCTGCCGCAATTTCTGTTGCTGTCATCCTCCTGTTTCGTTTACTTAACGTTTGTATATAGCGGTCTTCATTTTCTGTTGTTTTTTTGGGCCGTCCAGTTCGTTTTTTATATTCAAAAGTATTAGTATCTGTTAATTTTTTCATTGTATCATGCACTGTTGATTTCGGAATTTCAATTTTTATCGCAATTTCCCGCACAGAATAGCCTTCTTTAGCAAGAGTAATAATACTCGAACGCTTTTGAATAGATAATTCTTTTCTAGAACTGCTCATACTGATCACATGCACTGTCAAACTCGAAATAAAGAAGAAACAGCGACATCGCCTTCGCAGCACCATGGTTATCTATGTTTAGTCTAGAACTCCTTTTACAGTGTTTATAAACTCTTCATAATGTTCCAAATATAATCCTATGATGGTCTTGAACGTCCAAAGCGAACAAAATGTCCCAACATGTACCGAATGAAAACCTTACGAAATGAGTGTTTACGCATGTAGTTCCTTTTTTAAACGTTTATTTAAATAACTAATATTTATTTCTATTTTTTCATACCGAAATTATCGTAAAATACCTAAATATTACAATATCAACAATAAAATCAAGGTAGAGGGTTGTATCTGTGTTTTAATAATTATTTTGCTGAAAACGAGTAAGTGTCCGGTGACTTATGGACGGGAGTGTATATATTGGTTGGGGAAAAAGAAATCCATTATTTTTACGTTTATTTCAAGACTTTATTTAACATGGTTCGGATTATCCGATTCGGGTCAAATATGCACCGTTTTGTTCTATAATTTGTTGCCATTTTAAAGGTAACTTCATAATGCCTCTCTCATAGAAGCCCTGGTCCCTATTAGCGAAAAACTCGACCAAGCGGTTTTCACAATCTTCTCTTGATGCCAATTTCTTATCACTAAGGAAGTTTTGCAATGATAAAAACAGATGGTAATCGCTTGGTGCCAGATCCGGACTATAAGGTGGGTGCATCAAAACCTCCCAACCAAGCTCCCGGAGTTTCTGGCGAGTCACTATAGACGTGTGTGGCCTGGCGTTGTCCTGATGGAACACAACACCTCTTCTGTTGGCCAATTCTGGCCGCTTCTGGTCAATCGCTAGCTTCAAACGGTCCAATTGTTGACAGTAGATGTCCGAATTTAGTGTTTGGCCATATGGAAGCAGCTCATAGTAGATGATTCCTTTCCAGTCCCACCAAATGCACAGCAAAACCTTCCTGGCCGTTAGTCCTGGTTTGGCCACCGTTTGAGCCGCTTCACCGCGTTTTGACCACGATCGTTTTCGCACAATATTGTCGTATGTGACCCATTTCTCATCCCCAGTCACCATCCGTTTAAGAAATGGGTCGATTTCGTTCCGTTTGGCCAAGGCTTCACAGATGGAAATTCGATCCATCATGTTTCTTTGCGTCAACTCGTGTGGTACCCAAACATCGAGCTTCTTTTTGAATCCAGCTTTGTGCAGATGGTTTAAAACTGTTTTGTGGTCGATCTTTAGGTCGTGGGCGATGCTACGACTGCTAACATGCCGGTCTACTTCGATCATTTCCATGATTTTATCGACATTTTCGACGAAGGGCCTACCTGTGCGAGGTGCATCTTTAACATCGAAAATACCGGAACGGAATCGACGAAACCAAAATTGCGCATAATTGGCTGTGACAGTATCGGGTCCATAAACACCATTATCAAAGCAAAATTGTAAAATATACCGAATTTTCTCTTTGCTAACTTCCATCTTTTACACCCTGTAACTCACAACTGAATCGACCAATCAAAAAACCGTAAAGGAATTTTTTTTAGTACGAATTGTCACTTTTCCAACGAGCACAAGTCTGAAGTTGTTTGCTCAATAATTTACGAGATATATATCATTACAGCCATCTAGCGAAAAAATAATGGATTTCTTTTTCCCCAACCCAATATCTGTTTTTATCGGTTCTGTATTACAAGCAATTGTAGTCATCGCATCAGTCGCATTGTTCGATTCCTTGCGTTTATTTTTCGCTCGACACTCTGCACTTTTATGTCCTAATTTACCGCAGTTGTAGCACTTAATCACGAATTTACGCGGACCTCTTCTCTATATCGGCATATTTTGAATTCACTTTCGCATATTTTTCACTGTTAACGTTTCCTTTAGTTAGCAACGCATCACTTTTATTTTCACTATCGTCAACCTTATCGTCGCGGTCACGTTGTCTTGCTTCTTCTTCTTTTAATTTAATTTTAAGGTTTTCAAGCGACGGCACCTCATCGCGTGATTCCATTACCACGCTGAAATTTTCATACTCGGCCGGTAAAGAAGAGAGCAGCACAATCGAGAGAAGTTCTTCCGACAGCTTGATATCTGCTTCTTCAAGCTGCTCAGCTTTGCTGCTGAATTCGTTCACGTATTGCGTAATCGAAACTTCTCTCCTCTTTTCCATCCTTAGCATTTGCTTATACATTGCTGCCTTTCTTACGGGACCACGTGATTCAAAAATATCTTTGAGACCATCCCATGCTTCTTTCGATGTATTGGCCCTTTTTACATGGTTTAATTGGCTATACGTAACGCTTAGATTTATTAATGCTAAAGCCTTTGAATCTTTCCTTGCCCATTCTTGTGCGTTTTCTGTCGTTATTTGTACATTTCCTTCGACACATTGCCACAAATCATTAAATACTAGAACGCTTTTCATTTGCACTTTCCATAGATCATAATTTTTCTCGTTTAACTTCTCAATGTTTCCCAAGGCGTTTGCAGTAGCCATCTTTCTTTTGTTGTCAAAAGTTTGTTAGCGCAGTAAATATAGTTTACGGCCTGGGCCCATAACCTGTCAGGGTTTTGCCAGGGAAAAATGAGATGTACACGCACGTATGAACACTGAACTTATGTTTATTGTAAGGCTAGCAGATTATGGATTATATTGATTACATACTACGATCAGAACACGATGTGTCGTGTAAGACGCAAGGCAAAAAGAAGACACAGTCGGTGGAGGGCAGCAGGCCCATCAGCGCTGTAGGATCGTCGATATGGCCTCGACTTGTTTACGCTGCCCTACGCAGCGGGTGGATCAGGTATCTTCCCTGGGCGGTTGGTTAGAAAGGAGCTAACGACCCTCTGATGCCTCTGCATTCGTTTATTCAACGTGGTCAAAGAGGCACGTATACATGGCTCTGTATCGTCTCTATGGCGACTGTATAAAGACTGTGCGCGCCCAGCACGACGACTGATTGCTGACTGCGCACTCTAGAAACGACGATGATGTTGTCGTGGTGTGCGGGGACCGGGACGGTTCCGCCCCTCCTGCACAATTCGCTGGGAGGGGGGTAACCGATCCCCACACACTCCCCCCCCCGAGTGCGTCAGAGATTGGCACGATTATAATCAACTATCCTTACATCCATACATATACATGACTACATATTACACATGTGTTATATATCGTAATTACAGTTTCATAGTTACTATGTAACTTAGTACACATGTATGCGAGGTGGCAATTTAAGTTGCAGTGGTGGTTTTCGCGCCGGGCATAGGCGACGCAGTTTTCCGCGCGTACGTTTTAAAGGTTGAACGCGGCGGTGCAATCGCAGGCGCGGCGGCGTCCAACGGTGGACTCGCACCCGTGGATGACGGTTCATCGGCGCATTCTACTAACGAGTATGCCGGTTTCAATAGATCCGTCGACACACACCTTGAGCTTCCATTGATAAGCAGCTCGAATGCTGCATCCGACACTCGCTTTACAATTTTAAATGGGCCGGCATACGGCCGTTCCAATGACTTTTTAGTCATGTTTCGCATGAATACGTGAGTGCACGTCTTTAAGTCTTTAAATACGAGCGCTCGCTTTTTATAATTATCTACCACGGGCACTGGGCGAACCTGACGCATATATTCCCGGAAGTCCTCGATAAAAATGTTCGGGTCCGGAGTCAAGTCCTCGGGTAGGAAGTATTCTCCCGGAAGACGCAGAACTGTGCCGAAGAGAAACTCGGCCGGAGACGCGCCAGTGTCCGCACGGACGTGCGAACGCAATCCCAGTAACACGGTCGGCAGGACCTGTGTCCAGTTTTTGCCTAGGTGGCACATTAGTGCGGCTTTCAAAACGCGATGCCGGCGTTCTATCATCCCGTTGGAAGCGGGGTGATAAGGTGTAGTGCGTATACGCTCACAACCCATCAACGACAGAAGCGCGGCAAACAGACGCGACTCGAATTGAGATCCTTGATCCGTAGTCAAGATTTTGGAAGAACTGTACCGCGAAATCCAAACGTTAAAAAATGTTCTTGCGACGGTTCGAGCCGACGTCTCCGCGATGGGAACAGCCTCCACCTATCGCGAGAAACAATCTATTATGGTCAAACAGTAAGTGAACCCGTCGCTTGGCGGTAATGGTCCAATGATGTCCATGTGCACCTGGTCAAATCGACCATCGGGTGCCACGAAATCCTCTGGTGTGCGCCGGACATGGCGCGACACCTTTGCTTGCTGGCAATCTACGCAAGCTTTGCACCAGCGAGCAATGTCGCGATGCATGTCCGGCCACACGTACCGCTGTCGGATCGTTCGGTCTGTAATCTTTGCACCCGGGTGCGCAGGTTTATGGAATATCCTAAAAACCGCCGAGGTCGGTTACCACTTTAAAATCCCGGCCTTCGATATAATATCGGAAATGCTTCATAGCTTCAAAAACCGCAGTGAGTTCGCGATCATACGCACTATACCTCACCTGCGCTGGCGACAATTTTTTTGAGAAGAATGCCAACGGCTCCAAATCGCCAGAAATCGATTGTTGTTCTAAAACTGCACCTATCGCGAAATCCGACGCGTCAGTCACCAACCGAGTCCCTGCTCCGGCAACGCGGATGCACCAGAAGCGTCGCATTCGCGAGGCTAGTTTTTGCCTTCACGAACGCGGATTCGGCTTCGGCCGTCCATCCGATTTTTGGTTTATCGTTTTTTACGTGCGTCCTTTAGGAACGCGTTAAGCGGAGCATGCTCTGACGCGGCGCGAGGCATACACAATCTATAGAAATTGATCATTCCAAGGAACCTTCGCAACGACGCGATGTCCTTGGGTTTCGGATAATTCCGGACCGCCTCAATGTTTTGGGCAGTCGGGCGAATGTGGTCCACGACCCGTCTTTTTTAGGCGTCAGGCGTATCGGGCTAGCCCATGGGCTCGAAGACCTGCGGCAAATACCGGCATCGACTAAGTTTTTGAACTCGGCCTTCGCCGCCTTCAATTTCTCGGGATTCAACCGACGCGCTCGACTCGACACCGGCGAGCCCGAAGTTTCAATGTGGTGGAATACACCACTCTTTTTCGGAGGGTTTACGCAAGACGAACCCGTGATCCCCGGAAAACTCGAAAGCAATTCGTTGTACGTCGACGTGTCGGGTCGATCGTACTAGCCGCTACATGCGGTACTTTCTTAATCGCGGCGCACGCCGCGTTCCCCGAGGTCGGGTCGATTACCCGCCTCTTTTTGAGGTCGATTATTAAACCATAGTGTCTCAAGACGTCCGCTCCAAGAATGGGCTACGGAACATCCGCGATGGTAAAATTCCATTTAATCGGGCGATTCAAACCGAGATCGAGAGTGCGAAACGATTCACCGTACGTATTGATGCGCGTGTCGTTCGCCGCGAATAAGCGAAACGTACTCGGATCGCCACGAATTTTTGCATCCGCGGGCAAAAGAGATATCGGCACCCGTATCTATTAAAAAACTCCTGCCCGATATTCGGTCGCGGATATGGAGACGACTTGATAAGTCCCGACCCTCTCCTACCGCCTCCGCGATGGAGGGTCGACCGGGTTTTCCGCCTTCCACGATTCGTAGCGCGGACATCCTTCTTTACACGACGTAGCATTCGCCGGATATTTCCTGTGCGCGAAGCACAATTCGCCACGCGGCGGGCGCGGGCCCCGCCGTCGCACGCTCAATTCTTTGCAACCGATCCGACAAGGATCTTATTGTTTCGGAAAGGCGCTTTATTTCGGCTCGCAACCCCGGGGACGATTCGCGTCTCGGGGAGTGTCGCGAGCCCCGAGCGAGCTCATCTGCGTGCGCGTCCGGCGGCACGGACTCTTCCGCGATTCTATCCGCTAATCCCGCTAGTTTGTCCAAGTCTTCCACCCCCGATGCAGCTAAGATGGCGCGGGTGCTCGGCGGAAGCTTGTCCATGAAGATCGAACGCAACGCGGTATCGTCCCAATTTCCCGCATCTAAATTGCGCAGGCGACTGAGAATGATGGAGGGTTTAGCATCCGTCGCTACCTGGCCTTTCAAAAGCTTTCGCAATTTGACTTCCGCGGGCACCGCAAAAGCAGAGATTACGCGCTCCTTGACTAGCTCGTACATGTTCGCGGGACGGGGTACACGCATTATTATATCCCTGGACCGTGATATTACATCATAATCGAGCGCAGCTATAACTATGTCCGCTTTCGTTTGGTCCGCGGTGACCTGCGCGGTCCGCATGGTCGCCTCCACCTGGAGGAACCACAAGGCCGGATCGGCCTTAAAGAAGGGAGGGATTTTAGGGACCCGGTAACTGTCCACCCTCGCGACCCCCTGGGGGTCGCCCGCATTCGTGATTTGAGATGGCTCGGCAGGCGGAGTACTTCCGATTAGCGACATGGCGCACAATCTTCGCCCTTAGCGGAGAGAAACTACGATACCCGGCTAAACGCGCGCGTTGGGTGATTTATTGCCTTACAATGCTAAAAGAAACAATCCTAAAACTAGTATGCGTTATTTACAAAGTCACCGTCTCCTTTCGCACAACAGCGGAAGAAGGACGGGAAAAACAGGACTCGAGGTAAACGGTTTCACAGATTCGGCCGCGGGTGGCATATAACCATCCCGAGGATAATCGCTCGTGCCCAATTTCTTGCCGTAACGGTAAAAACCAAGGGCAGAGAGACACGAAACGCCGAACCCACGTCGCAAATACAGAACAGCGGCAAGGGGGAATCCACCGTTGCCAGCTTTCAAAACGCGGCTCGCTCCTCGAAAATATTGCGGAATACAAAGACATGTGGCAACACGGTCTCGGCGAAGGATGCCGCCGCGCGGCAACAGCACGCGGACGTAAACACCCGGCGACCGCGACGAGAGCCTCGCAATGTCAGACGCAAGAAAAACCGTTAGCCCGCTTCTGCGGTGATCGGCACGCAAATAAGAATAACTGACACGCAATTCAAACTAGTCGTCGCGAAATGCACGACAATCGGCGCAAAATATGCTACCGGAGACGCAAAATGCCCTATCACAAGCGCAAGTAACGTACGACCGGCGCGAAACCACCACGCAACAACGCGAAAACTACCAAAAATTGCCAACTCGCTTACCGCTTCCACGCTGACGGTACAAAAGTGGTCCACTCCAGACGTCGTCTTGTGGTCCCTGTCTATTGGCCCTTTTTACATGGTTTAATTGGCTATACGTAACGCTTAGATTTATTAATGCTAAAGCCTTTGAATCTTTCCCTGCCCATTCTTGTGCGTTTTCTGTCGTTATTTGTACATTTCCTTCGACACATTGCCACCAATCATTAAATACTAGAACGCTTTTCATTTGCACTTTCCATAGATCATAATTTTTCTCGTTTAACTTCTCAATGTTTCCCAAGGCGTTTGCAGTAGCCATCTTTCTTTTGTAGTCAAAAATTTGTTAGCGCAGTAAATATAGTTTACGGCCTCGGCCCATAACCTGTCAGGGTTTTGCCAGGGAAAAATGAGATGTACACGCACGTATGAACACTGAACTTATGTTTATTGTAAGGCTAGCAGATTATGGATTATATTGATTACATACTACGATCAGAACACGATGTGTCGCGTAAGACGCAAGACAAAAGAAGACGCAGTCGATGGAGGGCAGCAGGCCCATCAGCGCAGGTAATAGCACACATGTTTACATATATATATATATATATATATAACGGATGGAAGTAATACGCCATTTATTTCATGAAATACAAATATAATAGGTATGGATAACAATTAATTACACAATTGTTCTAAATTAATCTAGCGGGCTAATAGTTACAAACTATTTTTAGAAACCAATTTACTGTAACTACAATATGTGGCAAAAGTTATTCTTTCTTCTTTCTTGCTTTTATGCACGATGAAAAGTGCGGTCAATGCTCCTTACTCTTTGCATGCGAATCCTGCATACACAAAAAATAACATGTCTATAAAATCGACGTTGGCTTCCTAATTCCCCAACCGGGGAATACTGATACTTTCTCTTGTTGGGTTCCAATCACTCCCTGCAAACACGACTGAGTACATTTGATGCGGTTTGAGCCAAAAATTATGAAACTCTGAGCACTTCCTGGTATAATGCAAGTTTGTCCAAAAGCTTTTACTAAGCTTACTCGCATTATACTTCTTTCGTCGCTCTAAAGATTTTTCATAATCAATTCTATAAATGGTGGTATTCAGTGTTTAGGATCACCATTCACTTAAGTATGTTTTTTTTGTTATACATGCTGTAATAGCACACATGTTTACATATATTACGGATGGAAGTAATATACTATTTATTTTGTGAAATACAAATATAATAGGTATGCATAACAATTAATTACACAATTGTTCTAAATTAATCTAGCGGGCTAATAGTTACAAACTATTTTTATAAACCAATTTACTATAACTACAATAGGTGGCAAAAGTTATTCTTTCTTCTTTCTTGCTTTTATGCACGATGAAAAGTGCGGTCAATGCTCCTTACTCTTTGCATGCGAATCCTGCATACACAAAAAACAACATGTCTATAACATCGACGTTGGCTTCCTAATTCCCTATCCGGAGAATACTGATACTTTCTCTTGTTGGGTTCCAATCACTCCCTGCAAACACGACTGAGTACATTTGATGCGGTTTGAGCCATAAATTATGAAACTCTGATCACTTCCTGGTATAATGCAAGTTTGTCCAAAAGCTTTTACTAAGCTTACTCGCATTATACTTCTTTCGTCGCTCTAAAGATTTTTCATAATCAATTCTATAAATGGTGGTATTCAGTGTTTAGGATCACCATTCACTTAAGTATGTTTTTTTTGTTATACATGCTGTAATAGCACACATGTTTACATATATTACGGATGGAAGTAATATACTATTTATTTTGTGAAATACAAATATAATAGGTATGGAGAACAATTAATTACACAATTGTTCTAAATTAATCTAGCGGGCTAATAGTTACAAACTATTTTTATAAACCAATTTACTATAACTACAATATGTGGCAAAAGTTATTCTTTCTTCTTTCTTGCTTTTATGCACGATGAAAAGTGCGGTCAATGCTCCTTACTCTTTGCATGCGAATCCTGCATACACAAAAAACAACATGTCTATAAAATCGACGTTGGCTTCCTAATTCCCCAACCGGGGAATACTGATACTTTCTCTTGTTGGGTTCCAATCACTCCCTGCAAACACGACTGAGTACATTTGATGCGGTTTGAGCCAAAAATTATGAAACTCTGAGCACTTCCTGGTATAATGCAAGTTTGTCCAAAAGCTTTTACTAAGCTTACTCGCATTATACTTCTTTCGTCGCTCTAAAGATTTTTCATAATCAATTCTATAAATGTTGGTGGTAATCAGTGTTTAGGATCACCATTCACTTAAGTATGTTTTTTTTGTCATACATGCTGTAATAGCACACATGTTTACATATATGACGGATGGAAGTAATATACTATTTATTTCATGAAATACAAATATAATAGGTATGCATAACAATTAATTACACAATTGTTCTAAATTAATCTAGCGGGCTAATAGTTACAAGCTATTTTTAGAAACCAATTTACTGTAACTAGAAAATTGTGGCAAAAGTTATTCTTTCTTCTTTCTTGCTTTTATGCACGATGAAAAGTGCGGTCAATGCTCCTTACTCTTTGCATGCGAATCCTGCATACACAAAAAATAACATGTCTATAAAATCGACGTTGGCTTCCTAATTCCCCAACCGGGGAATACTGATACTTTCTCTTGTTGGGTTCCAATCACTCCCTGCAAACACGACTGAGTACATTTGATGCGGTTTGAGCCAAAAATTATGAAACTCTGAGCACTTCCTGGTATAATGCAAGTTTGTCCAAAAGCTTTTACTAAGCTTACTCGCATTATACTTCTTTCGTCGCTCTAAAGATTTTTCATAATCAATTCTATAAATGGTGGTATTCAGTGTTTAGGATCACCATTCACTTAAGTATGTTTTTTTTGTTATACATGCTGTAATAGCACACATGTTTACATATATTACGGATGGAAGTAATATACTATTTATTTTGTGAAATACAAATATAATAGGTATGCATAACAATTAATTACACAATTGTTCCAAATTAATCCAGCGGGCTAATAGTTACAAACTATTTTTAGAAACCAATTTACTGTAACTAGAAAATTGTGGCAAAAGTTATTCTTTCTTCTTTCTTGCTTTTATGCACGATGAAAAGTGCGGTCAATGCTCCTTACTCTTTGCATGCGAATCCTGCATACACAAAAAACAACATGTCTATAACATCGACATTGGCTTCCTAATTCCCTATCCGGAGAATACTGATACTTTCTCTTGTTGGGTTCCAATCACTCCCTGCAAACACGACTGAGTACATTTGATGCGGTTTGAGCCATAAATTATGAAACTCTGATCACTTCCTGGTATAATGCAAGTTTGTCCAAAAGCTTTTACTAAGCTTACTCGCATTATACTTCTTTCGTCGCTCTAAAGATTTTTCATAATCAATTCTATAAATGGTGGTATTCAGTGTTTAGGATCACCATTCACTTAAGTATGTTTTTTTTGTTATACATGCTGTAATAGCACACATGTTTACATATATTACGGATGGAAGTAATATACTATTTATTTTGTGAAATACAAATATAATAGGTATGGAGAACAATTAATTACACAATTGTTCTAAATTAATCTAGCGGGCTAATAGTTACAAACTATTTTTATAAACCAATTTACTATAACTACAATATGTGGCAAAAGTTATTCTTTCTTCTTTCTTGCTTTTATGCACGATGAAAAGTGCGGTCAATGCTCCTTACTCTTTGCATGCGAATCCTGCATACACAAAAAACAACATGTCTATAAAATCGACGTTGGCTTCCTAATTCCCCAACCGGGGAATACTGATACTTTCTCTTGTTGGGTTCCAATCACTCCCTGCAAACACGACTGAGTACATTTGATGCGGTTTGAGCCAAAAATTATGAAACTCTGAGCACTTCCTGGTATAATGCAAGTTTGTCCAAAAGCTTTTACTAAGCTTACTCGCATTATACTTCTTTCGTCGCTCTAAAGATTTTTCATAATCAATTCTATAAATGTTGGTGGTAATCAGTGTTTAGGATCACCATTCACTTAAGTATGTTTTTTTTGTCATACATGCTGTAATAGCACACATGTTTACATATATGACGGATGGAAGTAATATACTATTTATTTCATGAAATACAAATATAATAGGTATGCATAACAATTAATTACACAATTGTTCTAAATTAATCTAGCGGGCTAATAGTTACAAGCTATTTTTAGAAACCAATTTACTGTAACTAGAAAATTGTGGCAAAAGTTATTCTTTCTTCTTTCTTGCTTTTATGCACGATGAAAAGTGCGGTCAATGCTCCTTACTCTTTGCATGCGAATCCTGCATACACAAAAAATAACATGTCTATAACATCGACGTTGGCTTCCTAATTCCCTATCCGGAGAATACTGATACTTTCTCTTGTTGGGTTCCAATCACTCCCTGCAAACACGACTGAGTACATTTGATGCGGTTTGAGCCAAAAATTATGAAACTCTGAGCACTTCCTGGTATAATGCAAGTTTGTCCAAAAGCTTTTACTAAGCTTACTCGCATTATACTTCTTTCGTCGCTCTAAAGATTTTTCATAATCAATTCTATAAATGGTGGTATTCAGTGTTTAGGATCACCATTCACTTAAGTATGTTTTTTTTGTTATACATGCTGTAATAGCACACATGTTTACATATATTACGGATGGAAGTAATATACTATTTATTTTGTGAAATACAAATATAATAGGTATGCATAACAATTAATTACACAATTGTTCTAAATTAATCTAGCGGGCTAATAGTTACAAACTATTTTTATAAACCAATTTACTATAACTACAATAGGTGGCAAAAGTTATTCTTTCTTCTTTCTTGCTTTTATGCACGATGAAAAGTGCGGTCAATGCTCCTTACTCTTTGCATGCGAATCCTGCATACACAAAAAACAACATGTCTATAACATCGACGTTGGCTTCCTAATTCCCTATCCGGAGAATACTGATACTTTCTCTTGTTGGGTTCCAATCACTCCCTGCAAACACGACTGAGTACATTTGATGCGGTTTGAGCCATAAATTATGAAACTCTGATCACTTCCTGGTATAATGCAAGTTTGTCCAAAAGCTTTTACTAAGCTTACTCGCATTATACTTCTTTCGTCGCTCTAAAGATTTTTCATAATCAATTCTATAAATGGTGGTATTCAGTGTTTAGGATCACCATTCACTTAAGTATGTTTTTTTTGTTATACATGCTGTAATAGCACACATGTTTACATATATTACGGATGGAAGTAATATACTATTTATTTTGTGAAATACAAATATAATAGGTATGCATAACAATTAATTACACAATTGTTCCAAATTAATCCAGCGGGCTAATAGTTACAAACTATTTTTAGAAACCAATTTACTGTAACTAGAAAATTGTGGCAAAAGTTATTCTTTCTTCTTTCTTGCTTTTATGCACGATGAAAAGTGCGGTCAATGCTCCTTACTCTTTGCATGCGAATCCTGCATACACAAAAAATAACATGTCTATAAAATCGACGTTGGCTTCCTAATTCCCCAACCGGGGAATACTGATACTTTCTCTTGTTGGGTTCCAATCACTCCCTGCAAACACGACTGAGTACATTTGATGCGGTTTGAGCCAAAAATTATGAAACTCTGAGCACTTCCTGGTATAATGCAAGTTTGTCCAAAAGCTTTTACTAAGCTTACTCGCATTATACTTCTTTCGTCGCTCTAAAGATTTTTCATAATCAATTCTATAAATGTTGGTGGTATTCAGTGTTTAGGATCACCATTCACTTAAGTATGTTTTTTTTGTTATACATGCTGTAATAGCACACATGTTTACATATATTACGGATGGAAGTAATATACTATTTATTTTGTGAAATACAAATATAATAGGTATGGAGAACAATTAATTACACAATTGTTCTAAATTAATCTAGCGGGCTAATAGTTACAAACTATTTTTATAAACCAATTTACTATAACTACAATATGTGGCAAAAGTTATTCTTTCTTCTTTCTTGCTTTTATGCACGATGAAAAGTGCGGTCAATGCTCCTTACTCTTTGCATGCGAATCCTGCATACACAAAAAACAACATGTCTATAAAATCGACGTTGGCTTCCTAATTCCCCAACCGGGGAATACTGATACTTTCTCTTGTTGGGTTCCAATCACTCCCTGCAAACACGACTGAGTACATTTGATGCGGTTTGAGCCATAAATTATGAAACTCTGATCACTTCCTGGTATAATGCAAGTTTGTCCAAAAGCTTTTACTAAGCTTACTCGCATTATACTTCTTTCGTCGCTCTAAAGATTTTTCATAATCAATTCTATAAATGGTGGTATTCAGTGTTTAGGATCACCATTCACTTAAGTATGTTTTTTTTGTTATACATGCTGTAATAGCACACATGTTTACATATATTACGGATGGAAGTAATATACTATTTATTTTGTGAAATACAAATATAATAGGTATGCATAACAATTAATTACACAATTGTTCCAAATTAATCCAGCGGGCTAATAGTTACAAACTATTTTTAGAAACCAATTTACTGTAACTAGAAAATTGTGGCAAAAGTTATTCTTTCTTCTTTCTTGCTTTTATGCACGATGAAAAGTGCGGTCAATGCTCCTTACTCTTTGCATGCGAATCCTGCATACACAAAAAATAACATGTCTATAAAATCGACGTTGGCTTCCTAATTCCCCAACCGGGGAATACTGATACTTTCTCTTGTTGGGTTCCAATCACTCCCTGCAAACACGACTGAGTACATTTGATGCGGTTTGAGCCAAAAATTATGAAACTCTGAGCACTTCCTGGTATAATGCAAGTTTGTCCAAAAGCTTTTACTAAGCTTACTCGCATTATACTTCTTTCGTCGCTCTAAAGATTTTTCATAATCAATTCTATAAATGTTGGTGGTATTCAGTGTTTAGGATCACCATTCACTTAAGTATGTTTTTTTTGTTATACATGCTGTAATAGCACACATGTTTACATATATTACGGATGGAAGTAATATACTATTTATTTTGTGAAATACAAATATAATAGGTATGGAGAACAATTAATTACACAATTGTTCTAAATTAATCTAGCGGGCTAATAGTTACAAACTATTTTTATAAACCAATTTACTATAACTACAATATGTGGCAAAAGTTATTCTTTCTTCTTTCTTGCTTTTATGCACGATGAAAAGTGCGGTCAATGCTCCTTACTCTTTGCATGCGAATCCTGCATACACAAAAAACAACATGTCTATAAAATCGACGTTGGCTTCCTAATTCCCCAACCGGGGAATACTGATACTTTCTCTTGTTGGGTTCCAATCACTCCCTGCAAACACGACTGAGTACATTTGATGCGGTTTGAGCCAAAAATTATGAAACTCTGAGCACTTCCTGGTATAATGCAAGTTTGTCCAAAAGCTTTTACTAAGCTTACTCGCATTATACTTCTTTCGTCACTCCAAAGATTTTTCATAATCAATTCTATAAATGTTGGTGGTAATCAGTGTTTAGGATCACCATTCACTTAAGTATGTTTTTTTTGTCATACATGCTGTAATAGCACACATGTTTACATATATGACGGATGGAAGTAATATACTATTTATTTCATGAAATACAAATATAATAGGTATGCATAACAATTAATTACACAATTGTTCTAAATTAATCTAGCGGGCTAATAGTTACAAGCTATTTTTAGAAACCAATTTACTGTAACTAGAAAATTGTGGCAAAAGTTATTCTTTCTTCTTTCTTGCTTTTATGCACAATGAAAAGTGCGGTCAATGCTCCTTACTCTTTGCATGCGAATCCTGCATACACAAAAAATAACATGTCTATAAAATCGACGTTGGCTTCCTAATTCCCCAACCGGGGAATACTGATACTTTCTCTTGGTGGGTTCCAATCACTCCCTGCAAGAAATTGTTTCCCTGCAAACAAAGAAACGGCATTTCAAGTTTATTCTATATCACTTCGGCGCACCGAATTACAAAATCTGTAAAATTGAGAGTAGTAGTATCAATAATATGCATCTAGAAAAAAAGTATAATTATAGTACCACGATTCCTTCAATACAAAATCGGCATTTTTCAGCATTTTGTGACGTTTTTTATTTTTCGCAGCTCGGGTTTTGAATTTATAAATCTGCAAAACTTGTATAATATGTGCCTCCATAGTAGAAGTGTCTCTGATTTTCTGAACAAAATTTTTTGTTCGTTCAAGTGGGAGATATTGGGCAAAAACTAGATTTTTGTTTTTTCCCTGTAACTACCCTCCCAGTTGAGTTACAGGGCTGAAACTTGGCACAAATTGGTTTTTCTTGATAGGCTATCGAATGGCACCTCACAATTTGAATTTGGTTTAGGGGCACATTTGACCCCCTTATCCGGCTGTAGCCTTTATCCTTTTCTACTATTTTATTTAGTTTGCGATAATCAATGCATATACGAGGAAATCCGTCTTTTTTTTTACAATTACTACATTAGTTGCTAACTCGGAAGCGCACGGCTCAATGACATTATTTGTTAGCCACTCGTCGATTTGTTTCTGTAGGATATCTCTTTCCGGCATGGACAATCTACGCTGTTTTTGACTTATCGGTTTTTTATCTTTTAAGATAATGCGCATCTTTATATTTGTGTCTTTCTTCTTTTCGTTTTTATATGAATGTATTGATTCTTGTAATTCGTCGCGTATTTCAGCATTTTGAATATGATTTAAATCTAATCGATTGTTGTCGGGAGGAATTTGTGTTGAAAACATCGATAATGGAATTTTACGCAAAGTAATGTTCTGTGGATCAATTATTAATTCGACTAAGTTTATTACATCAGAACCAATCATCCCTTCCATCTTCATTGATTCAACCGGTACAACATAAATAGTAACTGGAAATTCCTCCTCATCTATTTTAACAACTATTTGCGCGTAACCCAAAGGTTTAATTTCATTTCCATCACCGAAACCCGTTAATTTTGTCGTACACGCGTGTAAACTATCAATGCCGACTTTCTTATAAACGTCTTCGCGTAACAAACTTACACAACTACCAGTATCTATTAATGCTTTAACGCGTACATCATTAATAAAAATATCTTTTTGCATCTAATGCTTCGTTGTGGTTACAATACTGTTCGCGGTAGGAGTAGATTGTGTGATTGCAGGTCACTTACCCTCGTCTTTTTTACATTCAGCAGCTGTATGACCAAAAGAATAGCATTCGTAACATTTTTTCCCAAGCGCTTTTCGATTACAGTTTCTAGACAAGTGTCCTCTATCACCACAATTCTAACAACGCGATTCGAGTTTCGTTGGTGTTGTTTCCCATTTTTTCAGTGATGTCGTCTTATCCCAATACTCGCCTCTTTTTACTGGATCCATTCTTCTTATTGTATTCCCATTATACATGCTGTAATAGCACACATGTTTACATATATGTATAACGGACGGATTTAATACACCATCTATTTGATGAAAAACAAATATAATAGGTATGCATAACAATTAATTACACAATTGATCTAAATTAATCTAGCGGGCTAATAGTTACAAACTATTTTTAGAAACCAATTTACTATAACTACACTATGTGGCAAAAGTTATTCTTTCTTCTTTCTTGCTTTTATGCACGATGAAAAGTGCGGTCAATGCTCCTTACTCTTTGCATGCGAAACCTGCATACACAAAAAATAACATGTCTATAAAGTCGACGTTGGCTTCCGAATTCCCCAACCGGAAAATACTGATACTTTCTCTTGGTGGGTTCCAATCACTGCCTGCAAACACGACTGATTGTGAGTCAAAGTATTCCCCTCCTCCATCCACACACTTGTTCCAGCGGTGTTTCTACTTTACCATGAAGTCCTTGTAAGCTTCTTTAGGAAAATCCTTCAATGCCAGTGACGAATTGTTCTTAATGTCATCAATTGAGTCGAAACGCCGTCTTTTCAGCACTGATTTTAATTTTGGAAACAAGAAGAGGGGAGCATGGTCTGGGGAGTAGGGAAGCTGGGGGAGGACGGTCATCTGATTTTTGGCCCAAATCTGAGCACAAATCTGGCGGGCGCGTTGTCACGGTGAAGGAACTATGAGTTGTCTCGCCGCAACTGTAATCTCTTTTTACCAATCTTTTCACGCAACATTTTCAAAACGCCTTCGTAGTACAGGGGGTGAATGTTTTCCCCAGTTTCAAACAAAATTCCACGTTGCATCGTTACTCTCGTAAATCAAACATTGCAAAAATCATCGCGCACACTGAAACACCTTGCACTCAAATAGCAATAACTCGCATGTTACGCGGAAGGTTATGACAATTGAAGCACCTTGAATAGCTCGTTGCTATGACGATCCATTGCCGCGTAATTTCCAAAGTTCGGTTATTTTTTTAACAAATCTCGTATATTAAGGCCCCTACGAGTTCTCTATACGGTACTTTCGTCACGTCTTTTGTATCCGTGTCTTCTTGATTGAATATCTCGCGAGGCACTAATGGCGTGCTTGCAGGTTTTCAGTCCTCTATGCTGAATTTCTTTAAGGTTTCCTCTATATATTTTCGTTGAGACATCTTGATTTGCCCAGTATCGGCTCTCGTTTGGATAGATATTCTTAGGATGTTAGTTGCTTTGCCTAAGTCATTTATCTCGAATCTTCTTTTCAGTAATCCTTTTATTTACTGAATTCACGTTATTCACTGAATCTGTCTTCGATATGAACTGTATTGCTTGTACACACGCCGTTTTGGAAATATTTAATCTTTCGGCGATTATTGTAAATGAGTATCCCTCATCTCTCAACAATTTAATTCGGATTCTCTGTTCAGGAGTAATATTCTTTCCACGACTCATGATTGTAGACTGACTTGCAATTGTTTATATTCTTGAATATGTTGGATCATAGCAACCATGTCAACAATGACAGTAATTAAGAAAATGGTGATAACAACCTATCGGTCTTAAGAAACTGTCCGCTATTACAACGATATGTTATAAGAAAATGTTAATAATATTTGTAATTTATAATGTAGAAAATAAACTTATTGTAATATTATGGTACTATATACTTCAGGGTTTATTATATATGAGTTGAACTTACGAACATTTTAATTTAGTAAATATTAGCAACATTTATTTGTCGAACTACCAAGCGGTCTTAATAGCGCTAGACGCTAATGGGGAATGCGATTTTTTTTTTTTCCTCTTCTTTCAGTGAGTGGGGGGTGATCGTGTCTGAGAGCGTCCTTTTGCTCTCTTACCGGTTGATATTCAGGGGTTGCATGGTGTTACCATCTGGAAATGAAGGGGGATGTGAGAGAGGTCAGGGGATAAAATTTACAAAAACCCCTATTTCTTGAAAGGATTGTCTCCATATGTGGGGGCAGGTGAGTGTGTGTGTTTAGGTATAAGGTTGTTGAATTGCTGAGGTGAAGGAGTAGTGTGAACAAGCTTGTGATACGGTTTGTTATAGAGAAGTAGCAGGGTCACATTTCTACATGTGGTTTTGAGCCAGGGAATGTTAGCTTGATTTCGTATGGGATACGGTTTCTGTCGTAGAGCCCGGTTTGACGAACCAGTTGGTTTGAGTGCCTACTGACAGTGTAATTTGGGGCTAGGAAGTTCACGTAGAAGTTTATGTCCTCCACGTTTAGATCGGCTAGGAGTTTCTGAGTGGAGTAGTCTTGCGGTTTCCCAGAGATGATCTTTAGGATGCGGTTTTGCGTGTGGCGGAGCTTGAGGAGAGTTGACTTTGGGGCTATGTTCCATATTTGAGCCCCGTATGTGAGGACTGGTCGGAGGCAGACCTTGTACAGAGAGACCCTGAGGTGCTGATGTAGTCCTGAGGTTGTGCTGAGGTGTCGATGCATGGCTCCGGCTGTAGCTCTGGTTTTTTGGATTCTATCTAGAATTGCGGGTGTCCAAGAGAGTTTTTTATCGAGGAGAATTCCCAGGTACTTCACTTGCGAAGACCAGGGAATGTCTGTCCCGAGAATTGCGAGATGTAGGTCCTGTCGGGGTCTGGTTTTTCTCGTGAAGCAGATTGCCTGAGTTTTCGAGGGGTTGACTGTTAATTTCCAGTCATGGAAGAAGGAGATAACCCGGTTGAGATAGTTTTGAAGTTTCTTGACCAGAAGCGCGAATGACCAAGACGATTCAAGGAGTATTGTATCGTCTGCATATAACGCGATTTGCCCAGAGGTGGAATTTATTGTTGGGATGTCGTTGATGCATATATTGAAAAGGATGGGACCGAGTATTGAACCTTGTGGGACACCAGCCGTGACGGGCAGTTTTTGAGACTTAGTTCCATTGATTGATACGAAGAGTGTTCTTCCAGAGAGATATGATTTAATTATCCGCACGGTATTTACGGGGAGTCCTGCGTTTATCAATTTGTGGAGCAGCGCGTCGTGCCAGACAGTGTCGAAGGCTCGTGTGAGGTCTAGGAGGACCATACCAGCATATCTGCCCACGTTTACTTCGTGCGTGACTACTTGGGACACTCTTAGAAGCTGGTGAGTTGTGGAGTGGTGTGCCCTGAAGCCGAATTGCTGGTCAATGATAACGTTGTTACTGACAAGGTGTTCCGCTAGGTGTTTATAGATGCACCTTTCAAAGACTTTACCTAGAATCGGAAGTAGGCTGATGGGGCGGTAGTTACCGGTGATCTTTCGGTCTTTACCGGGTTTTGGGACCGGTACGACCTTGGCCGTTTTCCAGCTGGACGGGAAATATGAGAGTGTCATGCAGCCGCGGAATATGTAGTACATCTGCAGCTGTATTTTCCTCCCCGCATACTTTAGCATATGCCCATTGATTCCGTCGTCTCCGGGTGCTTTTTTTGATTTGAGGCTTCGGATTATTGTGGCGATATCTCTGGGTGTAAAAGGAGCTTTCTTGTTAGGGGATGGGGCATAAGGAGGGTAGCGTAGCCGAGTAAGGCTGTCCTCTACTTCCGGATTTTTGGGAGGTGAGAGTGTCGAGATGCTATTGTGGGTCTCAGGCGATCATAACGAACTATCCTGTAGCCAGGGAGAGAGAAGGGGATACCAGAGTGAAGCCAGGTTTCGGTGAAGAGAGCAACGTGGACTTCGTGTTTCTGGAGCATGAGAATGAGTTCATTCCTCTTTTGAAGAATGGAGTGTGTATTCCAAAGCATTAGTCGAGGGAAGAGACCACCGACATGAATGCCTGGAATTGCTGGGCTTTCGAGGTGCAAGTGCGGAGTTTTTGGAGTAAGGTTTCTGCTGCTTTGAGCATAGCGCTTACATCGCAGATCTCTGAGATCTGCTTAAAGACATTGAGGATATGCCCAGTAGAGGTTGGTTTACTATCGGCTGCGGATGATGGGTTGCTGGGATTTGCAGGCCTTTTTTGGTTCAGTGAGAGCTTCTAGGTAAGAACGAGAGGGTGTCCGTGTGGAGGAGAAGCCTCCAGTGTTGTTGGAGCAGTGGGGGAGCTGTCGCTTGTGGGCACTATACGCGGAGTGGAGGGTAGGGGAGGTTTGGGAGTGTTTCTTTTTAGCAAGAATTTCTCCAGGGCCGGACATTTTGAATAATTTGCTGTGTCTTCACCGCTGCAGTTAGCACACTTTGGGGCCAGTTCTCTAGGCTTTGTACATTCGTGTGTGAAGTGTGGGAGAGCGCATTTTACGCAACGGAGGGCTATATTGCAGTTCACGGAGGAGTGACCGTAGGCCTGATAGCGGAAACATTGGGTATACAGCTTGTTTGACATGAATTTCTCCCAGTAAATCCTTGTGTGAAATAAGAAGCCTACGGCTTTGATATTTTTGAGGGGTGTGCCTGCAGGAAAGTTGATTTTATAGACCGCGTGTCTAGATTCGGTGTTGTTCCGTCTTGTTAGTGGGGCACAGGAGGAAGGCAGGAGCCCGGCAGATTTTAATTCCTCGATTAAGTCTTCGGGGTTCATAAGGGGGAGTCCTTTTAGGGTGAGGGCAAGTGATTTCTCGCTGTTTAGTGTAAATGTATGATACTCTTTATTGCTTTCCTTTAGTTTATTTTTGAAATTGGTAAAGTCGCATACTTGGTTGAAATGTATACGTGTTTGTTTCCCCAGATATTTGAGGGAGAAGTTATCGCCGTACGCTGTCAAAATGTGGGACATATTTGGGGGGGGGGGGGGCAGTGCGGTTCTCTGAATGAGTTTGTGTTTTTGATTGGGTTGGAGTGGGGGCGTGAGAAGCACTCTTGTGTTGGGGTTCACGAGATGGTACGGTTTTGTCGTTGTCGGTGAAAAAACTTAGGGGGTCGAATTTGTTGCTGACTGGGACGTTTGGGAGCATGTTCATTGTGTCTATTTCAGGCAGGGGTGGAAAGGTTGTTCCTTCAGCTGATAGCTTAGGTTTTTTGGAGATGCCTGAGGGGGCCATGTTGGATGGTTTCGTGGGTTTACTTATGGATTGGGTGCGTGGAGCGATGTGGCATGGGGTTATACGACCTTGGCTGGTTCGCTGCGTGTTGTTTGGTGCTGATGGTTGTGGGGTTCCTGCCACCGTTGGGAGGCTGTCCTGCAGAGTCCTGGGTTCCAGTGTAGTACAATATCTTAGAATGGGTGAGATCCAAAAATATCTTCTTAACCCTTATTTAGTAACACGAATTTATTAATATTTATAGATCTACACTTATTGAAGCCTTAGGGTAATAATGATAATGTTTTCGGATAAACACACAACTGTATTAAAAGATATATAACTTTTAGGTACAAACCTCGCTACGCTTGAAAACTTAATATGGCGTTCAACAGGCCCTTTTCCGAATAGGACGCAAAAACGAAATGTCGCATCCCCTTCATTTTACGTATCTACGCATCTCGTCGCATCGGCAAGAACCGGAAGCTTGCGCTGGACATACTATATTTGAATTTAAATATCCAACACAATAGTATAAGTTTTATTTACAACTTACAACAGTTGTTAAATAACACGATTTAAATAAAACACTGTCCGATTTCCACGTTACTTTAATATTCGGACACTTTTGGAAACTACTTATTTTAGGCTAATTTTTGTAATAGTATGTGTTTTAATACCTTGTTGGGTAGCCAACTTGCTGTATCACTTCTTTTAAACGTCGTGGCACATTGCTAATGATTTTTTTAGAATATTCAGTAGAGTGGGTCAAATACGTCTCCGTACACCTTACTCTAACTAATTTATTACACTATAGTTAAAAATATACCACGTATGAATAAATGTATCTTTAAGTACCTTCGGAAGTAACATATAAAGTGTTGTTATAATAAAAATGAAGTATCTCTGATGATTCATAAACTCAGCAATAAAATATAAATGGCAACCGAACAAGAGTTATGCCAAAAAAGTCTCCGTAAATGCCATGAAACTTAATTTAAACAACCACTTTTTTGCATTGTGTTTTCGATAGCAGTGTTTAAATAGTGTTTTTAAATTAAGGTAACGGATTAGGACGTTCTTTTGTATTACACCGTTTATTAAGAGTTAAGAATAAAGTATTTTTACAAGTATTTGCTTGTCTTACACTATTTAGAAAGATAATCTTATAATTATTTAGAAAGGTTGATTGATTCGCCTTCCGCTCGCTGGTATCCCTGCCCTCGCGCATTAGCATAAATATACTCGTGCGGGGCAAGGAGAACGAAAGGATGGCGTGGAAGGGCGCTCTCTCCTGCAGCCACGGAACAGCGCTAGGCGCGGAGAAAGTGAGCGCCCTCTCATGCAGGCGAATCCGCAACACATTGTGATCACAATTAATGATCCGTGGGTCCGCCTTTGGCCTTGAGTACTTCACTCATACGTTTTTACATGGAAGAAACTAATTTTGATGTCGTTGTAGGTTCAATTTTGCTCCACTCTTCTAGTAATGCTTGTTTTAATTATTCCTTGTTCCGAACAGTACAATTTCGAACACGTCTGCCTAGTTCATCCCACAAGTGCTCGATTGCGTTGAAATCAGGCGATTGAGGGGATGTATGAAGCTGATTGGGTGCATTATGTGACAACCATTCCTTAACTTTCTTCGCAGTATGCTTGGGGTCGTTATCCCGCTGGCAGATAAATGACGGACCAAGATTTAATTTTTGTGCGCTAGTATACAAATTTTGTTCCAAAATATTTAAATGTACGTATTGGTCCATATTGCATTCAATAAATTGCAAGTTCCCTACTCCAGACGCACTCATACACCCCCAGACAAGAACGTTGCCACCACCATGCTTCATAGTTGGGCAGAGATGTTCAGTTTCCATTTGAGTGTTGGGTTTCCTCCATACTGTAACTCGCCCAGCCGAACTAAATATGTTAAATTTGCTCTCATCACTAAATAATGTTGAATTCCAGAAGCTTATTGGTTTATCCACATGAGCTCTTGCAAACTCCATTCGTTTCTTTTTATTCACTTTACTAATGTAGGATTAAAATGTTGTTATTACAACTATGAATATAGATAAAGTTTATTACTAAAATACACAACTATTATTATATGTTAATTAAAATAAACAATAAACAAAGGAAAACGCCTCGTCTTTTGCGTCACATAAAGCCTACTTCTGTCGTCATTCGCTGTTTCTTTCAGACTATTCATTCGCCTCTTGATCAGACGCACGCCACACACACACACACACACATTACATCGTTTTCTTGTGTTTCTGGAAGCCCCTTTGAATGATTGTAGAAAATGTGTACGTTTTCTTGACGGATTTCTCTTTTCTATTTCAGCTTCTCCGATTTCTCTGTGATGATCTTTGATCAAAAGATGATCGATAATTTGTTCTCGAAATTTTAAAATTGGAATTTTTTTAGTTCCCCATTTTTTGTGGATATACCATGCATTTACCAAGCAAGTTCCGCATATTATTTCTATCATAATTTTTCTGTACCATTTTACAGTTCTTCGAAGACAACTGTAGTAAGATGACATTTGATCAGATAGATCGACACCCTTTTTCGCATTATTATAAAACAGAACAGTATCTGGTTTGGATTTATTATTTGACCCCTAAATAATTGCACATTTATGGTTCTGAGAAGTTGTTATCATACATACGGGCCTTTTGTCGGTCCATTTCATAAATTTGACTCCACTGCGATTTTCAAAACTTATAATGCTACCCCGAACTTGCTTTTGTTTTGATTGTGGTGGTAGAAATTTTTTGTTCTTTTTTATTGTTCCACAAATAAATGTTTTTTTTTGTATTAGTTCTTCGGCCAAAGGGATACTAGCATAAAAACTATCTGTAAATAGTATGCGGCCCTCAAATAATAAATCTCTTATCAATTTTATGACTACGTCATGAGAATGTGTCTTGACGATTGGTTCTGCATTTTGCCCTGTATAAATCTCGATATTATAGGTATAACCTTCAGGAATGCACAGTTTGTATGCCTTTATACCATACTTATGACGCTTTCCTGGAATGTATTGGCGAAAACTAAGACGTCCCCTCCACGGAATCATACTTTCGTCAATAACAATGTTTTTTCCAGGTTTAATAGTGCTTTTAAATGTGTGCACAATTGCTTCAACTACATTTCTTATTTTATGTAACCGATCTTCTGCTCTAACCGTGGTACTGTCGGAGAAGTGTAAATATTTGAGAATAGATATAAATCGGTCACGTTTCATCGCATTTTTAATACGAGCGTTTGCATATATGTCATTTTGTGACCAGTATAATCTAATTTCTGGTACCTGTACTATACCCATAATTAGCAAGATGCCAAAAAAAGCATTTATATCATCTTTTGTAACAGGCTTCCGGGCCCGTTGGTGACTTGTGCTGCTACATGCAGAATTACTTATGCATTGTGTAGCGTATTTATTTGTTTCTTTCACGATTATTTCAAGTATGTGATCAGTGACGAATAATTTATATAACGAAACAGGATCGTCGCAGCCCATATTGTGAATTAAAAATTCCTCTTCTTCCGCATACTCATTCATTCGTAGCTGTCTTCCTGTTATTTTCTTCCATTCATTATCACCACCGTCGCTCTCTAAATTGGTTTCAAAATCTTCTTCCTCCAAGGAATGATCATGCAGTTCATTACCTAATGATTCGCTATCGTTCCTTGCCTCATCTGAAGCGCTCGAAAGTATTCTAAATCTTCGCATCTTTTTTCTGACTCCAATAATAGATTCTTCAGACGAACCACTTTCCTCCATATGCATTTTATCTAGTATTTATATGGGTAAAAATTCAAAAAAATGCTAACAGCCTCTGTAGAAGAAAAGATAATTTTACTTACCTTTACAATTGATGCAAGAAATGTGTGCTCACGCGCGGTATAACGTGGATTACTTTCAATTAGACTGGAGATTTGATCTTTATCAATATTTACTGGCCTGCCAGAACGTTTCTCATCGGTGAGACTAAAATCTCCATCCCGAAACTTTTTGAACCATCTTTGCACCATTCTTTCATTAACAACACCTTCTCCATGAACATCGGTAATCTTTTTTGCCGTTTGAACCGCATTTTTTCCTTTGCGAAAATAGAAAAGCATGATTGCACGAAAGTAAACTTTCTCGTCGCTCATTTTCAAATCAAAATAATCACTAAAAAAGTTTAACCACTCACGATGAATGTTTTGTTAAATTACACTTTGGAATCTGAGCTTTTAGATAATATATACGTTTTATAGGTTAAGGATAGTCTTTTGTTTTAAAAACAGCTGGGACGCTTCCAAACGGAAAAATCCGACATTACTTATTGGCCAACCCAATACATATATGTGGTGTCAAATCACTTCAAAGACTTTATGGCCATGAATATTGCGCTTCGGTGTCGATGTGGATGGCTCACCCGGACTAACCCATGACTTTTTGCGCTTGGAATTGTCGTAGTAGATCCACTTCTCATCGCCAGTCACAATACGCCACAGAAAACTCTTCTTTTTTTGCCTGGCAAGCAGTGGAACCGCGATGTTGAAACGGTTCGAAATGGCATTTTCAGTCAATTCGTGTGGTAGCCATTTTCTCTCCTTTTGGATCTTTCCCATTGCATGTAAACGTCTGGAAACAGTTGATTCATCAACTGCTAAGCTGTGTGAATGTTCTTTCAGAGTTTGAGCTGGGTTTTCGTCCAATAAGTCTTGCAATTCATTGTCTTCGAACTTTTTTGGTCCTCCAGGCCGTTCTTTGTCATTGACATCAAAATCACCAGTTTTAAATCGTTGTTTGATGGGCTTCGGCTGCAGATTTCTTCAAATCAAACAACAAAAGTAATGAATGTCGAAAATGCAATTTTGAGCGTTCCATGATTAGCGTCTGTATACACTGAATAACTCAACAATACTAAATGGAAAACTGTTATTATAGTAGAGAAATGTCAAAACAATTGAATACAACAGTTATGTTTGGTTGTTTGCATTGATACGTTGCATTTTCAGTAATAGATGTCGCTGATCAAAATACATGCAAGCACCTAATAAAATAAAAAACTTGAGTTCTGTGGACGTATCCACAGATACCTTTATTATTACAATATGTTAACAATAAGTACAAGTTTACAGCTCGAGAGCAGAAGACTTCCTGCCGATATCTCGCCATATCTATATCCTGGGGTCTTCCTTTGTGTCGCTTGGGAGTCACGTAGCCCTGTGGTGCCGTATGCAAAGGATGATTCGTAGAGGATGACTGTTTCTTATCGGGGTGATAAGCTGGAATTTTTGGTGTCACACTATCATGGCGTTAGGTACGTCGTCGACCGTTTGATTCTTTCGCGCTTCGTGTTCTTCCATTATCTTTATACGTAAGGTTTCCGGTTCTGGTAACTCGTCTCTCGATTCTATCGCGCACCGAAAATTCTCGAAAGTGTTCGGCAGACTGTATAATAGCATAATCGCTTGTACGTCCTGATTTATATTTACGTTAATCTCTTGCAACTTGTCCACGGCGTCGAAAAACTTGCTTAAATGTGTATGAATGCTATCGTCTTCCTTCATTTTGTGAAGTATTAGTCGTTTCAGCAATGTTGCTTTCTTCGCCGGTCCTCTGGATTGATATATTTCCTCCAATCTCTTCCACATCTCTTGCGACGTCTCACAGAGTTTTATTTGCTTTAATTCCGTCGCGCTCATCGATAATATTATATCGGACTTGACTTTTTCATCGTTCTTTTTCCAAGCTTTGTACGCTGCATCAGATTGTTCGTCTCCTTCCTTTCGTGTTGGCATTGCACATTCACCACTAACATAGCACCACGCGTCATTTTTTGTTAACAGGGCACGCATTTGTAGTTTCCACGTGTCGTAGTTATTTATTTATTTATTTGTTTAACGGGTAGAAACCCTTTATGTACAATGGTAATACATTTGGTTTACGTTGTAATAATCAGTCCTAATGTCTGAATTAAGTAAAAAGTACGTCTGAACTAAGTCTAAATCTTATTCTAAACCCAAGTGGTAATTGTATTGTCGAGAGATTACATTTGGTGTGTTTCATGTTCCTATCTAACTGTACCATAATGGTGTCATGGATCTTCTCGTAGTATCTTATATAGTTCACTTTTGAAATTAGAGGCACTGACATCAAAGAAGTTGTGTTTACGGAAGTAGAGATTTGCTATTTTGTACATTCTGTTCAAAGGATCGGATGTAGTGTGTTTCAGTAATGAAGTTCTAAACAGAAGAGGCGCTCTCGTGTTCAAGGATGGTGAATTAAAGTTGATCCTCGATAATAATTCTGAACAGGAAATAGTGCCATTTATGACTGCATGGAGGAAACTCAGATCTGCCACCGTTCTTCTAGTTTTAAGAGTCTTGAGATTGAATTTCTTCATTAAGTTTCCGTAATCGTGACTATGGCGAGGCATCGGGTGTCCTTCTTTGAAAGCCAAGCGTCGCAGAAGTAGATGCTGAACTTTCTCCAAGTTATACTCGTCTTTCTTCGCTTGCGGCGCCCAAATTGTCGATGCATACTCTATTATGGGTCTCACTAATGTGATGTATAAGTATCGAATAGTGTTTGTATTTTTGAATTCGTCACTGTTTCTTAATATGAATCTCTTGTTAGAGTTTCTATACGCGCTACGTTCGACGCGATCATTTTTATTTTGTTAATATACAGTTCCTCGATCACGCACTTAACCTCACTTAACCTCAAATGATGCCACGTGTTCGACCTTCGCACTTTGCTTCTTCCAATCGCCGGTCTGTCGCGATGTTCCTCCTGGGCCCATAACCTTTTAGCAGGAGTAGGTGAAAACAGCGCGTATGGAATAAGTTTACGAAAGCTAGTTTATTAGAGGTACACACAAATACATATATATATATAAAGTATTAAAGGTTAACCAACATGCGTTGTGAGACGAATACATAACGCGTACACACCGAAGATGCGTGAAGGGGCGCTGCGTTCTAAGATTCACTCGCGCCACCTGTGTCGGCAATAAAAGCAATACTGACATAGTATTGCCAATTACAATAATATCTGACGCGTTGTTCCATTGTTTTTATACATTGTTATAGTGGTCGTGAGTTTATAAATGTGTACGGAAACTTTTTTGACGTCTATTCTATTCTGTTCATGTTGATTGATCCCACTGTACAGGGTGTCCCGTAACTACTGCAACTTTTGACTATTCAAGAGGATATTTATTTGTAATACAGTTTTAGGAACTTCCTTTACACACTCTCGCTCGCTTCCCTTTTGTTTTCTCTCTGGTCGCGTATCGGCCGCCGGTGGTGCACAGTGGGTGCACAGGATTATCTAGTGCGAAAAAATGAAAAAAAATTGTTGTACATAATAGGAAAAGGTTCATAGTTTCTTACCTATAAAGTTAAATTTTCAAATTCGAATTTTTTTTTGCCCCAATGTCCAACGATACAATAGGGTCGCCCCACGGTGTGGCGCTGCCGTTTGCACGTCGTGCTGATTCGCAATATCCTCCCCCCCATAAGAAGATCGTCGCTTACATTTAATACATAAAGCTATCCGGTTTCTTACTCTTTCTTCCACTTCTTGTCTTAACAATTTCTGTGTTCCGCTCTTCATTACTGTCATTCACGCTTTTCTTACAGGTTTCAAAACTCTGACTTTGTATACAATTATGTCTCATATTATTATCGGTCGCGTTGTTTACAGAATTCTTATCATCTACCTTGTCGCTTAGCTCCTTAACAAATTCGGCATTTTGCTGCGCTACTTCTAGAGGCTAGATTCGCTGTATAGGCCTTTTGAGCCAACCGTTCTTTGTCTTCAACAAATACACTCTAGCTTTACTATCCCGCCCTGTAATCACTTCAACAATTCGTGCTAGCGGCCAATCTACTCGTTTGTGTATATCATCACCTATTAGAACTATGTCACCGACTTTGATCTCTCTTGTTTCTTTTTTAACATTTTTCAGTAGCAGCTGGCTTAAATACTCTAATCGAAACCTAAGTCGAAGATCATTCAGAATTTTTTATCTATATCGGTATTTTTTATTCAATTTCGTGTTACGGAGCATATCCAAATCTGGAACTCCACATTCTTCGATTTCTTTAACAAACATTGCAGGAGTTAACGGCTTTAGATCTTCAGGATCATCCGAGACATATGTCAATGGGCGAGAGTTAATAACCGCTTCTGCATCACAAAGAGACGTCGTTAAACTTTCGTATGACAGGCTAGCTTTTCCTAAAACTTTACGTATGATCGTTTTTAGTACGACTTTGGGTAGCGTTGCTCGCTTCGTCGTATGGATGGTGGATGCAGGTAACGATGGGAAAAAGAGCGGAAAGGGAGAAGGTTGAGTTTTGTCCTAGGCCTGCTAGCGAACTCGTCAGTAAGGCGTACTAGCAGGCCCTTGCCTTAGACACAGGGATAGTAGGGAATGGTCGGATGTTATATATATATAGTCGCGCGGACTTATATGACCACTTTCGGGAGCCGGATCGTCGTGCTCGTCCCCTAGTGGTGTATGTGGGAAGTGCCCCCACATCACTCCCCCACCAGTGATAACGTTATCGGAAGTTATCCCGTGGTCTGCTGGCTGTTCCTCGATGCTGCGACGTCGATGTGCACTGCCGGCTTCGTTCTGGAACCCGCAGCGTAGCGGGCGAGCGCGTGCTCTAGGTAGCCAGAGAATGTCCCAACGCGGTCGGTATCGGAGCGGAGCGTGGCCGGTTGAAAGCGGCAGCCATCGCGCTTAGTCGCATCAAACGTCTTCTCTCTCGGCGTCGTCCACCATCCAAGTCGTATTGTTGTCGCGTTACGTGATCACATCACGTCGGGGTCACCAATTTGGGATATGGTGATATCGTTTGAGAAAGGGGATGGAATAACTTCCCCTTCAATACTTGTAACTAGCTTTGTTACACTGAGGCGTGGCACACGCTCGCGATACTCGCGACTACACGTATTCAATTCTTTACCACGACTCTCTTTGAACTCTGCTCAAACTCTGACTCGCGCACGCATCATTCACTCCATATATTCGCTCGCTTGCAGCTTCTCTCTCATTCGGACCGACACACACATCCTTGCCACGTGTCACAGGTCGACAACGGGTCACCATGCACTCGAGGCGGAGACGTGGCGCCGGCTTATCGCCGCCACATCACCCCCCCCCCCCCCCCCCCCCCCGCCAGTGATTTACCTAATCACGAAATTTGCAATCGGTCCGGGAATCGCACTCTTCTTCCGGACCGTGTAATGCGTATGCTCGCATCTGCTGTAGTCAGGATGGGAGGCGGCAACGCCGGCTCCTGTAGCGATGTCGATGGACGGGCGAACCGCCCCGTGCTCTCGATCGGTGTGGTTGCTGGTGGTCCTTCGGGCTGTCCGGGTGACGCTGGTCGCGCTGCCCCAGGTGTCGGCGGTGCTGGATCCGCAGCCAGCAAATACGCCGGCTTCAACCGATCCACGGTGACCGTGACTGGCTTACCCCGGATGTTCAGCGAAAAGGTCCGAGTACCTCGGCTGAGGACCTGGTACGGTCCGTCGTATGGCGGCTGGAGGATTCCTCGGACGGTGTCGTTCCGCAGAAAAACATACTCCGCCGCAGCAAGGTCCTTGAAAATAAATATCCGCCTCGACGAGTGGTTGCTGCCAGGCGTCGGGGCGAGGGTGGCGAAATGCTCGCGCAACCTCCCGACGAAATCCCTTGGCAGCGGCTGCGAATTTCTGCCCTGTGGTGTCAGGAATTCCCCTGGCAAACGCAGCGTCTCGCCGTAGACCAGCTCCGCCGCGGTGGATTGCAAATCTTCCCTCCAGGCTGCGCGGATGCCCAGCAAAACGGTGGGAAGTACTTCCGTCCAACGGTCGTTCTGTTGACAGCGGATTGCTGCCTTGAATTGGCGGTGGAACCTTTCCACCATCCCGTTTGCTGCCGGGTGATAGGCTGTCGTCCGCCAATGTGTTGCCCCTGTTAACTCGGACAATGCTCTAAACAAATGCGACTCAAATTGCCTGCCCTGGTCGGTGGTTATACGCAGCGGGGTTCCGAACCGGGAAACCCAACCGTCGTAAAAGGCCCGTGCCACGGTCGCGGCCTCTTGGTCCCTAATCGGAAAGGCCTCTGGCCAACGCGTAAAGCGGTCGACACACATTAGGCAATACCTAAAGCCTTCTGAAACCGGAAGAATAACAATGTCTATATGGACGTGTTCGAATCTCCCGGACGGTGCGTTAAAACTTTCCGGCGGCGCGGAAACGTGTCTGCTCGTCTTGGCCCGTTGGCACGGTACACAACCACGAGCCCAATTCCGGCAGTCAGCTTTAACCGACGGCCAAACGAATCGTTCCGTCACCAGCTTCACCGTCGCGTTAATTCCTGGATGCGCCAGGCGATGCACCGAATCGAATGCGCCTCGTCTAAAGGGCCTTGTGACAAACGGTCGAATGACTCCGGATGATACGTCATAGACCACTTCGATGCCCGAACCGGGCAGATGTATCTGTTCGAACTGTAAATTGTTTGGAACGTCCCCTCGCATGTATGCCTGTTGCTCCTCGTCGTGCTGCTGGGACTCGGCCAAATCGGCATAGCTGAAGGATTCTGTGACCTCCTCCAACCTCGACAGTGCGTCGGCAACGACATTCTCCTTACCGGCGATGTGGCGGATGTCGGTGGTGAACTGCCCGATGAAATCCAGGTACCTGAATTGCCTGGGAGAACATTTCTCGGGCTTCTGCTGGAAAGCAAAAGTTATCGGCTTGTGGTCCGTGTAAACTGCGAAGGTTCGCCCCTCCACCATGTGCCTGAAATGTTTGACCGCCATGTAAATCGCCAACATTTCTCGGTCATACGCGCCGTAATTCCGTTCCGTGGGGCTGAGCTTTCTGGAGAAAAATACTCGCTCGACGTTTCCACTAACACTCTTCATTCGCACCTCACGCTACATTCAATACTTCCTGTCACACTACGGTTTTGACTCAACATAAGGCGGAGACGTGGCGCCGGCTTATCGCCGCCACACTCTGTTTACGTATAGTTCTGCTGAGTTATAGTCGGGGAGGATGGGTACCGTTCTGTGGATTGCGTTTAGCATAATCTTATTCATATTGGTAAGGTGGCCGTCTATTTCTTCGTTTGATAGGTTTCTGTTTATGGGTATTTTTGTCGGCCAGTTTTGGTTTATGTCTTTTTGCAGTTTTGCCCAGTCTGTTTTATTGTAGTTTAATGGAAATGAGGGTGTGTTAAAAGGAATTTGATCGTCTTTTTCGGGGAGAGTGAACTGAATTTTGATCGCCTTATGGTCGCTGTCCGTGTTCAGGGTGGGTATAGAGTTGTCTGAGTTTTTGTTAAGAATATGTAGTCTACTATCTAGTAGGCAGATATCTAGGAAGGCGTTGCTTCTTGTGTAGGTGGGGGTGTTGGTGTAAAGTAGTGAAATTCTGTGTTCTATGGTGGTTTTGAGATGACTTGGTGGAGGAGTCTATTTGTCGTGGTTAATTGGTTGCTGTCGCTATCGGGGGTAATTTGTACGAGGAAGAAGGGGAGTTTTCGGTTTTTTTTGTCTGTATTGTTTGAGGAGAAATTCGCTACTTTTATAAATTGGACTGTGGTCAGTCGGAGGTTGGTTAGTTCTGTTAGGATGTCTTGTGGGTCGAAACTGGCGTCGAGTCTTTTAATTAGGAATGTTTGCGGTTTTAGGGATTTTGGTGTGTATGTTAAGAATCTAATTTGTCTGGTCGTTAGTGCGTTGATCGTGCTGTTATAATCTTGTAGGTTGTCTAGTTGGACGTAATGTTTTGTGGCGTTTATATGTTTAATTTTAAAGCTGTTTATACTTAGCGATTCTTTTATTAATCTGAAGGTTGCTTGCTGGGTGCTCCCTATTATGTTTATGATCGGGGGCCTGTGGGTTGCGTGGTCTTTTGGCTGAAGTGTCTCCTGGTCCTTGTGCGGTTGGTCGTCCTTGTGGTTTTCCTGCTTTTGCTGTGCGGTGGTTGTATCCTTCCTTGTGGAGGGGGCCACGGTCCATCCCTCGGATTGCTCGCCTTTGGTTTCCTTTGGTGCCGCGGGGGGCGTGCTCCCGTTGGCGTTTGAAATGCTTGCTGTCTTTCCCGCTTTTCCTGGCAAGGAACCTGGTGCGGGTGTTCCCCGTTTTGGCGTACCTGCTTTTTTCTCTGGAGTAGGCGCTGGCGGTTGCTCTGGTGTTTCGGCCTGGTCGCCAACGGCCTTGCGTTTTATGGTGCCTGCCTGGATTTTTCCCGTAGGTGCTGCGTTCCGTGACCGCTGTTCTTCCAGTTGCTTAACCAGGTTTTCTATTGTTCTGTTTAAGTTTTCTATAATTTTAATCAACTCACAGTTTTTTTCTTCTAGGGAATCTGGTTGGTGGCTGCTGCTGCTTTTTTTCTTCTGTTGGGTCGGTGTATTCGGCTTCATTTTCGTATATTGTAGAGGCTCTTTCTCGTAGGTGTTCAGACTTTTACGTACCAGGTTCGGTCGTGGCGTGGTTTTTGGTTCCCTTAACGCTTGTGAATACTGCTCGTGTATTGGTTTTCCTCTCTGGTTTGGCCCACTTTCATTGACTAGTTTTTCTATTTTATGAATGCTTTTTTGGCTGATTCCGCTTGATGGTTCACATGATTTTGCGGTCTCGTTTGAATTGGCCGGGGGAGCGATCCCCTCCGTGGGTTCCTGAATTCCGTAAATTTTGGCACTTTCACTTCACGAGAACAGCTAAACTGATCCGTTATAGATTAATAGACTTCGTAAAGGCACTGGGCCTGTGAACATGTACACAACACTTTTTTCGCAGGCGGTAATTGCACTATGGTAGTGAGTCGCAGGTACTTTACGTCTCTGCATAGGCACGTCCGTTCCCTTCGAAGGTCACGGAGCGTCTATCAGTAAAGCGTACTAGCAGGCCCTGCCTTAGACACAGGGATAGTAGGGAATGGTCGGAGGTTATATATATAGTCGGAGGGACTTATATAACCACTTTCGGGAGCCGGATCGTCGTGCTCGTCCCCTAGCGGTGTATGTGGGAAGTGCCTCCACACGCCTATAAGTCGCTCCCACCATCCTCCCCACCACGGTGCTGATCTTTTTTGGGAAAAATCTCGGAAACTAAGGCCGAGCGGCGGTTATACGTATAGGAAAAAGTTGTTCAAAATGTTGATTTCTATAACATACTCGAAAATCATCAAAATCGGCGAGACCCCCCCTTTTCTAATCGAATCGAAATTTCCTTAATGCTTGAAGGCATGGAGTGAAACTTTCCACAATCACGAGCTAAATCCACGGGCAAATCCTCGTCCCAGTCTACCTTACACGGGAACACCGCGTACCCTTACTCCCGGATTTGAATGATACCATGTAGGTTTATAGAGTGATCCAAGACAGGAATAACGGTATGCTTCATTCGTGCACAATCGCCCTTTAAGGGTGTGAAAACTAACCTCAAAGTCAAATCGGCGTTTCCACTTTTTCGCGTATATCTCTTAAAATACATGAGATGGAAAAAAATGTTTTAGGTAAAAGTTCAATAACTATAATAATAATAACTAAAAATATTACATGTTTTATTCTGAATTCAACCATGCATGCTAATTTTACTATGCACCATCGACTTATGCAGATACACAACGAAACGTACACCGTGCGCGTGTTTGCGTGCTAAAAACACGCAGTAAATTACATATTCAGATTTCTTGTTTTCGTTGCAGTTCCTAACATATGACGATAACAAACACAATAACATATTCAAAGATATTAAAATGAATTAACCCTTTGCACCCTGTAATTAGTTTTTGTATGATATTTAGTGAAACAATCCCCAAGATGCATCTACGGTTTGTCAGGACACGTATCACAATAATACGAGATTTCTCGTCTACCGCCAGGCTTGTTACGGTCAGAGCAAACCTTGCTATCCCTTTTTGCCCCTTTTAGCATAATATGGAGCTTTCCGTTTAGTTGGGGTTCATCGGTGACCGACGTCGACGCTTGCTCACGATGCTGGCGATGGGGTCCTCTCAGTTGCTCCACAAGCGTTTTTAGAAAGCGCAAACGACTGTGTGGCCTTTCCTCTCTTTTCTTTTTTTCTAATTTATACAATATATAGGAATTGATGAGGCAAATTTCCATGCCCCCCAAAAAAAGCTTTAACCACTTTAACGATTTTCGCAGAAAACAATATGTCGATGCATATTGATCCGTCCGATCAACACCACCCATATATTTTGTGTAATTCAATATAATGTTCGGTTTCTAGACCATTATTTCCACACCACCTCGTGCAATCCTTCTGACGGTCGCCATTCCCGTGTCGTCGCCAGTACTCAAACAAGTGACTGTCCTTTTGTCTTTCCACGCTAAAAGTAAAGTGTTGCTTCGTCGGAAAGCTACAGTGGATTTTTTTTTTAAATGTTGGCTTTTTTATTTCAGTCGGCAATTGTTTTCTATTCGATAGGATCGTTCCGGTTATGTGGCATTTCAGTTTCGCTGGTTCTTGAGCCAAGACATAACTGGTGTAGTAGCGGTCCGTGTACATATGGTGCCCCTGAGCACCAGGAATTTTCTCCAACAACATTTCATAGAGGTGTATCGGAATTCGTGAGGAAACGGGTAAATCTGGTCTGGCCAACAGCTCGGTTGTGAGTGACCAATAATATGGTAAAATACAACAGACATAGCCAGTATTTGAATCAGCATAGTCAAGATATTTTTAACGAAAAAAAATGTACTGTTAGATTCCAGGGAAGGACGCAAAGACTTTGGAAATATCGTTTACTCGGTATCGACGGCCTACTGCAATCTCTAGTCAAAAAGTTGGCTCCCTCGATTTTTGTACATGTAATACAAACTGTACATGCAATGGCAAGTACAGTTGTGAGTCAGGCTGACAATGAGGTTCAAAGGTTTTGACTCGACTTTTGCTCCGCGTACGAACTCACAACAAACGAGATACATAGTGTGATTCACGGAGATCGCGTGTCATCCGACAGTACTTTGTATTTATTGTAAGATATTTTTTCTTCTTATCTTCCTGTTTCCTTATTAATATAATACATCTTCGCCGCTGGAATTGATTGTCAGTGTTACTGGCGCTCATTCAACTGCACGTAGCATTAGTTATCGATAAAATGGTGTACATAAATCCGGCAAACGTAATTAATTTACTGGTAACAGCTCTGCATATATCCAGTATACCACCGTCTCCTGTTAATCATAAGGAAATCGAACCATCAGAAATTATACATACTATGATACTTGATAGTATGAACGAATTGTCATATACAGCCGACTATGTTACGACCCTGGAATACGAAGATCCAGCGCGACCTCAAGAATGTGAGTTTGTTCAAGAGGGTAATATCAAGGAAAACGTTAGTAGCAATGAATTTGATGACAGGTGTGTCCCGGGAGAAAGTGGTAACGTAGACTTCAATTATACAACTCGAGCTGTTGAGTTTTGGAGAAGCGGTAAAAAAACGCGCAGGACTCTCGACAGTGTACAACTCAAGTTTAGAAAAGTTAAATCAGTTGAACAACTGTATCAATGGGAAGAATCATGTCGAGAGGTGGTACACGCAGAGAGAAGATATTATCAATGGTGAAGTATGTTACTGGACAAATTTCAGGCTGGTATGGATCAGGGCTCCTTTGTGCATTACATGGATATAAAACGATGGGCGCTAGAAGCAAAGGAGGACGTCGATCTTCCAACATTTAAAGCTGGCCATACCTGAATCATGAATTTCAAAAAAGCGCACAACATCGTTTCAAGAAAGGTTACAAAATTCATCAGTCGTTCCACACAACGGGACAGGCAACAATTACAATTGACATCCACCGAATTCGTAAACCGGGTAAAACCATACATTGCTACGTACAATTCAAATAATGTTTACAACGCTGATGAGAGTGGATTTAATTTGGACATTCATTCTGGTCGCACGTTATCGTACCGTGGTAGAAACACCATAGAAGCATCCGTGCAGTCAGTATCCTCAACCACACATAGTTACTGTCACATTTATGGTGTTAAAAGAAACTAGTGGAGAATTTGGACCCAGAGTAGAAGAAAGCTTATTTAGACGGGCTAATGTGTTTGTTACTGCTTCAAAATCTGGGAAGTTGACATCGCACCATTTCAACATTTGGCTTACAGAAGTCTTTTTACCAAAGACTGAATCTCAAAGTGTTCTGTTACTTGATTCGTGGAGCGGCCATTGTCCTTCGACTTTTCAGCAAAGTATTCCGGCTGACAAAGAACTTATTGCGTTAACCATACCGAAAGGAACAACAGGTTTGACACAACCGCTGGATGTTTTCGGTTTTCGGGTATGGACAAATTTTGTGAGAACTTTTTCAGATTAGGTGTTACTATATGGCCTTGATATAAATTTACATCTGCGAAATAATATTATCAAATTGCAATCTCTCACACGCAACCAGTCGTCTTCTCTGAGATTCCGGGAATTATTTAAATACTCTTGGTATAAAAGTGGATACCTTGAACAAAGGCCAGACCAGCAATTTGAAAGTCCAGTAGATTTCTGTTTCAAATTTCCTGAAGTATATAATCTACTTCGTTGTAATCTGTGTGATAAGCCTGCTATTATAAGATGTGCTTGGTGCAAAAAGTATCTATGTATAGAACATTTCTTTGATGCACATCACTTTTGTGAAAACTATGTTGAATGAAATACATGTATAAGCGTATTCAAACTAGAATAAAATATTAAATCAGTATGAAACAAATGTTTATGTATGGATATATGTGATATAGCGCAATGTATGTGACATGTTATCAATCTTGATGTAATATCTTATATTATGCTGTTTTTATGTTATCATACTCAATATCGTCATATTTGTATTAGAAATCGTGTATCTGCATAAGTCGATGGTGTATAGTAACATTAGTATGCATGGTTGAATTCAGAATAAAACACGTAATATTTTTGGTTATTATAAAAATGTAAAAATTCTTTAACATAACGAAAAAAAATTTTTTTTTAAATTTTCGTAATGTAAAATTATAGCGCTCATTGTACCATTAAACTTTTTACCTAAAATATTTTCTTCCATCTCATGTATTTTAAGAGATATACGCGAAAATGTGGAAACGCCGATTTGACTTTGAGGTTAGTTTTCACACCCTTAACACGCTGACTGCCACGTCACCCGTATTCGGGTGACAGTAAAGTTTCTGATCGGGCCGCGTCACCCGTATTGGGGTGACGCTTATTTGACTACTTGCGCAGAACATTCGTATGTGTTTGAAAAGATATTTCGCAGAGGAAGTAACAAAACTATTGAATATTAATTAATATAAACTATATTTATTAATATAACTTAAATTTATAATAGAATATTTTTTAGTATAAACTATTGTTATAAAAGTAATACGAAAATGGTTTATTAAGAATATTATGTAGAATGCAAAACTTTAAAACATTCTATACAAAGCTGGGGTTGGTCGGGACAACTTGGACAATAAGTTGTTGTTTTCTTGAAATTCTCTCGTGTCTTTGATCTGCCCATTCGACGACTTTTATCCGCATAACATTGTTTGCATGCGCGTCTAATGCTTCCTCCGGAATCATTTTCTCGAACGGCGATATTATGCTGACTCCGACGAAGACAAGGATTTGTTGTATTTTCAGTCAACCCAAATAATTTTGCAGCTAATATTTCCCTAAATCTTCTAATATTTACATCCTTATTTGTTGCAATTTTGTAAACCGTCAAAGCATTTACAACAGAAATTCCCAGAAGTAGTTGAATGCCAAGCTTTCGGTACCACTTGATTCCTGTTCTAATTGTGGTGGCATAAGAAACCATTTGGTCGTAATAATCTATACCACACTTTCCTGCATTATATTCAACAACAGCTAGTGGTTTGAGTGTTGCAGGTGTCTGTTGACTTGGAGAAACAGTACGAATGCTACGATTTTTTTTTGTACTTGGTACCATGATAGGAGCGTGTTTTGTTGATAAAATTCTTACGTCCCGTGTATCTCTCCATTTGAGTACCACAATCCCGTTATCATCTTCTTTGGATTCCATCTCCCCTTTTCTGAGTTTGCAATGAAGAATATCTTTTGGGAGGAATTTTTTGTTATTGCTAAGTGTTCCCACTACATGGGTTTTGCGGTTTAGGCATGATATTGCTAACTCATAACTCGTGTAAAAATTATCAACATACAATGTGCGTCCTTGGTGGAAAAGCTTTTCTGCAAGCTGGAGACATACATTATGTGCCAATCCCGTTTCTCTAATACCATCAGCTGATTTACCAGAGTAAATTTTCATCGCCCATGTATGTCCCGCGCTTGAGCATAATTTAAATAACTTTATCTATCTATCTTAAAAATATCGTCCTTTACTCTCTCCAAAATCTGGAAAGGTCCTTCATAAGATGGATCGAGTGGCTTCTTAGCCTCTAGTTTCTGGAAAACATGCGTGCAAGTATATGCGCAGTGGGTGTTGGTTTAATATGTCTTATATGTTGTCGAAATTTGCTAATAAAATTTTCCGGCTCTGGCTGAGTTTGCTCAATGAAAAATTCGCCTGGCAGTCTGATAGGATTACCATACAGCATTTCTGCTGCGGATGCTTTAATATCCTCCTTATAGCTTGTTCTTAACCCAAGAAGTATAGTGGGTAGAACATCTGTCCAGTCTTTGTTACCGTGACAGGCTACTGCGGTTTTCAAAGAACGATGCCACCGTTCAATTAGTCCATTGGAGGCTGGATGGTAAGCAGTGGTCCGGATTCGCTCACAGCCTAATAATCTTAATAGTGATTTAAATAACTGGGACTCAAACTGCGTACCCTGGTCTGTTGTAATTGTAAGAGGTGTACCAAATCTACTAATCCAATTGTTATAGCATACTGTTGCCACGGTGTCTCCTGACTGATCTTTAATGGGTATTGCTTCTGGCCATCTCGAGAACCTATCCATAATTGTCAGGCAATAAATATATCCTTTAGATGGTGGTAAAGGACCAACTATATCCATATTAATACGATCGAATCTGCCTGATGGTATCTGGATATGTTTAGGCTGCTTATGATTGTGCCTATGAACTTTACTGCGTTGACACGCCTCACAAGTACGTGCCCATGCAGTAACGTCACGCCTCATCTGTGTCCATACAAAAGTCCTAGCTATAATTTTCTTGGTGGTACGACCGCTTGGGTGCGATAAATTATGTATTTTGTTGAAAATGCCTCTCCGGAGACATTGTGGAATGTATGGTCTGATCGTATTATTGTATGTGTCACAAAAGATATAAGAATCCGTATTATCTATCTTTAACTTTTGTAATTTCCATTTGCTAGTCTGCTTTGTCCCCTGGAGTATGCTTTTCAGTTCCTGATCATCCTTTTGTGCATTAACTAGTTCTTCCGTGGATATTAAAATTGGTAGATCTATTTCTTCTATTCGCGACAGTGAATCTGCAACTATATTTTTGTCTCCGGAAACATGTTCCAGATGCGTTGAAAATTGACCTATGAAGTCAAGCTGTCTTAATTGTCTTGGAGATGCTTTATCTGATTTTTGGAGGAAGGCATAAACCAATGGTTTATGGTCTGTTCTGATAAGTAGCTGTCGACCTTCCACCATATGTTTGAAGTGTTTTAAGCTTTTGTAAATCGCTAGGAGTTCCCGGTCATACGTACTACATCGGGTTTGTGCCTTCTCTAGTTTCCGAGAGAAAAATTCGATGGGCTCCCAGCGATTATCATTCCACTGCTCTAGAACTGCTCCGACTGCTGTATCCGATGCGTCTGTTGTTAGAGCTAGCTTTGTGTCTGGTTTCAGAAACTGCAAGAGGGTTGCGTCCACCACCTGCTCCTACACTTTGCACCAGCTTCATCTGCATCATCTGACCAAATAATCGGCCGTTTGTCCTTTTTCTTTGCTCCTATGAGCAATTTGTTTAATGGGATTTGTGTCTCGCCCGCCTTTGATAGGAATTAATAATTCCTAAAAACCTCCGTAGCTCGTTAATGTTGTTTGGCTTCGGATAATCCTGGATGACCCTTACTCGTTCATCCAACGGTGCGATACTTTCACTGGTGACACGACACCCCAAATAATTAACTGCACTATTTGCAACCTGGCATTTTGCCAAATTGATCGTGAGGCCATTTTCCCTCAGCTTTCTAAAAATAATTGCCAGATGTTCCTGGTGCTGTTCTATATTTTCTGATGCTATAATAATTTCGTCAATATAGCATTGACAGAAATCATATTCTCGCAGCACATTATCCATCAGCCTTTGATTATCCAAATGCCTGCGCAGCATTGCAAAGACCAAATGGCATTACTGCGTACTCGTACAACCCAAATGGTGTTATCACTGCCGTCTTGGCGCGGTCTTCTGGCGCTATTGGTATTTGGTGATATGCCCGCATCCAGTCCAGAACGGTAAATACCTTCGCCTGGGAAAAATTCTGCACTATATCCTGAATATGTGGTAACGGATATTTGTCTGGTAAGGTTACGCTATTCAACCTGCGGTAATCGCCGCAAAGTCGCCATTCACCTGTCTTCTTTTTTACCAGATGCAGCGGACTTGCCCATTGACTTTTCGATGGTACTACCGTTCCTTCGTAGTTTTTCTGGTGGTAATCTGCGAGCTCTTTCTGCGATAGGTGGTCCTTGAGTAACAATGTGATGCTGCACGCCATGTCTCTTGATGCTATTGCTTGAGGGTTTAGTGATATCTTTGAATTCGTTTAAAAGTGCTTTGTACCTGTTCTTGCTGTCTATTGTGGAAACCGATGGTACAGGTGTGTTTGTTATTTTCCCTGTTTGGAATAGTTGAGTCTGTTGGTCGATCAACCTGCGCTTCCGTAGATCAACCAATAAATTATAGTGATGAAGGAAATCAGCGCCAATTATTGCTCTTGCGATATTGGCCACAATGAACTTCCATGGAAACTGACGTCGTAACCCAAGAGTTACAGTCAGATTCTTATTACCAAATGTATCGATTTCGGTTCCATTTGCTGCATATAATTTAAAGTTGGCTATCTGTTTTTTTGTATTAGAGCTTCCTTTAGGCACTACGGAAATTTCTGCGCCTGTATCGATTAGAAACTCTGTACCGCACTTGTTGTCTAAGATAATGAGACGGTTCTGTAAGTCCAAATCGTCTTCCACCGTCTCGACGAAAGACGACTTATTTAGTTTTTCGCCGTTGCGGATCTTTTGTCGGGCCCCGTCCAGTTACACGGAGGTCTGCATTTAAATGAGTTTTCTCTGAACCTGTCATGGAAATAGCAGAATTCAGCTCGCTGTCGGCTCCCATTACGCGAATGACTGCGCCCCCTGTAGTCGCGCCCTCTGCTACTGCTGCGTGGGCGATGTTGAAAACTAGCGCGTACCGCCGATTCCAGCTGTTCCATCCTTCTCGTAAGCGCAGCTATTTCCGCACTTAAGGATGCCGCCGCTGGTGGCGGCGTCGCTTGTAGTGGCGCCACTTGCAATGGCGTCACTTGCAATGGCGGCTCTTGCCTTGGCGTCGCTTCCGCTGAAACGATGGCGGCCATTTCGTGCGGGGTTGACTTTTCCATAGATTTGTCTGTCAGCTTTGCTAGTTTCGTTAAACCAGAATCCTCCATGACTGCTAATATCTCCTGTATCCTGGTCGGTAATCGCTGAAGCCACAGCATTTGCAGCGTGTCCTCGCTTACTCTCGTTCCTGCTAATAGCGTCATTTCTCTCAACAACTCCGACGGCCTTCTATTATTCAGCTCGACGCCGGAGAGAAGTTGATTGAGCTGCTCTCGGTCCGTTTTTGCCAGCCGAGCTATCAGTGCAGTTTCAATTTCTGTGTATGAATCCTCGGTTTGAGGAGCCGTTATGATATCGGCCACGATTCTAACGACGCTGTTGTCCAATTGCCGGATAACAGCAGCGCTTTTTACGGCGTCTGTTTTGACGCCATAGGCGTCATTTCTTCTGTTCTTGCAAATTCAATCTTAACATCGTTATTATTAATTGCGTCTCTTATAAAATGAAATCTTAAATCTATATATGCTTACTCCTACCATGATAAACGCAGTTCTTAGATGACTGAATTGCACTCTGATTATGACAATAAATAGTAGGGGTTACGTCTACGCAATTTGACAGCTTCATGTGTTTTAATAATCTTTTAAGATAAATCATTTCTTTAGCAATTTCCGTTAGGCCCATATACTCTGCCTCCATTGTAGATAACGCTACAGATTTTTGCTTTTTAGTTTCCCAACTAATGGGACCATTTGCCAACATTACCACATATCCAGTGCATGACTTACGGTCATCTAAATCACCGCCCCAATCTGCATCAACATATGCATTCATAAAAACGGCGCTCTTTTCATAATGTATACTATATTTTTGCGTATCCTTAATATATCTTAATACCCTTTTTGCTAATTGCCAATGCACAATACCAGGATTAACACAAAATCTACTAAGTATATTTACTGCGAAGCACAAATCTGGGCGTGTAGCATTAGCTAAGTAAATTATACACCCCACAAGCTCTCTATATGGTTTATTTTGCATTTCCTGTGCTTCTTCTTTTGTAAATGAATTCATACTTTTATTGATTTTAATATTTGATTCTATTGGAGTAGCTACTGATTTACATTCTGTCATTCCAAACTTATCTAACATTTCTTTTACATACTTTTCTTGACTAAGATGCATTGGACCAGTTGAACCAACTCTCTCTACGCTTATACCCAAAATACTGCTCAATGGACCTAAATCATGTATTTTGAATTTATCCTTTAAAACTTGCTCCCGCGCATTTAGTTTTTCTAAATCTTTAGAAGATATGAGCATATCATCTACATATATCACTATTACTAAGTCACTATTCTCATCTATGTCTACATACACACATGGATCTGCGTCAGTCTTTTTCATACCTATGCTTATTAAGAAATTGTTCAGCTCCTTGTACCCCTCTCTACCTGCCTGTTTTAGACCGTACAAGGGCCTCTTAAGTAAACATACCTTTACTTTCATCTGTGGGGGGTCGTTCGTATGCTTCGTCGTATGGATGGTGGATGCACGGTGACGTCGAGGAAAAAGAGAGGAAAGGGAGAATGTTGCGTTTCGTCCTAGGCCTGCTAGCGGACTCGTCAGTAAGGCGTACTAGCAGGCCCTTGCCTTAGACACAGGGATAGTAGGGAATGGTCGGATGTTATATATATAGTCGCGCGGACTTATGTGACCACTTTCGGGAGCCGGATCGTCGTGCTCGTCCCCTAGCGGTGTATGTGGGAAGTGCCCCCACATCACTCCCCCACCAGTGATAACGTTATCGGAAGTTATCCCGTGGTCTGCTCGCTGTTCCTCGATGCTGCGACGGCGATGTGCATGCCGGCTTCGTTCTGGAACCCGCTGCGTAGCGGGCGAGCGCGTGCTCTATTGTAGCCGGAGAACGTCCCAACGCGGTCGGTGTCGGAGCGGAGCGTGGTCGGTTGGGAGCGGCAGCCATCGCGCTTAGTCGCCTCAAACGTCGTCTTGTCTCTCGGCGTCGTCCACCATCCAAGTCGTGTTGTCGCTCTTAATGTTTAAATTATTTACAAGTCGCTCTTAGAAACTAACCTATGTACAGTCGCGTTGCGTGTTCATATCACGTCGGGGTCACCAATTGTGGGGGGTCGTTCCTTTGCTTCGTCATATGGATCGTTGCGTGTTCATATCACGTCGGGGTCACCAATTGTGGGGGGCGTTCGTTTCGGTTATAGCGTGGATGGTGGTTGAAGGAAACGTCGAGGAAAAAGAGAGGAAAGGGAGAATGTTGCGTTTCGTCCTAGGCCTGCTAGCGGACTCGTCAGTAAGGCGTACTAGCAGGCCCTTGCCTTAGACACAGGGATAGTGGGGAATGGTCGGATGTTATATATATAGTCGCGCGACTTATGTGACCACTTTCGGGAGCCGGATCGTCGTGCTCGTCCCCTAGCGGTGTATGTGGGAAGTGCCCCCACACATCCTTCCTTACCATAAACGCATCAGGCTGTTGCATATATGTAGGAATTAAGAACAAAAGATCTACTATCACAAATGCATGAACACGTACAAAGCAATATATGTAGGAATTAATACTGATGAACACGCTTCTCCTAAGAGGTATTCTGAACAACTGTCTCAACCGCGACCGTCGACGTCGATCGGCCACGGCCGTCGCTACCCCCTTGCCTTCTCCCCACCGTACGGCATCGCATACGTCTTATTCTACGGTTAAAACTAACATTCCTTCACTCGGCCATTCCTGCACACTGCTCTTCGTCCTCCGAAGAGTTCACAACATACGGTTTCATATTATCTACCGCGGTCGATGTAATGCGAGGTCCCTCATTACCTCCTTCGCGAATTACTTCATACCGATCGTTTCGCTTGACCTTTGACACCCGATACCGTCCGAGGAATTTCGCTTTCAGTTTGGATCCAGGATCAAACTGAGTCTTTTTAATTGCAACTAGGTCGCCCTCTGCGTACTTTGTCGCTAATCTACGTTTCTTATCATACGAACGTCGATTTTCTTCTTGTATTTTTAACAGATTTTCTTTCGCAACATTCCTTAAATCACTACGCTCGCTATCAAAAATTTGCCCATCCTTGCATCCTTTGCAATTCCTTGCCCATCTTGCCACTTTCGGTGACATGTCGTGTTTGTGCAATGTTTCTCGCAATGCATCGCAATCGGTTATTAACTTAAACTTTAACCCTAACAGGTATACTCTGAATTTCTGCACGGCTTTCATGACTGCCAATATCTCGAGTTCGTACGAGTGATAATTTTTCTCCGCGTCGGATGTTTTTCGGCTCATAAAGTATACCGGATGAAAATGTTTCTCGCTAATATCTTTTTGTAATAATATTGCGCCGTAGCCTTCTTTACTGGCATCCGTATGCAGCTCTGTGACCGCTTTCGGGTCATAAATTTGCAATAACGGTTTATTAGCTAGGGATAGTCTTAATGCGTGAAACGACCGTAACTGCTCCGCGCCAAAACTAAATTTAGCGTCCTTCTTCAGTAAATCTGATAACGGGCGGGCAATCTTTGCATAATCACGGATAAACTTTCGAAAATATCCCGTGAGGCCTAGGAAGCTTTGAACTTGTTTCCTAGATGTAGGAGTCGGAAAAGATTGCACCGCTTTGACGTTCGCCGGGGACGGATACACGTATCCCCCTTCTATTTCGTGTCCCAAGTACTCTACACGCTTTTGCAAAAATGTCGACTTTTTCCAATTGATTTCCAAACCGTTCTCTTCCGCGACCCTCAATGTTTCGACAAGTTTCTGATACGCGTCCTCATTATCAGTACCAGGTACTATTAGATCGTCCATGTATGTAAAAACGACTTTACGTGCAACTAAATCTTTAAAAACTTCGTGAATGGACCTTAGAAAACTGGTCGGGCTATTACAAAGACCGAATGGGGTTTTCGCGAACTCGTATTGTCCGCTCGGCGTTACAAATGATGTGTACTTTTGACTTTGTTGTTCTACCGGCACATGAAAAAAACCGTTTTTCAAATCTATTACTGAAAATACCCTAGCTTCTGCCAACTCATCTATGCTATCCTCTATAAGCGGCATCCGAAATCGGTCTCTTATAATCTGTTTATTTAGCTTACGATAATCCACGCATACGCGGTACTCGCCGTTCTTCTTTAATACGATGACCACCTGGCTGGCGTATTCACTGGTACTGGGATGAATCACGTCGCTCTCCAACCATTCGTTGATCTGCTTCGCCAAAATTTCCTTTTCCTTCGGCGACAATCGTCTCGGCTGTGCGTAAATTGGTTCCTCGTCTCGCACGATGATCTTTGTCTCGACTGTTGTCTTCACGCTTTCGGCCGCTTTATAATTCGAAATCAATGCTTTTATCTTCCCGTCGAACGATGTATGAGTGTTCAATTCGTTCGTTTCCACGAAATTTATTGCTGATAACCTGACACTCTCTTTCTCAACATCGTCCTCTTTCATGGCAGCTTTCTCACTTTCAACATAACTTTGTTCCTTTTTAATGTCACTTACCGACTTCACTGTTATCACGCCCTTGTTAATGCACAGTTCCACTTGAGCCAAAAAGTCGCGACCCAATATTACTTCTGCCGTCATGGCTTCTCGCGGCACCACCAACATACCGGTCGCGTATTCACTATCGCCGATAGCTACTTTCGCTTGAAACTTTCCGCTCGGAACAATCTGCGCGTTACCGAATCCCGTCAGCACACGCGACGTCTGGGATAACTTCACTTTGTCCATTTTACCGAAAAGGTCTCGCCGAACAAGACTCACTTCACTCCCCGTGTCCACCAGCGCCCAACACGTTACATTGTTAACGACTATGCTAAGGAATTCGTTACGGTCACATTTCACACAATTCACTTTTGCGACGCTCTGTTTCGGCTTCTTCTCCTCCGGACAATTCGGTGCGATGTGGCCGAAATTGTTGCAATTGAAACATCTTCGCCCTTTTTCCTTATTCGGGCACATCTTGAAATCATGTTCCGCTGAGCCACATGCAGGACAATGGGCCCTTCTGGATTTGTCAAAACTGGTTTTCTTTTTTTCTATTTCTCTCCTGAAACGTGGTTTTCTGTTGTCCGTCATTTTTTCTTTCCTTCTGTCGTATAGTTCCAACACTTTTCTCATTTCGTGAAGCGAATGGGCACCATACAACATTGTTTTATTCGTTTCTTCGTCTTGTACCCCATTGATGATATGCTCGATCAGGGCCTCGTCCTCAACGTTCCCCTGGCTTGCTATTTCTTGCATTGCTCCTACGTACTGTCTTGCACTTTCGTTGGTCTTTCTTTTTCTCTTTGCGAGCTGCGCATGCACCACTGCGCTATTTATTTCGGTTTTAAGTTCGTACACCAATCGTTCTTTCAAGATTTTCCACGATACTACCCCTTTTTCGTACGTTACGAACTGTTTGGCGGAGCCCTTTAACACGTTGAGCGCCACGCCACGTCAGCCATCTGTGGCTGACACTAGACTTTCCGTTTAGGCCGCGTCGACCGCAGCTGGCTGACAGCGTGTAACATGATATATAACTATAAAATTTACACTGTTTTATGGAATTACAGAAAATTTATTTAAAATTTACTTAATTTTGATTTCATTGAAACACGGTAAACATAAAAACGGTTCTCCTTTACAGCTATTACAAAATGTGACAACTCTCTTAGTCTTTCTTCTGGCCATTACTCTACCATCTTCTGTTGCATTTTTATCATAACATAATTTACAATATTTCCGTACTTCAGAGGCTTTTCCCGGTTTTCTTTGGATTTTGTGTTGTCGTTTTTTAGATATTCTTGCATTTCTGTTCGATGGAATGTCTTCTTTTTCACAACTTGTAAGGGATAGCGCTAATTCTTTCCGGAATTCAGTAATGCTAATTTTCTGCTTCGTAATATCTTTGTATAGAATGTAACTATTTACAACCGTAGTATTTAGTAACAATTCGAACGGATTGCTGTCAGGCATTCATTTGTTCGGATAAGTCGACAGCTGCCTTTTGTCTGTTGTAGTCTACTATAATTTGTGGCTTGCACTGATTTCCGGATCGGCATTCAACATTCACCATTTCTGACGAGTGCTTTGTCGATAGAACTAGGATGTCCTTCTTATCTCTCCATTTCAAAATGGTTATTCCTTTGTTATTTTCTTTTGCCACAATTTCTCCTCGTTTTAATTTTGTTGATATCACTTGGTGTGAATTTCTTCATCGAGTTGAACAGTGACACTCAGCAGAAGTACTGCGCGTCTAGTGATTCCGGTACGCCGAGCGATAAGCGGGGAGCCGCTGTCATAGAGCACCACTGCCGCCGCCTCGTGTTTTGCCAAACTGTTTCGCTCTGATATTGAAAATAAGAATAATTTTGTAACTTCCGTTGATGCTTTCCTTAGCAGAAATGTCTGTTCTATCGCGTGGCATAGTCAGATTTTCTCCTAGACCCTCAGTTTTTGAAACAAATTGAAAAATATCGGCCAAAATGGGTGCGTTTTCGGTGTCCTTTTCACTTTGATCATTATTTAAACATATTTAAATGTTTATAATGAAACAACTATTTATATCATTTTATTCGTGAAACTCCAAAGAATCATTTGGCACCAAGCGGAACTGAATAACTATTACCGGAAAAGCACAAAACACTTTCAGAGTTAAAAATTTGCGATTTTTTTCAAAATTGATTTTTTCAAATATGGTACGTTCTGGAGAAAAACGGATTTCAGATTCGTACTCAGCGCATTAAAGTCTATAAGAAACACCTATTGAAGGTTACAAAATCAAAAAAAAGTTGAAATTTGTCGAACAGTGTAATCGACATTGCCAGTGCCATTTTTGGTATGTATATACGCATCTAGTAGCGTTAGCAACTCATCTTTGGTTTCGTAGGATAACGTAGAATCTAAACTATCTGTAACTAAATCTATTTCATTATTGTGCTCGGTAACCTCTATATTTAAAATATTAGCAACAGGTTCATCATATTCTAATCTTAAAGAATCAGTCTCATTGAAAGTAAGGGTCAGTCCTGGCTGGAATATAAACTCTCGGCCCAACAAGAGGGCATACGTCATCGTCGAGTCAGGTACAACAGCAAGCTTCACCGTAAAAGTATGGTCGGATATTGAATTGATACGGATTTTTGGGACAACGTAGCCATTTACTACTAGCGGTGACTTGTTTAACCCTCCATAATTAGTTCTGCATTTTTCTTGCAACAACGTATAACTACTAAAATATTCTAAGTAGGTACTTTCTGTAACAATATTAATTGCACTACCCGTATCTACTAACGCTTCAATAAAATAGTCACGATCTAATGCTTCGGTCACCAGCACACAGCATCCATGGGTTGTCTTCGTCAACGGGGTCCTGGTCGGTGGTCCTTCACTCTGCTCAGCAGTGTTGGGCGACTTCCCCGATGATGGTCCATTGGGCAGGTCAACAAGAGCAGTTGTTCCGCTGCTAGACGGCTTCTTCTGACTTCCAGCTACAGCCCTAGGACAATTTTGAAAAGTATGCCCCAACATTCCACACGTAAAGCAGGAGCCCTTCTCTCGTCTTGGCTTAGGGCAAGACGACGACCAATGCCCTTCCTGGTTACAATTAAAGCATTTTGTTGCTTTTGCACGGGTGTTCTCCACGGTATTGGAAACATTTTTATCCCTCGATTGCCAATTCACAACAACATTCTTCTTCATGTCAGGCCGTATGCTAATTTTATCGAACGCAGTCAACAGTTCTGGAAGGGACTTGAAACGCTGCATTCTTGCCAGATTTCGCAACAACGGATCAGAAATTCCATCTATCAAATAGTCCATCAACTCATCCTCCGCTACTGGTACACGGTTGGCCAAGATAATCTTCTCGTGATGATATTCGCTGTAGTTTTCACTCGTTCTCCACATTCGATCTTCAATTTTTTTCCTCAACAACAACTTGTTAGGTTGGTGGTCAAACATCTTCTTCAATTCCGCCAACAGCGCTTCAAGGTCCATTTGAATGTGCTCCGCTTTCGAATGGAACCATCGCAACGCTTTGCCTCGTAACTTGTTACCAATCAGCACCTTGGTTGTGTTGTCATCTAAATCATAGGTAGTGCGTAACAACCTCACTTGCTTCTCCCAAGTAGGAAACGTGTGTTCTGAGCCATCGAAGTCGTTCAACAGGTCACTCATCGACTTGATGCTCACGCTTGGTCTATCCGAAACGCGCGATGCAGACCGGGGGGAACTCCTCAGCATTTCGGTTTCCTGGCGAGCAAGGGCTAGCTCCCTCCTCATCAGATCCGCTTCTCGTCGCATGAGATCCATCTCCCGGGTCATCTCACTCAGTGCGTCACTCGCACCTGGCTGGCCCTCCTGCGGACCCCGGTTCTGCACCTCGGGAACAGCTTCAGGCACCTTGTCCATCCATGCATTGTTAGGAAAAGCAGTTTCTAACCTTGCAAGTAAGTCAGCCTTGCTGCCCGAGGCATGAATGCCCAACTGCTTTGCCACGTTTCTTAACTCCACGACTGTAAAATCGTTTGGATTCATTTTTCCTCAAACCAAATGTCTAAAGTTCCAACAAAGTACGTAAAATTCACTCAACAGGCGGAAAAAAATTCAACGTAACCGGCTTCAACACGCGGTTTTTCTAACCTCCAAAGTACACACGCGGTCTCTTTATCCCACTTCTGATAAAAACTGTAAGATATTTATTATATAAAGGCTAATACATTCACAAACTAAATTATTAACTGAAGAATACTAACTAACAGTCTACTAATTAATAGCTAATTCTGACTAAGGTTATCTAAAAGCTAACCAACTCCTAACGGACGGCTCGTACAACGTACAACGAATGCGCACTCTGCAGCGCCTCAAGCGGCACAGTTATACAATACATAAAGGTTGCTTACAGTTTATTATTTTTTTCATTCTACTTAAGATTATTTTTTCTGGCAATTTTGACATTATTGGAAGAAGTGAAATTGGCCGATATGACGACGGTGAGTGAGGATCCTTATTTGGTTTTCTTAGCATTATGATTTGTGCTACCTTCCACTTAGCAGGGAAATACTTAATTCTTAACACCGCATTGAAAATTATGGTGAGCATTCTTATCGCCTTTGGTGGAAGCTCCTTGAGCATCCTTCCACTAATCATATCATATCCAGGCGTTTTTTTTTACTCGTGTTTCTTGTATAAGTTGGTTGACTTCTTTTAACGTGGTTGGTGCAATATTGTTTGAGAGGTGCTCAGCTACGGGCGGTACGGTGTGGTGAGGAGCGACCGTTGTAGAACCGCCTGTATTTGGTTTAATTATTATTTACATAGCATGCAGCCAATAATGCTTCCGCCCAAAATCTTTCAGGTAATTGCGCCGTCCGTAGCATTGCACGCACAAGGTCTAACAACGTTCGGTTAACCCTTTCGGCTACCCCGTTCATTTGAGGCGTGTACGTGTTCGTTCGTTCATGTCTTATTCCTAAATTATTAAACAGTACCTTTAATTCATTATTGCAAAATTCCAGTACATTATCCGTTCTTATCCTTTTTACTTTCTTATCTGTTTCGCATTCTACTCTGGCTATATATTTTTGTACATAAGAAGCTACCTCATTTTTACCTTTTAAGCAATATACAGTCGTTTTTCGCGAGTAATCATCAGTAAGAGTTAGGAAATATTTTGATCCTCCTATAGATTTGTGGGTTATGGTGATATGGTTTGAGAAAGAGGATGGAATAACTTCCCCCTCAATACTTGCAACTAGCTTTATTAGACTGAGGTGTGGTACACGCTCGCGATACTCGCAACTACACGTATTCGATTTCTTACCACGACTCTCTTTGAACTCTGCTCAAACTCTGACTCGCGCACGCATCATTCACTCCATATATTCGCTCGCTTGCAGCTTCTCTCTCATTCGGACCCACACCGACACACACATCCTTGCCACGTGTCACAGGTCGACAACGGGTCACCGTGCACTCGAGGCTTCTCGTGCATTCCCAGAAAGCATTCGCTCTTTCCTAGAGATAAGTACTCGCTCGACGTTTCCACTAACACTCTTCATTCGGACCTCACGCTACATTCAATACTTCATGTCACACTACGGTTTTGACCCAAACATAAGGCGGAGACGTGGCGCCGGCTTATCGCCGCCACAGATTCAAAAGGCATAGGCCCACATAAATCTGAATGAATTAATTCCAGAATAGCTTTTGTTTGTTTACCTCTTATTTGTTTGCATGATGCTTTAGTAGACTTACCAACACTACACCCATTGCAATGAACGTTGTTATCATTTATATTTCCTAAACCACGAACGAAGTTCTTCTTATGTAATTCTTTTATATTTGTCATACTTACGTGGCAAAATCTCTGATGCCATTTCTGATTATCACATGTCCTGTCATTACTTCCTGAATGTTGTTTACTTCTAATAGGAATGAGTCGCTATGCTTACTTGTACCAGGTGTACCATGTTTCCCATTTACCTTCAAATTTGGTACTCTACGGTTTCTCGATATATGTCCTTGTTTACCACATTTGAAACATTTCCGGTCTTCTTTCCTGTGTTCTGCTGCACGGTGATATCCCTCCTTCGTTGGGTGATATCCCGCCTTGGTTGGGTGATACGCCGCCTTGGTTTGGTGATACGCTTCCTTCTGTCTACTGACTCCATCCATCTCTTGGGTTGCTTTCCTATCGTACTCCGATAGTAGTATTCCCCTTATTTCTGTTGATTTAAACTTCTCATCGTCTAGGTTTGCCAACGCCATAATAATTCCCTCGTAACTATCTGGCAGGCCAGACAACATTGTATATGCCAGGTCATCATCTTTAATCTCATACCCAGCTTCCTTTAGACTGTCACTACACGTTCTTATTCTTCCCACATATGATGTCATAGTTTCATCGGGTTCTAATCTTATTGAAACCATTTGCTTCCTCAACTGCAGTATTCTTGGTCTCGATTTTGGCTCAAACACTTTCTTCAGTGCTTCCCACGCATCATATGCTGTTTCACAATCTAGTATATGCACTTGTTGTTCGGGCTCAACACTCAAAGCGATTGCTGCTAACGCTTTTTCTTTTCTGCGATTTAATACATCTACGTCATCGTTCGGGCCAATTTCTATACCCTCTGCAAGTTCCCATAATTCACGCTGCACTAATGCCATTTTCATATTGAATTTCCACGATCGATAATTATTTCCGTTTAATTTATCAATCCGATCGGCTGAATTAGTTAGCGAAGCCATTTTTATCGTTTTCCTTTTTAGCTTCCGCGTGCGACCCACGTGGCGAGAATTCAGATAACCTTACTTTTACTTTCTCGAATACTTACTTTCATGAAGCATTCAATACCTCCATGGATCGTTAGCGCAATATAAGTCTTCCTGGGTTACTGGGTTCCTGGGCCCATAACCTTGTTGGTGTTTTCTTTATAGAATGTTACTTTATTAGAAGACTTACAATATTATACATGCAGCATGTGCACAACGAAAACGGTCTAGCGAACATGTCTCGTAGGATAGAACAACAGAAAATAGCGTCGCGCCACACTTCGCTTGGGCGCGTTATACGAACTACAATATACATATACAGGGTGTCAGAACACTCAGGGAACATCGGGGTATAAGGTGTAGCTGGGGTGATTTTAAACAACTTTTTCCTTGACCCAAATGTCCTGGATAGTAGCGTTTTTGAGTTATTAACGAAAAACACTGACCAATGAGAGCGCCCGCTGGGCATCGGCTGACGCGCGCTCAGGTGCGAACCGATCACTTGCGGTCGGTCGTGATGGGGGCATCGAGGGTACCGAGGGAAGCGTGCGGCAAATGTTACATCGTCTTAGTTAAGGATAATGTGGAATTATTCGTTATTCGTGAATAAGAAATACACTAATAAGTCGTGTAATAACCGTGTTCGATACGTTTATTCATTATCCGAAAGGAATAAACTGTTTTATTACTTATGAAAAAAATATTTTTTTTATCAGTACGTTTTCAGGTGGATAAATTATGTTTTAAGGCAAACGATTTGCATAAATAATGTTAGGAAAAGCTAGTTAAACTTACCCATTCGTTCACGAATTAACCTGCTTAACATTGTGCGAATCCTGACCTAGGCAACGGTCAACAGCTGATGTTACGGCCGACTTAGTATCCAAGCACGATCACTTCATTTCACGATAACTTCACTTCACGATAACTTAACTTGACGGTCGCTTGCACTTGCCAATGTGAAATTTGGGTATAGTTAAAAACAATTTACTGTTCTTACGTTTTATTTGTACAAATAACTGGCTGAACATTATTATGCCAAGCGAGTGGCATCCTCACATATCATTTTTTTTATCATGCCTATATCAATTTAAAATATAACATTTTAGTTAAATTCAAGTTTGTATGCAATTACAAAGGGATGTTACGATGAACTTTGTTAAAACATGGCAAACATAAGTGTGGTTTATCCACACAACTATCGCAGAATGTTACAACTTTTACAGTGCAGTTTCTTGCCGACTGGGAACCTAAATTTTTAACATTTCTTTCGTAACAAATTTTGCAGCGCCTTCTTATCGAGTTAAAGTGGCCTTCCTTTTTTTTAATTTCGTGTCGATTTCTTTTTGGTCCAATTCGTGGAGAGTTATTATTATTATTACACGACATCAGATTCATTGCTAATTTTTTTCGGAATTCGATGCTTGTTATTTTTCGGTTGGTAAGACTGTTATATATAATCCATGAATTCACTACCGCTGTGTTCAGGCAAAGTTCAAATACAATTTTTTTATACCATTTTACTGATTTTCGTAGAGGACTGCAATATGCAGCCATTTGATCGGAGATATCTACAGAAGACTTCCCTTCATTATAATTCACAATAACCTTCGGTTTTCTAACAATATTCCCCCTTTTCTGCACAGCCACAGTTTCATTAGAGTGTTTCGTTGATAATAGAAGAATATCACGCTTGTCCTTCCATTTCAGTATTGTCAAACCATCACTGCTTTCCTTAGCGATATATTCATATCGTTTTAATTTTTTTGAAAGTAGGTCTTTTGGAATTCCACGGCGATTTGATCGTATTGTTCCAATCAGATGAGTGTTTTGAGCAACTAGCTTTTTGGCTAATTCGATACTTGTGTACCAATTATCGGTACATATTGTATGGCCTTTACCAAATATACTTTTGCACAATGACAGAGCAACATTGGTAGGCGTTGTTTTCTCTACATCCGTTTTTTTCCCACAATAAATTTTAAAGGCCAGCGTGTATCCCGGTGCTGAACATAATTTGAAAATTTTAATACCGTACTTATGTCTTTTTTGTTTTATATATTGTTTGAAGACAATGCGACCTCGAAAAGGAATCAGAGATTCGTCTACACAAACAATTTCGCCTGGTTCAAAATACTTTTCAAAATTTTCATTCAACATATCAATGACGGTTTTAATTTTATACAAGCGGTCGTTTACATTTTCCTTGTCATTGTCGTTAAAATGCAACATTCGTAGCAAAACCTCAAACCGATTTCATGACATTATTGAACGTGGTAGAGTCTGCGAATATGCTGGATCTTTAGACCAATATAAACTTATTTCTGGAAGCTTTACAATTCCCATCCACATAATAAGTCCAAAAAAACGTTTTATCTCGGTTTTGTCTGTTGCTATCCATTCATCTAATCGAGATGATGTTTGTCTAGATAGACATTGTTGCGCATACCGATTCGTTTCTGTAACGACAAGATCGAAGAATTCGTCACTCATAAACAAAAAATAAATATCTTCCGGTTTTTCGTAAGTTTGGTTAAATATTTTGAAACCCGGTGTACCAACGAAAGGCGTAAGGCGCGGTTGGTTTCCGATGGGATTCGCCCAATCTATATGCGAAGTAGTTATATTGTTTATTGAAGGTTCAGCATCTTCGTCTTCACTACTGGATAAAATGCGAGTGCCGCGTGTGGAAAGGCGATGAAAAGTTATGATTTCCTCTGAACTGTCTGAAGATTCTTCAGAAAGAATTCCTCGTGCAATCCTACGGCGTTTTGTTAGAATTTCTGCGAGTGGCACGTCAGAATCATCACTAGAAAAACTGTTGCTGTATGATGCCATATCTGCTTATAAGGAGTAATTATTGTAAAATTTGGAAAAGGTCTGAGGAAGAGAAGGCGGGAAAAATTGCAAACATTTTTAAATGCAAGATATCCGAATTTATAAACTGAAATAATATGTACGTACCGTATTTCCTTCGTTTAACACACTGAAGAAACACACTGAACTATAAATCAATCCTAGCTTCAGTGATGCAGTAAGTATTGTATCAACGACACGCGAATAAATGACTGATCGGAATAAGAGAAATGCGGTTAAAACAAGTCACAGTAAAGAAAAATTGCCCATCACGCCGCGTGGGGCGTATACGCCCCACGATTAAATGAGAGCATCAGCAATAGTATTAAGATGTCCATAATTGACTCCATAATGAATTTTTAAAAAATTCTTCATTTTACAATGATAATACCAAATGGCTTGAACGGAAAGTTCAGCGTGGGGCGTATACGCCCCACGCGGCAGGGAACGTGTTAAGTTTGGAGCTAATAATTATTTTCATAATAGCATCGTCCACAGCGAAGAGCCTCTTGACTAGTCGAACTTGTTTCTCCCAGTCCTCATAATAGCAATTCGATCCGTCGAATTCGCCCAATAACCCTCCGATACCTTTAACGTCTGCACGCAGTTGTGGAGGCGCTGTATCTGCCTGTGGTACCGTGTTTCTCCGCCAATCGTTTACTGGATTCCCTGCGTTTGCTAGCGCCAGTTCTCGGTGCGCAATATCCGCTTCCCTCAGCGCTACGTCTCGTTCTCGACGCATGATCTCCAGTTCTTGGCGTAAAAGTTCATTTCTATCTCGTTCCGGTAGACTCTGAGCTTCAATATGTTCATTCTCATTGTCAAGGTCGTCCACCCTCATCCAATTGCCCTCAGGATCTGCCTCCATCAATCGATTTATTAATTCGGGCTTCAATCCTGTTTGTGGTAGATTTCGGTGTCTTAATTTTTCCCTAAGTTGTACCGCTGTAAAACGATTCGCCGCTTACGCCCATTTATGTTCGCAACAATCGTTTGATAATAACAAACCACTTTCAAAAGTCTCGGTTACACGTAATATTTCAACTGGCAAAACCCGTTTAATAAGTCTCTTACACCGTTAGCACTTGAAATCGTAAGCGTTGATTGTCATAAAAATCGTTATCGATCACATAAGCGTTGACTCGCGCCAACGTAAATCACAGTATAACACAGTCTGAACCGTCCTAAACCGCGAAAGATAGTCATCGTTCAGAAGGAACCCATGACGTGTTGTAGCTGTATCAATTTTGGTGGTGGCCAGTCGGACGGAGGAGTGCATAAGAGCCGTGATATTTTTTATGCAGGCGTTGATATTTGAGCTAGTATCGAAATCCGTCTGCAGGGGGAAACCGTTTGAAAGATGTCGGTAAAGCTTCCAGTCGATGTCCCGGTCGAGGCCAATGCCAGTGTGAGGCTGGGCAGGCAGGAGAGAGACCGGAACGTGGTCGGAGGGACCAAGCTCAAGTGTACTACATTTCAGGGAATGGTTGAAGGATGAGAGAAAAATGTCAAGCGTTGAAGCACGGCACCGAGGAGAAAAACGAGTGAATTTTTCAGGGAAAATAATGTCGTAGGCAGAATTCGAGAAATGATTGTGTAGAACCTTGCCGCTTGCGTTAGAACAGTAGTTGTTCCATAATGGGTGCTTGGTGCTTGGCCGACAACGAAGGGAGAGCCCATGCCAGAAATCATGTCGAGCATGAGCGGAGTCAGCTTGACGCTGGGCGGAGCGTAAACTACGCCAATATAAACCGCAGGTGAGTGGAGCCGGATGAAGCAATGCTCGACCGGAATGGGGAGTTTGTGAGCAATTGTGTTGAAATTTAAGGCACGGTGGATCAAAATAGCCACCCCACCCCCTCTGGAATCCCTGTCGTGTCTTATGACCACGAAACCTGGAATTGAAACGCTTCCAGCCGGTGACAGTCGCGTTTCGGTGAGCAGCAGAATCTCGGCCTGCTCTCGGGCGATTAGGAGCAGGAGCTCGTTTTTATTCACATTGAAAGATCGAATGTTCCAGAGCAGGATCTTGGGTAGGGAAGCCATTTTTAGTCAAGACTTCCCAGGACCTCCGCAAACACATGGAACTTCTCGCTGTTTGATCTACAGGCCGAGAGTCTGCTGTTCAGATCGCGCACAAGCGATAGCATGAATTTAACGTCCACTAGGGAGTTCAGTTTTTTGAACTCCGCCATTAGGTCGTGGATGCTCCCGACCTCTTCGTGGACCGGACGGTTTGAGGTCGACCGTGAGCCAGGACCCTCCACGCGCGCCTTGGCGCCCCTTGCAACGTCCGCAAAGGACAGACCGCGACCGAGGGTAGGCGCGGCTCGCGATATTTTGACCGGAGGTTCCGGCATGAGAGCGGGAGTGACGGGCGCGATTTTATTGGTTTTAGCTTCGCGGATGCTGAGGTAGCTCAACAGGGCCGGGCATTTTGAAAAGTTTGCCGTATGTTGGCCTTTACAGTTAACGCAAGTAGGAGCGGTATCCGGCAATTTGGAGCATTGCGAGGTGTGATGGTCACCCGCGCACTTGACGCAGCGGGGGGCCACATTGCAGTTGGTGGCGGAGTGCCCAAAGGACTGGCACCGGAAGCATTGGGTGTGGATCTTTTTGGAGAAGAACTTGTCCCAATAAATTCTGATGCTATATAAGTAGCTTACTTTGGAAACCGAGCTGAGGCTGGTGCCAGCTGGGAAATTTACTCTATAAACTGGCTTGTTGGCTGACTTGCTAATACAGGCGCAGTTGACCGGATTTAGGTTTTGCCGACGAATTTCGTCGAGAACCTCCTCAGCGGGAGTCGGAGGTAGTCCCTTAAGGACTAAACTGAGAATTTTTTCTGAGCTGGGGGTAAACGAGAAGAAGGAGAGATTGTTTTCTCTTAGGAAATGGATTAGCTTATCGTGGGATATTTTATTATCGAACTGTACACGGATTCCTTGTTTTAGGAGTTTTAGTTTGAAGGTCTTGCCGCACATTTCAGTGAGCTGTTGCTCAAGGACGTGGGCAGGGTAGGAGTATTTTGTTATGTATATCGGGGGAGTTTTGGCTGAAGGCCGACCCGATATGGGATTCACGTCGGAAGGACGTGAGTTGGGTGCATTTGCACCAGCGCGGTTATTGACCGAGGCCCGGCGGGGGCTGGATGGAGGGGGGGAGCGCGGGTCTTCCACCTCAGCGGCAAAGGCTCGCGTGAGGGGAGAGAAGCGGTTCGAGGTGGGGATGTTCGCGACGTCGAGCATCTCGACGTTGTTTTGTGAGACTGGGTCAGGGTTAGTGAATGCGGTGGCCGACCTTGAGAGGGGTGGCGACGCGGAAGCGCGGTTTATATTGGAGACAGAAAAATTAAGACTATTTTTGAAACTAGAGTTGGAGTTTTCAGAAAAACTATTATTTATGCTAAGAGTGCTGAGTGAGCTGTGATCCTGCAGCTCAACTGGGATGTTGAATAGTTTTACGAAGCGCGCAGCTTTCTCCCGTGGGGGTTCGAAGGCTTCCTGCGAGTTTATAGACTCGGAGGAGCAACGGGGGGAGATGGCCGGTCCAAGGTAGTTGCCAGGCGCTCGGTCGCTTAACGGAGTAGTAGGGCGGGAATTACTCACCGGGACGGTAGAATTTTCCGCACGGGTACCCGATGCGGAGGTGTCTGCTATTTCCTGTGTTGCCGAAGACGCAGCCGATGGTGTATTGGTGAGGGCGAGGCCTCACCTCCTTGGGATGGAGGATCTCGGGGCTGGACGAGATCCAGCTGGAACTGATGTTGATCCAGGGGGTGCACGGGCCTTGACGGCCATGGGCCGTTTTCGGCAACCTTTAAGTAGGTCCGAGTTTTGGCCTGACGGCACACTCACTGTTGTGGCCAGTCCTCCCTCAACGGGAGAGGACTACCACGAGAACAAGGACTAAGAACAAAACGAAGAACGAGGAGAATCGAGAAAGATTCGATGCTACACAAGGAACACTGTTGCTATGCACAAGCACGAGACGTCGAGGACTGCCCGTCGAAGACGTGCGTCGAAGACTCAGGTAGGTATGAAAAGACTGAGAGTATTGTAACGAGATAACTACAACCGTCGAAGACTGAATCCGTCGAAGACTGATACGAACAATGAAAATACAGAATGCTGAGAGAACTATAACGCTTAGACACAGGGATAGTAGGGAATGGTCGGATGTTATATATATAGTCGTGCGGACTTATATGACCACCTTCGGGAGCCGGATCGTCGTGCTCGTCCCCTAGCGGTGTATGTGGGAAGTGCCCCCACAAAAACAAGTTGTATTTACAGCTTCTGCCCACAATTTCTCAGGTACTCCAGATTGTATTATCATACATCTTGCCATTTCGGTAAGTGTCCTATTGGCTCGTTCGGCCACTCCGTTCTGTTCCGGGGTATACTCCACGCCTAATTGTCTCCTTATTCCATGCGTCTCTAAGAATTGTGCGAATTCTTTCGAGACATATTCTTTAGTATTGTCGGATCTGATGCCTTTTATTTGTTTTCCTGCTTCTTGTTCAGCACGAACTTTGTAATTTTTAAATGCATTCAATGCTTCGGATCTGTTCTTTAACATGGTTACCTCTGTATATCTTGTTGCATCGTCGATAAAGGTGATGAAGTATCTTGCACCACCTAGTGAATTAACCTTCATGGGTCCACAAATATCTGTGTGTATTAAACCCAAAACTTCAGTTCGTCTTTCCGTTGAATGCTTGAATGGTAATTTGTCTATTTTCCCAAGATAACATACCTCATATTCAAAGTTCTTGATTGGACCAAGCAATTTCAAACCAGTTACCATATTTTCAGTTTCCAGTTTTCTTATGTCATTTTGGTTGAGGTGACCCCTCCTTTCATGCCATCGCTTAAATTGGTTTTGACTATTGTCTTCAGTATTCATAGCTTGATGATATACTAATTCTTTTACTACATACAATTCTCCTCTGCGAATTGCTTTGAACACTATATTACCCTCCTTTTGTTTCACGACAGCATAGTTTCTATTAAAGCTTACAGTATATCCGTATTTTGTAATTTTTGGTACTGAGAGCAAGTTATGTCTTAAATTAGGTACATACATGGCATCGCAAAGTCTAATACTTTCTACTGTATTCATGTCACATGCAATTTTTAATCTAACGTCACCGATACCCTTGCATTGTACATATTGTTTAGCAGCTGTACATACATTAGTATTTACTTGTTGTTTCATATTGATAAAATTATTGCTGTGCTTACACATGTGTCGTGTGGCACCGCTGTCCAAGCACCATTCATTAAAATCTTGAATCGTTGGATTAGTACTTAAAGTAATGGCATTCATTGTTTTTTCTTTGGTATACTGACTATGCTGCTTGTATTTGAACCAAGACGCATCCGATCTGTGGCCGTTTTTGCCACAACAAGTGCATTTTATTTCAATTCTATTAAACTTGTTTTTTTTTTTTATTTGGGTGTTTAAGGTCACATGCACCTTCTGAGGTTATTAGTGACCACGGTGTAATTGCTCAGTGCAATAACCTACCTATAGCAGGTGGTACAAACCAATGTCTTTTAGGAAATTTAACACTTTCTTACAGGAGTCCCTTTTTTTTAACATGTTAAGTGAATTTGGTAAATCGTATTGCAGCCTTTTACTGCTGTATTTAGGACAGGTAACTAGGATGTGGCTGATGGAGTTTGGTATGTCGCATGTGTTACAAGAATTTGGTTCAGTTTTTGTGATAAGGTAGGAGTGTGTCCAGCTAGTATGTCCTATTCTTATTCGCGTTAGAATCACTTGTTCTTTCCTGTTTAGCATTCCATTCTTCGTTCCATAATTCCTGTGTTGCCTTGACGAGGTATTTTTGAAGATCTTTGTGGACTATAGGCACCTGGTCTGTTGCAGGTGTATTGCTAGCCAGCCTTGCTGCTGAGTCGGCTTCTTCGTTTCCCCTGATGCCAATATGTGATGGAATCCAGGAATACATGATCTCTTTTTTGGTACACATGAGTGTTGAATTTGTTTCTATGATGTCGCTGATAATTTCGTTGCTGGACTCTAAATTTTGTAAGGATTTCTTCAATACTGCTACTATCACTGCCCACATTGAAACGCCTGCGTGCATTCCTTGTTGGAAGGATTTCACTTCCACTGGATGAAGCAATGTCGTCATCTTCTGTGTTGTCAGATTCAAACTGGAACTCATCAGTACTGTCACTATTGAACGTATCGTCTCTGGATCTCTTAGCCATCGTGTGTAGGATGTTATAGGATATAACATATGTGGAAAACTTTGCTTGCTTCTCTGGTAGTGACACTGAAAGACTGACTCGACAAACTGAATTCGTTCTGAACCTACTGAGGTGGATAAGGTGGTATAAAATAATAAAGATTGTCCTCACTTCGTTTATTACAATATCGGTAAGCGCGAATGTCAGTGCAGTGCTGGTGTTGTAGTCTCGGAGGCTTGCAGTCAACTGGTGAGTCTCGTTGCATTCTTAAACAAGTCGGAGTTAGAAAAGGCAAAAAGATAGGAGAGAAAAAGAAAAGAGAATAGAAAAGGAAAACTTGAGAAGACAGTGACAGCGATAGGGACAGCGGAAAAGAGTCATAAACAGAGAAAGCTAAGAGGTAGGCGAAGGACCGAGACTAACGAAAACCAGAACTCTGGCGATGTTCTCAAGGATGCATTGGAAATACGTGAAGGGCTGGTCACCAAATGTGCGACTAGCAGACAGGAAATAGAGAATAATAGCGTAACAGAGTTGGAAAGGAAAGAGAAATTCTTAGACGAAATATATGCATTGGCGTACGTGGTAATATCGCCACCACACTACCATGGTCTCGAATCGTAGGTTTACACTATACGGAAGATAAGACTTCATCGCTACAAAGCCTATTTGCTGACACTCGTCCGCAAAGAGATACCCATAGGTATCTTATCGTTTAGAACGACAAACATACGCCAGCCGCAGCGCGAGAATTGGGCGGCTATATGCCGACACGCGCCCGCAACGGTAAAAAGACTTAGGCGGCTATTTGCCGACACTCGTCCGCAAAGGATTAAATATTGATCAAAGTGAAAAGGACACCGAAAATACACCCATTTTGGCTGATATCTTTTAATTTATTTCAAAAACTAAGGGTACGTTCTGGAGAAAAACGGATTGCAGATTCGTATTCAGCACATTGTAGTCTACAAGAAACTCTTATTGAAGGTTACAAAATGAAAAAAATGTTCAAATTACTCGAACAGTGTTATTTAGCTCGACGTCGCAGAAAAGTTGGTATAACTGCTCTCGGTCCGATTTTGCTAGTCGAGCTATCACTGCGTCTTTAATTTCACTATACGCATTCCCGGTTTGAGGAGCCGTTATTATATCTGCTACTATCCTTACGACGCTATTATCCAAATGCCGGATAACAGCAGCGCTTTTTACGGCGTCTGTTTTTACGCCATAGGCCGCAAGATCTTTTTTTTCGAGGTGGAAATTTTCGCACGACACTTCCTGTCCTGGGGGACAGCACCCCGGTCATCTTCCTCAGGCGCTGCGGGGGAGGCTTCTTTAGACGCTGGTGCTGCTTAGTGGGACCGTGGACGCCTCCGAGTCCACCGAAGGTGAAGGTGAAGCCAGGGAGGATGAATAGGTGAGTCTTCGTGGAGGGATGGACTGCGGGTTGTGTTGGGATTATTGGGAGATGAGGGAGTATGAAAGGGATAGAGGGGAATGAGAAGATGTGGATGGGTGAAGGGACAAATGATTAGAGGGACCGGGTGAGGATGGAGGCTCGGGTGAATCGTCAACTGTCAGATCGACGATTGCGGGTACCACTTCGCCAACCGCGAGGTCGAGGGTCGCGGGTGGAGTTCTTTTTTGTGAGGCATAAATAGTGACATAAAGGCCATAAAAATCTTCCACTTTTCTACAATTTTGCACTTTTTCATCAGGGAGTTTGGCACCATGGGGACTTGTGAAAGATCCAATGTTTGGTTGGTTGCCTCGCAGATCAAACCACTCTTTTGGAGCACTAGTTTCAATATTCCTTAGTGAACTATCGGATGAACTGTCACTATCTGAAGAAGGCAATGGTATTACACGCCGACGTCTGCGTGGTACAGATGGCTCACTCGATGAGTCACTATCTCTTCGTCCTCTCAACATTTTTAGTTGATGGGTAACAAAACTTTTTCAAAATAGTCACTGGAAAACTAAATTCTCTCTGCTGCAGTGAATCTTTATACTCCCGTGGCTTTTTCGGACTGATCGTTTCTTGGTGTTCGCTCTTTTGTCCCTCTGGCATTCCCCACCCCATTATCTTATGTTTATACATTGTATACATGTGCATTGGCTGCACCATTGTCACAGTCCAAACGACAAAAGAAACAGTGAAAAAAAAGAATCGTCTGTCGCGCTGTGTCGCGCGGTCCAGTTTAGCGTTCGGCATCAAATGCTCACGCGCTGCCGCTTGAGCGGAAAGTATAGCAAAATCGGCGCCGCACTCAACGTGTTAATAATATACGGTCCTTTAAACGTCGGGATAAGTTTCTTTGATGCTGCCGTAGTGCTATCAAAGTTGCGTAGCATAACTAAATCTTCTTCTTGGTATCGAATAGGTGGCTTGTGCCTTTTATTGAAGTATAGCGTATTGTATTCCTGCGTCGCAACGATTTTGTCGGCCGCCTTGCGTCGGGTGCCTCTACATCTCGAGTCTCGCCTGTCATATGATCGTCCAAATATTATTTTATCTTATCCTTTATTTGACCGCGTTGGTTCGCGCCGAAAAGTAATCGACTCGGAGTTTCCCCCGTGGACTGAGTCAACGTATTGGTACGTTTGGGCTCACGATTACGCGAAACCATTATAAGTACCAACCAGTGTATCGAATTAAAATATATCATTGTCGTTACTACTCACAAGTGGATCTTCTTTGTGGTCAGTCCGACCCTTTCAAGTAACAAATAAACACCATCGTTACAGTTTTAAATTTGTATAAGCAGTAAGCGTTCCATACGCATATATCTATTAAATGAAAAAAGTATTTTTTATACCACTTCATATGTTTTCGCTGTGAATGAATTGTGCTAATAACCATGTCCATTTTGTCAACACTTCCCGTTAATCGATTATAATCGACAACACACTTTGGTTTCGTTATCATTTCGTGTGTGCGATAATGCCGTTTCGTGTCGACAAATTCTTCATTGTGAAAAGTGGACAACATATACACTTCCCTCTTGTCACACCATTTCATAGCCAATACAGTAATGTCTCGATTAGTGTACCTCGCTCGGGACCGAATGTGAACACTAATCGTGTGCAGACACGATTCTCGAGCGAGTTCGGGTCGCCTTTGATGTTGTGGCAGCGGAGATACGGGGCAGCGTTCCAGGAAAAAAGCAAGTTTAAACGCCCGTGTACGTGAGACAACACTACCGCGATCAAAATTTAATATTAAAACTTGTTCAATTTTGGTCCGTTTTAAATGAAATTTTACGAAAATGTTCGTTACAATCTCCTGATTAAAATGATACCAAACACGATATGGTTTGGACAATTTTTACTTATCACGGTATTAATAATTTTATTCTCCTTTATTATTGTGTTCGATAACAACTAGATTATGTGTATATTAATTAACAGCAATAAGGTAATTAGTAGTGAGATTGTAAATTTGGAAGTAAACTCTCCAATCGAGAGTCTCTTAATTCTATTAATTTTTAATTGCTATATTTAGTTAATGGCAAAATATTGTTGTATCGAGAATTATTCTCGTTCCTGTGACATTACATTCGGTGTTCATAAGAGTTTATAATTTTTGCTGATAAGAAATTGTAAGAATTTATATCTACTTTTTAGATAAAGGAACTACGCAGAGAAGAGAGCTGGGTCATTCGTCGCATCAATAATAATAAGTAAATATATGTATAGTTCCAAAATCATATATTCTAGTTGTTATCGAAAACAATAGTAAAGGAGAAAGAAATTATTAATACCCTGATAAGTAAAAATTGTACAAAACATATCGTGTTTGGTGTCATTTTAATCAGGAAATTGTAACGAACATTTTCGTAAAATTTCATTTAAAACGGACCAAAATTGAACAAGTTTTAATCTTCAATGTTGATCGCGTTAGTATTGTCTCACGTACACGGGTATTTAAACTTGTTTCTTTCCTGGTCGCCGCTGCCTCGAGTCTCGGCTGCCACCACAGCAACAACATTGAAGGTGACCGGCCGCTCGAGAAACGTGTCCTGCACACGATTACTGTTCGCATTCGGTACACTAATCGAGACAGCCGATTCGAATTTACTTCCAAATGTATAATCTCAATACTAATTACCTTATTGCTAACAACTAATATACACATATTCTAGTTGTCATCGGAAACAGTAATAAAGGGGAATAAAAGTATTAATACCACGTTAAGTAAAAGTTATCCAAATCATATTGTGTTTGGTGTCATTTTAATCAGGAGATTGTAACGAACATTTTGGTAAAATTTGATTTAAAACGGACCAAAAATGAACAAGTTTTAATTTTTAATCTCGCTTGCATCAGTGTTGGCTCTCACCGATATTCGATCTGGGTTCAGATTACATGCTCGGCGCTTCACGCTTCGCTGGTTCCAGGGGGGACCACCCCAAGTAGTGGGGATAGAAATGAACACTAATCGTAGACACAATTTTGAACACTAATCGAGACATTACTGTACACTGTTTGTCACTTTACCCATGTTTCTCTGGATGTCTCGCAATGTTTTACATAACATATTTGCGAAGTGCTTATTGACAGTATGATACTTGCCCTTGCCTTTCGATCGGTATTATCCCAAACTGTAGCTTAGTATTCTTCTTCCGGTTTTATTTTCAATCCACTTGCATAATCCCACTGATCATTTTGTGTTAAAATTGCATTCATCTGGATTGCCCATGTGTCGTAATTTTCCTTTGTTAATTTGTCTATATGTACTGAATAATGCGACATGATTTCCGCTTCATACACAGTACCACTCGTCGCGAACACGTGTACCACTTCTCATTTTAGGTTAACCGGACAAGATTGTAATTTCCTGGTTTATTCCTCGCCCCCTTTTATTAACATTTATATTTTACGATTTATTTAGCGCATTGGAACACTACCTGGGCCCATAACCTGTTTGTATTTAATGTTACACTTTTGTATTATATATTTCTAACATTCGCACGCTTCGCTCGTCCAAAGGCACTGTTGCGTATCCATTGGTGGGATATGGGGAGTTTGTGTATGTTCGGTTGCCCGTGGAGCGCTGACCCGCTCTGCTTGTGGAGAAACGAGGAAAAATCAAACAGAAGTTGTAAAGTTAAAAAGAACGATTATTTATTCTGTAAACCAGCGTAGAAAGTACTGGTTGTAACGAGAGATAAAGAAGTTCTCGTCTGCGAGGCTTCTTCTTCTTTCCTTTTCGGCTCTGGTTCCTCTTCCCGAGTTCCTTGCTCCTCCTTTTGATTTCGTCTTGCCCAATGGGGTTGGGTCTCCTTGGGTTTCTAGTCGCCCTGGGGCGCGTCGAGGTCGCAATGCTACGCTTCTCGGTAAGGGCGTCAAGGTACACGCGTATTAAGGAAAAACGAGGGAAAAACTAAGGAAAACGCGCGAAGGTCAGAGATAGCGCGCTGAAGAGTCAAGTGGCTTTTGAGTGATCCCCTTGTGCAGCGGTAGAACATTTGGCGGCCAGAATAGGATATCGTGGGGTCCGACAACCTCCGGAGGTCGTACATGTTTCAATAGACTTTAGCCAATTCTTTATGGTCCGTAATAAATAACCTTTAAAATCTTCCAAGTGAAGTGTTCTAAGATCAGTACTGTAAATAATGTACAGCTTTATTTATCGCGTATGTTCATCCGGCTTCGAATTTCGCTCCTAAGTTATAATCGCTATCGATCGTTATAATTATATCGTCGACCGTTGATTCGATGTCACTAGATATTAAGGCCTGCTAACGCGTTAGCGTTGTTGCGTATCTATTGGTGGGATATGGGGAATTTAGGCCGGTTCGGTTGCCCGTGGAGCGCTGAACCGCTCTGCTTGTAGAGAAGCGCGGAAGAATCAAACACAAGTTGTTAAGGGTTAAAAAGAACGACTATTTATTCGTTAAATCAGTCTTAAATGTACTGGTTCCAGTGAGATATCAAGAAGTTCTCCTCAGCGAGGCTTTTCTTCTTCCCTTTTCGGCTCTGTTTCCTCTTCTCGGGCTCCTTGCTCCTCCCTTTTGCTTTCGTCTTGTCCAATGGGGTTGGGTCTCCTTGGGTTTCTATCGGTCCTTGGGCGCGTGGAAGTGGCAATGCTACGCGGGAAAACTAAGGAAAACGCGCGAAGGTCAGAGCTAACGCGCTGAAGAGTCGAGTGGCTCTTGAAAGGTCCCCTTGTTCAGCGGTAGAACATCTGGCGACCGGAATACGATATCGCGGTGTCCGACAACCTCCGGAGGTCGTACATGTTTCAATAAACTTTAGCCAATTGTTTATGGTCCGTAATAAATAACCTTTAGAAACTTCCAAGTGAAGTGTTCTAAGATCTGTACTGTAAATAATGTACAGCTTTATTTATCGTGTATCCCCATCCGGTTTCGAATTTCGCTCCTAAGTTATTATCGCTATCGATAGTTATAATTATATTGTCGACTGTTGATTCGATATCACTAGATATTAAGGCCTGCTAACGCGATAGCGTAACAGCGTAATAGCACATACTCTTCTCTCTTCCCGCCCAGATGGCCTTTCGGGTCGCCGTCGCATCAAATACCCTTAGGGCCGATTTCCAACAATTATCATAGAGGACCCATTTTTCATCTCCAGTTTTTCATCTGCAATGGTGGCCCCAGGTGCCCTGCAGGGAAGGTTTGCGACCGCATGATTTAAGTCACCGCGGTCACTCAACCCTCGGCACGTTACCTTACCCCTCAGTTTGTGACTTATTCCTTATAAGTAGAGTTTAAAACGCACGGGGTGGTTATATCCGGTGCTCCACACCCTGAGCTGATCCCATGGCCGGTTTCAGCTCGCAGGGGTGGATACTCAAGAAAAAGCAATGCTTTTCCAAACGAGTATCGGATACCCCTGTGTGACGGCAACCCGACTCGCACCTTGCCTGGCGTCGAGTTTCGCGTCGGGTTGTAACTAGTCTACGAGCGCACTCGACTCGACGTCTCGCCCGTCGAGTTTCCTGCCATCATACTCTATGGTATCTGCCGGTGTCTCGCGGCCGCGCATCTCTCTATGCTGCGCTTTCGATCGTTCCTTTCCTCTCTCATGCTTGTACATCATTTCGTAGATGGTCGGCGAGGGAGAGGTAGTGCATCGAGGAGTTTGTCCTCAGTGAGGTGCGACGGGGGCCTACGACGGAACAATTCCGGAGGCGCCTGCCGTGCATTTGTCGTGCCGGGGACGAGGTGGATTGTGTATACTTCCAATCCGAAGAGGGGGAGTTTCGGGTGCGCACCTCTTGGGTGGAGGCTCAAATCGGTGCGGTGGGACACCACATCATCGTCCCTTCTTCGCTGGCCTTCATTTCAATTTCCCTGGCTTTTCAGCCAGGCATACAGTTTCCTGACTTTCCAGCCGGGCATACAGTTTCCTGGCTTTTCAGCCAGGCATACAGTTTCCTGACTTTCCAGCCGGGCATACAGTTTCCTGGCTTTTCAGCCAGGCATCCAGTTCCTGACCCTTCCGCCATAACCTGTCAAAATTAGACGTTAGACATGTTGGATTTTAAATGGCTACCGCCGGATGTCGCGCCTGCAGCTGGTGTCATGGCTGTCCTCCTAGAATTGGCGGGAACGCAGCCGATGCACCGACAAGTTGGAGACGCATTATCCAGAGGCCGGACCCACCACGCGTTGCCCGTTCGTCGCTGACCCCTCAGTGTGGTCCCATCTGGGGTCAGAAGTTACCGCGGGTGTCCGGGGAGTGTCAAGAGGGAGCACACACCAGGGGGTATGCTCCCCCTCCACCTTCTCCCCCTTGTGTTGGTCTTGAGATTCAGACATTATGAATATATCATCCATATAACAGAAAACATAATCTAAATCTCGAAAAATGGAATCTATATAGCGCTGAAACGTTTGTGCTACATTTCTTAATCGAAACGGCATGGCAGTGTATTCAAATAATCCGAACGGTGTCGTGATTGCTGTCTTATTACAATCTGCCGGGTTCATTGGAATCTGTTGGTACGCTCGTGTTAAGTTCAACGTGGAAAAAGTTGTCTTTGCATGTACCCGTTCAAATAACTCCTGGATGAAACGTGGTGGATATCTGTCAGGTACTGTCTGCGCATTTAACTTTCGGTAATCACAGCACGTTCTCCAACCCCCAGTCTTCTTCTTAACCAGGTGAATTGGACTGGCCCATGGACTGCTCGATGGTCGAATTATACCCTGCTCCAACAAATAATCTACTTCCAATTTGGTGGCTGTTAGTTTCTCACCTGAAAGCCTTCGTGCAACTGGTTGACCTGTCGTCAATATATGGTGTACCGTTTGGCACTCTTTAATGGAGGGGAATTTAAGGGCGTTAAATAATTGGGTTAAACGAATAAAAGATTAGATTATATTGACTGTACATAAGGTTCATAAAAGACATAACGTTGCTCCACGCCGTTCGGTTGCGAACTGTCGATCTTCACGCGCGACGCACGGGCCCTGCCTCGACGCAGGGGCGTAACATCGTTCATAGTGACATAAGTCGGGTGTCACTACAGTTCGTCCATCCTGACACATGATTGTCCTCAATCATACAAGCATAAAATGAAATAAACATACCGCATTACATTGTCATAATACAAATCAAAATACAACGAAAACACAAACGAAAATACAAATGAAAATACAAACGCGTGTGCGGTTATCTAACTTAGTGCGTAAGGTTGGAATACAAAATGTGATAATAAAACAGAACTGAAAAATCCTTTAAGTTTCGGTGTAACGCTATCATTCAACATTCATCCACGGTTTCATGTTCTCGGGCGAGCATATATGTACCTTCGAAAGGCATCTGCGTCAGCTGATGTACGTACGGATCACACACAACGTACCTATCGTTTTCTAGCACTCGCTTTATTACATAAGGACCTCTAAAAGCAGGTAATAACTTTTTGTGAATTCCGGTTGTTACATCTACATTTTTTTATCATCACGAAATCGCCAGTAACATACTCAGTTGGCATTTTATGCTTCTTATCATAATAATTCTTATTGTACATACTGGTAGATTCTATATGTTTGGCCGCACTTTCTCTAATACCATCTAGATCACGCTCTTTAGGAAATTGTTCCTCTAAAATATCTCGCAGATTGTCGTTTACACAGCCCAATTGATTTACTCCAAACAGTAATCGCGCAGGTGAATCGCCAATCGAACGATTCATAGAATTATTAAAAGCGTACTCCACCTCCTGCAAAACATCAGGCCATGATTTAATGGTATTCGATAACTTTGCCAACATAGGCGTTAATGACCGGTTAATGCGCTCGATCTGGCCGTTAGCATGTGGAGTAGCGGTAGCTATCAAAACGTGTCCAATTTCTTTCTCCGTTACAAACTCCTTAAAATTAGAGGTGAATGCGCTTCCTCTATCCGATACAATTCTTTGCGGCTTACTGTACATTGAAAAGTAACTTTTAAGACATTTAATTACTTCATCGGTATTGGTACTCACGACAGGATACAACTTAACATATTTCGTAAATGAATCGACAATTTCGAATACGTATTTATAACGATGTTTTGTTCTTTCGAGAGGACCATAATGGTCTACGTGAATACACTGAAATGGTATTTTCCCTTTATCCGGGCAATGCAATTTACCTTCAAATCTATTATTCGAGCTGCCGTAAGTTATACATTTCAAACAATGTTTTATGTAATTCTGAACTTTTTCCTTCGTCTTCGGAAACCAGTAAATACGTGATAAATATTCAACGGTCTTACTAATACCTTGGTGTCCAATCGCTTCATGACAAACGCATAATATTATCTTCCATTGATGCCGGGACATAAAACTGTAATCTACCTTTATTTTTTCTGTATACCAATCCGTTATTTAGTTCAAAAAACTTGTTCTCATTCTTTTCTAATTGAGATCGAATTTCGTTTATTTCAGGGTCTGCGGTTTGTAATATACCTAAATTCTTTTCAAAGCTATTCTCGTTTATAATCGGTACATCAAATCCCCTACTCAACGCATCGGCGTGACGCATACGGTCAGCTGTTCTATGTTCTAATGTGAAATTATAGTTACGCAATATAAGAGACCACCTTAAAATTCGAGGATTAATATCCTTCTTGTCCAATGCCAATTTTAAACTATTGCAATCTGTGACCAACTTAAACGGTATTCCGTGCAAATAAATTCTAAAACGTTCTAACGAATATATTATGGCTAAACACTCTAGTTCAAAGCTGTGATAACGCGATTCTGTTTTTGACGTCCTTTTGCTAAAATAACAAACTGGATGAAACTTACCATCCGACTGTTTTTGCATTAATGTAGATCCGTAACCATGCATGCTTGCATCGCAGTGCAACTCTGTTTCCGCGGGCGGTGAATATATAGACAACATAGGCTCCGATACCAACTCCTGTTCGAGTGACTCGAAACATTGTAACGTTTCATCATTCCATTGAAATCCTTCTCCTGACTTCCTCAGTTCATACAGTGGCCTCGAACGATGGGCAAAGTTCTGTATGAATCTTCTAAAATATGAAATCAAACCTAAAAAAACTTTCAAGCTCTTTATAATTTTTAGGAATAGGATAATCCGCTATCGCATGAATATGCTCCGCGCTCGGTCTAATACCTCTTGAATCTATTCGGTATCCTAAATCAGGCCTCGGATTTAAGTGATCTTTCGGGCCGATTTTCAGAGGCAACGCCTTATTTCCCCCACCGCGCGTCATGGCCCTGCGAACGCCAATCGGCTCGAAGCTCCTCAGGCGCGTAGCATATGAACCGCGCGGGTCGCATTAGGGCGACACTCGTATCAATAGGATTCCACATCGTCCCATGTTCCATGGACCCATGGTTCATATGCTACGCGCCCGAGGAGCTTCGAACCGCTGGGCGATCGCGGGGGCCAAGACGTGCGGCGGGGGAAAGGAGGCGTTGCCTCTGAAAATCGGCCCGAAAGATCACTTACATCCGAGGCCTGTCCTAAATAATCTAATTCAGTCAACAAGAAAGCACATTTTTCGAATTTCAGCTCCAGACAATTTTGCACCATAATAGTTAATACACCTTTAAGAATTTCTATATTTTCCTGTAGAGTCGCCGTAGCGATTAGTAAATCGCCAAGGTATATTTGTATCTCATTTTGTTCCAACAGACTTCGAAAAACTTTGTTGATATACCTCATAAAAAAAAGATGGTCCGTTCGATAAGCCAAACGGCATACGAGTGTATTCGTACTGCCCCTTAAAAGTCACAAAAGACGTATATGGAATGTAATCCTCTTTGCGCCTAAATCTAATTTTGTAAAATAAGCTTTATCGCGTAAGGAGTCTATTTGGTCGTCTATTCGAGGTATAGGGAAATTATCCCGCAAAGTTATCTTATTTAGATCCCTGTAATCGACAGCCATTCTATATTCTCCCGACTTCTTCTTAACTAACACTATAGGGCTGCTATATTGCGATGTACTTGATCGAATAATTCCTCTATTTAACAGATCATCAATAATTTTCGAGACTGCTTCCTTTTCGCTGTAAGATAGCCGTCTTGGATTATAATAAAACGGTTGGCTATCCGGTTTAACTATCAATTCCATTTCCAAATCTGCTGCTGGAAATATCGATCTAACAGGTTTTACATAATAGTCGTCGATAATTGAATAAACCTTTTCCTTTGTTTCAAAATTTAGAGCCTCATTGACCTTGATCTTAGGGAAATCACTGCTCTCGGTTACAGGAATATGCATAATTTCAGGTACTTCGCAAATCTGTTCATCCGTTGCCGCTGTTTTGGAAATACTAATTGTCTTATTAACGTGTACATCAAGGTCATTATTTACAATAAAATCGCGTCCTAACAAACATTCGCATTTCATAGTGGTACTAGGAACCACAAAAAAGTTAACGTTAATATCGTAATCTCCCATTTTTCCGTTCTTGGAAGAACGGAATATAACTTCTTGGAAGAATTGAATATATGGGTTGCTGAACCGTCGATCGTAGTGCGCCGTATACCTTTAACTTTTCTTTCAATTCATACAATGTACGAGCCTCGTACAGACTACTTTTATGGCTAATATCATCAGGTATACCATTCGCGATATAATAGATGAGGGAATTTTCATCAATTCCTCCTCGGGATGCGATTTCCTTCATAATAAAAAAATATTCTTCGACCGATTCTTCTAGCTTCATTTTCCTCGTCATTAAGAGCTCGTGTAACTGTGCACCGCATATCCGCGTTGCAAACTCGTGCAAAAGTCGTGCCTTTAATACGCCCCACGAATAAATTCCGCGTTCACCCTGTAGAAACAACTTTGCAGGCCCAGTTAACGATCTTTTTGCATAACCGAATTTCTGAAGATCCGACCAATTCCAAATTCTTGCATTTTCTTCAAAATCGATCAACCACGTATCGGTCGGATAGTTATCACCACCATCAAAGGGACGTATCGTATCCTCTATGTCTCTATAAGTCAAGGTAAACTTTGGCGAACCATTATCGGCAGGTGGAAGCGGGGGTGCACGTGCCTCATCCATATCTTCTTCCTCGGCAGCCTCGACGTAAGCAGCATTACTATTTGCGTCGCTAAGCAGCCTCAGGTCCATTAGATGCCGACAAATCCGATGTGCCACAACGTCCACTGTACCATCGTAATCAAGTCCAAGCACATTGGTTATCGTAATAAGATCACCAATACTAGATTTTTCCACTATCCAACTAAGTTTTCGAATGAACGCTTCAGATCCGTCCGCGAACTCGAAACCCCTAAACTCGCGCAAACGTTGCCGATTTCGACGATCGCCTTCTTCCTCAAATACTAGCCTATGCAAATGTTTTATTGTTTGTTTCTGCGCGTTCGCGAGATTCTCCTTCACTTGCGGTATATGTTGCAAACTTTCTATTATTTCACTTGCGCACTTACACGTGTATTAAATGGGTGTCTAATCGTTCGTTCTGATCTATCCCACTTCTGAAGCTGTAGTAAATTGAATTTAAGGGCGTTAAATAATTGGGTTAAACGAATAAAAGATTAGATTATATTTAGGTGTACATAAGGCTCATAAAAGACATAACATCGCTCTTCGCCGTTCGGTTGCGAACTGCCGATCTTCACGCGCGACGCACGGGCCCTGCCTCGACGCAGGGGCGTAACATCGTTCATAGTGACATAAGTCGGGTGTCACTACAAATTACTGAGGCATTTGCCGCATACAATTTGAAATCGTCAATCTCCATGGATCCCGACTGACATCCCTTTGGCAGCAATGGTACCATTGACCCAGAATCGATTAAAAATTTAATAGCAGTTCTTCTGTCATCGACTTAGAGACGTAACTCCCTTGGAGGCGTACTACAAATACTGTCCAGTCTCACCTCTCCGACTGACAGCACAGCTAGTTTACCTGCCCATTATTTTTAAATGAACAAGGTAACGTACACTTATACGCCAAATTTCTTGTGAAAGAAATACATCTGTGGTCGGCCTGGGGTTATCGAGCGAGATCTTGTGCGGTAAACGTGATTCTTATTCTATTGCATGTTGTCAATGGCTGTTCTGGTTTCATTTATAAATGCCAACATCGTCTTCTCAAGCCTGTCAATCTTTAAACACAGAATATACATACATGTAAAAATTGTTTTGAATAAAGTTTCTTTAAAATAAAATGTTACATTTTTTTTAAAACTTCAATTTTGATGCTTGTGTCAAATTGACTCATTTCAGGCAAAATAGGTGTTGGTTTTATGCATTGTATAAAACCCAGTTAAACAAAAATTATCTCTTATAGTTCTGAGAATATATGGGGGTATAGAATTCCAATGCTTATACAAAACTGTTTATACTAAGAGGGACCTTAGTATAAACCCTACCGATAGGGTTCGAATCTCCATGCTTCTTTTCTATATTCATTCGTTACAGTTTCTCCTTTGAATAAGGACGTGCCTTCTTTTATTATATGAAATAAAGTACTTTTATTAAACTGAACTGTGTATTATATATTATCACACTTCCTCATAATCTAGTTTTCCAATAATAGGTACTATACATATACCCAACATTCGGCAATCTAGTGTTAAACAATAATAATGAACAATTTATATCAGAAACGGGAGAGTCAGAAGAGGAAATGGACGAGACTATCCAGCATTTGCAGATTGACGCGAATTCACAATCAATGCCGAAAATTATGATAAAGCGATCAAGAAGCTGAAAAATCGGTTCGGTCGCGACGATGTGGTAGTAGAATTTTATGTGCGTGAGCTGCTCGAGCTGATGCTACAAAACGCCGTCGCGTCGGCGCGAAGGGTAACGCGCGGCCTTTGTTGGCTAACATTTATGATAATGTAGACTCCTGTATTCGCGCGCTAGAGACGCTCGGAGCGACAACGGACAAATGTGCGGCCATGCTGTATCCGCCGATGGAGTCGTCCCTGTCCCGAAGATGTACGCGCGTGGCAACGCAGTGGCGCGTAACGGAAGGCAGCGAGAAAAGCGTATGTTGCATCTGTTGTAAATCGTCGCACGAATGCCAAGACTATGATGCAGCGCGTAAATTAGATTTGGATGAAAGAAAGCGGCAATCAGATTGCCGCTCAGGGTGAATCATGCACTCATGTCCAGTAATTACGAAATTTCACGAAATAGATTAGCGCGGATCATAGAAAAGCTTAACGCTCAAAATTTGTTCCACGCGTATGACGACGTTTTCAGTGAATGAATGTCGGAAGGCATCATCGAAGAAATCTCCGAGACAGGAAGGACGGGTTAGGTTTCTATTGTTAGCAACCGCATTCGAAAAAGCAAGGACAAAGTGGCCCGCTTCACGATATAATGTTGACGAGGAAGAGATAAATAGCGAAGTAAAGAAGTCGCTGATTCAGATGGTAACCGTGGAGAACTCTGAGTTCGTCTTTGGCAATATCTTTTCGTCCTACAAAGGACTCATTCGTTTCGCGGCGTGGATGCATAGATTTGTAAGGAACTGTAGATCTCGAGAGTTAGTGGGCGCGAAAGTATGTGCCGAACGGTGTGTGGCCGCGAACTGTACGCGAAAGGGGCTCCGGTTCACACTAAAAGATATAGAATCGGCAGAAGAAAAATTGTTAAAATCCATACAAGAGAAAATGTTCTTTAAAACGATACGATTATGAAAACGGTTTAATTATTTTGAGAATGAAAATTTCCAATCGTGACGATGACTTCAGGTTTTTATGCCCAATACTGCTGGGCAACAGGCTCGGAATCGTGTACACGATAGTGCGAGAAACGTACGAAAGACTGGGCCACCCGGGAGCCCTTATCGTTACGAGAGGGAGAAATTTTGAATCATCTTTGCGCAGGGTAATTAAAGCGGTAATTTCTAAATGTGTAGTTTGCCAGAGGCAGAGGGTGAAACACATGCAGTGCGAACCCCCTCCCTTACCTGTTAATCGGTTAACAGGTATTAAGTCGGCGTGGATTTTGCGGGCCCATTATTCATGCACAGTGGGGATAAGGTGTGGATTTGTATTTTCACATGCGCAATTTTATAGAGCGGTACATCTGGAACTGGCCTCGTCGTTGTCGACCGATGGATTTTTAGAATGTTTTAGGAGATTCGTTGCGATGCGGGGTCGTCCTAGCTGTGTATAGTATATACTCCCTCCCTACATAATGTAAATATCCTAGATGTAAATACCCTAGAGTCTAGGGCCTAGACTCTAGACCCTAGACTTAAAAGGCCTGCCTGATTAGCAGGAACGCAGGAGTGAATGTACGCGGTATGTATGGGTAGAGTGTGCATGTCCTTAATCCCTTCTCTTATTACAGAAGCAGCGATATACATTATTCCGTTTTTGTAGCGCTGCCCAGCACCACCTTTTTCGGTCCCTCCTACCCCAACGCCTGTAGTCCATCTGAAAACTAGACAATTAAAGCAACAAATAAAATAAGGGGGAACAAAGAGCCCCCCAATGTTGCTGTTTACAAAAATCTCCTATATGTATAGGCTGCGAGCGTCACATCCCCGACCATGCAGCTTCAGTCGGACCATTAGATAATATAACAATAGATTATTCCCTATAAGATAACAATGTAATCATACCCTTGTAACCATTGTATCGATGAATAAAAAGCAACTACTACTGATCAGTGCCTATAAATGTAAAGAACTCGGGTTCGATTCCCGATGCCTGGCCTTCCTTTTCAATCGGTTCCTGCATGTACGATATTTAGGACCAAAAGAAAGATTTGAATATTGTAATAATATTTTCCGTACCTGAGGGAAGACGGTGAGAGAGGGAGTCAAAGGCTAATAGCGAGAGCGAGATACGGATGTATGGAGGAGGCAGGCAGGTACCGGGTGGGAAGCCTGAAGCACTGGGTGGAGGACTGCAAAGGAATGGCGAATTGTAGGGGGATAAGGCTGGAGGAGATAGTGGAGGTAAGGAACAGCGTAAAGGTGGTGGAATTGGCTGGGGGAGCTGGAGAACAGAAAAGAGGAGAAGACGAGAAAATGAGAAGAGTCGAGGGAAATTAAAAAAATGAAAAAAAAGTGCAAATGCTTAAAGAGGAATAGGAGTGAGAGTAGGGTAAAGGAATGAATGGAAGCGCAAGCCAAAGGTTAGGAATAATATCTAGCTATAAGTTAAAAATGAGAATAAGATATATAAGCGGACACCAACCAAAAATGTATAAGCCAAGAAAGGGCATTTTGTAGGCCGGTGGGCAGAAAATTACAAACAAATAAAAATAAAATACAAAAGTATTAAATGGAAAAACATCTTATGAAACGCGGACGGGATGAATGCCATATGTAGGTTTCTTTAGTACCATCGGAAGTAAAGTAATTGCGTTGAACAAAAGGTGAGATAGGGGAACGTTTCAGCCAAAAGGTGATGAATATAATAATATATGTATAATGATAGGTTATTCGCACGAATCTAAAGCATATCGCCTTTGTTTTTCGAAAGAATTGTACCTAACGAAGAACCATCGGAGGATGCTTTTGCGTTGCCAAATCCTATGCCCGATGTATTAGAACAAAATGAATTTGACGTATCCGAAGACACAGAAGATTTGATCTGCGAAGAGTCCGGAATCGAAGATGTGCACGAAAGCAGAAATGAAGAAAGGAACCAAGAGCCACGACAAGGACGAGGTCGTCCAAAATTATTAACTGGTCAGGTAAGAAGACCAAGAAAAATTTATAATACTGAAATTGCAGGATTAATGGTTCCCATGTCGGTAGATTAAGTCATGAATCGGGTCCATAGATAGAAAAGCATGACTATCAGGCATGCACAAAGAATATAATACTTTGATGGAGAATCAAACATGAATTCTTTTGTTCCGATACCAAGTGATATCAAAATATTAAGTAACAGGCGGGTATTTAAAACTAAAGTTAATCAAAGTGGTGAGATAGAAAAATATAAAGCACGATTGTTCGCTCGAGGACATGCACAACAATATGGGATTGATTATGAAGATGTATTCGCTCTTGTGGCGAGATATCATGTACCGTCTACCGTAGGCCGCATCAGTGCGAACGTTCTCGGCATTGAACTATTCTATAAAAAAAATGCAATAACTTTTGCACCCGCAGCTGCCCGCAGCCAAATTTTATACAGCATAAAGTATACATCCCATTCTTAATGTGTATATAAAAATTAGCGCGGATACGGGCGGATATCGAAAGTATTTCATAAAACAACGCGTAGAAAATTGGTTCATTAAAACTTCCTTGAAAAAAATTATTTAAAAATTTCCAAAAAAATTTTCTTTTGATTTTCACACATTCCTAATCCTTGTTGATGCAGTTCCTGCAAATAGATTTACCATTAAGGTACTGAGCATTAGGTAGCAGGTGAAAATCATATTCTTCATTTTTAAGCTATCTTTAATTTTTAACGCTTGCATCCCTTGCCACGCTTAAGAACAATAGATTTAAGAAATAAAAATGTCGTTTTTAGCTGCTACGAACATCTATCTTGATATTACATATAAAATTATAGGCCTAGCCCGTGTTTTGTTTTTCGACTTTCGCACTCGTAAATTGCCGTTTTCCCCCACTGTGCGCCGCTTGTCTAGTGTATACTGTTAGGGCTCCTGGTAAGTTTACCAGGTCACTTTATCAAGCAAAACATTAATTTCTCAAAGGGACGGATGCGGACGGATGCAAATAATTAAATTTTGCAAACCTGAATCTATCTAAAATTAGGAGAGATGCTTGAATTTACAAACAATATGTGTTATTTACAAAAATTTAAAATAATTACCATGTAAACGTTTACAATTTTCATTATAAGAAGGAACGTAACTAAAACCATTCCAATAAAAATTGAACCGCTAACTACTTTCTGGAAACGTAAATATACAAAATATTGTAGAACATGTTAGAAATTATACTTTAAGAGTATGCAAGCTAGATCTCGGGTAAAGACCGAGCGGTCAATCACAGTTCTTTTACCAAAAGGCATAACCTTCCCCACTCCGTGGCCAGATCCTCCAGGAGCAGAGTCCCTATACCTTGGTAATACGGCGACAGGCCGATTGCCATGTTTTGTCTTTCACTCCACACTGAAATAAACAATCCTTCGACACCAGATGGTTGGAAAAGCCAAAGCGATCGCCAGCCATCGTCGGCCAACAGGATGTTCAGTCTCGTTCATTCATTCTTAAAAACCCTTAATAAACAGTCAATCCTGGGACATTCGATAGTTGAATAGCGTCGGGACACCAGCCATCGTCTGTCGTCCAGATTGCCCGTTTCTAAGACACTCTCCAACCATACGCAGGCTATGTCCCTATCATAAATCCTTCCCCGAATGAATAGCACTTCGCTACTCGGTCCTTTTCTTTTCATTAAAAATATGCTGTCGCTAACAAACACTTTGGAGAAGTTAAGACAATGTTTGGCTGATTATGAGAAAAATATGGAATAAATTCATAAAATTTGACTACATATTTGCAGTATAATAGTAGAGGAATTAAAAAATTAACATAAGAATGCAGAAACAAAAAAGGAAAAAGTATTTTTCAGTTTTGACCCACTGCGCCGCAGCGCTTTTTTCTTTTTTTTTTTTTGAAATTATTGCCCTTATTATCATTCTTTCTCATTCTTTTGACTATTTTGTATAAAACATATAATAAGAAAATGTCTCCAAATCAGTCAACAGTTGACTCCCTGATTTTTTTTGTAATCCTTTACGCTCCTATGTATGTAGTATCGAACGCCGATTCATACGCAAATACGTGATACGTGAATACAGACACAATAGGGTATAGTTGCCGCCGCACCGTATCAGGACTCCTGTCGCGCTGTTGCCACATCTTTTACAATTCTGACCATCAGTTAACTCTGCTAACTAAATGAATCTGCTCAAGCCGCTGCAAACTTTTCTCTAGGTTCGAGATCCGCACGTGTTTACTTTTTTTTACTTTCTGACTTTCTCTTAATGAAACTTTTACAAACATATTTGCGAGATTTTTCTGACTAAAATAAGGCCAATCACGATATAGTTTGAATTATATTTACTTGTTGATACCGAACAAAATACGTACCACAAAGTCAGCATCAACAAGTAAATATAATTCAAACTATATCGTGTTTGGTCTCACTTGAATCAGAAAAATCTCACAGAGACATTGGTAAAAGTTACATGTAGAAAAATTAATAAATAAAAAAGTTTCGTCGTTGAATTAGTATTAGTCACACCGGTATCCCGGGTTTGGATCATATTAAGCTGGGTACAGACGTACGCGCCGCGACCTCAACGCGGCAACAAAGCGGCATGGAAAAAACATATTTGGGCGAATATTCGTTTGTTTGGACGGTAGCGCGAACATGTCACGCGGCGATACTGTAATGCCGCGCAACGAACCAATTTCTGTCGGTCTGTTGCGCGAACACAAAGGGATTCCTTGCCGCAGTGTGGGCGGTTTTCTACGGGTTTGCTAAAAAATGCTACAATGTAGAATAAATGAACATTTTTATAGTGGAAAAGATCGAACTACATGTATGACATAACATCATCATAACAATAACAACAATTAATGACAATTAATAACAAATAATAACAATTAATTGTTACATAACGAAATGTAAGTAAAACTTGAATATTGTAATAAAAAACAATACATAGCGGAATGAGCAGGATGCGTTGGAAAATTCAGTTTCTTGCCATGGGAAGCACGTGTTATGCAGCTTTAAAAATTCAATAACTTGTAGTGTAGCAGTTAGTAGCAGAAAAAAATTATATAAATAGCAATGTAGTGCAACACATTGTCTATACAAAACAACAAAAATTACATGATAGTTTGAACCGCTTTTTTGTAAATTGAATTTATAAGGAAACATTAAAAGTTTTACATTGCAAATTAAAATTTTTCATACCGTTTATGAAATTCTCCATATTTAAGGTACAACAAACAACAAACACTGAACTGATGGCGAGTGCGCATTGAAATTCATGGTTCGTTCCATGCACGGTGCGCGTTCGTGGTAGAAACGAAACGCCGCGCACACGTCGTAATGCCGCATTGCAGCCGCGTTGCAGCCGCGGCGCGCTCGTCTGTACCCACCTTTATGCCGCGCAGCGAACCAATGTCTGTCGGCCTTTTGCACGGACACAAAGGGATTCCTTGCCGCAGTGTGGACGGTTTTCTTCGGGTTTGCCGCGTTCGAGCCCAGGTACCGACAACAATAAACTGCTTTATCCGCGCGCGTTCCTCTATTTCTGCGAGCGGACCTTTCCCGGGTTTTCCAGGTTGGTTTCGGGAAAAAGCGTATCGGGGACACGAATGGCATTCCGACGGTAGTCCTCATCAGGAACGGACACACGTGCGTTTTCTTCAATTATTAGTTGGCGTGTATTAAAAGTGTTGTGCTGGTAATTGATATGGAGTGGACCGAAGGACAAATGATAAAATTAATTGAACAATATAGGAGATTCGAAAATCTGTGGAACCCTAGTGACACAAATTATTTTAAAAGAAACGAAAAAGTTGATACGTGGGAGAAAATAGGCATCGAAATTAACAGATCGTCAGACGACTGCAGGAAGAAAATAGTTAGCCTGCTCTCCTCTTACCGAAGAGAAAAGTCGCGGACAAAGATGTCCATGGGAACAGGAAAAGGTAAGGTGTTTACTCCTTTTCTATGTCTATAAGGTAGTAAAATTGTCCTTCTAATTAAAATTTAATTTTATGTTTTTAAAACTATTTATTTATTATGTGTATTTTATTGCGATACAGGGGCAGCCGAGATTTATCACAGCCGGTGGTTTGCATACGATTTATTCAAATTTTTAGAAGACCGAGATACACGGCGGGAAAGACTAGACACGGTAAGCAAAAAAGTTGACGAATACGTTTATATAAATATAAATTTCATGTGTATTTGTCTTGCCACTGAAGAGCCCCCTCACGAGAGTAGTAATCTGCGAGTTCATCACGAATTTTTTCCTGTGCAGTTGCAAATCTTCTGGTTTTCCTGTGTAGTGAAAGCATAGAACTCATTCTGTCTGGATCATTTTTCCATGAGCCATCCATTTGTTTTCCATTTTCATCTTCATAGTCTACAGCTCCGTGAGGCGTATACAAGGTTTTTGAATGTTGTCGCAGATAATTTTGTAAACAAAGAATTGTTGTGATAACTATTTGGGCTTTCTTCGGTTCTAATAGTAATCGTTTTCTTAAAACCCTGAATACCGAACTTATAATGCCAAAAGCATTTTCAACCACCCTACCAGCCCTGCTCAGTCGGTAATTGAAAACTCGTTTACACGAGCCCCTGCGATGCTCTCCTCCGTACGGTTTCGTTATATTTTCCTGAACTGCGAAAGCACTGCCTGTCGCAATAAAATAAGACACTTTGGCTTGTCGTCCCGGAAGTTCCGTTGACGCTGGGATCCCTAAGGGATTGTCCCTTACCATTTGATAGAGTTTGCTGTTATTGAACACGCCACTGTCGGAAATTCTCCCTTGGCACCCAACATCAGCTAGTGGGAAGTTATAATCTCCATTAGCTCATGCGAGCAATATGATACTAAATTGTGATTTGTAATTGAAGAACTCCGAACCGGATTTATTTGCTAACTGCGGTAATGCGTGCTTCCCATCAATTGCAGCTGTACAGTGCATAAAATCCCATGTTTGTTCGTATACCTCGCATTTCGCCATCCACTGTGAAGGAGTTCTAGGAGGCTGCAACACATATTCATTGGACTACGTTAATAGAGTTGATATAGTTAATAGAGTTTTTGTTATTTTTTACTACTAATTGTTACTAATTGTTATTTCTTATTCTCTGTCCAGGAGTCCCTGTCGAATGCGTTGACTGATGGAATTGCTGGGAACGAGGAGGGTATAAACAATGTTGGAGATAATTCCCAGACGATGCCAAGTACATCAGCTGGAAAAATGGAAAGGACGGCATTTGTTAGTCCGCGACCACCAAAGCGAAGGAAAGAAAGAGCTGACAAGGGTACGGAAATGTTAACAAGTGCTGGCAACATCTTAAAAAGTACAGGTGGAAGATTACATGCGACGCCGACGGTAGCGGATGCCGAAGTACAATCATTTTGTGCATTTTTGTCGTCGAAAATGACGGGCTACCCGCGCAACACGCGGCAACGAATACAGCATGAAATATATGGTCTTCTCATAAAAGCAGATCTTGGACACTTTGAAGCACAACCACTTACTTCACTTCCACCTATGGTTTCCCCACAGGCTGCTCCTTCAATGCTTAATGATTCTCATCTGCGTTCTTCTCCATCCTATGAAACCCATAATTCTCCTACTCCTTCAAGAAGTTCTTCTCCTAATACTTATTATTCAGATGACTGAGATGAAGGATTCTTCATACTTGTAAATTTTGTTACCTATTATTTTGAAAATAAATATAAATGGTGTGCGATTGTGATTTCTATTTACCTTGATGTTTTCCTTCAGTTCTTCAATGGGTACTGGGCAGACTTCCGGATCTATCTGTGAAATACTTTGTTTGGAAATACGAATATGATACGGCTTGAATATGAGTCCCCTGTTGCTAAAAATCGTAATGTCACAGCTAATCTGTAATGTAAATTATTATAAATTATGAACAGACCAGTTTTGTCATTTTCACCTGAGTCAGGAAGTTAGCTCAAAGTTGAAATAAATATTTTTAAATGCACCGACCTGTCTTGAACCGGAATTGCTTCTCGCGTATTAGTATCTTTCTTTGTGATGTTCGGTGCAATTTTGGTCAATAATTCTTCGAAACACGACGAACTCATTCGGGCAAAATTTCCATAATGCCACCATCTTCGCTGCCTTCTTTACGTTTTTTTGTTTTTGACTCTTTTAACTCATTATAAGCTAAAATTATCACTGCATTACTAGCTATAATCAGAGCTTCCTCGTCTTCCATCTTCAGCGACAAAAACTGAATTGATGGCGAATGCGCGTTGAAATTCATGGTTCGCTCCGTGCGCGGTGCGTCTTCGTGGTAAAAACGAAACACCGCGCACACTTTGTAATGCCGCGTTGCAGCCGCGGCGCGCTCGTCTGTATAGTGAGTCCAGGGCTAAATGAAGGAAGTGTAATGAGAATGGCCGATTGATGCCGCCGATCGGCAGGGCCGTAGGCGCCCCGCGGACGTTGGGTTCTAAACAATAAGATGGGAAGATTATGAATTAATTTTTAATTGCACTAATAGTTCAGTTACTACTAGTATAGCTATACATTTTATTCAATATTTTAAGTATTTGATAGAATTTTAATTCTTCGCGCAGTATTATCCTTGGTTTGTAGTATAGGAACCACTTTCGAAATATAACGCTCATAGAGCTCATGTTTTAACAAACTCTAATGTTCCAAATATATGAAGGAATGTTAGTTTTAAGCTTAGAATAAGACGTATGCGATGCCGTACGGTGGGGAGAAAACAAAAGGGTAGCGACGGCCGTGGCCGATCGACGTCGACGGTCGCGGTTGAGGCAGTCGTTCAGGATACCTCTTAGGAGAAGCGTTCATCATTATTAATTCATATATATATATATATATATATATATATATATATATATATTGCTTTGTGCGTATTCATGTATTTGTTATAAATAAATCTCTTGTTTCTTAATTCCTACATATAGAGACAATGTTCTGCTCATTCCGTTTAAAACCACAAGCCAGGATAGCAGAGACTTCTATATACAATTTTATTTCAGTTACTATTTGTTCTATTTAGACTCACATTTTGTACTTCATGGCAAGTAAGGATACTTGTCACCTAGTACGCTATTCTAATTAATAAAAAAAAGAAAATAGACATCTGTATTTGTATTGTAACATCAGCATCTTTTTTTAAATTAGAGATATCTATTTTGTAGGTGATCATGAGGAAATTTATTTAAATATCTGACGATTAAAACAAAAATACTTAATTATAAAGTATAACAACCACCTTCGGTCTCCCCGATATAATTATATCTTGTTAATTTATATATATTTTGTACATATTTGTACAGATATATGTATTATTCCTGAATATTTATTAATGGTTTTGAAACATAATAAATTGAACATTAATAAACTTTGTTTTTTAATTATATGTAATAAATGCCTTACAATAAAGATAAAGATACAATGTGGTCTGAAATATATCATGTTTGGTCTCATTTTAATCGGAAGAATTTCAATAACATGTTTGAAAAAATTGGAAGTCGAAAAAACTAAAAATAAAAAAGTTAAACTGTCTTTTTATTATAGCATCGTTTTGCATTTGTGTAATCACACCGACACTGTGGCATTTAAATTTCTCGGCTGCTTCGGCTATCGTTCTATCCTTGTTTTTTCCTTTACAACCTAGCGACAGCGACAAAAGCGAACCGCGAACTTCGAGAAATTGGGGTCCGTTCTACTGACACTGTCTCAAACCATTTACACATTGATCAACAGTATATCGTATACTGTATATGGGCACCCATTTCAAATTGGCATGGCACTGCCCTGCTCGGTTCGACGAGCGGTCGAGCTTTGTAGTTCGTTTAGTGGGGTGAGAAATCCCCACACCACTCTATTCATTTAGCTCTGAACGCACTGTACAAAGAAGTCGTGACTGCAGCTTGTCGTTGCCGAACGAGAATCTACCACATCGGGGTAGAAACACTGCTTAGTTTCGACAGAAGTGGCCCGTGTCGGATGGTACCATGGACCACTTCTTGGTCACGACGGACGGATCGGCGCTGCGCCGGGTCGGTTCTGCAAGGATAGTATAAGTAGCCCTTTAATGGTATCATGGACCAGCATCTCTATGTTGACATCTTGGACGGACATTTAATTCCTTTCACTCAAGAAAATATGCCGGAACACTGGATATTTCAGGCTGACAACGATCCCAAACACACGTCCTGAAAGGCAAAGCGATTTTTGTAAGAACATAATGTTAATGTTATGTGTCGGTCATCACAGTCGCCCGATTTAAATCTAATCGAGCATCTTTGGAATGACGTGGATACAGAAATTAAACTGAAAGAACCTTCAAATGTAAACAATTTATATCAAATAGTCGAAGATGCTTGGAATAACATTTTAATCGATCGTTGCATTCGACTTATTGATTGTATGCCTCGTTGCTGTGCTGAAGTCATCAAAAAGAAAGGTGGCCCCACGAAGTATTAGTTGCCCACGTTAAATCTGTTGTTTATATCGATTACGTTATAAAATAAAATGCACTTAGTACATAAATCTATGTTTCCCTATTTACATGCTCCCCAAATATTTCAGGTTTCGTATCTTTTTACTAACAATTAAACTGAGTTAATTATCGAAACTTTATTCCATAGCGACCTTAAGGATTATACCCTTCCCTAGTAGCACAAAATATTGAATACATATTTATCCAATGATAAAAAGAGATTGAATCTCTTTTTAATATTTAAATATACATACAATATTGTAAGAAAATCCGAGGGTTCGGAGCGCTCAGTATGCCCATCTGGGATATGTCACCGAGAGGCCGATACGCGAGCGGGAACGGTATACATTCGGGGGTGCCGTAAAGCAGGCCCTTGAACGTACTACGTCGTGGGCCCGACGACCCCGCCTTGGGGGGCGCCCATGATGCAACGTCGGGGCACTCTATGGAACGCCAGCGTCGAGAACGTACGGATAGCGATCCGTAGAACATTGTATCAGTAGCGAGTAGTACGAATAAATAGTTGTTTAATCATCACTGGGTAATTTTACCCTAAAATTAGTCTTACAATATTTATTCTAGATTCAGAAAGAAATATATTCTTTTAGAATATTTATATAATTGTAAGAGATTTCGGACTGCGTGCGCTCTAGCTGGGCATCTGGGGTATGTCACCGCGGGACCCGATAGCGCACGTACCCTTCGCGCGAACGTTCCCGAGACAAGTCGCGAGATCGATCGCGGCGTCAAGAACGATCGCCTTAGGCTACGGTTACGGTGGATGCGTATTCGTACGAACTGGCGTTCTGACGAACACGTCCGAAAAATCAAACACTACATGCAATTTCTATTCCGATGTCGCATAAATTCATGACGACATTTTGATATTCCGATCGTTCGTACGAACTCTATCTCGCCATGTAGTGGTGTGTAACGATTCGATCAGCTACCACATATGAAGCAAACATTACCATGGTAACTATTAAAATCAATAAATTCTTGAGAATAATAATGATATATAGGCCCGCATTATTTTGTTTGTTTCGCCTGCACGAAGTCGTCAGAACATATTGCAATAATCAAACGAGTTTGATTCCTTGTACAGCAATGGACAGAGTTGTAGATATTCAACAATTAATTTCACTGGTGTACGACAACCGCAGTTTGTGGGATTTGAAAGAACAGAATTACCACAACCGTGATTTGTGTCGAAGAAAATGGCATAAGATTAGCGAAGAAATGGGCACGTGGAGGGGCCTTCGGGACACATTCCGGAAGAAGATAAGCAAAATCTCAAAAAAAAAGGCCCGGAGATGCAGGAGGAACCCTGGTGGAGTCTAGATGGATATACTTCAAAGACTTGATGTTCCTGAAAGAACAATTCCGGGCAAGGAAAATGTACGGGAATATTCCACCAGTTCCAGAGGACAGCAACGATACAACTGTGGAAGCCACAGTTGTGGACGGCCTGATAAAGCCACACTTATCCAACAATTAATGGACACGGAAAAGACCAAAATGGAGGAGTGGAAGAGAAAACGTCTGGAGAAGGAGGAAGATTCTGACTATTTATTCATGCTGAGTTTAGTTCCTTACTTAAGGAAGGTCCCAGAGGAAAGGAAACTTTTAGTGAGGACGAAGTTGCAAAACATATTTTGCGAAGAAGACGAACGGCAACGAATGGGACAAAGCACAGATGAGCAATATGATTTCGAATCGTGCGATCGTACTTTTAATAATTTATAATAATTTACTATTTTAATGTTTCCTTCTGTTAACTATTTTAATTTATTTTTTGTTCTGTCCTTAATTATATCTTATTTCATTTGTTTTTTCTCCAATTTATAATTTCTGTATTATCTTATTGTTAGTTTTAATGTATATTTTTCGTTTGTTTAATGTAGTATGTAATCTGTTGTAAATAAAATATGCATATATACTATTGGATATGGTATGTATTTATCAAAGTAAATAAATATCCAACATGTACCTTATGCAAATGAAATATTCTCTCACCTCAGTGTGACAGCAAGCAAGTCTCTCTTCTGCAGAAATACACTGACCGAAATTTGATTGTTTAGATATAAATTCTTCAATCGTATCTAATATATAATAGAATGTTTGAGATGACATTCTAAAATACTCATAGAATTTATCGGGTTGTTTCTTTAGTTCTTCAAATAATGAATGAAATTCCCCGAATCTTGTTCTTGATTTAAATATATCGTTAACTTGTTTTTTTCTTTCGCTTAAGAGTAAGAATTAAATAAAGGTCATCGATGCTATCCATAGTGCGCGACGTGGATCGTGTCGCCCGTTAGTACGGATGGATCGACGACGTGGTGTGCAATATTGCATGTCAATTGTCAGGGCACGCTCGACGATTCTACCACGACGAGCAGAGGACCACACATGGAGCTCCTTCAGAAGGGTGTTGGTCAAGCAGTTCCGAAGACCAGTGCCATTTTCCAAGTTGCTACTTGGGGCGGTCACATATCAGGCACAACCGGCGGACAAAAACAAGGGAAGCTGCACCCTATACCAAAGACGCCGATACCCTTCCATACATTACACGTGGATCACGTCGGACCATTCGAAAGGAGCCGGAAAGGCAACCGCTACCTGCTGGTAATCGTGGACGGTTTCACCAAGTTTACGATAATAGAACCAGTAAAGGATACGAAGGCCAAGCGAGCGGCGAAAACGTTGCTCGATATCGTACATCTGTTTGGGGTTCCACATCGAATAATTACCGACAGGGGTACGGCTTTTACAGCACAATCTTTTCAAATATTTCGCTCAACGTACGGGATACATCACATACTGAACGCGCTGGTGACACTGTCCGAGCGAATGGACAGTGCGAGAGGTATAACCGCACTATCGTAGCATCGTTGGCTGCCATGACTGCGGGAAATGGGCCTGAAAGATGGGATGAGAAGGTGAAGCAGATTCGGGGCGCATTGAATACCACATTTAACAAGGGTATAGGAACAACACCAATGGAAGCGCTGATGGGATACAGGGCGGGATGTCCGGCGGAGGCCTGGATACTACAGGAGATCCAAGACGAGGTAGAGCACACTGATTTGCGTAGCATCCGCGAACAAATCGCAGCTCACATCACAGAGGATCAACGGAAACAAACGGAGCAATACGACAAGGGCCGGCGCAGAGTGGTCGAAATTCAGTGACATTTTTGTATAACTTTTGAACCAGTGGAGATATTTGCATGAAACTTGAACTAAGTAATGTAGTAATGTCATTTTAAAGGTAGGTTAAAAAAGTACAACAATAATTATATATGTAGGATTAAATTATATGTCTTGATCACGCTAAGCTAATTTATTATCAAATATATACTTATACACTATACTATACGTTAATAATAATAATAATAATGATAATACGAATACCACACACACGCTTCTCGCTCGTTTCCATCCCTCATATATTTTAACCATAAAAACTTTAACAAATAAAAATGTTGTTAGCTGTATATTATTATTGCTCGATAATTAATTGTGCTGCATCTAGTTTTTGACTTCCTTGATTACAACATTTATTGCGCGTTGAAGCTCCATACGGATCAGATGTCAATAGTAGTCTGTAAAATAAATCATGGTTTGTGGTTGACCTCGACATTTTTCTGGTATTCTCGTTTCTAAATTTTTTAAAATCTTTGTGTCTGCATTCTAGCGCCTCTTCTGATAACTGCCCGATTGGCAGTAAAGCGTATTTAACAATTTCGGCACCATGAATCAATACTTTATGTACTGATGATGGCATGTAATACCAGCCATAATGTGTAACAAAAGGCTTCGCTGTATCTTTTGTATATTTTTCAAATTGTTCAATATTTATACGGTATGAGGATGAAATTACCTGTAACATTATATAATGTTTTGTTAGGTAATCTTACATTAATTCCTGTTTCCTAAAATATATTTGAAATTATAATCGTATTATAATATTTGTACGATAGTTTTCTCTAATTTCCGTATGCTGTTAAAATTTTATCAATATCACTTTCATATATAGGAAAAATTACCTCCAGTATAGTATGAAATTTTTTAATTAATATGACATCAATCCCGGTTATTTCGGCTAGAACTTCTGCGTTTATAAAAAATTTGCGTGCAGTATTGCCGTCATTTGACGAGCCCCATCCTTGCTTTTCATAATCTACATATAAACCTAACTTTTCCTTAAATTGTTTTTGTACGTCCTCTTTTCTTTCGCTCCTCATTTTCTTAGTTTCCGGGGTACATATTTGCGATCCATTTCTTGAATTGTAAGTTATATGCAATATGCAATAAGCACTCGAAGCATCTTATCCATGCATGTAGTTTGTAGTATCTGGAGATTTTGAATATACTAATTTGAATATACTAATTAAATTATTCATTCCAGTAGGTTTGGCTTGGCAAATATAGCATCGCATTGCAGAGGAAGTATTCGTAATGGAATTACATACTTTATTATCTACCATAGTTAGCGTCATTATATAATCTATTGCAATATTTTTGGTATTAAAAGTTTTTAAATTCTTTATTTCATTATTAATGGTGCTGATTTCTTCATTTATAATTTCCTTGTTTTCTTTCACAAACTTAAATCTAATAGGACGACAAAACCAAGCTGATGATGAAGGTCGTGGATTTTTCCAAACTATCTCGGAATTAATTTTGTTTTGCAACACTAAGGGTACCAAACTGGACACAAAAACAGCACTCTCATCTACATATATCCAACTCCCCATGTTGTATTTGTTTATATCTTTGTTGGCCGGCTGCTCCATCGCAACCCCATTTACATATAAGCACCAACTGCATATTTTCTGATGTTTTTGTGACAGTTTCCAATATGCGCGAAACAGTGTGACTGAGTAAACTTTGTAAGTTAACTTTAGCATAGGAATCGGTTATATCGATTGCATTTTTTGGTGGGTAACATTTTTGTTTTTCCATTAACAATTTGTCATATGACGGCCATTGATTGGTGTTACGCTTTATTGCCTCATTTCTAATTGTTATGTATTGGAGTTTGGAAAGATCGGCCATAATGAACATATTTAGTGCTTCTTGTGGTGTAAGTTGTTTCCTTCTTGGCAGGCACCTTTTCTTAAAGAAAGCTTCAATGCTTCCATATTCATTTTTGTCTAAGTAATGCAGCAAGTGAGCTTTTGAATGCATATCGTGTCTCCGAAAACTCATTTTCGTAGCGTTAATCAGTTCCGTTAACGAAAAGTTGTTAACCAGAGATCGTGTTCTACGTATTCTTTCTCGAACGCTACATTCGGTAAATGATTTCCTACCCTTGTATATAGTGACAGTTGATGGCCGTTGCGGACTTACTGCATCTATATAGAGGACCTACTGGTTGACGGAATATTCAATGCTATTGCATTTGGATAAATGAAATTTTGTTCAAGCCACGCATGATTATTTATAAGGAATTTGCTTTCTGTATATTTGGACTTAATCCATTTTTGTTTCAGTTTGAAAGCAAATTTTTGTAAAGAAATTTTAAGCGCTTGTACATTTTCTGGAGAGACCTGTATATGTTGACATACTTTTTCGTACAGAAACATGTAGTCATTCATATCTCTCTTGTTGTTTCTTAATATAGAATATAAATCTTTATTTTTACGGCACTCTGTCATTTGTTCTAAATAAGTAAAATCTAAATAATAAAAACAAAAAATGTTAAAAAAAGAACTCACATAATTAATCTTGAAGCGTTTTTGTACTTACCAACGAGGAGTAAAATAAGTCTAGACTATAATATAATATAATACAAAAAACTATTGTTAAGAATTCGGCGATTCGATATTCGGCCTCTACCTTGCGATGCGATACCTGACAATTCTATTCAGAGACATCTGGCATATCAACCTGCGCTCCTAGGTCGTTTTTCTAATAAAACAGCCCTAGGCCAAAAAGTATGCACCTTTTTGGCCTGCCGTCTCTGAATAGAAATTAGCGTATCATAAACCTCCACCGCTCCGGTGGAAAAACCAACGCCCAACCCTTGGGCACACGAGGCCGATACCTTTAACCGGGGCGAGCATGCATTGCTACCCCAAACTTGCCAGCGAGGTCTCTGATTGGACGACACTGCGTGTCCACTCTTAGTATATAAGGAAGCGCCTTTTCAATAAAATTATTATTCACAAAGTACTACGAAAAGAACATCAACTCTCTTTCCTTCCGCAACTATACACGTGCCGGGAATTGAATACCGGCTGGTCCTTCGAGAAGCAACCACATACAACATTTAGTCGGCACACACCTCGTGCAAATTAACAGCAAAACCAGAACGATCGCAAGATCAACCGCTGGTATTTAACAACTATGAAAGACAGACTAAACGAAGTAGAAACTAATAACATAAAGAACACACACATACAGTATGTACCAAAAATAAGTAAACACATATATTTTATATGTTCAAATAGATATGTTTATAACTTGAAGTTAGATATTCTAACAACGATAATGGCCAATGTCATGGCAACGATCATCTATTTTCTTACATGCATTGAAGCATTTAACAAATGAATAGAGAAGAATAGTTCCCTTAGCTCTCCACTCCTCGCGGAGTTTCGTCGATAGATGCGAACGCGCGTACGTAGCACGATACAGCATTGTTGGGTTTAAACAGTAATAATTTGTAGAGTGGGACGAGATGGGAATTGATTTTTGTGGCATTATATAGAGGAAAGTGTGGCAAAAATATTTCAATTTGTTAGAATGTGGGATTTTTGGGGATTTGAAAGATATATCTTGTGAATTATGGAAAATATGGAGAAGTTTCAACATTTATTTCAGAATTATTTTCAAACATATTCGGAACAGTTATTATAAATGTAAAGTATGACTTATTAACGCGAAAGAATGCCCTTTATTTTAAAAAAAAACGGAATGAATATGTTAGAAAACACCATCGGGACACCTCGAAGAAAGAAGGCAGTTTTATCCGTTGAAAAACACAATTCATAAAACCTCCGACTTTAGCTGCTCGTTTGCATACATATTCTAGTTGTCATCGGAAACAATAATAAAGGGGAATAAAATTATTAATACCACGATAAGTAAAAATTATCCAAATCATATTGTGTTTGGTGTCATTTTAATCAGGAGATTGTAACGAGCATTTTGGTAAAATTTCATTTAAAATGGACCAAAAATGAACAAGTTTTAATTTTTAATCTCGCTTGCATCAGTGTTGGCTCTCACCGATATTCGATCTGGGTTCAGATTACATGCTTGGCGCTTCACGCTTCGCTGGTTCCAGGGGGGGGCCACCCCAAGTAGTGGGGATAGAAATGACCACTAATCGTAGACACAATTTTGAACACTAATCGTAGACACAATTTTGAACACTAATCGAGACATTACTGTACCATGAAAGTATAAGTCATCCACATCGAACGGGGAATAATCATCCATTGTCATTAATAGAACGACATTTTCCGTCGGTTTATAAATCGGTAGGAAAAAAACCAAGAAGAAGGTGTGTCGTTTGCCATGCGAACGACAAAAGACGCGGAACTGTGTATGAATGTAAAAACTGTAATGTGGGATTGTGTGTCGACCCTTGCTTTAAAATTTATCACTGTGAATTAAATTATTGATAAATAATAAAGGAGAATAAAAATTGTCCAAACCATATCGTGTTTGGTATCATTTTAATCAGGAGATCGTAACGAACATTTTGGTAAAATTTCATTTAAAACGGACCAAAAATGAACATGTTTTAATATTAAATTTTGATCGCGGTAGTGTTGTCTCACGTACACGGGCGTTTAAACTTGCTTTTTCCCTGGAACGCTGCCCCGTATCTCGGCTGCCACAACATCAAAGGGGACCCGAACTCGCTCGAGAATCGTGTCTGCACACGATTAGTGTTCACATTCGGTCCCGAGCGAGGTACACTAATCGAGACATTACTGTACTGTGCGGCGGGGGGCTAAGCATTACCGCGAGGGAGACGTTGTGATGGTTGAAATCACGACAGAGCGGGCGACTGGCGACAGCAGGAAACTTAACGCGAAATTTAAAGGACCCTTCAGGGTGTCGACCGTTTTGAGAAACGACAGATACGAGGTCGAAGACTTGGGAGAAGGGCGACGGAGAGCGAAAACGGTGGTGGCCGTGGAGCGTTTGACGCCCTGGGTTGCAATGGTCGAGTAAATAACCCCGTGGTTATGACCTGTTCGCCCGACCTGACCTTAGTGAATAATAATGTAATATGTTTCAGATGCTTTAAGTATAGCGAAGATGATAGCGAGAAGAATTTTGCAACATCTGGAGTGTGTTTTGGGATGTGAGCATAACGGCAAGTAGTTCGTTATGTCGTCACAGGTCGTTGAAAGGGTTGTGAGCATTACGGCAAGTAGTTCGTTATGTCGTCACAGATTGTTGAAAGGGCTGTGAGCATAACGGCAAGTAGTTCATTATGTCGTCAATCCGTCATGGCAGCAATCCGTCACGTTCACCCGAATCCTTGGTGTTCAGTGTTCAGCTCTGTTGCGCAACAGCTCGAGTTCGAGTATGTCCAGACTCGATGCCATCGCTCTTTGTGATGCATGCGTTTTGGGTAGTGATATAATGAATTACAGGTGTAAAGACGTAATTTTATATTACCATGTACACGTTGAAATATAAGTGTTTTATTTGTAGCTTTGTAAATAGAGTTATATTTTCTAGCAATGTAAGTACAGGAACGATCTTTCACTGTGTTGCATATGTGATTTAATTGCCGTATGAATGTATTGTCCTTGTGTGTGTATTCTAGTAGAGATATACATGTGTTCTATCTTAATACTGGTTTTAATTCGTTATGTACTGGGCTGTTTAACATGTAGCCACGGTTTTTTTGCTACTGAACAACTATTGCTGGATGAGCTGGTGGACGTGGGAGAGATGTTTGTGAAAGTCAATTATGATTGGTGCTTGGAAATGAATTGGAAAACGGTGGGTATGTTAAGGGAGGAGTGCGAACGGGGGGAGTTTGCTTGAAGCCATGACGCGTTTCGGGTTTTTCCTATATTATTGTGACTGGTTGTAGTTACCCTTAAAAAATGGCGCACTAGGTTGGTCGCCACCGCACGGCCTACATTTATTAGGTGCGACACCTGGGTTTTCAAAATGTTGGTGCTTTTTGCGACAGATCAGTTGAAACTTTACTGCTGAAATATACTGCACAAGAATTAGAATACGCAGCACCAGTTGCGTATAGAAAATTGGGGAAACGAACTCTAGCTCGAACGATGGGGAAGGTTTCGGCTAAGAGCCCCGAATCTCTTAAGAAAGTATTGACACCGGAAAAGTCCTTCACACCATATACACCACAAGAAGCATTAGCTATAATAGTTTCACTCGATCTGACGAAACATCAATATATTTCTCTGCAGCAGGGGGCGAAGAGAAAGGGCGCTACTTTATATCCTAGCTATACAGAGGTGTTAGTTGAAAAAACGAAATGTTACCCTGCAGAGTCATCGCTAATTGTAACTGAAACCAAAGGAAGGGTGGTATTGCAAGCTTCATTAGACCACACGGTACAAAGATTAGTACTTTCAGCAGAAGAGAGGTTTATATCAAACATATCAGACTCCAATTTTGACACCAGAGATTATTCGTTCTGCATAGTTTATAAATGGGGATTGGATGGCAGTTCGGGACATGTCCTCTATAAACAAAAGTTTATGGATAATGACACGGAATGAACAGATGCTAGTATTTTGTTAACATCTATGGTGCCTCTGCAATTAACGGCAGAACATCAGTATTCAAGCAAGAAAGTCGATTAGTGGCAAAACCCTGTGGCACTTCGTATACTCGTTGGTGTCGTCCGATAAAATTTGAGTTTATCCACGAAAATGCTCAAAGTACTAAGGAGGCGAATGCATACATTGAGCAACAAGTATCAAACTTATCTCCAACTACGGTTTCAATTGGCGACAAAAATATTATTATTCATCACTTACTATTAAAGACGATGATAGATGCAAAAGTATGTAATGTTTTAATGGATAATACATCTTCACAAAAATGTTACATATGTGGATCGTCACCTATACAAATGAATAATATAGAAAATGTTACGAAACGCTCATGTGATCGCCAGCCACTCAATTTCCGACTCTCATCTTTACATGCTTACATTCGTTTCTTCGAATGTATTTCACATGTTTCGTACCGGCTGGAAATTAAGAAATGGCAAATTCGTCGAAACGAAGAAGAAAAGAAAAAGTTTCAGATGAAAAAGAAGGAAGTTGTAACCAAATTTCGGAATCAGGCAGGACTTCTTGTAGATATTGTCAAACAGGGATTCGGAACCACAAATGATGGCAATACTGCAAGACGATTTCTTTCAGATCCACCGAAATATGCGGAAATTACTGGTGTAGATGTCACTTTAATATCACGTTTTTCAGTTGTATTAAAACCTGTTTCGTGTGGTCGAAGAGTGAACATACCAGCTTTCCGCGAATATGCCCGTGACACGGCCAAACTTTTTGTGGATCTATACCCATGGTATTACATGCCAGCTACTGTCCACAAGATATTAATACATGGTGCCGATGTGATGGAAAGTATTCTACTACCTATTGGACAAATGTCCGAAGATGTACAAGAGGCCAGGCACAAAGATCTCCGATCATATCGCGAACATCACACACGGAAAATTACACGACAAGCAACCGACCAATCCTTGTTAAACAAACTGTTAGTATCATCAGACCCATTTCAACCCTCAGGCCACTGGTAACAAGTGTTAATTAGGAAATGCCTTCAGAAGTACTATCTTCATTACTACTATAAGGTAAATATGTTTTATAATACTGAATTTATTCGTATTTCTGCCGCCCATTCAAGCAAATCCCATTTTTTTATATTTGATTTTCACCAAGGAAAACGTATGCTTAAAATAAATACTTCACTTGCTTGTATAGGTTGATCGTAAGAGGTTTTGTCCAGCGAAAGGGCTCGTTTGGACCACTGTGCGACGCTACGCCTGGGACTGTGAGCAACCTTCCCAAGCGGAAGCGAGTATCCCCAAGTCATTCACTCAGCAGAACCAGAGTAACCAACCCTGCAGACTCCGGCGCCAACACCAGCAGCATGGAAGCCGAATCGACTCCAAGCATCCCCGTCTCCAACCGATTCTCAGTGCTAGCTGTGTTCCAGCCCGACGAGCAGGCACAAACAAACTCAGCGAAGCCGGCCAGTACTTAAAAACACGCAGACACCAGGAGGTCAATCGTACACGCTGGCGGCTCATCCGATTCCACGAGGAACAATCGTGGCCAACCGAGGATTATCGAGGAGGAGAACCATTTCGCAAAGAGGGTAACCATAAAACCTCCTCGAATATATGTTTCTAATTTTTCGTACAACGTCGCAGAGTTCTATTACACCAGCTTTATCTTGGCTGAAGAATTATTTGAATTGAAATGCCACTTGACAGGAACAATCTTAACGAATAGGAAGCATTTGCCAAATCAAATAAAAAAAACAAAATTCCGCAAGAAATCGACAGTAGCATACCGCAAAGGAAATACCTTAGTTTTATCATGGATGGACAAGAGGGTTGTCACGTGCTTGACCAATTGGAATAATGCAGGAATGACTCCTGTGAAAAGAATTTTACGAGGTGGTATTGAAGTTACCGTCAAAAAGCCTAATGTTGTAATAAATTATATAAAACATATGGGCGGTGTCGATCGTGCAGATCAATTAGCCTCAACGTACTTGTTGAATGTAATCCTAAAACGTACAAGCTTGTGTGAGAGGGCGCTGTTTAGACAGAAGAATAATGAGAGAAAGGGAAGTGTGAAAAGAAGTGAGGGACTGCTGTGTGGATTGATAGTTGAAATAAAATAAGATAGTCTAAGAAATTAACATTGTTAATCAAATAATAATAAGTTTGTATCTATAATCTAAAATAATATAAATATAAATATATTAAATTACAACAGTACTGTTTCTTAAGAAAATCCTTGAAATGGTGGCGTAAACTGTTTTTTTGGGGTCTGGAAATTTGCTCAATAGATTCATATATACTTCATAAAACCACTAAACAACAGAGAGGAGAACAGCCGCTTAATCACTTGCGGTATGTGAAAACCTTAGTTCGGCAATTGACTGGAGATTTTCGTCAGACACGTGCTCGAGCTTCGACTTCAACCTCCGATTCCGAAAACATCCGCCTAAATGGAAAGCTGCATAACATTCTAACAGGAGTTAGGAAGAATTGCAAAGTCTGCTCTCAAAGAAATAACCCCGGTAAAAGACATTAAACGAGATACTATTGTGATACTTGTCCCGAAAAGCCGGGCATGTATCTCGGCAATTGTTACATGAAATATCATGCAAAGCAAAATTACAAAGACTAATGTTTAACCCTTTTAGTGCCGGAGGCCGATATATCGGCTCTGGCACTTCTCGCCAGTGCAGCAAGAGCCGTATAGCGCCTAACTAGCGCCTAACTATTCGCATTGCGGGAGAACTCTATCTCAAAATAAATTAATAATACGTTATAAATGGTCTAATTTCATTATGAGAGAATTAAAAAAAGTAGTTTTTCGTTTCAACTCTTTGTGGACGACGACTTTTTCCTATCGCTTGGAGCTAACGAAATCTAACATAAACACTGATGGTCGCCGCTCAGGCAACATCCGACCTGCGGCGTGAATCGCCGTGGCGTTATCGGAACATGTCGACAGCGTTTTATAAACAACTGTTTGAAGACTCTCACGAAATAAGATCGCATTGCCGCAGCGAGACGTAGGATCAGTTAGTTTTTCTTCGATCGTTGTCGTGAGTAGAATATTTCGTTTTGTCCCAGTGAGTCTGAAAGCGTCATTTTTGTTATCGCCGTTGTTTTCCGCTTGTGTCAAACATTTTTGTTTTTGACAAACCAACAATTAGCAAGACAGGATTTCTAAAATTTCGCCACCAACCTTTTTATAAAAAATACACCGTCATGGATGAAGCGGAATTAGTCCGAATGGTTGGCCAGATGGATCTACAACACAGTGACGATGAAAAAATCGTGGCACCAAGTAGTCGGCATCCACGTAGAATAGATAGTGATAGTGATGCGAGTGATAGCGAACCAGATATTGAGGGAAACGATAATGAGGAAGCACTGAAAAATTTCCGTGAAGTTACTGTGGCCAATGACAGCGAACATAATCCTCGCCCACAATTTATGGAAATTGCTGGGCCTAAACATCACAGAAGAAGAATGTTTTACTCTTGTCCACATACGAAAAAGCTCAAAATAAAACAACTACAATTAGAAAAAGAAATGAACAGACACAGGTCGAAAAATCAGCAATTGTGAGTGAATATAATAAACATATGGGAGGCGTAGACACATCAGACATGATGTTGTATTCGTATTTGGATGAAAGAAGAGCTCTCAAGTATTGGAAGAAAGTAGTTTTCTCCATTTTCTCTCGAATGGTTTTGAATGCCTAGATCTTGTATCAGCAAAATACAGACGGCGGAACCAAAACAAGACTTGAATTTATAACCGATATTATTCAGTTGATAACCAGAGAATGGATGACAGTAAAGAGGATAGCAAACGACAGACCATTGGCTGAAACATCCACAAATGTGCCCCGCATAGGCGTACAAAAACTTCCAGGAAAACTGGAAAGAGTTTGCGTGGTGTGCAGCAGAAAGGATGGCGGGCCTAAACGAAAATCACGCACAGTTTGCAATAGGTGCAATAAAGGATTGCATGGTGTGTGCATTAGTAGCCACGAATGCTAAATAAATTATTTGGGTGAGTTATAATAACAAATTTTTACACATTTACAGTATATAAATATAAATATTTATGTTATTATAATGAAGTATTATGCAAAATTATATCACAAATATATTTATGACAACGTAATTTTGTTTCAGCAATGTTATATTATCTATAACAATTACGTATTTCGGAAGAGATAATCCGTCCGGCGCTTACCATGTACCTTCGAGTTATTTTTTATGTTTGTTATGTAATATTATTTATCTTGTTACAAAATATATCGGAAATGCAAAGTATATACTTTGTAATAAATGGTCTATATAAAATTATGATGAAAAGATGACTTTTTGTATGTGCAAATACGTTTTGTAAGAGAGAACTGGACTTTTACTTTTTTTATGATCTTTTATACCTTTTTGTTATTTATATAATGTTCAATGAATATAGAAAAACTAGTGTCATTGTTTTGTTCTCTATTTCGTCCTTAATATACTGCTTTTTGAATCATGTAAATATTGTTTCTTGTTTGGTTTTTATGAGCATTTTCCCAAACCCTAGTAAAACCGTGAAATTCGGCCGGTTATTCTCGCATAGGCACCTCTTTTTCGCCCGGCACTAAAAGGGTTAAGAAATTATCTTCGTAAAGATGTAAAGATACATTAAACATTAAAATATAAAAGTTTTATGCGTTAATTTGTGTGTGTAATCATTTTAAGTTAGAGGTAAGACATTCACCAAAAGCGCTACCAAACGCTTCGAGTTGCTGATTAGTCCGCGCGGAAACGGCCTCGAGTGCAAAGGGTTATGTCTAAAATTAAGGCTAAACCCTGGCTCCTGCATCCAAATTCGTCATCCCGGCTCAACTAGTGAGCACGACTTCGCTATCTATCGAGTTAACTTCCCCTCGGGCACCGCAGTTAACGAAGTAAACACAAGAGGGGTCACAAGAGGACCCCGGGCCTAGACCAGATGCCCGTTGGCATCCTGTAAGAGCTGGTCAAGGTGCTGCCACAGAGTACGTTGCGGATCTGACGCGCTTGCTGGGAGCACAGATGCTTCCCTGATGTATGGAAAATACAGAACCTGATCTCGTTGCACAAGGGAGAGACGGGCACAACCGGAGTGCAGAAATACCGGCCCATCAGCCTGATCCCTAATGCAGCGATGCTGATGGAGGATACCATCAAGACCAGTCTGAACGCGGAATAGGCTGTACATTTGTATTATATAGTTCGTTCACCAGTACCGGGTTCCGCGAACGGAGATCGACCGTTGACGCCTTGACGACCGTGTGTGAATTCGCAAGAAGAGTGAAGAAAGGAAAGCGGGTGGCAGCGATGATAATGTTGGACGTCAAGAATGCTTTTAACACCGTTAGGTGGTCAGATATACTTAACACGTTGAATGCCCAGCGAGAATCGGTCTAGGTTTCCACGGGGCCCAAATACCGCAATGTTATTGTTATGCACTCACGCGCGGCAGAGTACCATTAGTGATTGAGTACCATTAGGTACCTCTGGGGATGGAAAATTCAAAGAACCATTCATTCATTTTTCATGTAATTTTTGGCCTTTGTAAAACTACTCCATCCGAGATACGTCCGTTAGTGCCGCTATGAATACATATAAACTCGTAATTAGCATTGACAACTGCTAATAATACGAGGGCGGATTGAAAAGTTTCCGGAATCGCCAACAGGAGTTTCTTTATTTGTAGCTGGGTTCATGTTGTTATGTTGATACATCTTTAATGAGCATTCACTCCAAATATTAAAACAATCTATCAAATAGTCTAGTTTTTACAAGCATTTGTGTCGCGCTACTTTACGCTTTTTACGAAAGCGTAATCCCTTATGACCGAGTGGTTCATATTTTACATAACGAATTAGGTCTAAACAAGCTCTCCGCTAGATGGATGCCGCATTGGCTCAATTCTGAGCAAAAGCGCGTTCGAACACGAATGTCGGCTGATTCGTTAGAGGTTTTTAAAAGGAATCCAACAGATTTCAAGAGGAGATTCGTGACTATGGATGAGAGATGGATTCATCGCTACACCCCCGAAACAAAAATCCAATCAAAACGATGGATTGGACACGGTGAATCGGTTCCGAAAAAGGAAAAAAGTCATTCGTTCGGCTGGAAAGGTGATGGCATCCGTATTTTGGGATGCTAAAGGAATTTTGCTTATTGATTATCTTCGAAAAGGACAAACTGTTACTGGCCAATACTACGCATGCTTCTGGACAAGCTGAAAGCTGCAATTCGACAAAATCGCGCCGGAATGGCGAAGAAAAAAGTGTTGTTTCACCACGACAATGCACCCGCCCATTCGGGTGCAATCGCGCAACAAAAATTGTCAGAACTGAAGTTCGAAATTCTTCCACATCCACCTTATTCCCCTGATTTGGCCCCCTCGGATTTCCGCCTGTTCCCGAAACTCATAACCTTCCTAGCTGGAAAGAAACTAGTGAGCAGGACTTTTACAACCTGGCCGTCGAAACTCTCCAACGGTATAATGGAGTTTCGTAAGAAGATCCTTTCACTATTGCAGGCAAAAAACTTGCTTGCGATTTTCGGTCATTAGATGAACGAAAATTTCTTTTGGCGGAGAAGATAATACACGACGTTATCTACTGCGAAAAATTTGGTAGACTAACGGAAGATGATGTTTTCAAACAAACTGTAAATAAAGATACTTAAATTAATTATTGTCTATAGAACCCGCTTTCTCAATATCCATCAAGTTCAACAACCAATAGTCCACAAAACATTGCACCAGAGTATTAGGTTGTAACATATGAAATGTCCGATTTTGATTCATCAACTCAATGTAGAAGCGGAATACCATCGTCCAAAGCAACCGGCGAGTGACATTCAGTTGTCCACATTGAAAAACGGGTACGCGAGCGCGAGGTATCTCGTTCAAAGCAGCACGCGAACGGTGTTGCTATGTGAGATATTCCGTCGACACAGCGTCGCATGATATATCGTACATGGCATCGCACGAAAGACACTGCGTTGCAAGATATCTCGTCCAAAGCATATCATGAACGAAATCACGCGGCGAGATATCACGTCCTCCGATGCGAAGTGGTTAGAATGGGGCTGCGATGGCAGTTCGGGCCATTCGCAGTATAAGCAAAGATTTTTCCGTAATGAAGTGTATATCTAGAATAAGTTTATATTAACCTCATATGCAATAAATATATATCTTAAAACGCAACAGAATATACCGAATGAATTAAAAACCCACTTGGGCTTATTAGTGGATATGCCCAAGCCTAACTACGGCACAGGCAACGATGGTAATACGGCCAGTTGATTTTTCACCAGTTATGAACAGGTTTCAGGTTTCAGTCACTGGAGTGTACAAAAATTTAATAAAACGATTCAGTGTTATATTAAAAGCATCGCCAAGTGGGTGTACGATTGATGCAGAGGCATTTCAGGAATATGCAGTAGAAACTGCAAAATTACATGTCCATTTGTATCCATAGTTTTATATGCCCACCAGTATTCATCGAATTTTAACTCATGGATCTCACATTATAAAGGCTGTTTGTTTGCCTATAGGAATATTATCTGAAGAAGCACTCGAAGCAAGGAATGGCGTTACGGATTTATTCATTCACACAGATCCGTTCATTTCTATGATATCTTGTAAAAAGAAAAGTTTAAAAAATTTAAGTCCTGAGAAATTTCAATCTTTGAAGATGAAGTAAGAACTCTTCTCGAAGTAGAGGATCAATAACTTCGAACTGACAATTCTTCGAAGCAAATTGTTCTTCTTTCCACTGCTTTATAAATCTTTTGTAATATTTGTTTCGGTTACTTTTTGTAAAACTGCTTACTAGATCTTAAAAAGTTTGCACCATTGGAAATATGTTTAAGTATTTGGATTAAAGCAATTTAATTAAATAAATAAATCTTTTGTAATTTAATATTTTTTCCTTTCGTAGAAGATTAAATTTATTTTATATGATATTAATATTTTTAGTAATAATTATCATGTAAATACTATTTTGTTTTTATATATATATTGTTATTGTTTTTATTGTAAACATTATTTCTGTAAATTATACATGTTCATGAATGAAAAAGAGGGACCCGATCATCTACCGTCAACCGTAGGCCGCATCAGTGGCGAACGTCCTCGGGATCGAACTACATATTCTATAAAAAATGCAGTAGCTTTTGCACCGGCATTTGCCCACAGCCAAATTGTATAAAGCATAAAGTACACATCCCATTCTAATGTGTATACAAAAATTAGCGCGGATACGCACGGATATCAAAAGTATTTCATAAAAGACCGCCTAGAAAATTGATTCATTGAAAATTCTTGAACAAAATTATTGAAAAATTTCCAAAAAAATTTTCTTTTGATTTTTACACATTCCTAACCCTTGTTGATGCAGGTCCTGCATAAAAAAATGGATTTTTACAAAAATGGTACGTTCTGGAAAAGAACGGGCTACAGATTCGTATTCAGCACATCTAAATCTATAAGAAACGCGTGTTGAAGGTTACAAAATCTAAAAAAGAGTTAAAAATACATAAATTACTTTCATTACAGATGGAAGTGGTGGAGGAGCCAGAAACTCAAAATAAAATTGAAAACAAAGAGAAGAAGGAGGAGGTAAAGAAAGACACAGAAGAGAAGGAAGACGCGACGTCGTCGATGAAACATGTAAGTAAAAGCGTTGATTTTGCACGAATGCTTTTGGTTTTTTATATTAATGATTCATTATTATATTTCAGATTAAAAAAATGATAAAGCGGCTAATAAATCGGTGGATGGGATTGGCGGGTCGGCAGAGGTTACATTGTAGTTACGCAAACAAATCTTTATGCCCAACAAATAATGAGCGATGGGGGAAGAAGGAAGATAGATGATGGTTGGTTTCCAGTCACCAAGAATGAGATGTTGGCTTATTATGCGTTGTGTATTTTGATGACGCAAGTCAAAAAATCTAATATACAAATGCATTGGTCTAAGCGGGAAGTGATAGGAACTCCTATATTTGGTAAAGTAATGCCATTCAAAAGATTCACTCAAATATCACGGTGCTTGCATTTCGCAAACAATGTAACGGACCACAGCAACGACCGCCTTCACAAGATAAGACCAATTATTAATTATTGGAACCACAAATTTAGTAAGATTTACACACTAGATCAAAATATAAGTATTGATGAATCGTTAATGCGATATAGGGGCCGCTTAGCATACAAACAATTTAACCCATCCAAACGAGCCAGGTTTGGAATAAAAATATATAAGCTATGTGAAGCAAAAACTGGATTCTGCAGCAAATTTAAAATATATATTGGCCAAGATAAGATTAACACAAATGACAGTGCATCAGAAAATGTTGTGATGGAATTGGCAGAATCGGTAGTAAATAAAGGATACACATTGTGTGTTGACAATTGGTATTCCTCACCCGCTCTCTTTCTAAGATTGCATAAACTAGAGACAAATGTTATCGGCACCGTGCGTAATACCAGGAAAAATATGCCGAAAGATCTTGTAACAAAGAAATTAAAACCAGGAGAATATCTATACAGAACGTGCAATGGGTTGTTAGTTTTAAGATGGAAAGACAAACGTGATGTTTATATGTTGACAACGAAACACGCATCTGTAGAATTGACCGAGGTGAGGGACAACAACCCAATTGCGTGATTGAATACAATAAAGGAATGGGTGGAATTGACCTCAATCACCAAATGTTGGCATGTTTCTGTTGGATATTTGCTATTGATAGTAAATATCAGATATCAAGCTACGGCAAAATTGCCTCAACGTTCTTAGAAATGGCTTACTAATAAAGATAGTAAGAGAACCAGATGGGCCTGTACTTGGCGAGTCAAAAGAGCCTGGGTTGTAAAATGAGACGATGCGCATTCGTAGGTATAAGTGGACCCCAGTTCTTCTGGGTGTTTCATTCAGTTCTAGAGAGCATTTCATAGAGAAAGGACATTCCTTCAGAGCTAGTTTAAATACACGTATTGAGAAAAATATAATAGATATTTTATTTAACACACCATTTCCAAGAGTTTCCCCATTATGAGGAAATATCTCAAGGGCTATAAGAAACTCTTTTTTTTACATATCTGACATGGCCCTATTTAATACATACATTATAAAAAAACATTTACAAGATTCAGGAAGACAATCATACGTGAATTACAGAATAGATATAGCCGAAGCAATTTTAAAATATATACAGCTGCCTGATTACAGAAGAGGCTTGACATCTGCAAGAAATGAAACACCAATGCGCTTACAGGCAACAATATTGGGCTCATTTTGCAAAACACATTGATCCAACTCCTGCAAAGCAACACCCAACTAGAATATGTAAAGTGTGTTACAAATATGCAGAATTCATATGCGATATGCAGAAGAAAAATTGTTCCAACAACCAAGCACTGAACACGCTCGAATGAGGAGATGGAAACCCACAACTTCCCAAGAAATTAGCAAATTTATTGGACTGTTGCTTTGGATGGGTCTAGTACACACGCGACTCACTAAATGTTGGTCAAGGGACCCTATTTACAATTTTCCGTTTCCGCGTAGCAGAATGTGTCGTAATGGATTTGAATTATTATTATCAAATATGCACTTTCAAAACAACGAAACCATAGATCACAATAAGAGACTTGGAAAAGTTTTACCACTTGTACACATACTGATAGACAAATCTGGCAGACCTAGTAGAACACACGAGAAAAGGGCAAGTGGGGGAAGTGACGGTAGGGAAAATGAAAATATGGACCATAACCTATGCAGATGACATAGTGTTGCTGGCAAGAAAAGGAGAACGAACCTGCGGGAATCCACATACAACAAAGTATCGCTTGGAATACGGCCAAACAGTCGCTCGAATGGTTGACGCTGAACCTGATCTTTGGAAGCAAATTTTGATGACCGACGAGGCCCATTTCACACTCTCTGGCGCCGTTAACAAGCAAAATTGCCGCATTTGGGGAACGGAGAATCCACACGAGATCCATGAAACACCATTGCATGACCAAAAAGTGACTGCTTGGGCCGGCGTTTGCGCCAAAACCATCATTGGGCCATTTTTCTTCAGAGAAGGCGAAACAGTCGATGGGAATCGATATCGGTGGATGTTGGCTCATTATGTGTGCCCACAAATGTGTGAAAAAGGTCTGGACGGTTACTGGTTTCAACAAGACGGTGCGCCATGCCACACTGCAAATCAAACAATGCAGTTTCTGCAACGAAAATTCCCTGGACGTGTGGTGTCCAAAAATGGCGACATTGACTGGCCACCCAGATCTCCAGATTTGACCCCTCCGTACTTCTTTTTGTGGGGTTATTTGAAAAGCAAAGTGTACGCCAGCAAGCCTCAGACCATTGACGAGCTCAAGGCAAACATTGGTGCCGAAATCATCGGTATACCGCCCGAGATGCTCGAAAAAGTGATGGAAAACGCAGCAAAAAGGGCACATTTTGCTTTGGCCAATAAAGGCGGCCACTTGATTGATGTTGTATTCAAAAACTAGTCCAAATAAATTGTACAGGACCAAATTAAATAAAAATACCTCATATATGGAAATCGGTTGTTTTTTTTTATAGTTATTCAATAATCACATACCGACACAAAAGATGGCGCACCCTGTACTTAAACCACACTCATATTGGAAAAATATCTTTTGGGCTGATGAATCCATGATTAGACTGAATTACAGCCATGGTCGACTGTATGTCTGGAGGGTACGAGACGAATTATCATCCTTCCCATGTGCTAAGCCCACATTCAAATCTATGGAACAGGGTATTATGGTGTGGGGATGCGTATCCTATTCTGGAATGGGCAAAATTGTTATTTTAAATGGAAATGTAAATTCTCAAGTTTATCTAAACTTAATGAAAGATGTAATAATCCCAGAAGGAAAACGACTGGTAAGGGGCGATTTTATCCTTCAACAGGATAATGCTCCTATGCACAAGGCCAAAATTGTTATGGAACATTTACAAGAAAATGCAATAAACATTTTGGAATGGCCTCCACAAAGACTGGAGCTTTCTTATTCGAAATATGGGGGTGGAGTGGGGAAGAGGTGTTGGACGGGTGATGATGGGCAAGGAAAAGAAAGGAAATAATAGACTTAGGGAGGAGAAGGGCCGCAGAGGGGGCAGGAATAGGTGAGCGGAACGAGGAGGGAGGAGAGGGAATAATAAGAGCGGTAAAAGAAAAAGAAGGGGAGGAAAGAAGAAAGAAACTGCGGGAATCCAAATACAACAAAGTATACAGGGAAATATGCGAGGAACAAAAGCCCACATATTTAGAAGTACGAAAGAAGAACAGAGACAGGAGATTACTGGCGAGATATAGGTGCGGAAACGAAGTGAGAGCAAGGGAACACTGGAAGGAGGCCGAGGAAAGGAAGTGTAGGATCTGCGGGGAGAATGAAGAGTCACTACATCATGTACTGGAGGAGTGCGAGTGGGGAGAGAGGGATGGAGGTGTCAAACAGAATAGAAAGGGAGAGGGCGGGGGCGAGACAAGTGGAGAGCCAAGGGCCAACAGACACCAAAGGACAAAACCAAAGATAATGTTTAAGTATGTATAAGAGTGCTAGATATAATTTTATAAGACTATAAGACTACGTAGAAGGGAGGCGGAAGTTCGTCCAAAGCCGAAAGGCACAGATTAAATAAAGAATTAGAAAAAATAGTTATAAGTGTAAATAAATATGTTATATCATATGAAACTGTAAAGTAAGGTAAGGAATAACGGAACTACCTGTAATCCGTAAGGGAAATCAATAAAATATTATTACACTAACATATCCTCACACTTACTTCATCCCTCACGATCAGTCCGTCAAAAGCAATTGAGTTCAATCATTAGTCAAAACAATCAAACGCCACGCGTCAAGTCGAATGAACCCGGGAACCGCCGTGCGATTATTTACGATAGTAAGAAATAGTTTTATGCCTCAGCAATGCAAACATTCATACGACAGTTAATCAATATTTAACTAAAGAAATTCCCTTTGCATTGCTTGGGCTCCACTACCTTACAATTTGAATGTAGCGTGGGTTAGTTCACGCAGTGCTCGGTAGACGGGGTAAGTGGAACAGTGAAAACAGTCAGAAGACGCAGCAGGTAGATGATGGATTTATGCATTTAGTTATCGATGATTTACTGCACAAATATTCCCTGAAATTTGAATTTCTTTTATGAAATTTGAGCTTGTATGTGCAACACATAGTTACTGTTTCTTTATGCTGCATAAAATCACATTTCTAACTGGTCACGTTGCAGAATAATGGCACTTTGTTTTTAAAAATGAAGACGATGTATAATTTACAACTAAGGAACTATTCTTATTATTAACTCTAATTCTAATGTTGTTCTATTACTGAATGATCTTACCACCTTCTACAGACAGTGCGATGCTGCTTCGCGTACAACGCCGCGGCAACGCGGTTGAGCCAGATCTCGGTTAGGGCTTCCTCACGAGGCAGCTTCGCATTGTCTTTACATAGCTTTGTACGAACAATAAATATTCGGCGTTGTTTCCGCTCCTTGTGTATGTACAACTGTTGTGATTAGCATTTTGCTCGGAACAAAAGTGCTACTGATTTGGTTGGTCACTACGGTCGATCCAGGTCAATTTGATCGGTTCAGCGATATCTTCGTTTACGTAAAGCAGGGTTTCCCAAACTATTTTCCGTGTATAATAAACTATATTAATACATAGATGTTCCGTGAAAACCTGGGATGGTTTACACGGAAGTGTATATATTATAGAGAAATGATATAATACTTATTATGCTGCAACGAAGCCAAAGTTCAAGAACAGGCTCGACGACACACCAGATATAAGAATTCAACTTTGTAATATTGCGCCTGATATCAAGAAAATTTGCAGTTCAAGGACACAACTTCGTCAAAGTCATTAAGAATTTTTTTCTATTTTAAGTGCCATGTTTTAAAATTTAAATAATTATTAAATAAATAATGAATGTTATTTCCCACTTTTCAAATTTTATTGATTATGTGGTATTACGAACCCTACAAAATAAACAAGGTGTTCCGTTAAAATTTCGGGATTTACGAAGTGTTCCGTTGAAGGAAAAGTTTGGGAAACCCTGATGTAAAGGAAGTTTGGCTTTGACAGGTGCATTTTAGCTGCAGTAAATCAATTTCTAATTATGCCAATCCACTTAATGGTAACAACTTTCCCTACCTAAAGACTGAAGTCCATCGAACATATTCATTTGTGCTTTTTCTCCTTGCCTTTCTTTTTCTTTTTTCTTCTTCTTTCGTCTTCTTTTCTTCTTCTATCTGTCTCCTCTCCCTTTTTCTTCTTTTCTTCATTTTTACCTACCCCTTTTCTTTTTTATCTTTTTTCATCTTTATTCCTCCTTCCTACTTTTCTTTTTTATCTTTTTCATCTTTATTCCTCCTCCCTACTTTTCTTTTTTATCTTTTTTCATCTTTATTCCTCCTCCCTACTTTTCTTTTTTATCTTTTTTCATGTTTATTCCTCCTCCCTACTTTTCTTTTTTATCTTTTTTCATGTTTATTCCTCCTTCCTACTTTTCTTTTTTATCTTTTTTCATGTTTATTCCTCCTTCCTACTTTTCTTTTTTATCTTTTTTCATGTTTATTCCTCCTTCCTACTTTTCTTTTTTATCTTTTTTCATGTTTATTCCTCCTTCCTACTTTTCTTTTTTATCTTTTGTCATGTTTATTCCTCCTTCCTACTTTTCTTTTTACGTAATTTTTCTTTTTCTTTTCTTATTCTGCTTTGCTTCTCTTCCTTTTTCTCGTTTTCTTCTTCTTTTTTCTTATTTGCTCTTTCTTTTCCTCTTTTTTGGTTTCTGTTCTTTCTTTTTTTCTTTTTGGTTTTTTGTTCTTTCCTTTTTTTCTTTTTGGTTTTTTGTTCTTTCCTTTTTTTCTTTTTGGTTTTTTGTTCTTTCCTTTTTTTCTTTTTGGTTTTTTGTTCTTTCTTTCTTTTCTTCTCTGTTTTTTGTTCTTTCTTTTTTTTCTTTTTGGTTTTCTGTTCTCTTTTTTTCTTTTTGTTTTTTGTGCTATCTTTTTTTTCTTTTCTGTTTTTTGTTCTTTCTTTTTTTTCTTCTCCGTTTTCTGTTCTTTCTTTTTTTTCTTCTCTGTTTTTTGTTCTTTCTTTTTTTCTTCTCTGTTTTCTGTTCTTTCTTTTTTTTCTTCTCTGTTGTTTCTTCTCTCTTTTTTGCTTTCTGTTCTTTCTTTTTTTCTTTTTGGTTTTTTGGTCTTTCCTTTTTTTCTTTTTGGTTTTTTGTTCTTTCTTTTTTTTCTTCTCTGTTTTTTCTTCTCTCTTTTTTGGTTTCTGTTCTTTCTTTTTTTCTTTTTGGTTTTTTGTTCTTTCCTTTTTTTTCTTTTTGGTTTTTTGTTCTTTCTTTCTTTTCTTCTCTGTTTTTTGTTCTTTCTTTTTTTTCTTTTTGGTTTTCTGTTCTCTTTTTTTCTTTTTGTTTTTTGTGCTATCTTTTTTTTCTTCTCTGTTTTTTGTTCTTTCTTTTTTTTTCTTCTCCGTTTTCTGTTCTTTCTTTTTTTTCTTCTCTGTTTTTTCTTCTCTCTTTTTTGCTTTCTGTTCTTTCTTTTTTTCTTTTTGGTTTTTTGTTCTTTCCTTTTTTCTTTTTGGTTTTTTGTTCTTCCTTTCTTTTCTTCTCTGTTTTTTGTTCTTTCTTTTTTTTCTTCTCCGTTTTCTGTTCTTTCTTTTTTTTCTTCTCTGTTTTTTCTTCTCTCTTTTTTGCTTTCTGTTCTTTCTTTTTTTCTTTTTGGTTTTTTGTTCTTTCCTTTTTTCTTTTTGGTTTTTTGTTCTTCCTTTCTTTTCTTCTCTGTTTTTTGTTCTTTCCTTTTTTTCTTCTCCGTTTTCTGTTCTTTCTTTTTTTTCTTCTCTGTTTTTTGTTCTTTCTTTTTTTTCTTTTTGGTTTTTTTTTCTTTCTTTTTTTTCTTCTCTGTTTTTTGATCATTCCGTTTTTTCTTTTTTGTTTCTTGTTCTTTATTTTTTTCTTTCTTGTTTTTTGTCCTTTCTTTTTTTTTCTTTTTTATGTTCTTCATCTTTTTTTCACCATCTTCCTCTCAATCAAGCAGAACATTAAATCCGTGTACGAGATAATCAACTTCTTCATGTTTTGTACAATATTATGCATTTTCAACAAGTATTAATTCATTCATGACACATACCGACGTACTTACATGGAGTGAAAAGATAGAACGTTTGACAGGACATACAAAATTTCAAACAATTATACGGTATTTCGAATATTTGACATTTATATAAAATATAGATTATTATTTTAGATCAATCTGTATAATTTAAACACTGCAATATTTGTTTATCCATTTCGTACCATATCTTTTGATGTTATTTAACGAAAGTATTACATATTTTCTTCATTTATTGAAACATGATATTGCTTTAGTAACTTTAATTCTGGTATCTCGTGTATGTTGTGAGCGATATATTTCTTGCTATTGTGTTCTCTACACCCTATCTATTTTTCTGCCATCGTAGATGTTAATTTTGTTTCTCCAGTCGATGCTCTACATTTTGGATTTATCGTTAAACTTGAAGTTTCCTCACCTTGTAGTATTTCGATTTGTTTATTCGTAACACAGAATATTTAGAGTGTCTTATTTATAGAAAATCTTTTATAAATCTTATATAAACTAATATATTTAGCGCTGATTTCCTCTGCCCGTTACTCATACAAATCTATAGAAACCTCACTATCAGAATAACATTCTTCTTTTCCTTACTCACGATCACGTATGCACGATTCGTGGCCTGCAATGCACGATTCCTTTTCTTCCTTGAGGCGTTCAATTTCTTCTTCATTACTGCAACATTCTTTATTATTATTATTGTGGATTAATTTTCTTCTTGCAATGTTGAGTACAAAAACTTTATCAACTTTACTATCTCTTCTAATATATAATTTTGTTTTATTCGCAACTCTTTTGGGCTTTATCCTGGGAGTATAGTCATCATATGATGACTACCATGCGGATCAAAAAATTCTCGCTTTATATTTTCCTCTGTGGATAATAACAGTTTTCTTTAGTGTTCCGTCTAATGAACTACGACCTGCGAGTTGTATTGATTTACGAAATTTTCGAAGTATTCGACGTGTTGTTGATAAGATTTGTTCACCATCGCAAAACTCTTGCATTATGTCTTCGGGATTTATGTATTTGCCCCTTGTCCACGATGGATGATACCACTTGTATCTTGACCTGGCGAAGGACGTGGAACATAGATCCCCAATTTCTTAATACAAAAATCCTTCGAATGAATACGGGGTGGGGCGCCAAAATCCGGACAAAATTCAATTTGAATTTCTCGCCGTTCTGTACTTCTTGTAGAGATCGCAATTGGCGTCCAAATAGCTTGACGCGTGTACCAAACAGTCATAACCGTGAAGCCGTGGATGGAAACTGTGTCGTCTGAAAAGCCGTATGTTTTCCAGCAGAACGACGCGCCCGCTCACACAAGTCATTTGGTTCAAAATTGGTTGTCCGACAACGTCGACATGTTTTGGTCCAAAGAATTCTGGCCTTCCAACAGCCCGGATTTCAATCCTTTAGACTTTGTATGGAGCGTGGTTGAAAGGGTCACCAACAAGTCCAGACATCCAAACGTGGCACCACTGAGAGCCGTTATTGAAGCGGCATTCGCCGATATGGACCGTGACGCATTAGAACGGGCCTGGATATATTGAGTAAATGTGTTCTCTAAGACCTTACAAACAATTTAGTAAACAAAAATTTGTAAACTTATCCGTGTTTGCTATAAAAATTATGTTTGAAAATAATCTTCCATTTGTCCGGTTTTGGCGCCGCAGCCTGTATAGTCAGTCGCCCTTGAATTTTCTTTTATAGCAGGATATTTTGAATCAAGGGACTCAATTTCCTTTCTGTTTTTAAGTTACTTCTTATATTACTTCTTATGCCGATGAAACGTATCCAGTGGATCTTCCTCCTGCACAAACAATAAGAAACCTTTCTATCTGTCTGCGAGGATAAATATTCCCTTAGTATTAATTATGCCTTCTTCTTCTGTTATCACTGGATCTCAAGTTTTTCCTTCCGATCTTGGATATTCCTCATAAGTGAGAACACTTCTGGTAAGTAATGATCAAATTTTATTAGTACATCGCTTCGTTCTTCCATTATATTAATTCTTCATAGTGCATCCACATAGGTATTTTCCTTTCCTTTTTCTATATATTATTTTGTGCTCGTATTCTTCCAATTATAATCCTCATTGCATCGGCCGGCCTGTTGAGTCTCACGTTTGGAGAGTCTTCTACATGTAGATTCCACATAGATGTGGTTTAAACTGTTTTGTATCCCATTCTATAATTTCGTTTGCGAATAATTCTGAATAATTGGTTTCTGTGCTATCTAGCATACGCGATGCAAATGGTTTAAGATTATTTTTTCTTATTTCAAAGGACATTAAAATTTTCTCGCGGCAAATAAGTAATTGCTGGGTACGAAAGAGATATTTTGTCTATTAGATCTGCACACAAATTTTGTACGTCCTCTCTTTCTACATATTACGCAATGTAAAGTAAAATTATCGCATTTCATTTCTACAATTAATTACTGATCGCTGGTAACTTTTAAGCGGTTCAGCGAATCCTTTTCTGTTGAACATATCTAGTTCTAATTTTTCGCGCTGCTCCAGTTCGGATTGCTGATAGTTTTATAGTCACACGCGTGGCGGATACCGGATTACAAAAAGAAATTAATGTTTTGTAATAGCTCGCAGCACATTGTTCTAAATGTATACAAAAATTTTAATAAAAATACATTTATAATAAAATCGAATAAGAGGACTTGGTGAGATGGCGTATGAGTCTAAACAGCGTGTGGAAACGAAGAGTGTAGAAAAGCGAATTTAATAGAAATAAGGACAGAAATTGAGGTACGGGAAAGGGTGCCAGAAAAGTCAAACAGTATAGCGTAGAGAGAAATAAAGGATAGCTGGGCAAAGGATTCGGTCTGGACCTCGACACTCAAGATCTCAACGACCACAACGACCACTACCTGACCACGTCAAGGGCTACCATTCAAACAAGTCAAAGCTTGCTACAAACGCCTCAAATGTGGACACAATGCCAAGTTATGGAGAGGACAAGAAAGACACAGGATACGTGGGCAAAACGACCACACGAGGCAATCCTGCCCCCCCCCCCCCCCCAAGCAAGCTCGAAAATGTCTTCACTGCAAAGAAAATTACCTAACGCTAAGCTGTACGTGTCCGAAATGCTCAGGGCCTAGGGGTACTGTGAATGATAAGCAGGTTTCTGGCACAGTGCAATATTTTAATTGAAGCTAGGTAAGATATTAGACAATACACCTGGCAAGATATTAGACAATAAAACTTCGGTTTCGCGACCGAACAGGGGTTGAATTTTGTAAACCATTACAAGTGAGAAATTCGCGTTATTTTCAAATATGAGTTCCGTCGTCGAATTAATGCATGCAGACAACTTGAAATGTCATCGAAGTGTTTGACGATAAAATCGCCACAACGAAACAAATAGTTACAATAATTATACATTATAATTATTAACACCCGCGATGAGTCACTACGGGTCGAAAATATATGAACAACACGACCAAAGGGTACAGCCAAAACTGTAACAAGCGGCGAGCAATAAAATCTGTACAAATTGAGCTGTCCAAAGTGTGTCTTTCCAACCCGTCTGTGCATGACCCGCCTGAATCAGTTTTGAAACTGTTATGTCCCATTGAGGAATTGTATGTTCGCGGTCAGGGAGCAGCCATAAGTGCGTCGCGTGTCTCTTCGATACAGCGACAGAACAAAGACTTTTATATGGTATGTATGTATCAATGTAAATACATATCCAACATATACCTTATGCAAATGAAATATTCTCTCACCTCAGTGTGACAGCAAGTCTCTCTTCTGCGGAAATGCACTGACCGAAATGAAATATTCCCTCAGATACAGAAGAGAGAAGTGGAAACGATACAACTGTGGAAGACACAATTGTGGGAGCCACAGTTCTGATAAACCTATGATTTCTGAAATATGGGACCGATTTACTGAAAATAACCAAAATTGTTATAAACCAGGTGCATATATTACTGTTGATGAGCAGTTGTCTCCAACCAAGGCTAGGTGTAGATTTACACAGCATATACCAAACAAACCAGATAATTTTGGAATAAAATTCTGGTTAGCATCTGTCGTCAATGGCAAGTATATAATAAATGGATTTCCCTATTTGGGAAAGGATGAGAGAAGAGAACATTCAATTCCACTTGGAGAGTTCGTTGTTCTCAAGCTGATGGAACCATTGCAAACGAAATAAAAAAGTGCTTCTACTAAGTTCCATGCACAACTCTATAGAAATAGAAAAAAGTGACAAGCGTATGCCGGACACGACTAGATTTTATAATAGTACAAAATCTGGTGTGGACATGACGGACCAAATAGCAAGGAAATATAGTGTGAAATCGAAATCTTGTAGGTGGCCCCACCAAGTGTTTTTCAATATTCTGGACCTAGCTGGAATAAATGCCTGGGTTTTGTATAAAGAAACAACGGGAGAAAAAATTTCAAGGCAGGAATTTTTATTCCAGTTAGCTATAGAACGTGGTGCTGCGTATCAAGAAACGCGGGGAAAGAAAATGTTCCAAAATCATCCACAAGTTCAGACTCACATGTACGAAAAACTTGTCAAGTCAAATATTGTAAAGATTACGAAACTACGGAAAAAGGCAACAGAGTTCTGAGGCAGGATAATAAAGAGCTGAGGCAGGGATGAGTGGAAGAGGTGGGATGAGACATGGGAAAGGGAACGGAAGGAAATGAGAGGTAGGATAGAACTACTGGAGGCCAAGAAGGATCAGGCTGAGAAGCTGGCAGGAAGACTGGAGCGGCTAGAAGAAGGGAAGGAAGGGGCAAGAGATAAAGGAGAGAAAACAAATAATATCACACTATGGGCAGAAGGTCTACCGTGTACCAGGTGTACCGGTTAGTATTTCTTAATTTCTCGACTGAATGGCACTGGACGCTAGGGCGTTTTCACAGTTAAACTCTCATGTTATTTTGTTGCTATGGCAATACCTTTCAAAACGCCATCCTAACCCCATCCCAACAATGTCCTAACGCAATACGCTTGTGTGCGTTGGTTCAGACGATTCAAAAGTGGTGATTTCGACTTGAAAGACAAAGAACGCCCGGGCCAGCCGAAAACATTTGAAGACGCCGAAATTGCAAGCACTGTTGGCCGAAGACGATACCCAAACTCAACAACAAATGGCAGAGACGTTGAATGGTGCTCAACAAACCATTTCTGATCGTCTGCATGCCATGGGAAAGATTCTGAAGGCAGGTAAATGGGTAAATGGGTACCACATCATCTCAACGACAGATAAATGGAAAAGCAAAAAACGGTGAGCGAAGTTTTGCTTTCTCGGCATCAAAGAAAGTCTTTCTTTCATCGGATCGTGACTGACGATGAAAAATGGATCTACTTTGAGAACCCAAAACGCAAAAAGTCATGGGTTGACCCAGGACAACCATCAACATCGAGCCGGATCGCTTCGGAAGGAAGACAATGCTGTGCATTTGGTGGTGTCAGAAGGGTTTCGTGTATCATGAGCTTCTGGAACCACGTGAAACAGTTAATACCGATCGCTACCGTCAACAAATGATCAATTTGAACCATGCATTCATCGAAAAGCGCCCAGATTGTGCTAGAAGACACGGAAAAGTGATGTTGCAACACGACAACGGCCCATCACACACAGCGAAAACGGTCAAAGAGTCTCAAAACTCTTGCCCCACCCGCCATACTCACCAGACTTTGCCCCTTCGGACTACCACTTGTTTTCATCGATGGCTCTCACACTTTCCCAGGAACACTTCAACAATTACGACCGGCCAAGCTCGGTGAACCTCTAAATCAGGGCTCGGAATTAAGTGAACTTTGGGGCCGATTTTCAGAGGTGCGTAGCATATGAACTAGTGATGGGCACCATCGACTAATTTAAACTGTCGACTAATTACTATTTAGTAACGATATACTATCGACTATTTAGTCGATAGTTTTTAGTCGGCTGAAATTTCGCTTATTGGTTATGTCTGGCGTCTGAACTATGTCATGAAATATTGGTGTATTTACTTTTTGTAAATTTATTAGTTCATAATTAGAATTTCAGAAATATAAAAGGTTAATAAGTTTCTTTTTTAACAGTTACTAATATTTCAATTTGTCATAAACTATTTTATTTTGGCACTTAGAAATTGACTGTTCTAAATTTTTTGTGAGAATCAATTAGGTTATATATAATATGTTATTCCGTTCTTGAAAATATCCTTTAAAATCAACTAGACAGGTATTTAACACGACGCCATTAATTAATGTTTTATGCATCAAAATTTAAATCGCTTGTTTCTTTTTCCTAGGGTACATATAAATATTGCTATATTAGGAATGTAAGGAACTTGTCGATATATTTTCATAATTTTGTTCATTACTTAATAATGTTGTAATTTCAGAATTTAAGGACTCTATAGCTGATTGGGCATTTATTTCATGTTGAAAAGTATTAACGTTAATAATAAACATATTATTAATTATTTTTATAATGAACAATAAAATGTAAGACAAATAAATATAAAATATATAAAACTTCTTAACGAACTAATGAATGACTGTTATAAACCCACCCCTGGTTCCCGTATTGATTAGATTTTTAGATGTTTACATTTTCAAGTGACAGAGCCGAATTCTGAAATTGTATAGTATATACGTTACAATCGACTCCTCTTCTTTCTTAATGATACTTAAAATTTCTTATTTCTTATTAATGTAAAAGGGAGAACGAAAGTATTCGTGAAAAAGTTTGAAGGATTAGTTTACCAGATATTTGGGAAAATTACATAATATCTTTAATAAAAATTAAAGTACTGCATCTTATAAATATCAGTAAGTAGTATACTTGTTGAAAATGTTATTAAACTCGGTTAATATTGCTTTGAGTTTCAAATAATTAAAAGGTTTGCATTAGTTTGCGTTATGCATAATTGAGTTTGCATATGCTTAATGAATTAATTATTCAATTCCGCTATCAAAGGCATATATCTGATAGTGAATCTTGAACCTCATGATCAAATCTATTCAAAACCCCCGCAACTTAAATTCAGTTTATCGGTAGATTCTCCAACATATGGCATATATGTATACATATTCAGTAAATAGCTCGATTGTCCAAAGTCCAAACGACTAAATCAGTCGTTAACACTAGATTTACGGACAAATTTGAACACATACTTTTACTGACTTCCCTCAGATTAACTATTGCCAATATATATGCGCGTTTTCTTCAAAAAATTAATTCACCTAATTCAGAAATGAAATACGATTAATTTAATTCCATAATATTAACGGACCATCATTAATTTCTGTCTTTCGAATTCTGAAGTGCGTCAAATTGACGCGTTCCGTAAACCTGGTGTTAAGACCTTGATGGTTTAAGCCAGGCCTAGGATTTAAGTGATCTTTCGGGCCGATTTTCAGAGGCAACGCCCCCTTTATCCCGTCGCACGTCTTGGTCCCTGGGACCGCCAAGCGGCTCGAAGCTCATCAGGCGCGTAGCATATGAACAGAGGTCCATGGGACATGGGACGATGTGGAATCCTGATTCCACGTTGGTCTCTTGACTAGTGCGGACGTAACCAACACAAGGTTCAAAAATCGTGTGTACCCGTGTGTACTCTGTGACACAAACCTCCTGACGGAACATCAGTGCTAAAATAAATCAGTGCTAAAAACTCTGTGGCCCACCGACCCAGGGATGATCACCACGCTCCCCTCTGCCACATGGAGGAGAACTATCCGTACCGCAAAGTGTAGGAAGGTCCTACAGATTGCAAAATCAACGCTGGCCGTCAGAAGCCTACAAGACAGCCTCCCGGCGGTCGTTAAGAGGACCAAACCAACACTCCAATGTGAAGCTGCACCGCCCACATCACATCCAGCCGTACAGGTAGTATAGCTCCTGAATCTCCTGCATCTCCCCACACCCCCGAAAAAACCACCACCACGATGGCGGCCTCACTGGCCCCCGAAAAAAAAGTTAAACTGACACTAAGTGCCACCCCCCTCCCCCCTCTCCTGGCAAAAAATTCTAGCAGCTCCAAGGAAACGCAAATGGAGGTCCAAACCAGTGTCCCCACCTCAAATAAATTTAACCCCCTTAGCTTTTTCACAGACGCACGCGCCGAAAATCTCCCCCTGCAAGCCCCTGCATCTCCTCGCAAGCGAGCAATTAACCCCCCACTCGAAGAAAAAAAAGGTAACGCGACCCCACGCGAAGGCATCACGTCCGCCCCCAATCTATGTTCCCAATTTCGATGGGAAAATCAGCCCTTTCTCCAAATCTCTCCAGGCCCAATACGGAGACAACTTCAAGCTAAAATTCCTGGGAAAAAAGGTCCGAGTACATTTCAACAGTGTGAAAGACTTCTCGCACTTCAAATCCAAGCTCCAAGAGAGCAACAGGGAGTACCACACATTCACCCTAAACTCCGAAAAAACCCTTGCTCTGACCCTGAAAGGATTACCCCTCATGTCTCAAAGCCCGCGCGGACCACTACAATCTCAAGGCATCACTGCACAGGGTCAAGCTCATTAGCAACCGAAGGTGTGATTGCGGAGCACCGGAACAAGACTTAAACCACGTAATTTGGCAATGCCCCGGGTCGGCTTCTCCCCTCCCACAGCTTATTAAAAACCTAGGACGCCGAGGGTGGCAACTCCCCCTCAGCGTCGATATATTTTTAGTAACTCCTCGAATCTGCGAACTGCGTTTGATTAGCAGATTCCTAGAACAATGACCCTCCACCACTGATGAAAATCATATCGAAACACTGACCAAGGATCACCCACGCGGAGCGACACGTGAATTAGCAAAAATGTTAAAAATATCAAAAGCCACCGTCCAAGAGCATTTGATGAAGCTTACCTACGTAAACCGTTTTAATGTATGGTTTCCCCGCGATTTAACGGAAGAAAATCTGATGGATCGCATTTCCATCTGCGACTCAACCAATAAACGCAACGAGGGGACACTTCGAGAGTCCAACTCTGTTCAATGTGTTTCTCTCGGATTTGGAAGAAGAAATGAAGAAAGTACAGGGAGGAGGGGTAGAAGTAGGCACAGAGTCTGCGTCGGCCAAAATCGAGAGCCAAAATCGGAAAGTGGAATGACGAGTTTTTCTAAATTACGTTCGTAAAGTTCAACCGCATTTCTCTCAGAACCGTGTTTTTCAAAACGGTGTAAATAAAAAAATACTAGTAATTGGCACTAGTGGCAATAGCTAATAAAGCAATAAGTTTCAATACATGTATAGATAAAATTCACTATTTTCTGCAGAGTATAAACACATTTAATTGGTTTTTCATTCCCATTTTAGTATATAATAGTTGACGTATGGGTATTGACGTAGGACTATACAAAACATAATGTAATCTCCTACCTTGTATCTCTGTACTTTTTTAAGTGCTCCTTATGCTTCCAAAGATATTGTATGTACATATCCCCATAAGGCATTGGATCGGGCGACACTCTTGATTTGAATCTCCAGTGTCTCATAATTCTCATTATCGAACTTTACAATTTGTTACGTGTTTACAGCACGCATCATTTCTCTGCACCACTTGCCTTATACTACAGCGATGACCAAGAACCATGATATACACACCGAAAATTGTCCAAAGAACTTACTGTTACGATAAATTGAATCACGACCGACCACTACAGCTTAGCTGCCTCCCTTACTCGAATTAATATCATGAGCAATCCCAAATATGAATGCAATCAGGAATGTTAAGATATAAATCATGTAACGTGGCAATGTAAACTCTACGATCCCCAAGAAGTAAGTTTAACCAAAAACATTCAAATAATACAGCGGCACCAACCTCTTAGTATCGAAGCACTAATTGCTAAGCCAAAGGTCAAAGAATGAACCTAATAAAGAATACAACCTAAGTATATAAAAATATGTATTATTTATAATGCCCATATGTATATAAAATATCCCTGTAAGCTGAAATAAACTTCCATTGCAGTTTGAAATGTTCAATGGAAAATGAAATGTGTAGAATGTACTTTTGATGTAATGTAATGTACTTTTATAAGCCAGACATAAGAAACAGTTGTTAAATGTTATGGTACATATATGAGGCCAACAAATAGAAACACGAGTTAGATTCCTTTTTGCAAACATAAGGAGAAACTTAATTCAATCGTATTGCATGAATGGTACAATTGAAATTGATCGCGTAGATCAAATGTTGGCTTGTTTTCTTGTTATGGGAAAATTTATGTAAGAACTTCGACAATTTTTCTTATATGCTTAGCTTCTACTTTTTAAGAATGTAAAACATGCAAACTTTCACATATCATATAATCGTATTGTTTCAAAAGGTATCACATGATTGACGATTGCAAGTTTCATGCCAGTTTTTTATAACTATCAATAATTTAAAATGAGCATTTTTGTAAAACCTTATGAACCCTTCATGTACAAGTCTGACTCGGGTATAACAAACTCGGGCAGCAATAGATATGCCTTTAGGAGAGATCTGTTCAATCTGGGTGGTAACGTAAGCAATGTGCATACTGTTGTCAGATAGCAGAACCGTGTTTTACAGATGTAAAGGAACAAGACGTTATTGCAAAAACTACAACGCTGAACTATGCGTTGTTCCATGCTTTAAGTTATGTCGTACGGACTTAAGTTATTAACTGTCAATTATTTACACCAATAAAGAATTCTATTTTTTATACATATGAACAAAACTATATTCTTTCACATCATCCACCACCATTTTCACTTTACAAAGCTTAAAACTTAAGATACATCGTTATAATTAACAAAAAACACATTGTTACGTAGCCAAGAAACAAATCCGATAAAAAAAACTGATCATTTTATGGCGGGTTAGATTGAAAAAAACCGTGTTCGCTAAAGGATTAATATACTGCTTATTACTTTACCAGTAATTCTTCCTTCGATCATATTATCAAATTCAGCTACAAAAATACATTTGTAGCATTTATATAATCAATACCATTCGTATCCACGCGATCTGCACAATGTCAAGCGTATGAGGGATTTTACCGCCGAGTAGGTCAGGCGCATGTTACGATTTAAATCATAGAGGAAGCGGTTAGGTACACGTGACTAACCTAACCTCACTTTATCTCTTAATATTTTATTTACTTACGCTCTGGACCGGTAACCTGTTGCGAAGCGTTGCCAGCAGTGACAGTAACATGAATTTTAAGTTTATAAGTAAAATATATTTAAAACTAGTATACATTAATTAGGAATAATGTAACGGACACATGTTTTGTCACAAAACGCACGCAGTTCTTGTAACAGTCCACAGATAGCCTACGCAGGATCTGCCAAACGGTGGCCCGCGGGCCACTCGTGGCCCCTTCCCCTACTTATATCTTCCACCTTCAGCGAACTGGTCGCGCGTCATATGCAGGACATACAGACAAATGACGCCCGACCACTTATGCGTATTGTGTTAGAGCCATGTTAACGTCGCATTATTTTCGCGTTTAATTGGTAGTGGGGATTCGGTAACCGTTCGAGGAGAAAAGCTTGGCAGCCCTTGGCCTACAGCAAGCTGAGCATTCAGTTGAACAGTACGCTAAAACAATTAACCCATTTGCATCCAAGCGCGGAATAATCCGCGAGACTACGACTGTCTGTTATCACCGAGCGCGGAATAATCCGCGAGCCTACGACTGCTCTTTTTACCTGTTGCGAAATATTCTTTAGTTGCGACAGACCACGTTTAACCACTTAAGGAAGCGTTTCGGTTCCATCAGTTTATTATCAGTTTAATTAAAATAATTTTATTTTATGTATAAAAGAATATTTGTTTCTCCTTTTTATAAAAAAAAATGTAAAATACGATATTTGCGATATAACACTGTGTATCAATCGTTTTAAACAGTACATTGTTAATAAACTTCATGAATAATTTTGATGCCCGTTACTGCACATACGATCGACCGTGCGCGGTGATACGAGTCAGTCGTAAGTTGAACGTCGCTGATGTTTCAACGTAGAGCGATGATGCAAATGGGTTAAGCATGCAATGGGTTAAGCGTCAAGCATCAAAGAATCTTTGGAGCTTCATATGTTCAATAATAAAAAATACGAAGTATTTTACTATTTGATTGTAAATTAATCAAACAAATGTTGTATTATGTATAATTGTAGCTATTTCAATGAATGGCCATTGAAATAAAGTATCCCTTGAAAATTGAATGACTGAAAAGATATAGTAGCACTGTTTGACACGTATCTGATTTTATAAGTTTCAATAGGCGTTTCTTATAGATTTTACTGTGTTGGATACAAATCTGCAAACCGTTTTTTTCCAGACGTGCAGTTTTTGAAAAAATAAATGATTAAAAAAAAGTGTAACTTTTAACTTTGGAACTGTTTTGTACTTTTACGGTAATAATTATTCAGTTGCTCTTTAGAAATGGTGCTGTGGAATTTCACGAATAAAATAATATAAAATATATGTAGTTATTAGATTATGGACATTTAAATATGTTTAAATAAGGCTCAAAGTGAAAAGGACACCGAAAATGTACCCATTTTGACTGATATTTTCTATTTATTTAAAAAATTAAGGGTCATGAAGAAAATCTAACTGCTTCACGCGATAGAGCGGACCCTTCTGCTAAGGAAAGCGTCAACGATAGTTACAAAATCATTGAGTACAAGCGAATTGGTTTGGCAAAACACATTTGAAAATTGACACAATTCTCTTGAATGTAGCACAACGTTTATTTTCAACACTTCTGACTCTCGCAGAGATCAATAAAAAAATGTATTTTTTAACGGACATATTCAAAGTTATACTCTGAAAAGAAATCAATCATTCTAGTGAATATATTTTGGTATGCAAGCAGAGTTTTTTATTAATACTTTTAATAGATCTACGAAATGGATTTATCGTGATTTGTAATAGAAAAAACAGTAGGGTACCGTAAGGGACTATTGTACTGAACTACTTAAGCTCCGAAGAAAATGTTTCAATTATATTTGAAAAGGTGCTAATAATCTAACACCAAATAATGAATGTAAATCTTTTCTACATTTTTTTAAATTCATTGCCTGCGATACCTTGTAAGTTTTATCAAATTAAAAATTGTCAAGGATCAGTATGTGCCGCTAATATTCATACAATTTTTCTTCCATAAATAAGGAAAATTCTAGCTACTGCAGATTATAGTACGGGTGAAATTAACTATAATTGTAATTGTGGTGATCACTGAAATAGGTGGCGCTAGTATTGAAAAACCCAAATACATTCCCCAACCTGATTCTGGAACGAAGCTCCGAAACATCCATGGTCTCCTGTTAACAGGGATATCACCTTTCATTTTTCTCATAACTCGTCGTGAACTTCTGGTGCTGTGGAATCAAGAATTCCGTTTATTTCTCCACTTTCTTCGACCCCTAGTGAGGCCATTGGCACACGTGTTCAAGTAAATAAAAATAGTACACATGTATATAGAAATACGTTGTTATGCTATCGTGTTAGGAGGCCTTAATCTAGTAACATTGTATCAATGATCGACATCATAATTGTAGCTATCGATAACGATGATAACTTAGGAGCGAAATTCGAAGTCGGATGAACATACGCGATAAATGAAGCTACATATTATTTAGTACAAGTCGTAGGTAGTCGAATAAAAAGGAAAGCCAGAGCATTCGGATCTTAGAACACTTCACTTGGAAGATTCTAAAGGCTGTTTTATTACAGCGCATAAAAAATTAGGTCTATAGAATAACGTACGAGCTCCGGAGGTAGTCGGACCCCACGATACCCTGTGCTGACCGCCTCATGTTCGACCGCTGAACAAAAGGGACCCTTCGACAGCCCCTCGACTCCTTGACGCGCTTTCTCTGACTTTCGCGCGTTTTCCCGGGTTGTTCCGCAGTTGCCGCCTCCACGCGCCCAAGGGCGAATAGGAACCCCAAAGAGATCCAACCCCATTGGAAGGGGACGATTTCGAAGGAGGACCGGGGAACTCAGGAAGAGGAACCAGGGCTGTAATGGGGAACGAAGAAAAAACGTCGCAGAAATAATTAATATAAACTCTCACTGGAGATCAACGTTAGCCTTGAACAGAGCTACTTCGGCAAATTACTTGTACAAATCAACACTATTTCTTGAAATAATCAGTATCTTTTAACTCGAGCAGTGAATAAACAGTAAATCTTTATTAAAGTATTTGGCACTTGGTCATTGTACCGATCTTGACCTATCTTAACAATTTTATGCCACGAAAAGCACGTCGCGGCGATCGATACGAATCTGATTAGGACTCGTTGGTAGGGCAAACGGTCATGGCGCGTCGTAGGTCGACTCGTCGCGTCGCCAACCGATCACGCTGCACGCAGAACGCGGCATCCAGAGGCGATTTCTGGTTTCCACGAGAATCGGCGGCAGAAACTGATCACACAGGGCCTCCCTCAACACGTCAGCCCGTCGTACTCTCTAGGGGCCTACCGAAGGGGCCTACAATTTTGATTTTACAAAACTATCTAAATTTACAAACGGCGAGAACAACCACGTAAATTATGACCAAAAAGGAAATCTTCCTTTCAACTTCAAGAAACTTGAAATTTCATTTTATTGAAGGCAATTGCACGGCTAATAAGCAGCATTCATCCTTAAGGGTACCTCCCTGCGTAGACAATTTTCCTAGGGCAGTATGAAACTGACAAAAGTTCCTTTCTGTGTAGGTGTAAATGAAAAAAGCCAGCGAACGATATTTTTGAATGATGGTTCCTCAATTGGTGCAATATGTATACATGTGACTCAGAGTGGCGGCCCGCGTTTTGGCACTGTGGAACTGCAGCACCCTCTAATTTCCACTTGATATTACTGTCGATAATTTATCGATAACATTTATTATAATCAGTCTTTTTTTCTTTAATTCTTTCTTTATACTTGTACAATATATAATCCTTAAGCTTAATGTCAGTAGCCATCCCCCAGTTTATGAAAAAGATATAAATATCTTTGTATGGAACTGTGCGCTTCACAGTTCCAGCGGGGGTGGCGTTTGACTGTTGTGCGCATGCGCACATAGGAAGCCACATGCGAGCTGCTAGGGAGAGAGAGAGAGAGAGAGAGAGCACTGTCGCTCCCGCAGTGCCGGATACATGTTTGTTTCCTTTTACACAATTTTAAATCAAAGGCTAAAAAATTTCTGGAGCAGCACCCCCACTAATTTTAGCTACGAGCCGCCACCGATGCGGTCTTAGTAAAATTTGTACAAAGGGTAAAATGAAATTTATGTGATAGGGTTAAAGATTGAGAGCACTTGATCTCTTTTTGGATCAGGGAAACATATTCTTGAATTTCTTAAACTGTAAACCAGAAGGGTCTGCCTGTTTGTGATTTATAGACCTTGGGGTCATTTTGAGGGCCTGCCTCATTAGACGGACAATTGAGCATAATGGGATCTTACTTGTGCTAATATCTTGTGTCAACAGAAGTATCAGGCTAGAATGAAAGCTTCGAAATTAGTTTGGCCGAAAATTCAAAGGTCCTAGGTATAGAAGAGAGGGTACAACTATGAGGCCCCAAGGTTTTGTTTGGTACACAGTACTGAGAGCTTTCCGTTTTTTCCGTTTTCCGGATTTTGTAAAATCCGTTATCGTTCATTGTCGTCCTTTTGTATAATGGACACTTTCTATTTCGGCCGCAATGAAAAGCTTTGGCAAAACTACGGAAGTGGTACTACCTCACCGATTTCGATGATTTTTGAATATGTTGTAGAACTCAGTATTCTGAACAACTTTTTCCTATGCATATAACTGCCGCTTGACTTTAGTTTTCCAGATATTTGCAAAAAACTGTAGCTACTACTACGTTCAATTTTGTATATACGTGCACGCTCGTAATTCGGAAACTGATGGTATAAGTTTAACATTTCCGTCGCAAATTACTTTTACAACACTACTTCGCATTGAACAAACTTAAAGGTAATCAAAAAAATGAAAACCAATTATAGAGCTAGAACCGTAGGTGACAATTTCAGGAACAGAATTCGTTGGAATAATTTGTAATCGTATACATATTTTGTATGCACTTTACTTTTGATGGTTTGACCAAATGAATATACAGTGGCGGACAAAAAAGTTACCACTTCATACAAAGCGGATCAAAAAATGATCACTAATATCAACTTAAAAGTTTAATATCTATTGATTATATTATTTGATAGAGATTTTAATGCTCTATACTCTATACAACCTAGTTAAGAGTGGATTTATTTTATTAACAAACAATTTGGATTGGAACTCTGAAGCATGGATGAGGGTGTATAATGGACCAATACAATAAATGGTATAATGGACCTTGGTATTGGTTGATTGTGATATTTTGAAAACGGTCATGAAACCATATGCTAACCGGGGGTCATGCCTGCTTGATGGATATTTCAGCAGGATAATGACCCTAAGCCTGTACAAAAATGGTTTTCGGACAACAATATGCGGTTAATGATCGTGCCACCACAATCGCCAGACTTAAACGCCCTTGAAAATTTATGGGGCACGGTTAAGCGTGCTCTAAATGGGCAGAAATTCAAAAGACATGACGATCTGTTTGCGGCTGTGGAGAAAGCTTGGAACGACCTTCCTATAGGTCTTATTGAAAAATTAATTAATACAATGCCTAACAGATGTAAGGCCATCTTAAATACTAAAGGTGCATCCACAAAATATTAGATTTCTTGATACTTTTTAAAAGTGGTAACTTTTTTGTCGCTTTTAAAAATGTACTATTTTTGTTTAATTTGAAATAACATTTTTGCTGTTTACTTAAATATATACAATTTTATTTTGATTTATATAATCCTTAATCCTCTATCAAAATATATATTAAGTATACATAAAAGTTTAAATTTGAAGTTGAGAAATAACAGAAACACAAGAAATCCGAAAAGTGGTAACTTTTTTGTCCGCTACTGTAGGTGTCACTTCTATCGGTCATTATTCAATGAGAAGAAATAATTTTCGTCATTCGTGGAGTGTAATTATTAATTGTTTAAACGTATCTCGTCCGCCACATGAAATTAATATATATTTTAATAAACCAATATATAACGGAGTAATTATTTTGTACAGACTGCATATACGCAGGAGAAGTGTCGCATAAAGGCGGCAGCACAATCGCAACCTGAAGCACGCCTTCGGCTGATAGTTTACGCCATTTTAGTCTAGCTTGAACGTTCGTCGAGCGAAGATGCTTTCGAGCAATTTTCACTCCTCATGAAGTAACAATTATTGATCTCATTTAACTTCTTTTAAATATCATTCATTCTTCTTTCCTACTTTATTTCGTAGTGTGGTGTTCAAGCTAGACGAAGTGTGGTCGATTCGTTCAATATGTTAGTATTTGTCGCGTCTTTCGCGTAGTGCTATTTGGCCTCGTTGTACCTTCCGGTCGATCGTAAGTCCCCTTTTATCTTTACTTTCCATCTATATCTACGTCTGTAGGGCGAAAATTACATTCTCTTTGACAGTAACGTCGAATGGAAGGATTGCTCTTTTTGCAGTTTTTTGTCAGACGCAGCTGCCCGAGCGAATGTAATTTGTGCTGTGTCCGAGGATATTCAAATTCTTTGAAATATCCTCGTGGTGTGCATCGCTTTACACGACCCATTTTGCGTGGCGATTGCACAGACGCACACTCTGTCGTTCCTTAATTGCCTCTTAATACGATTCTTTCGAATCGGGCTGAGGAGATCGCACGCGTAAAATTGGTAACCCATTAGGGATCTTTGCGACTGCCGATGAACGGAAGCAAAAGAAACGCAGTTTCTATGGAATACCAAGAAACACAGATTCTTAACTTTGTCTCGTCTGCAACATTCGCATGTAAATAGGATAATAACAACCAGTGTTCCTATTCTATTTGCAATTCTACCCTTTCCTCTATAATCCTTGTGACTACGTATTGGACGGGATGGCCAATGTGGTGAAATTAGCACAGTTCCTACGATGTGGAGATTTCATATATATGTAGTTTTCTATCGTTTCCGTGCCTTCGCTGGCCACTCCTTTTGTTAAGGAGTACGCCATTAAATAACATATGAATTAAGCGACTGCACATTTTCAGCTACTCAGATAGATAGGAAATTGCCTGCCTGACAGTTAGGGACGTTAGGATGTATTTATTTGTTTAGTTTAAGATAGTTTAAAAAGAGGATAGGGGGATGGTTAGCACCTCTACCTCTTTTTCGGGTAGGTCCATTTAGACAAGCAACGCTCGTTCCTGTTGGAACGGGCGGCTGCATTACTGCGATGATTTCCATTGCCGCAGTTTTGAAATTTTTAAAGGAAGGGTGGATGGGTCGTCGGAGATAGGGCGAGTCACCATTTGCAGCAACCTCCTCGTGGTGTGACTTGGGAAATTTGTGTTATTTCAATATTACGTAGTAGATAACACAAATTTGCTAATGGCTGCAATCCTTAAATATATTTGCTACGCAAGTCAACAATGTAAATGAAAATAAATATTAATTCTATACTTTTGTGTAAATTTGATGCATTTCTTCGAAATTCCTGTACAGACGTAATCAATACCTATGCTGTATATAAGTTTACTATGGTCACAGCCTACTCTAGTAGATGCATAAAACATTAATTAATGGCGTCGTGTTAAATACCTGCCTATTTGATTGTAAAGAATATTTTCAAGAACGGAATAAAATATTATATATAACCTAATTGATTCTCACAAAAATTTAGAACAGTTAATTTTTAAGTGCCAAAATAAAATACTTCATAATAAATTGAAATATTAGTTACTGTTAAAAAAGAAACTTGCTAACCTTTTATATTTCTGAAATTCTAATTATGAACTAATTAATTTACAAAAAGTGAATACACCAATATTTCATGACATAGTTCAGACTCCAGTCATAACCAATAAGCGAAATTTCAGTCGACTAAATAGTAATTAGTGCTACTGCTGCTCCTTCACAGAATTATGCGATTGGTACTAGTGCATTTGGCGCTTCCAGTGACAGATGAATAAGTATTTTAGGTACTGTTGAGGTCATTGGATGTCACGAATATAAAGCAATATACAGCTTTGCTGTTTCTATGGTGTAATCTTCGGATTCATTTTTGTTGATGTCGTGACCGCTTATATGGCATCCTAGGAAACCTTAACCTCTGCATAACGAAAAGAATTGTCTTAAAATATAAAACAACAGTAACATATTTATAAAATGAAAAATGTTTAAGCAATTCGAGAAAAGTTACTGAAGAAAGATTCGACCTGTCGTACAATGTACCTTGTTACTAACCGTAAATGTACACCTGTTGTCACAGCCGACAAATCAGCATCCATGAAAAATCTTCGACTGGTGGTGCCATCACTAATTATTTCCTAAATCATTGTATGACCCTACAAGGCATGTTTTGCAAAATATTTAACGAAAGTAAACCTTAATTTAGAAGTAGCACATAACATTTCTAAAGCATCACTGTATCCTTGTGTTGGTACAGTAACTATCCCACTTCCTTTTTTTGTCCTGGATTTCTTTTTCCCTTGTATTTATTATATTTTTGTCAGCTTCCGTTTCTGTGTTTTTTGTGTTCAACTTTTTATAGGCCTCTTCATCCTTTTCATCCTCTTCGGTTTTAGTTGTAGCCTGTAAAACAAATAGCAATATTGAAAGAGATGCAGAGAGAAGAATACATATTATATTATGTCCTGAAATAAAGAGTGATCTTACATGTGTCGGAACGTAGCATCTCAGCCACGCAGCATTCTCTTCTTTCTTGTCCTTCCTCTTCATTATCATCCTGGTTGCCATCGGGAAAAGGCATTCTGTAACATATCTTTCGAATATCATTTGGACTAATATAAAACATGGGACTTAAAGTACTACATTTATATAAGCCTACAGCCGAGGATTCTTCACCAATATCAAAAATATCATCGACTTTTCTATATTTTCTAACCCCTACTCGGAATGTATTTTCATGCTTTGCAATGGAGCCCAAAATACATATCGCACTGTCGTGCAAGATACAGCAATTATCGCGTCCATCAATACTCAACGATATGCCATTAAATTGTATCCTACGATACTGGAAGATATCAGCATCGCTACCAAGAGCCATAGATACTGTAATACCTGAAGATCCTACAACCCTTGTACTATTATTCCCATGACCCTCAATCTCCGCCGTTCTATTGGACAATTGTTGAAGAGGTAAACCCAGCTTTCTACAAACCTTCCTAAATATCCTCATATTATTCTCGTAGGGAAAAGCAAGGAAGGAATGTAATGGACCCAACACGTCTGACGTCATTGGTCAAATGGAGCAGTCCATGTACATTGTAGGTGCAAAAATTTGGACCATACACCTCCACAGTACGAAGAACGAATTTTTGCAGACCTACCTCTGCAGAGGCGCGCAATTCAGTGCACTAGTGCATATATAGGTAGACTTTGAATACTATTTATCGTCAGCAGGCCTGCTAGGTTTGTGGCGCTAATCTGTTCTACCAGGTTCTGTTACATGATTGGCGCCGGTCTGCTGCGTGTAACAGATAACGCATCGAACTGTGGCTATTCTGCTTACAAAGCCTGGCAACAGGCATACGCAATGATCTGTTGTAACAACGGTTTGGCTGACTGGGTATATTGGTGGTGGCATTACATAGCTTTGCATCCACCATGGTAATTATCATTACATGCTTTACCTCAATTCCATCAATTTCAAACAATTAAATTAAATTTCATTATTTCGTAGTTATTCAAACTATTCAAACTGGTCTTTTAGTACCTTCAATTTCAGTACATCGCAAACTATTAATTTGTTTTTGTTTTGTTGTATATAGTCAACTTCCTTTCGAATAGTGTCCGATGTTTCTTTTCCAAATCCAAGGCGGATGAATAAAAAAGTTGTATTTTTTGGCTAAAATTTGCAAGATCTTTTTTTTTAAATGTTATAAGTTGCAAATTTATTGAAAGGTACAGAACGTAGAATTGTAGGGTTGCTATTACCAAAAATTAATCACAATCTGTTTCATTCATTGCGTCGCTTAAATAAGTCCATAATCTGGTTTTTGCCACATGAAATGTTTCCTTTACGCGATAGCAGCCTCTCTTCCCTGCTTGAATTTTTGTATAGCCGAAAACAAGCTTCTTATCGCTACAATCCAGCCTCTACATTGCTAGAGCCGTCATTAATGGTAATTTCTCTCTTCTGTTTTTCATATTTTCGTTGTATGTACAGTGGAGTATATTACAACGATCTATGTAATTCATTCTAGAACCTCGTTCGCTGTAGGATACATATACAGTCGAACTGGTGTAACTCGCAAAACCTCTATGATAACAGGGAAAAGAATACAAATATGCGTATTAATAATTTAACGTATTATATTTAAATTTTATACACTGTACACATGCGTAAATTTATACCAAAATTATAAAGAAGAGGAGGAAAAGGGGTCATCAATTGTACTTTTCTTGACGAACTGTCCATTTGGTGTAACATATTCGCTCGTTCTAAGCGTTTTGATTTAATGAGAAAAGCTGTTCGTTATAGCATTCGCTTGTTGTATACTCGTTCGTTATAGGATACCAGACTGTATGCACTTCTTACTTTACATTGCTCTGGTTGGGGATGGTGTTAGATCACCAAATTAGAAGCATCTGATTGTCCCGATTTGCGTAATTTCGATTTCAAAGTTCTCCGGCTTTCCACTGCCCTCTTCCATTTACCGCCTCCACGTATGTAATTCAGAGAAAATCTATTGGAGGAATTAAAGTTCGAATAACCCAATTTCGATATTAGGTTACGAATAGTGAATATTGAATTTTAAATCTTCCACTTCGTCAGATGAATATTCCTCGCTATTGATCAACGTGACTTTCAAAAAATCATACATCTCGGCGAAACATTTATTGGGACCTACTAATCATTGGAAATTAATTAAATTATAAATAATAACTAATTAAAATTGGTTTGAATTAACGTCAACATAGGCGGAAGTGAAATAAATCTTTTTTATCCGATTTAAATTTTGGGGAATGATAACCTTATATTTTCAAGTTTATAGCTTTATGTGATTGTCATGAGTTAATTAAATTGCGAGTAATATAAAAAATATCATAGATTAATCGTTTAAGTAAATGAAATCAATGGAAAGCATCACAATTTAAAAACCTTAAACGCTTCGATCTAAATTGTTTAATTGAAATTGAATAATGTAACACGATATTTAATTTATTATTTTTATTTACTTGAAGGCGTATAATGTTCTGGTACGAGATTGTAAAAAGTTGAGAAATAAACGGAACATTTGGCCGCAAAATACCAGAAGTCTACGACGAGTAACCGGCCTAGACCCTCTACAATATTTTGCCTAAAACGAAACGGGAAATGACGAACCGTGTCTGAACGGATAATATAACCCAGCTTAAATAGAGAAAGTGAAAAGTGATAGCCTTGCTAACAGGAGATCATGGATGCTTTGGAGCTTCTTCTCAGAAACATCTCACACAGCGCCACCTATTTCAGTATTCACCACAATTGCAGTTGTAATCATTTCATCTATCTCCTATAAGATATTTATTAATCCGCTCTACTTGCTTGAATCTTTCCAGAGTAATGGATACAAAATTGTATAAATATCAGCGGGGAATACGGATTACTGACAATTTTTAATTTAATAAAACTTGCAAGGAATCGCATACAGGAATAAACAACAAAAAACTAGGAAGGATATATAAACTGAAACGTTCTAAACATACAGGGCGAGCCAAATAAAATGTTACAAACTCATTTCTCAGTAAGTGTGTAGTTTAATGTTTATTTTAATTAAATGGCGCAGAGGCGTGTAGCAAATTTTTGTCAGAGGATCCCTAGGAATGAATGCAACCAATTACTTGTAATTTCAATAAATTTCTGACGTTAAATTAGAACACGTTCTAGTGTTCTGTGAAGGTCACATTTTTAAATTTTAAATGGAATCCTATATTTTTTACTGCAGATTCTCATAGCTAATATTGAGACGTTTTTAAGACAGTACTTACACATACCTGGCACATACCGTCGTTGAGTCATTTACTTTCAAAGCTTATATGTTGCCGGCATTAACGTTACGCTTTGATGGGCCCAAATTATTTAAAATGATTTTTTTGTAACATTGTATGTATAATGCAGCATTAGTAGCGATGGTACGAATCTTTGAATGTAATGGCACCTAAGATGTTAATGATGCCGATGATAAGATCATCTAAAATGCCATTTCTTGTAAGCAATAAGAAATGCTAGACTGAAGGAAGCTCCTTCGGGTCCCTTTAATATTATTTTTCATCTCTAAGGACTTTTTGATCTTTCAACTGACTATATTTATTTTATGAAATTCTAGTTTATATTGTCTTCAATAAAAAATCACTGACACCATTCTTACTACAGTACTACTATTGCATTGTTATATTACTAAAAATATGACAATCGATGTACGGAAACATAAGAATTCTTCGTTTAAAAAAATTGTGGCCCTGAAAAGGGCCCTTTGTGATTGGTGCTTAATTAAGCTTTCTTTTCGGTTTTCTTAGGCAGTAAAACCGCTTGAATGTTCGGCAATACGCCACCTTGAGCAATGGTAACTCCGGAGAGCAATCTATTTAACTCTTCGTCATTGCGAATGGCGAGCTGAAGGTGACGAGGAATGATCCTAGTCTTCTTGTTGTCTCTCGCAGCATTACCCGCCAATTCCAATACTTCGGCAGCCAAATATTCCATTACAGCTGCAAGATAAACTGGTGCTCCAGCTCCAACACGTTCGGCGTAATTTCCTTTGCGGAGAAGTCTATGAATACGACCAACCGGAAATTGAAGACCAGCTCGGTTCGAACGGGACTTTGACTTTCCCTTAGCTTTTCCACCTTTACCACGGCCAGACATCTTATACGTAAGTTTGGATAGCACGAAACGGATTCAACGAAGTTCAAGAGAGCTATGATCGTCCGTGCTCCCCTACATGCGTTTATACGCTAGCAGCCGCGGCGCGAGTAGACCAATGGTGTTCTAGCTCGCATGTGATTGGCGCGCCGCTTGTAACGCGTAGCATGGTATAAAAGCGGCACTTCCGCCGTTTCGACATTCATTCGTACGCTGTCCACGTTGCACCGTCTGCTTAGTCAACGAAACTCAAGATGCCCCCGAAAGCAAGCGGAAAGGCCGTTAAAAAGGCTGGCAAGGCGCAGAAGAGCATCAGTAAGACCGACAAGAAGAAGAAGAGGAAAAGGAAGGAAAGCTATGCAATCTACATCTACAAGGTGTTGAAGCAAGTCCACCCAGATACTGGAGTCTCTAGTAAAGCCATGAGCATCATGAACAGCTTTGTCAACGATGTTTTCGAACGCATTGCTGCTGAAGCCTCTCGATTGGCGCACTACAACAAGAGATCCACCATTACATCTCGAGAGATCCAAACTGCCGTAAGGCTTTTGCTGCCTGGTGAATTGGCCAAGCACGCAGTATCCGAAGGCACTAAAGCTGTCACCAAATATACCAGCTCAAAGTAAACTAAACTCAGCAGTCCAATACAATCGGTCCTTTTCAGGACCACTAATTTTTTCCTTACGTAGACAAACTCATTCTAAACACCATGTTATTAATTCAGCACAATTATAATATAACTAAAATGTATTATAATTTAATACTATAAGACACCATTGATGTTTTTCTATACCCCTCCGTCAGCAACGCGCCGGAGAACACCCCGGATTTATTGATTAGTTGCAACACTTTGTTATATAACCATTCAGAGAAACCACTAGTCTTCTTTTTAGCAAATGACGCTTCGCTGAGAAAAATAAATTTCTCATTCAATGCCAACGGTTCCTACTTTCCTGAACGTCACATATGATTGAAAGCTGAATAAAAGACAAGCCAGGCTGCCCAAGTGTAAAATAAATTAAGCCCGCAGTTGCGTGATGTTGTGACACTTCTATCTATATAATTTATACCATAGATGCAAATAAGTTCTTTTCGGTAATTTTAGTCCTAAGGCGTCTATAATAATCATTGCTTCACCCAATTAAAATACTCTTCTGTCTACCATCCTTTCTTCATTTATAGGCCCACCTTTGAATTTGGGAAGAAATATGAACAATTTGTCCCATTAGAGGGTATGCATTAGTTTCCACTTGTTATATTTTTATTAAATGCATTGATAATTAATAAATCTACTTTAATCGTTACAGCAAGAATATGTAGTAAAACTTCTAGCTCGATACGAATACTGTATATCCTAAATTAATTCAGTTACGTTTCAAAGTTACTTTTTCAATTTCCAAAGTAATATATAAAATTGGTATGTTCATGTTAATGGGTTCCCGCTTTTTAAATCGTATAATGCTGTATACCTGAATTTGTAATAGGCGTGGTATTTGATTTTCTGTAGGAACTTCGTTAAAATAATCTGTTAGTGTTTGCATTGACGCACAGAATACATAGAGTAGGATCGGCTTCGACAAAAAAGAATGCAATAATTTAAATGTCACTAACGCTTTTTGTCTTAATTGGTTTTCTTATTTTCTTTCTCTCTTCTCTTTTAATTTTCTTTCTTAGCCTATAAAGCTCTTACGAAGAAAACCTGCGTTTCCCTCTGCCCAAAAAATGTTACTAAATAAAGCAACATATAGTAACATTGTACCGGTCGTTGGACAGAACATAAAATGATAAATACAATATTATTGCAACCACGTATACTGAATATGTCAGATATCCATGATATTTGATATTAATTCTGCGATAGAACATTTACGTGTTACAAAATTCATCACCATACCACCAAATATTATCCGCGTTTCCTTAGTATTTTGTACTGATATCAAGCATTCAACGTGACAGAAGCTAGCATCGGTCCGTTATTTACAATTTTCTATGTGGTCATCATGTGAAATTTTGAACTAGTACATAGATTTTTAATTTTTTCCGCAACATATACTATCGATACGAAAAGGTAACTATCAAAGAATGCTGAGATATATAGTTTGTAGAAAGCAGTAGGCAGAAAAATGACCTACCAAATACTGCTACAAACACCCACGCATATTTTCACACATTTGCTGTTAATTTATATCTATGCACAGTTAAAAAACATAGGTCGAAAGCCAACATTTACTTACCACACCTTCGTTGCAATAGATGAAGACGCCCGGGCCTCTCTCCATGGTCCGCGGTTTAGTACGATACCCTATTACGAGGATTGTGCGGACCGATTTTTTTTTTTTTTCAGTTTTCTAGGCATTCGGTGTTCAGCGCTCGCCACGGTCGGACGTGCTTGCTCGTCGCTCCGTGCCTTGTGTTGTGCCCTTGTTCACGCGCTTATGCGCAGTGTTGGATTTCTACGCGTTGCGTCTCGCCGCGTTACAATGACGTTAGTTCTAATGTTCTTTTAGTGTATTTTATTGTGTGTTTCGTGGTCGTTCTCTCCCTGCGTGGGAGGGTCGACCCCTCTTGTGAGTGTGCCGTTAGGCAAAAACTCTGACTTAATTAGTGGTTGCCGAAAACGGCCAATGGCCGCCAAGGCCCGTTCGTCGACCGGATTTACTTCATCGGTCCCAGTTCCAACGGGGACACGCACAGCCCCGAAGAGAACCTCATTTACCAGGAGGCAGGGCTTGTCGCTCTCCAAAACCTCATTGGCTGCGGCTTCTTCGTCGCAGGTCAAATCAAGGGATCCCGTTCCGGCCAAACAAGCGGAGGGTAATATCAGCCCGGCGAGTGATAGTCATTCCTTTCTGCCATCGGGCGATCAGGCATCCAGTAGGGATTCTAACCCTGCCGCTTTTTTCCGTCATTCCACGGAATCCGTTGATTCCGCAGAGTCGTTTGAACCCTCACCGGAAAAGGCCGCGCGGATTATCAAGCTCTTCAACGTTCCTGTTCAACTACAAGAGCATAGCTCTCAAAGTTCTGATAATTTTAGTAATAGTTTTAAGTATAATTCTTCTTCTTTACCCGGCGCGAACATCGATCGCGCTACTGCACAGTCACCCCTACCGAGGGCATCCCCGGTAAACGCTGGTACTAATACCGGCTTCGTTTCGGCTCGCGACACGCGACTCCAAAACAATATCGAAGCATTGATGGGTGCATCGCGGACATCACTGATCGCATGCATTCCTCGGCTAGACTAGCCACCAAAAAAATTAACACCGTCTCAACACGTCACGGGTTTCTTCTAAACAATGACTATTTGTCCGCCCTCATTCGCAGGAGGCGCAAAATAAGAAAAATGGCCCAGCGTCTGGGCCTGGCCCACCTGGGTGATGTCCTTAAGGATTTATCCCTAGGCATCAAAAGGCAAATTTCCTGCCTGAGAAATAAAGAATGGATCAATAAACTTGGTGCCTTCCGCAGGGTCGATCCCACTTTTCGGTTTGGCACGATGCCCTAATTTTTAAACTCCACACCCTCGGCTTCCGAGGCGATTTTTTAAAACTAATCCAGTCTTACCTGACTGGCAGATCTTTTTACGTTCGTGTGAATGGAGTCGCGTCCGGTGCCCGACCGGCTCCTGCCAGCGTCCCACAGGGCTCGATTCTCGGCCCAGTGCTATTCAATCTTTTCATCAATGACATCCCCACCCTCCCTACATGCACGCTGGCACTCTTCGCGGACGACACTGCGCTCCTCACCGAGTCACGCCGGCCGCGGGTGGCGCGAGACCGCCTCCAGAGTTACCTAAACTTAGTTCTCGACTTCTTCCAGCGATGGAAGCTCGCCATAAGCGCCAGTAAAACGGAGGCCGTTCTTTTCTCGCGGCAGTCAGGTTGTCCAATTGATAATCTTATCGTAAACGGGCATTCGGTTCAGTGGTCCCGAGAGGTCACCTATCTCGGGGTCGTCCTGGATTCCCGGCTCACCTGGAGTGCGGCGGTGAACGACCGCATCTCCAAAATGCATAAAGTCGCGGCCGCCTCAGACCGCACGTGTCCCCTCGTTCGAACCTCGTCGAGAATGTTCGATTGTCCATCTATAGCATTTGCATTCGCCCGGTGCTCACCTACGGGCTACTGATTTACTGGGACTGCCAGTCCCCTAAAAATCGTCGAAGGGTCCAGACAGCCCAAAATACGGCTCTGAAGACAATCTTCAGCCTGCCTTCTTATTTTTCCACAAGAAAACTCCACCTCCGCCCGCGGTTGCCGACTATTAACAAATACGTCGTCAGGCTTGTTTCAAATTTTAATTGTAAAAATCACGTCAACCCGTTAGTCCGCCGTCTGGCGGACTACAATATTCATACAATACCTTACCGCATTAAATATGATTTCCCGCTCCGCTCCAAATTCGACCAGCGCCCTGACTGATCGCGGAGTACTCCCCCCCCCCTGCCCGCGCTCGCGATTTGCGACTTGCTCCTCATTCGATACCTTATCTCATTTATATCTTCATTGCTCCACATGCGCCCTGTGTGCATCGTCTCTCCAGTCTTGCCCACCCACCTGGAGATTAATTTTTATGTTACTTCCCCTATTCTCACCCTTGTCATAAATTCACATCCGTGGTGGTTTTTTGCAATTTTTCCGCCATTTTGCTTATCTTAATATCTTTCTATTGAAACAATCTACCTCACGCAGTTAACTGCACACTTACTTTCATGTTTTCCGGTAAGCTGGCTGCCACGGCACACCCCGCAGGGGGGAGGGGAAATACGGGGAGAAAGCACGCACTAGTGCGCAAGTTCTTGGGTGCCTCCACCTCTTCGTCTTCTCTTTTGTTGCTCCCTGTTACCCCCCCCCCCCCCCCAAGTCATTGCCAAACAAAAAAAAAAGTGCGGAACGATTTTTTTTTTTCGCGGGCGATGATCGCATAAGTTCCTTGATGCTCAAAAATTCATAAAAAAAAATGATATGCCAGGTGTACTACATTTTCCGCATTCCTCAGTCATTCCATAATTCGCCAGATCGTGCGCATCGCCCAGCGGGCGACGCATGGCTTCAATGTCAACCACGTTACGGCGATGGTCCTTCTGGATCTCCAGAAGGCGTTCGACTCAGTTTGGCATGACGCCCTCATTGTTAAACTTCGTATCCTCGGTTTTCGAGGCGACTTTCTGAAGCTAATGGAATCGTACCTGGCCGGCAGATTTTTCTATGTTCGAGCCAACGGAATCGCGTCGAGTGCTCGGCCGGTCCTGGCTGGTGTCCCGCAGGGCTCAATTCTCGGCCCGGTACTGTTTAACCTATTCATAAATGACATCCCCACCCTCCCTACATGTGCGCTGGCCCTGTTCGCGAACGACACCGCGCTCCTCACTGAGTCGCGCCGGCCGCGGTATCTGGATTCGGTTCTTGGTTTCTTTGAGCGATGGAAGCTCGCCATAAACTCTAGTAAAACGGAAGTCATTCTCTTCTCTCGGCTACGTGACTGCACCATCGACAATCTTCTGGTCAATGGACACTCGGTCCAATGGTCCCGCAAGGTTACATACCTCGGGGCCGTCTTGGATTCCAAACTCACCTGGGGTGCGGCGGTAAACGACCGTATCGCCAAAACGCAGAAAGTAGCGGCCGTCCTCAGGCCGCACTTATCCCCTCATTCAAATTTGTTCGAGAATATTCGTTTGTCCATTTACGGCATGTTAAAAATTATACTTTAAGAGTATGCAAGGTAGATCTTTCCCGGACAGTTCTGGGGTAAAGACTGAGCGGTCAATCACAGTTCATTTACCAAAAGGCATAACCTTCCCCACTCCGTGGCCAGATCCTCCAGGAGCAGAGTCCCTATACCTTGGTAATACGGCGACAGGCCGATTGCCATGTTTGGTCTTTCACTCCACATTCAAATAAACAATCCTTCGACACCAGATGGTTGGAAAACCCAAAGCGGTCGCCAGCCATCGTCGGCCAACAGGATGTTCAGTCTCGTTCATTCATTCTTAAAAACCCGTAATAAACGGTCAATCCTGGGACATTCGATAGTTGAATAGCGTCGGGCCACCAGCCATCGTCTGTCGTCCAGATTGCCCGTTTCTAAGACACTCTCCAACCATACGCAGGCTAAGTCCCTATCATAAATTCTTCCCCGAATGAATAGCACTTCGCCATTCGGTCCCTTTCTTTTCGTTAAAAATATGCTGTCGCTAACAGGCATGTGTATCCGCCCGGTGCTAACCTACGGATTATTGGTCTACTGGGACTGTCTCTCGTTGGAAAACCGACGGAAGGCCCAGATAGCCCAAAACAAGGTATTAAAGTTGATCTTAAATCTGCCTACTTTCTTTTCCACAACGAAACTCCACCTCCGCGCAAGGATACCGACGATCGACGCGACAATCGGCAGACTGATGGCAAATTTCAACTGTGATAAGCATATTGTGGGGAACTCCGTAAGAAAACCTCACATATATGTTAGCGACAGCATATTTTTAACGAAAAGAAAGGGACCGAATGGCGAAGTGCTATTCATTCGGGGAAGAATTTATGATAGGGACTTAGCCTGCGTATGGTTGGAGAGTGTCTTGGAAACGGGCAATCTGGACGACAGACGATGGCTGGTGGCCCGACGCTATTCAACTATCGAATGTCCCAGGATTGACCGTTTATTAGGGGTTTTTAAGAATGAATGAACGAGACTGAACATCCTGTTGGCCGACGATGGCTGGCGACCGCTTTGGGTTTTCCAACCATCTGGTGTCGAAGGATTGTTTATTTGAATGTGGAGTGAAAGACCAAACATGGCAATCGGCCTGTCGCCGTATTACCAAGGTATAGGGACTCTGCTCCTGGAGGATCTGGCCACGGAGTGGGGAAGGTTATGCCTTTTGGTAAATGAACTGTGATTGACCGCTCAGTCTTTACCCCAGAACTGTCCGGGAAAGATCTACCTTGCATACTCTTAAAGTATAATTTCTAACATCAGAAGTGGGATACTAGCATAGTTGTTTTACTGTGTTAGAGAATTAACGCCTGAAGATGGAAGATTATAATAGTGTGTCTAGTGAGCCCAGTGTATCAAGTGAGCGAAGTGCACCGACATTCGAGTCGCTTTTTATGAAGTTCATGGAAGCTACGATGAATCGCGAGCCGAGAGCTTCTACTTCGATACCGGCGCATGTAGCGGAGGCGATACCAGAATTCGGAGGCACGGATATCGGAGACAATGCGGAGAAATGGTGTGATATCGTGGAAAAGGCTGCGGAATCACTACCATATACTCAGCGGTTGAATTTGGCGACTCATGCGTTGGCGGGAGCAGCGAAGACATGGTACGCGACGTGGCAGGGTCATCCGAGGACATGGCAGAAATTCCGGGAAGATTTGTGCGCGGAATTCGATTCGGGAGATAGGCTCTGTGAGTTATTAGTTCGCGCTGTAACATATACGAGTGACAACGCGAGATCCTCCTCGGAATACGTGCGCAACAAACTGAAATATTATAATCAAACGGGCATTAATTTTAAACCCGAGGAACTAATACGTTTAGTGATAGGACATGTTACCGATCCAACAGTGCGGCAATCGTTGGTAAATTCAAACTATCAGACGACCGCGTCACTAAAGACAGGAATTGCCCAATTCAAATTAGGGAAGGGCGACCGCGAAAACGATAAGCAGTCTTATCATGTTTCGCGTAGACAGGACGAACGGCATCGTAAGAACAATGATAACCGTAGGGACAATGAAAATCGTAATCGGTGTTTTGCGTGCGGTGATGTCGGTCATGTGAAGTTCGACTGCCCGAAAAGACGAAGGACGGATTCGCCAGGTAATCGACGTACAATGCCGGGGACGCCAATCCCGAATACCTGCGGCTTTTGTTTTAAGAAGGGTCACGAGGAGTCCCAATGCTGGGCAAAGCAGCGCATCCAGAGGGATGATTCGCAAGGAAGAAAATCGTTTGCCGACGGGAAGAAGCTACGGGCGAACTTGGGGAACGTAAAGGATGTAGGTTTGACGCCTATCTTGTTCAAAAACACGATGGTGCAATCCTTGTTAGATTCGGGCGCCGATAAGTCAATGGTGCGGGAGAAAGTCGCGAATCGCGCGGGTTGTAAAGTCGAACCGTGTAGTACGACAGTGCGTGGACTTGGTGTTAGCGACAGCATATTTTTAACGAAAAGAAAGGGACCGAATGGCGAAGTGCTATTCATTCGGGGAAGAATTTATGATAGGGACTTAGCCTGCGTATGGTTGGAGAGTGTCTTGGAAACGGGCAATCTGGACGACAGACGATGGCTGGTGGCCCGACGCTATTCAACTATCGAATGTCCCAGGATTGACCGTTTATTAGGGGTTTTTAAGAATGAATGAACGAGACTGAACATCCTGTTGGCCGACGATGGCTGGCGACCGCTTTGGGTTTTCCAACCATCTGGTGTCGAAGGATTGTTTATTTGAATGTGGAGTGAAAGACCAAACATGGCAATCGGCCTGTCGCCGTATTACCAAGGTATAGGGACTCTGCTCCTGGAGGATCTGGCCACGGAGTGGGGAAGGTTATGCCTTTTGGTAAATGAACTGTGATTGACCGCGCAGTCTTTGCCCCAGAACTGTCCGGGAAAGATCTACCTTGCATACTCTTAAAGTATAATTTCTAACATATATATATAAAAATAAACGTGAACAAACGAATAGCCTTTATTAAAGAATAACCAAAGTCTGCAATGAATAAAAAAACGTATAACAAGAGTAAAAACTTTGTTGTGGTCAAAAGGACGCTTTCGGAAGGAATGGCGTCCCAAGCGACGCTTTCAAAAACAGGAAGCGCCATGTCTCCTTCCTTGCCGATCCTGCAGATCGTGATTGGCCGATAGCAACGGGCCAATCATTACGAGAGCGCAGGATGTCTCTCTGAGTCCATTGGGCGAGAGAAGCGCCACGGTGTTGAGTGCGGTGGAAGTATGCATTCCCCTGGCGGGAATCACGGAGAGATAAATCCGCGACTCCACCGCCAATGGCGCGCAAGCGAGTCGCCACAATATTAACCCATTGGTCCGCCGCCTGGCGGACTTCAACATACACACAATACCTTATCGCATAAAATACGACTTTCCGCTCCATTCCAGGTTCAATCAACACCACATTCAGTCTTTGCATATTCAGTCTTTCATAGTTCACTCATACCCGCATTTCGTTACCATTCATTTCTGAGTCATTCAGTCTTCGGATTAAGTCTTCCACAGTCAGACTTTTCATCACTCCTGTGGAGGACAGTCTTCGACGCACGTCCTCGACGGGCAGTCCTCGACGTCTCGTGCTTGTGCATAGCAACAGTGTTCCTTGTGTAGCATCGAATCGTTCTCGATTCTCCTCGTTCTTCGTTTTGTTCTTAGTCCTTGTTCTCGTGGTAGTCCTCTCCCGTTGAGGGAGGACTGGCCACAACAGTGAGTGTGCCGTCAGGCCAAAACTCGGACCTACTTAAAGGTTGCCGAAAACGGCCCATGGCCGTCAAGGCCCGTGCACCCCCTGGATCAACATCAGTTCCAGCTGGATCTCGTCCAGCCCCGAGATCCTCCATCCCAAGGAGGCGAGGCTTCGCCCTCACCAATACACCATCGGCTGCGCCTTCGACAACACAGGAAATAGCAGACACCTCCGCATCGGGTACCCGTGCGGAAAATTCTACCGTCCCGGTGAGTAATTCCCGCCCTACTACTCCGTTAAGCGACCGAGCGCCTGGCAACTACCTTGGACCGGCCATCTCCCCCCGTTGCTCCTCCGAGTCTATAAACTCGCAGGAAGCCTTCGAACCCCCACGGGAGAAAGCTGCGCGCTTCGTAAAACTATTCAACATCCCAGTTGAGCTGCAGGATCACAGCTCACTCAGCACCCTTAGCATAAATAATAGTTTTTCTGAAAACTCCAACTCTAGCTTCAAAAATAGTCTTAATTTTTCTGTCTCCAATATAAACCGCGCTTCCGCGTCGCCATCCCTCTCAAGGTCGGCCACCGCATTCACTAACCCTGACCCAGTCTCACAAAACAACGTCGAGATGCTCGACGTCGCGAACATGCCCACCTCGAACCGCTTCTCTCCCCTCACGCGAGCCTTTGCCGCTGAGGTGGAAGACCCGCGCTCCCCCCCTCCATCCAGCCCCCGCCGGGCCACGGTTAATAACCGCGCTGGTGCAAATGCACCCAACTCACGTCCTTCCGACGTAAATCCCATATCGGGTCGGCCTTCAGCCAAAACTCCCCCGATATATATCACAAAGTATTCGTCCTCGGCCCACACACTCGAGCAGCAGCTCACTGAGATGTGTGGAAAAACATTCAAGTTAAAACTCCTCAAGCAAGGAGTCCGAGTCCAATTTGATAACAAGGCCTCCCATGATAAACTCATTCTCTTCTTACGGAAGAATAATCTCTCCTTCTTCACATTCACTCCAAACTCGGAGAAAATTCTCAGTCTCGTCTTAAAGGGGCTTCCCCCGACCCCCGCCGAGGAGGTTCTCGACGAGATCCGTAAACACAAATTAAATCCAGTAAACTGTGCCTGTATCAGTAAATCTGCAAACAGGCCGGTTTACAGAGTGAACTTTCCTGCGGGCACCACCCTCAGCACAGTCACCAAACTGAGCTATCTGTTTAGCATCAGGGTGTACTGGGACAAGATCTATTCAAAAAAATCCTACACACAATGCTTCCGGTGCCAGGCATTCGGTCACTCTGCTACCAACTGCAACGTGGCTCCCCGCTGCGTGAAATGCGCCGGTGACCATCACACATCTCAATGCGTCAAAACTCCCGAAACCTCCCCCACATGCGCAAACTGCAAAGGCCAGCACACGGCAAATTTTTCCAAATGCCCGGCTCTCTTAAACTACCTTAGCATCCGTGAAACCAAATCTCCAAAAATCTCACCCATCACCCCCGTTCCATTGCCGGAACCCCCGGCAAAAATCCCGCGAGCCGCGGTTTATCTTTCGCTGACGTCACAAGAGGCGTCGGGGCACGTGGTGAGGGACTCGGGGCACGGTCGGCTCCCCCTCGTTCCGTCCATGAGGAGGTCGGAAGTTTCCACGACCTCATGGCTGAATTCAAAAAACTAAACTCTTTAGTAGATGTCAACCTCATGCTATCGCTTGTGCGAAAACTGAACAGCAGACTCTCGGCCTGTAGCTCGAACGGCGAGAAATTTCAAGTCTTTGTAGAGGTCTTGGGAAGTCTGGACTAAATGGCTACTCTTCCCAAAATTTTGCTCTGGAACATCCGATCATTCAACCGGAATAGAAACGAGCTCCTGCTCCTTATCGCCCGAGAGCAGGCCGAGATTCTGCTGCTCACCGAAACGCGACTGTCGCCAGCCGAAAGCGTTTCAATTCCAGGTTTCGAGATCATAAGACACGACAGGGATTCTAGAGGGGGTGGGGTGGCTATTTTGATCCACCGTGCCTTGAATTTTCGTACAATAACCCACAAACTCACCATTCCGGTCGAGCACTGCTTCATCCGGCTTCATTCACCTGCGGTTTATATTGGAGTAGTCTACGTTCCGCCCAGAGTTAAACTGACACCGGCCATGCTCGACATGATATCAGGTCTGGGCTCCCCTTTCATTGTCGGGGGCGACTTGAACGCAAAGCACCCATTGTGGAATAACCACAGCTCAAATCCCAGCGGCAAAATCTTACACAAACACTTTTCAAATTCCGCTTATGACATTATTTTTCCCGATAAATTCACCCGTTTTTCTCCCCGGTGCCGTGCTTCAACGCTTGACATTTTTCTTTCATCCTTCAACCATTCCTTGAAATGTAGCACACTCGAGCTCGGTCCCTCTGACCACGTTCCGGTGTCTCTCCTGCCTGCCCTGCCTCATACCGGCATAGGCCTTGATCGGATCATCGACTGGAAGCTTTACCGACATCTTTCAAACGGTTTCCCCCTGCAGACGGATTTCGATACTAGCTCAAATATCAACGCCTGCATAAAAAATATCACGGCTCTTATGCACTCCTCCGTCCGACTGGCCACCACCAAAATTGATACAGCTACAACACGTCATGGGTTCCTTCTGAACGATGACTATCTTTCTGCCCTCATTCGGAGAAGGCGTAAATTCAGGAAATTGGCCCAGCGTATGGGACTGTCCTGCTTAAATGACATCATCAAAGACCTCTCTGCATGCATAAAAAGGCAGATCTCCTACCTTAGAAATAAGGGATGGATTAATAAACTTGGCTCCTTCCAGAGGCCCGATCCGACCTTCTGGGCGACATACGCCGCTCTCACCAACAAATTTGAAGGGCACAAGTTGCCAGTATTAAATGATTGTGGCGTTGATATTTGCTCGGCGGAGAAAAAAGCCGATCTATTGGCCCAGCAGTTCGAGTCAGTCTTCAGGGAGGCTTGCTCCCTCAGCACACCCCGCGAGGCTGAGATCAAGGATTTTATCTCTGACTTCCGGGAAGCTCCCACTCCTTGCTCCGACTTACTTTGCTCTAGGCTCTCCCCCCTCAGCATTCACAAAATTATCTCGCGTCTCGGTGATAAAACATCCCCGGGCGATGACCGCGTGAGCTCTTTAATGCTCAAACACGCATCTAAAAAACTCATTTGTCAAGTGTACTACATTCTCCGCTACTGCTTACGCACCGCTTATTTTCCTGACCCGTGGAAGCTGGCTCGTGTTTCCGCCATCCACAAGTCAGGAAAACCCAAGAATTTAGCCTCCAGCTACCGTCCAATTAGCCTCCTCTCCATAATGGGCAAGGTGTTCGAGTCCGTTATCTACGAGCACATCAGCGAATTCGCCTCCGACAACGATATTATTGTCCCTCAGCAGTTTGGCTTTCGGCGGAAGCACTCGACCTTGCACCAGATCACCCGCATCGCGCAACAGGTGACTCACGGTTTCAACATCAAAAATGTCACGGCAATGGTTCTCCTGGATCTCCAGAAAGCCTTTGACTCTGTCTGGCACGATGCCCTAATTTTCAAACTACGAGCCCTTGGTTTCCGATGCGAGCTTCTGAAATTGATTGAATCCTACCTATCGGGTAGATCTTTTTATGTCCGGGCGAATGGAGTCGCGTCGGGCGCTCGGCCGGTCTCAGCAGGGGTCCCACAGGGCTCAATCCTTGGTCCTATACTTTTTAACTTGTTCATGAACGATATCCCCACCCTCACTACCTGCGCACTGGCCTTGTTCGCGGACGACACTGCGCTTCTCACCACCTCGCGACAGCCGCGGGTGGCTCGTGACCGCCTTCAGCGATACCTGAACACTGTCCTTGACTTCTTCATGCAATGGAAGCTGGCCATAAACGCTTCAAAGACCGAGGCCATCCTCTTCGCGCGCCCGTACCAGCGCACCGCTGAATGTCTCGTGGCAAACACCCACTTGGTTCAATGGTCCAAGGAGGTCACCTACCTCGGCGTTGTTCTGGATTCAAAGCTAAACTGGACTGCGGCAGTCAACGACCGCATCAATAAAATGCATAAGGTTGCGGCTGCCCTTAGACCGCACCTGTCGCGTCAATCGAACTTGCACCTCAACATTCGTCTTGCCATCTATCGCACATGCATCCGTCCGGTGCTATCATACGGCTTACTAGTTTTCTGGGACTGCCTAAATTTATTACTGCGGCAAAGGATCCAGACCGCCCAAAACAAGGTACTAAAAACTATCCTTAACGTGTCCCCTTTCTTTTCCACGAAAAGGCTTCATCTCTGTGCAAGGACTCCGCTAATTGAGACCTTTGTAAATAAACTCATTGCGGGCGTAAACTGCGAGAAGCACGCGAATCCGCTGGTACGCAGATTGGCTGATGTCAACATCCACACGATGCCCTATCGTATTAAATTTAGGTTTCCTCTCAATTCCAGGTTTGATCGCGTCCTAGATGGTGCGAGCCCATAATACTCTTTCTTGTTCGACTATTTTCCTTCAACTCTAGGGTTAATCGCGCCCGAGATGGCGCGTGCCCATAATCCTTTCTTGATTCGTCTATACCCCTCACTATCCGCACTATGCGCGCCTGCGCTCATCGCGCCTCAGTTTCACCCAACTGAGGCATATTCTTTCTAGCTTTCTCATTATTCCTATGTATTAATCTATTCCATTTGGCGGTTTTTTGCAAATTTTCCGCCTTATCTTATCTTCCCTGGCCGTACTTTTTCTACCCTCTCACATCATGTTGTTAACAGCATGCCACCCTTAGGTCTGCCGGGAAGCTGGCCACGCGCTAGCAGGAACGGCACTAAATGTAGGAGGGGGAATCTGGGGGAAAAATTTGCGCTCTCCCTGCGCATCTTACAAATCTCTCGGGTGCTTCCACCTCTTCGCCTTATCTCCCCCCCCTCCCCAAATCATCGTCAAATTAAAAAAAAAAAAAAAAAAAAAACATTCCAGGTTCAATCAACACCGGGACTGATTCGCAGAACATTCCCTTCTTGCTTGCGTTTGCTATTTGTTTATTCTTACTGTTTTTCTACTTTTCATATTTAACTGTCCTACATGTGCCCACGTGCGCAGCGTGTCTCCAGTCTTTTCACCCATCTGGAGATATTTTCCCTTGATATTTTTGTCCTCCTTTTAGTCCTGATTCATACCCTCGGCGGTTTTTTGCAAATTTTCCGCCATATTCTATTTCCTTTGACTTTCTTTTGAAACACAAATAGGGAGAAGGCACGCACTATTTGCGCATAATTTTCCTGGGTGCCTCCATCTTCTGTTTCTGCTACTTCGCACTATCCACCCCCCCCCCCAAATCATTGCCAATTTAAAAAAAAAAAAAAGAAAAGGCGATAAATAAATCTATACATTCGATCATTGCTTTTTACCTTATCGTGTACATAAATAAGCAATAAATATGCAACAGAATAGGAGGGGGTTTGTAGTGTTGTTTAACCCTCCGACAGCGGTGACTCGGGCGGCGAACGTGGAGTCATTTTGACTCACACCGATATTTCACTACCACATATTTCCGAGCCCCCAAACCCTCACCGACATTGTACTAACCAGGGATGGTTGCTCGTCCCTAGACCCTCATGGATACATTGTATTCTATTCGCTTTGCGTTCAGGTATGTTTTTCTTTACTACGTGTAGGAAAACGTATAGGGAAAAATAATAATTTCGTGAATTGTAATAAACATATTGATTATAAATTTGTATTGCTACATGGAATACATTTTGTAATTTATTCGATGATTCTTCAGAATTGTAGGGGTCTTCCGGAAAATCATCAAAAAGAACTTGCTCCTTTGTTCGTAACACAGACATTGCGTTAATAAAAACAACAAAGAAATAACAACAAAAAAGTTTCTTTGGCAACGTATAAGACTCAAGTAAAACGGAAAACTGTAAAGGAATTCGAAGAGAGGTTCGCTCAAGTCGCTGGTCGTCGCAAGAATAATCCCTCTCTGCACATTTGTTTCCATTCAGCCAACCGAGTTCAGGGTTTTTTCAATTTTGGGGTACTGCTAAAAAGGACCGCTCGCGCCTAACACAAACAGCTCCGTCACTGTGTGCGTATCGGTCTCCAAACCAGTGACTCCGGCATCGCTGTCGGAGGGTTAATACTGTATTTTTGTGCTGAGTCATTCGTAAAAACGATATATCGGAGCATTTATTGAGAGTCAACTTTTTCTAACCCTTGTATATGTCACAGAAAATGTTATAAATCTTTATATATGCTCAAAGATTCACATGATAGAATTATAGAAAATTGAACAGTAGGGAGCGACGCTCATTTCGGTCGCATTCGTTGCTTCATATCTGTAAGAAATACAAAGAAAACGTGTATAATTTATTGGCGTGTTAGTGAGGTACATATTTTGTAGCGCACTATAATGCGCATAATGTTCTGTTACGGAATTAACATCAAATATTATGATTATGCGAAACAAACAGTTTACGTTGATTCCAATAATTTTTTGTAGGCCATTTCATGTTCTATATTGCGTTTTATACAATTTTACTGCCTGTTATTGTACTTTCATAGCATTTTCATGATATTATTCGTCTGGTGGACACGGGACTGCTGTCTACATTTACAATGGTATAATTTTTCATTTCGATAAATTATTTAATTTGGCATTTGGCTTCTTTTTAGTACAAATCATAAGGTTCCGGCAGTTTTTTATTTATAATTTTACGTTGCCTAAAAGGTCTATGATAGAGTGAATTAATCTTACTAATTTGTTACAACAACAAATGCTTATTAATTTCGATATAAATAACTTTGGTTGCAGAATATTATTATAATAAACAGCTACGAACGTAATACCAATTATAATTAATTAACGAATACCAAAACCGACGGGAAAAAAGTATTCATACAGTTGTTATCTATCGGAAAATAATAATTGAAAGAATAGAATTAGAGGAACCCCGTTCTACATTTCCCTTTGACTCTTAAACTTTATCACATTCCATTTAGTGTGAAATCTCCCGTTGCAGTTAAATATATATTGTTACAATGAGTACTAAAAACAGGGAAACGAAAATAGAAGAAAGATACATTATAATTGGAAAATAGCTTCGAAATATTCGTAAAATGGGGGGAATGGGCATACCACAATCCAATACATTGTAAATCAGTGTTAAACATGAAGGAAAGTTTAAAAAAATAGGCGTCGTTCTGGAAGACCGGCTAAACTAAATGAGAGGTACGACAGATTTATAATGCGAAAAGCAAAGGAATACTCTTTCCCGCCGGTTTTTATACACGTTACGAGTTTTGCTTTGTACTTTCGAATTAAATTTTTAAGCTTAATAAAGTATAATTTGAAAGCAGCGTCAATTTCCTACACCTTGATGTATATGATTGTTATGTAACATTCTGCCAAACAACGTTATCGTTGTAGAGCGTTTAGTGGTGTATGAAGTACTTTTTTTGGGCACTATATAGGAGTACAGGATACCAAATTTATTTATGTTTGAATAGTCGAAGTACGTCAACGGCGAGAGGCCATGTGCATTTCGTCGATGCACTCTCGCTTTGTCCAGTATAGCTTTCCCTAGCCGTGCGAACCGATCACTTGCGGTCGGTCGTGATGGGGGCATCGAGGGTACCGAGGGAAGCGTGCGGCAAATGTTACATCGTCTTAGTTAAGAATAATGTGGAATTATTCGTTATTCGTGAATAAGAAATACACTAATAAGTCGTGTAATAACCGTGTTCGATACGTTTATTCATTATCCGAAAGGAATAAACTGTTTTATTACTTATGAAAGAAATATTTTTTTTATCAGTACGTTTTCAGGTGGATAAATTATGTTTTAAGGCAAACGATTTGCATAAATAATGTTAGGAAAAGCTAGTTAAACTTACCCATTCGTTCACGAATTAACCTGCTTAACATTGTGCGAATCCTGACCTAGGCAACGGTCAACAGCTGATGTTACGGCCGGTTTAGTATCCAAGCACGATCACTTCACTTCACGATAACTTAACTTTACGGTCGCTTGCACTTGCCACTGTGAAATTTGGGTATAGTTAAAAACAATTTACTGTTCTTACGTTTGAACATTTTGTAATATTCTGCGTTTGCACGATTCATGTTGCTCGTTCGGTTAGCAGCATGGCTCTAATTATTATAAAATAAAATGTTTTATTGCATTTATACATAAATTATGGATAATATTGGGCAAAATGAGAGATGCTCATTTTTAAGTGGAGCATTTAATCCAATAATTTAATACAAACACATTTTTATTGATTTTTACAAATATTAATTTATTTCAACTTAGTTTTTTAGATTTTTTGTTACTTCATTTTAATTTTAAAACTTAATTGAAAAAAGGATGCTGATGGTGCGGAGGTAAATTTGATTTTTAGGAACGAGGTAATTTATGGTCCCGAAGTTCTTGACATGACGTGAGTTGTATGTTCAAATTATCTTTCTTGTGTGTCTCTTATTAAACAAAGTAAGGATGTCAGCTTCCTGACTGTTAATATTATATATAAAATATTATTTGAAATACTCCAATTATGTCGTCTTTGGACTCATTTTGATCGGAATAATATCACAAATATGTTGATAAAAATTGTATGAAAAAACAACTGAAAATAATAAAGATTGCAATGCATTGGTATCTTGATCAGTACAAAAACGCATCTGGTCTATGTCGATTGTCACAGTCGCAGCTTCTCTTTCTTTTTCACGCGCCATCCTTTTCTGGGTCCGGAACTTATTACCATCAATTAAAGCAGTAAACGTAGTCCAAATTATATCGTGTTTGGTGTCATTGTAATCAGAAAAATATCACTAATGTCTGGGTAAAAGTTTCATAACAAAAGAATGAGCAATAGCAAAGTTTCATTGTTGATATCAGCGGTCTCACATTTCAAGTGTTTAGGTGCGGGTCCTCGAAAAACCCCAACGTCTATCGGCCTGACCCTGCTAAGGTTTGTTTTTCTAGTATCGAGGACCAGGAGGCGTCTCAAGTGTATGTACGACAAAATTCAAAATTTTTGAATTCTTCCGACTTTCGACTTGCCCGACGAGAATGGCTACACCGATAGACCACACACATGCCTCTCACACAGCCAAACGCTCAGACAGTTTAGCTGACGTCACACGTCGGGCGAATCGCCCGACATTGGTGCCACTCTGACCACGTAGAACCACGAAATCGGATGAAAAAACACGTACACATGCATCCCAAGGCATCGTGCATGTAAGCCCGACGTCGGTCGTCTGTCGAATCGACCGATATCGGAGCCACGCTGACCGCAGCCTAACGCGTTACGATATGAGGGAGCAAGAAACACTCCACATTTGCTCCCAAACCTCTTCCAGACCACTCGACTAGGTACTTATCGTGGTAACGGTGTGAGGCGAGGTAACAAATGTAGACACGCCTTTATATTTGTATTTTGCTCTCTTATGACTGGAGCAATCATTTGCACCAGATCCATATAACTCTGTTTCGACATTCGGTAGGAAGCAATAAATTTAGAATCTGTTTGGTGCAGTTCCTTTGCTGCTACAAATAATCTACAGTTGATATTTTTTTCGAGATATGGGTGAATCCAATATTCTCTTTCTCTGTATACTCGTCTTCTATAATGTATATTTTATAATATTTTCCCCGTCACCAGAGTCAGTATCTGACATAATTTTACTAGCTTGCGCGGTAGATCCCACTTAACTGAAGCAACTTCTGGTACCATTGAGTAGCTGCGTGTGCGGAACCGACTAACTAACCAGTAAATAACTAGTTTGTGATTTCAGTCATATGGTCAAAAAGGGCCATGGTGACGTAGGTGTCCTCGCGACCGACACTTTTGCCAATGAAAGGAATTCTTGGTCATGAGAGCGATACATAGGTCATGAGAGCACAGTTTAATAAACGGAACAACTTTTTAACACATACACGCCGACATAATTATTTGAATACCTATTCAAGACTCCTTCGATTATTATCTTACACTCTGTTCCCCATGATTTATCAAGTGTGTAAATATTGAAAATAGTAACTATGAAATGGTCATTCCTATACGTGAAATGAAATTATTCATATAAAATATAAAGAATATAAGATCTGTTATTAAATAAAAACACTTCTTTAATTTGTGTTATTGGGTTAGGCAAATAATTAATGCTTAATGTTATATTGAAAGCGAGTTTGACTACGTGATGAAGTAATTGTTGGTCCTGAGAAGGACCGTTTGTGATGGACTGGCCGAGTTTATTTCGAGCTGGTGTATTTCGTGACAGCCTTAGTGCCTTCAGAAACTGCGTGTTTGGCCAATTCACCAGGCAGCAGAAGCCTTACGGCAGTTTGGATCTCCCGAGATGTAATTGTGGATCTCTTATTGTAATGCGCCAATCGAGAGGCTTCGGCAGCAATACGTTCAAAAACATCATTAACGAAGCTGTTCATGATGCTCATAGCTTTGCTAGAGACTCCAGTATCTGGATGGACTTGCTTCAACACCTTGTAGATGTAGATGGCATAGCTTTCCTTCCTTTTCCTCTTCTTCTTCTTATCAGTTTTGTTGATGTTCTTTTGAGCCTTGCCAGCCTTCTTGACAGCCTTTCCGCTTGCTTTGGGTGGCATCTTCAGGAATAATTCGTAGATTCAACACACGTATGCGGAGGGAAAGTCAAAGACTGAATGAGAATTTTTTTTTTTTTTTTTTTTTTTTTTTTTAACGTGGAGGAAATCTTCAAAAGACACCCGGGCTCGTGGCCCTGGGTAGTGCCGGATTTTTACCGGCTAAAACCTCCACGGAAAAACGGGGGCTCTGCATGAGGAGATGACGCTGGGCCTTCTTGAGCACTTCCAGTTTCAGCTTTCTTGCAACGCATGTAGTAGAGGTGCCTGGAAGTCTGAGTTTCCGTAATGCTCTGAAAAAGATAAGGGGTATTCTTGAGTGTTGGAGCTTTGTTAACTTGAGTGATGCCGGGTATTTGTATATTGTACCGGAGCCGAAGGGATAGAGGCTAGCCTCAGGCTTGGGAGTCGGGGGTGTAAGGGGGGAGGAAGTAAATCAGGGAGGGGGTTTACCTTGTGGAGAGGGGGAAGGGTATTTTGGTTTTGTAAGGGATTTTATCTTTGGTGTAGGTGAGGGTATTTTGTATTAGTTCGTTGTGGTGAGTTGTTCTATAGTAAGCGGTGTTGATGGATGTTATGGTTTCTTTTAATAGGGGGATACCTGAGCGTTGATGGAGCTCTTTCGTGGAGAAGTCGGAGGGAAGTTTGTGGATTATCTTGAGGGCTCGGTTTTGTAGTCTTTGTAGGGACGTTAGGTGGACGTGTGCTGCTGTTCCCCAGATTTGGGAGCCGTCAAAGACTGAATGAGAAAACGGTGTTGGGCTCTTTTATACTGTGCAACGCGGCCCCGGTAGCGCGCCAATCACATTCGAGCTGGGACGCTATTGGGCCGTACGAGTGGCGTGAGTAGGTATATAATCGCAGCTCATGGTTTCACAAAATCATATTGCATTTGATTCTCTCCGAGTTTATATCGTTACATCCAAGCTTACGTAGAAGATGTCTGGCCGTGGCAAAGGTGGAAAAACTAAAGGAAAGGCGAAGTCTCGTTCAAACCGAGCTGGTCTACAATTTCCAGTTGGTAGAATTCACAGGCTTCTTCGCAAAGGAAATTACGCCGAGCGTGTTGGCGCAGGCGCACCTGTATATCTTGCAGCTGTCATGGAATACTTGGCGGCTGAAGTGTTAGAATTGGCGGGAAACGCGGCGAGAGACAACAAGAAGACCAGGATCATTCCACGTCATCTTCAGCTCGCCATCCGTAATGACGAAGAGTTGAACAAATTGCTATCCGGAGTTACCATTGCTCAGGGTGGTGTACTACCAAACATCCAAGCAGTATTGTTGCCAAAGAAAACCGAAAAAAAAGCTTAATTGAATTACCAACCACAAAATGGCCCTTTTCAGGGCCACAACATTATTTAAAACGAATGAATCTCTTGTTCTAATACATAAATGTACGAAACTACACATTTCTAGTAATAGTAAATATAATAAATATAATAAAACTAAGTATTTGTATAGTCGCACAACACCATCGTGAAATCGGTCTTTTAGTTTGCCCAGAGAAAAACCTTTGATCGTTCTTGTTTCTACATATTAAAACCCCTGCCAGATTTTAAACCTTCGCTATAACGTGGAGTATGACTATATATTCTCATTCTATATATGAGCCATTTACTTTGATAATGTTATAAATCCATTTTTTTAAAAACCGAGATGTGTTTGATATGCACGGTGAAACAATATTCTGCAGATGATTCAACGTTTGGACTATTCGATGGCTTCGCATAGAAAGAGCCGACGTTGCTGCACAGCCGTCAAAAAAAGCTCTTTCCAATCCGTGTCTCAGAAACACTTATATTGACTCGGTAGTATCATATATAACAAAATGTGTTCAAAAATGTTAGTACTGAAATGTATTTAATTTTATGTTTTGCTGCTATTTCGACTAACTCGTCCCATAGTAACGGCATAACAATCTGTGTCTTAACTCCATTGCATTAGAATTACCCAGGCATGCACGGGTTGCACCAGTGCATATTTGCTGTTTGCAAGAAGAGTAGTTTCGACTATTGGCGATACATCGGGTACCCGTGGCCTCGTGCTAGATCGGAAAAACTCGTTTGGGATCCGGCGAGATCTCCAAAGTATAACTTCGGGACATACCAACGCTTGGGAGTGCGACTTTCCAAGTGCAGCGGCTCGAAACAGATTTTCGCTTCCGGAAGTATTGAGTATTTGAGAGTCGATCCGGATTCGGGACTGTACTGTTTATATATTCGTACACCCTCCAGAGCAGAATAACTTTGTTATAAGTTAGAAGGATTAGTTACTAGATGACGTGCAAACAAAAATAGTGAAAAATTAAAAATACGTTTCGCAGATTTGTCAGTTATATCGAAGCTGAAAATTTCATCAAGACCGAAGTCATTGTTTAAATTCGTAGCCCAGTTCCGTGACCGAATCAGTTCCAACATTTATAATTGGATAATGAGAACTACTAATGAGCAACACTAGAACTAACAATAGGTTTCTGTACTATTTATTAAGTATACGTTTGACAGAGTATGAGCTCGTAAAGGGGTCGAATGGATATTAACCCTTTGCACTCGGATGTCCTCGCTGGCGGGACTTCGTAAGTTTAGCATATGACTCGATTCCTAGATCTACGTTTTCGCCAAAAAGTGCCGTCGAGTTGCTGATAGGTAACGCCCGGGATGGTTCCGAGTGCAAAGGGTTAAATAGAGATACATAATTGGCATTCTGCGTTATTAAAAGTCGTCATAAATGATGCAGCAATACCTATATATGTTAATATTATAGCAAGAAAAGCATGAGTGATATTGACTGGCCTGGTAGTGTTAAGAGTATATACATTAATCAGTTAAAGATTCGAGTTACTACGTTCAAAACATTTTTGGCCCTCAAAAGGGCCGATTGTTATTTAAGTGCTTAATAAGCTATTTAAGCTCTCTCTCCTCGAATACGGCGGGCCAATTGGATATCCTTTGGCATGATAGTGACGCGTTTTGCATGAATCGCGCACAAATTGGTGTCTTCAAAAAGGCCGACTAAGTACGCTTCGCTGGCTTCCTGCAGGGCCATAACAGCCGAGCTCTGGAATCGGAGATCAGTCTTGAAATCTTGAGCAATTTCACGAACGAGACGCTGGAACGGCAGTTTGCGAATCAACAGTTCAGTGCTCTTCTGGTAGCGACGAATTTCACGAAGGGCTACAGTTCCAGGCCTGTAGCGATGAGGCTTCTTCACTCCACCAGTGGCAGGCGCACTTTTGCGAGCAGCTTTGGTAGCCAGCTGTTTACGTGGAGCTTTTCCACCAGTCGACTTGCGAGCAGTTTGCTTGGTACGAGCCATTGCTTCTAAATTCTTCAAAGAACGAAGGAACGGAGACAATGCACGGTTGTAACGAAATACGTGTACAATTTTTTTTTTTTTTTTTTTTTTTTTTTTTTTTAACGTGGAGGAAATCTTCAAAAGACACCCGGGCTCGTGGCCCTGGGTAGTGCCGGATTTTTACCGGCTAAAACCTCCACGGAAAAACGGGGGCTCTGCATGAGGAGATGACGCTGGGCCTTCTTGAGCACTTCCAGTTTCAGCTTTCTTGCAACGCATGTAGTAGAGGTGCCTGGAAGTCTGAGTTTCCGTAATGCTCTGAAAAAGATAAGGGGTATTCTTGAGTGTTGGAGCTTTGTTAACTTGAGTGATGCCGGGTATTTGTATATTGTACCGGAGCCGAAGGGATAGAGGCTAGCCTCAGGCTTGGGAGTCGGGGGTGTAAGGGGGGAGGAAGTAAATCAGGGAGGGGGTTTACCTTGTGGAGAGGGGGAAGGGTATTTTGGTTTTGTAAGGGATTTTATCTTTGGTGTAGGTGAGGGTATTTTGTATTAGTTCGTTGTGGTGAGTTGTTCTATAGTAAGCGGTGTTGATGGATGTTATGGTTTCTTTTAATAGGGGGATACCTGAGCGTTGATGGAGCTCTTTCGTGGAGAAGTCGGAGGGAAGTTTGTGGATTATCTTGAGGGCTCGGTTTTGTAGTCTTTGTAGGGACGTTAGGTGGACGTGTGCTGCTGTTCCCCAGATTTGGGAGCCGTATAGGATGACTGGGCGGATACAGGCTTTATAGATTAGTAATTTGAGGTGTAGTGGGAGTTTTGAGGAGGCTCGTAGTAGGGCTGACGCGGCTCCGAGCGCAGCTCTGGCCTTCCAGTGTCTGTCGGAGGTGGCCGGCCCCCAACGCAGTTCGTGGTCTAGTACGACTCCGAGGTATGTTGCTCGTTTGGTCCATGGGATTAGGTTTCCGGTGAGGTTAAGCGAGGGGAGTGGATTCTTGTAAGGAGTTCTCTTTCTGGAAAATAGGATTGCTTGTGTTTTGGAGGCGTTTAGGCTTAGTTTCCAGCTGAGGAAGAAGTTTGAGGTACAATCTAATTGATTCTGTAGTCTTTTGGTTAGAAGTGGTATGCTCCAGGAGGAGGCGTATATGGCGGTGTCGTCCGCGAACAAGGCTAAAGTGTTGTCTTTTGCGACGGGGATGTCGTTTATAAAAATGTTGAATAGGTGGGGTGCTAGGCAGGAGCCTTGAGGTAAACCTGCTTGGATGGGAGCTGGTGAGGAACGATCGTTCCCTATTTGTACCAGAATGTTTCTATTTTGTAGGTAAGAGTGGATAAGTTGGATAAGAGTAGGGTGGAATTTATAAGTTATTAATTTGTATAGGAGTCCTGAATGCCAGACAGAGTCGAATGCTTTTTCCAGGTCTAATAGGACCATGGCGGCGTATCTGTTTACGTTTAGTTGATGGGTATGGTGTTGCGTGACTCTTACAAGTTGGTGGATGGTTGAGTGTTTAGCTCTGAAGCCGAACTGGTGTTTGATGAGAATGTCGTTCGTTTCTATGTGGTGGGTTATGAGGTCTAGTATTGTTTTTTCGTATATTTTGGAGAGAATTGGAAGGAGGCTAATAGGGCGGTAACTGGAGGGCAGGGCGTGATTTTTACTGGGTTTTGGTATGGGAATGATTTTTGCTGTCTTCCATTTATGCGGAAAGTAGGAGAGATGATAGGCCGATTTGAAGATGTAGTACAGTTGCGTTATTGCTTTTCGTCCCATGTGTTTAAGCATGGCAGGGGATATGCTGTCGAGACCTTTTGCCTTGTTCGTGTTTAGTCGGGACAGTAATGAGTTGATTCTTGCTGGGTTCAGGAATTTGTGCAGGTTTGGGTGTGGGTCGTTCAGTGTTGTTCCGCGTGCCAGGAAGTCTTTTACTTCGCTTTCAATTTGAGGAGAGATTGGGGAAGTTCTGTGGAAGGCTTGGTTGTGAACGGCTTGGAACTGTGATAGGATGAGTGTGGCTTTTTCCTGGTTTGATGTTGCCGTGGTGCCAGCAGGGTTGGTTAGGGGTGGAATTTGGGTTTTCTTCCGTGTTATTTTTTTGAAGAGTGGCCAGAAGGTATGATCTTTTGTGTCTGCGCTTTTTATTTTGTTGTGGATGGACTCTGCTTTGAGTCTAATGATCTTTTTCTTGATAGCGGTCACCAGGTTTTTGAGATGAGATAGGTAGATAGGGTTGCCGGATCTTTGCCATTTTCTTCTGGCGCTGTTTCTTAATGTGAGAAGTGATCGTAGTTCAGGGTCAATGTCGTGAGTTTTTGATGTCGATTTGGAGAGTGTGGTGGCTTGGCGGAAGGCGTTTTTTAAATTCTTGGTGAGTTTTGCAATGGCGTTGTCGATTTGGTCTGTTGACTGGTGGTGGATGGAGATATGGATATTGTTCGTGATTTTCGTGTAGTATGTCCAGTCGGTGTTTGGTATGGAGTGTGAGATAGGGGTGCTGTGCTGGTGAGTGGGCGTGAGAATAACAGGAAGATGATTGGAGCTGAGGTCGTCGATTGTTTTGCAGGAGAAGTTATGGTTACTGTAGGAAATGAAGAAGTCTAATGTACTTGGGTTTTTGCGGGGGGCTGAGAAGGTGGGTGAGCTAGGGTAGAGTATGGAGTAGGGAGCTTGGTCTGCGTGTCTTTTGAGGGCAAGTCCGTTCGAGTTATAAGTTAGGTTGTTCCAGTAGGCGTGTTTCGCATTGAAGTCGCCTCCTATAAGGAACGAAGAGCGGGACGAAGTTAATGCGTTGAGATCTGTGGGTGTGAGTTTTAGGCGTGGGGGGCAGTAAGCCGACACGAATACGACTTTGGGATGGAGTAGCTGGATGGCTACTGCTTCTAGTTCTATCCCGTGTGGTAGGTTGTAGGGACGGTAAGGGACGTTTTTGTGTACTAGTATGGCCACGCCTCCCCCTTTGGAGCCGGGGGGTCTGTCTCTTCTGATTGTATGGTAGTTAGGGATCTGGAAGGAAAGGTCTGGGGTGAGCCACGTTTCTTGTATGGCTGCTGCGGCTATGTTGTGGGAGAGGAGGAAAATTTCTAGTTCGGAGTTTTTGTGGTTTATGGAACAGGCGTTCCAAGTCATGAAGTTCCCGGGGAGGGCGGGCTTAGCCATCGATGAGTCCTAAGTGCTCCCAGATGGCGATGGTTTTTTCCGCTTTGGTGGTACAGGATTTAAGTTTGGATATTAGGGATCGGGTGGTTTGTAGGATCTCTTTGAGGTCGACTAACTTGTGGAGTTCTTGGGTGAGTTCCGTCAATTCAGCAAGGCCACCTGTAGATAGTTTTGGTTTAGAAGGGGAGTTATTTGTTACTGCTGCCGGTGATGCGAGGGCATCGCGGTACGAGAGTTGTCGTGGGTAGGATGAGCTGGGGTTTGCCATGGTGGGCGTGGGGAGGGTAGGGGGCATAAATGAGGCCCTTGATGGGTGTGCATGAGAGGAAAGGAACTGTGGTGGTTGGGTGGGGTGTTCTCCTTTGGCGGGAGGTGGGGTTCTCTTTTCTAGGTATTTTTGGAGGCCCGGACATTGGCTGAAGTTAGCCGTGTGCTCACCCGCGCAATTTGCGCATTTTGGGGGTTGATCGCGGGTTTTGAGGCATTCTTTGGATGGATGAGAACCGCCACATTTGACACAGCGTGGTGAGAGATTGCAGTTTGAGGCTGCGTGGCCAAAGGCTTGGCAGCGGAAACATTGTGTGTATCTCCTTGTACTGTTGAATTTTTCCCAATGAATTTTGCATTGGAACAGCGATCTCACTTTATTAATTTGGGATAAGGAAGAAGTTCCTGGGAATGAAATCCTGTAGATGGTGAAGGTTTTTGTGCTATGTAAGATAGCACAGCGTGTCGGGTTTAACTCGTTCAGTTTGAGTTCAGCGGTTAGATCGTCGAGCGGGATGTTCGGGAGGCCTTTAAGGACCATAGTTAGGGCCCGTTCTTCTTTCAGAGAATAGGTAAAGAATTGAATATTTGCCTGGAGAAGGGCCTTTTTGGCGTCTAAGAAATCGGACATTTCCTCAAGAGTAATTTTAACTTGGTGGCCCAGAAATTTGAGACAGAATTTGTCTCCTACAGTTGCTTTGAGGTCACCGGAAATTTTGGTGACTCCTTCGGGGGGCGTTTTAACGTATAATGGAGGGGGTTTTTTGGAGATAACTGATTTTGGCGTTGGATTTTCTGCGGTTTTCGTGCGCAGTTTATTGTTCGCTGTTATGGGGGGAGCTACTGTGGTTGTGGAGTGGCTGGGAGGTAGATTGGTGAAGTAGTTAGAGTTGAAGAACTCAAATCGGTTTTTCGTGGTCACGGTAGGTGGAGGATCAGATGTCGTGGGGGGCGGGGATGTTTGACGTGGACATAGGGTGGGGATGTTGGATGTTTTTTGCCTCTTCGAGCTTACCATCTCGTAGTCCTGGGCTTTGACCAGCGCTGACGCTGGTCTATCGGAGAGATGGGGGGTGTGGCGGAGAGCCAGAGTGGGTGGCTCTCGCGTGCCAAGGGCACGCTTGGCCGTGAGGGTAGGGTAGGTGTTTGGCAGAGCCAAGGTTGAGGATCGAGGAGTCGCTTGTTTGGTATTGGAGGTTGGAACGTATGGTTGGAGGAATCACTTGCACTTAGAGGTATTTTCCACTTAGTTCAGTTGTAGCACTTTTGTCACTATCTTTGAGGATCCACTGTGAGTACGTCCGCACTGCACCGCTGCGGTCGAAAGACTGTGTAACGAAATACGTGTACAATCCCTAGCCCGGCTCTTTTATATCTTCCCCGTGGCACTGGGCGCTTCTGATTGGCGGAGTGTCGAGTAGTGGGGAGTACACAGAAAAAGGTATAAAAGAGGGGCAGCGCGGTTCGGTTTACATTCAGTTCCTGCTTCTTGACTCTTATTGACTAAGGTGCATTATGACAGGACGTGGAAAAGGAGGAAAGGGTTTGGGAAAGGGAGGAGCGAAGCGTCACAGGAAAGTTCTTCGTGATAACATCCAAGGTATAACAAAGCCCGCCATCCGTCGTCTTGCTCGTCGTGGTGGTGTGAAGCGTATATCTGGCTTGATCTACGAAGAAACACGTGGCGTTTTGAAAGTTTTCCTGGAAAACGTTATTCGAGATGCTGTGACCTACACCGAACACGCTAAAAGGAAAACAGTTACGGCCATGGACGTTGTCTACGCTTTGAAACGCCAAGGAAAAACTCTTTATGGTTTTGGAGGTTAAGCGTTAGTGATTTGCGACAGAATACACAACCGGCCCTTTTCAGGGCCAAACAAATGTCTTAAACGTGTGAACTCCTCTGCATTTCAATATTCTTGGAGGCAGTAATCATAATTAGGGTTGGTAACAAATAAGTGTAGGGTTACTACAAGGATTAAAATGTTGTTATTACAATTGTGAATATAGATAAAGTTTATTACTAAAATTTACAACTATTATTATATGGTAATTAAAATAAACAAAGGAAAACGCCTCGTCTTTTGCGTCACACAAAGCCTACTTCTGTCGTCGTTCGCTGTTTCTTTCTGACTGTTCATTCGCCTCTTGATCAGTCGCACACCACCACACACACAGGTACGTCATTCGCACGCGTCGTTCTTTGTTCCATTAAGAAACGCACACACATACGCACAAGTCAGGACTGTCCGGGTCCTACATAAGTAACAATGAATCGATGTTTTGAAAACGCTCCTTCGGTATTATGCTACTGTAAAATAATCGAAAGAACCTTGAATAGATATACAAATAATTCTCTGGGTATATAAGCATTAGTTAGTAATCTATTAGTAATCTAAAGCTGTATTCTCACGACCGTAGTCAATACGACAGGAGTGTCAAACTGGTGAGATGGTTCATGGGCCACAGAGAGAAATTTCCCCTATTTTGTTGCGTCGCTAACCAGCGTCCCATCCATACCTATTGCACTCTGACGGGCATATGTGCATATATGAGTTGGTGGGGTGGTTAGTAACTAGAGCGGGGGTAATTCGACTCGAGTTCGGAGTCAATAGGTATGACGGGGGCGCTCAGCGATGCAGCAAAATAAGGAAAATTTCTCCATGTAGCCCATGGGGCCACCAGTTTAACACTCCTATCCTACGGGAAAGTGATGCTAAAAAGAAGCATGTATTGACGAAATGTACATGGCCTGCTTCGGCCGTACGCGTACTATAATTTTTGTTATGCTCTGTCCTATACATGTGTGAATTCGCTGTGGTATCTCCATGCAAATGATCAATCGCCATGTAGAGTTAGGAAAGGTGCTGGCGGCCGTATCGTTGCTGATTCTGTTGGTATTGTAAATTACGTCGCTTGAGTTTGCGTTTGTTACTGATGATCTAGCAGACTCTAGCTTATCAATGGAATCGAATCTGAATCGATTAATCAGAACGTCAGCTTCATAAATTTTTTCAGATCTTGAAACAAGTATCAAGCGAATAGTGTGTGCGAAGGTTATTACTTATACAGATTTCAGTTGGCCAAATGTTTCAAGGATTTTCGACATTTTCAGATTGTTCGGCTAGTAAAGCGTTTTTCAATCGTTGCGAAAAGGAAACTTATTTTGCTGTACCATGACACTATTACGAGTTATAAATGTTATTTCTGATGATCAGAATGAATTCGATTACATTTCAGCTTTAACTATAAAAAATATGAACTATTGAAACTAGTTGATAGTTAAGGTATATACAGAAGATTTCGGGGCCTGTTTCGACAAAGCGATTCAATGAATTAGTGATGTCCGTATAAGCAGCTTTCACTGCCTACTATTGAAAGCCTTCTATTAATATCTCGGAAACCAATACATATCCGTTGTCAAAATGTTATGTCTGGTTTTCATCTTCCCTTTCTTTTGTCGATTGCTTAGTGGTGATGTAATTTGTATGCTACTTAGGTAAAGAGATTGTTTAGGATTGTGCATGTTTGAAAAGGTAGGAGTATCTTTCAGTTAAAAAAAATGTTGGGCCCTGAAAGGGGCCATTTGGACTGCTGTGTAGTTAAGCTTTCTTCTCAGTTTTTTTTGGTAGCAAGACTGCTTGGATGTTTGGCAGTACACCACCCTGAGCAATAGTTACTCCGGAGAGCAATCTGTTCAACTCTTCGTCATTGCGAATGGCGAGCTGAAGGTGACGAGGAATGATCCTAGTCTTTTTGTTGTCTCGCGCAGCGTTTCCCGCCAATTCTAGTACTTCAGCTGCTAAATATTCCATGACAGCTGCAAGATATACTGGTGCTCCAGCCCCAACACGCTCGGCGTAATTTCCTTTACGGAGGAGTCTATGAATTCTACCAACAGGAAATTGAAGACCAGCTCGGTTCGAACGGGACTTTGACTTCCCCTTAATTTTTCCACCTTTGCCACGACCAGACATTTTTCCGTTAATATTTGATGTGAACGTAATGTACTTATTGTTAGAGAAGTTCAAGAGAACAGTAACGACTTCCAGATCTCGAATCCGCGCTTATAAGCTATTGACCGCAATTCCAGTACACCAATGGTGTTCCAGCACACATGTGATTGGCGCGCTGCCTGTGGCGCCTTGTATCCTATAAAAGCGTCACTTCCCGCGTTTCGACATTCAGTTTTCAAACTCCGCTGCGTAATTCTGTTGTTGAAACTACGAAATATCTGTGAAAATGCCACCCAAAGCAAGCGGAAAGGCCGTTAAAAAGGCTGGCAAAGCGCAGAAGAGCATCAGCAAGACTGACAAGAAGAAGAGGAAGAAGAGGAAGGAAAGTTATGCCATCTACATCTATAAGGTGTTGAAACAAGTCCATCCCGATACTGGAGTCTCCAGTAAGGCAATGAGCATTATGAACAGCTTTGTTAACGATGTTTTTGAACGCATTGCTGCCGAAGCCTCTCGATTGGCGCACTACAACAAGAGATCCACCATCACATCTCGGGAGATCCAAACTGCCGTAAGGCTTCTGCTGCCTGGTGAATTGGCCAAGCACGCAGTATCTGAAGGCACTAAGGCTGTCACGAAGTACACCAGCTCGAAGTAAACTCAGCCAGTCCATCACAAACGGTCCTTCTCAGGACCAACAATTACTTCATTACGTAGGCCAACTCGTTTTCATTATAGCATTAAGAAAGTTTTACCTAACCCAATTACACTACGGATTTTTTGGTATTAGCCAAAAAGAGGGACGCCATATAATATAAGCGAAGAGTTTCATCCCTACCACGGGGGGTAAAAGGCGGAAAGAAACCAATTTAAAAAATAAGTAAGTTCTAACATTTTTGTTGTCCGATATAGTTGAATATATGAGCAACGTATCAAGATTTTTTCTTATTTATAAATTCGTGAAACAGCATGATTCGTTGAAAGGTATAGTGACAGTAAAACGGGCCCAATTTTTTCGGCTCGCTTTTGTCGGTGTCGTTAGGTTGTATATGAAAAAACAAGGATAGAACGATGATTCATAAGAGTTTATAATTTGTATAAAGAAATTGTAAGAATTTATAGCTATTTTTTAGATAAAGAAACTACGCAGAGAAGAGAGCTGGGTCATTCATCGCAACAAGTAAAGATATGTATAGTTCCAAAATCGTATTTTCTAGTTGTTATCGAAAACAACAATAAAGGAGAATGAAATTATTAATACCCTGATATGTAAAAATTGTACAAACCATATCGTGTTTGGTGTCATTTTAATCAGGAGATTGTAACGAACATTTTCGTAACATTTCATTTAAAACGGACCAAAATTGAACAAGTTTTAATCTTAAATTTTGATCGCGTTAAACAGACGTAAATGCCGCAATGAAACAGACTTTGCCGCGGCAAAGGATATCAAACAGTTAATGTTAATTAAAAATATTAAAAGAATACATTATAACAAGTTTTCTTATTTCAATTATAGTTTTACATTATTTCTTTACATTATTTTACTGTAAATGGCAATGAATGATGTAGAACTACTAACAAAATTGGACTGAGAGATGTATATTTTTAAAAAATGATGTAATTAGTAATTAAATTGTAAACATTTAAATGTGTTTAAATAATGATCAAAGTGAAAAGAACACCGAAAATACACCCATTTTGGCTGATATCTTTCAATTTATATCCAAAACTAAGGGTCTATTCTACAGTTAGCGATTCTAGCGATTCTACAGTTAGTGATTCTAGCGATTCTACAGTTACCGCAACTGAAATAGAAATACGTATGGAATATTTTGGATTGTTCTTGAAGCCTGCAAAGTTTGATTATAACCGAAGTCACCGAAGTTTTATTAAAACTAAAGTCAAGTACAGAAACAAAAGGATTTCAAATTTGAAATAGCCGCCGTGAAAGACGTTATCCTTGAAGTTAGCTGCGCGATTCGAACGCAACGAGCCACCTCGTGTACGCCAAAAATTCGTTAACACTTGAATGACGATTGCCGGCATGTAAACACGTAGAAATTTTTCAAAGTACGCAATGGGAGAGTGTACTGCAGTGTTAACAGTTAGGATACAATATTGTAATGCGTGATACGATTTGCGACACTGTGCTCTTTTAATAATCGTTACAATTAGCGCACGAGGTAGGTTATTTCACTTTTATTTGTATTCAACTATACACTTCACTTTTTCTAGACCTTTTATCCAAAGAGTTATATCTTTTTCTCGCCTTAAAAAAATGTTTTACATTTTATTCTAATCTAATTACTTACATACGTTTTATACTATTAATGCCATGTATACAATATTAAAAACTGTCCTGAGATAAAAATTCGTAAGTGAAGCCCGTTTTCGCCAAAAGGCCGGTAGTTTGTAAACGTATTTTTATCCGCCAAAATGATGACTTAATCGTCCCCTAATTTCACATGGACTGCAACATATTTCATTTAGAACAAAATCGCAGATGGTGACGTCAAAAAGTGATCGATATGGCAAGGAATGACCTCTCAGCGTTCCTAGAAATGTCTTACTAACAGAGATAGTAAGGGGACCAGATGGGCCTGTACTTGGTGAGTCAAAAGGGACTAGATTATAATATGAAACAACACTTATACCTATGCATTCGTAGGTTTATTTATCTTAGACAAATGGACGATATGTCGATTGGGCGATATGTCGATATAATCCATTTTTCAAAGGGCATCAGTCCTTCATGACTTCAATATGGTTCAGCTGTATATACTCTTAAAGTAGTGTACACACTATAATATGTATAATTAATATAACTCGCGGCGTCAGGTATTATATGTCTCAAATTTAATATTACGGTCGCGTTTTCTTGCACAACCATTGTTGATTTTATCCTACTTCATTTAGCGCATTTTAGTCACCAACGAATTTTCATTTATCTTTCGAGAATACAATTTGAATTCAATGTTGATCTGTTCTACTCTGCAGATTTCTCTTTGGCAGCTCTCAGTTTGTATTCGTACCTTCCTAATTTTAAATCCTTTAACAGGTTCTTCTTGTTTGCTTTCAGAATTCATTAGAAATCTACGACATTCGAAATATGGTCAGAAATGCTTTCAAGAATGAACATCAGATCATACTGTAAGTCATTTTTCTATTTCAATTCTTTGTTAAGGAAAACTTTCCATTTAATCACTCCTTGACGAAATTTGACAATTTTTAGTATGCACAATATTTAACATAAATATAAATATTACACTAATTGTAAGTACATAATCTTGCAGTATAATATCTATTTGTACTCTAAACGTACAGTGCAGAATAGTGCAGTGTAATGTGATACGAGTATTTTGTAGAGCGTATTGGAAATATGGTTAATCAATGTTTAATCATATATCAGAATGTTGATACGTCCACGTATATACAAATTACTTACTTTAAACATTTCATATATAAAATATTTTGTGAAATACATATACACTACATATAAATCGTACAAAACATTCTGATTTAATTAAATAAAATACATGTGAATTAGCAGACGTTGCAAGGATTGCAATTTTGTTCAACCAGTTTTCATAACTGAATTGGAAAGTCTGCAGAAAACTGTTGGGATTTATCCGTTGCGCTAATAATTTCTACTAATAATTATTAGTAGAAATTAATTATTTTTTGCGCAACGCATCCAGGATATTATTACTGACAATCAGTGCAATTAAAAAGTAATGTTCAGAGGAACAAATGAACAGTTGAAGAGTATGTATTATATTTGTATAACCATATATTTTTGTTTACAAAAAACGCTGCGTCTATATTTAACGACCACATTGTTTTATTAAATGGATATGCATATTTTTCACATAAATCGAATCTCTCATCATTTTGCGCCAAAAAATATGCAAGTAAAGTTGTCGAAAAATGATATACATGTGTAGTTGTATATGCAAAATTATATATGTATGTATAAGGCATACGCAAAAGATTCATGTATACATATTTTATAAAATGAAATTTTATACACATAGCAGTATGGAAAAATAATAGGTACACATTGAATGGTTTTCGGATATTTATTTTCTTATGGAATGTCTAATTTTCTAAAGATATTCCAACGATGAGCATATTACTTCGAATGTATTTTGTATATATTTTTTACATCAATTCATTCGTTTCAATATTTTGTGTTCATTATGTAGGTATGTTAACCCCTTGACATACAAATAAAATGCGCGTCGGCGCGTTCGTAGGATACCATTTAATTTGGGAATACTCATGTACAAGCTCAGAAACAGGGCGTTTTATTTTGAAATTTACATTGCTTTATAACATTCAATAAGGTTGATAATTAATTAATACCATAAAATAATAATTTAATAGTTTTGTAACGTGTGATACTTCTCAAAGCATTTAGGAATATGTAGTGGAACGAGGCATGTTTTACACTGCCAAGTCGTTTCACTTCTTATGTTATGTTTCAACAGTCTAAACAAAACAGCATCGATGCACGACCGAAACAGCTAATCTAATAATATATTGCTCGGTGTTAGCCAAAGACAGTTCTTGACGTCTCGGAGACGTCAAAGTCTACAATGTCGCATGAAATGAATGACGTCTCAGAGACGTCATTGTATGTCAAGGGGTTAATATTTAACAGGATATCTGAAACTCTCTATTTGAAATTTAACTCATTCGGGATATTCAAAAGAATTGATTTATGGACTAAAAAATAAAAGATCCTGTTTTAAAGAAGAACGCTAAATGCAACATCCGCATTTCATTGTCAAATTCATCGCGCCGATGTGATTTAGACTGAACCCGAGTAGAGTCAAAGTGTATGGTGCGACCAGGGATCGTAGCCCAATTTTTCTACCGAAACGTTGCCGAAAAATAGCTTTCTTGATTCCCTCAAAGGATTCACATATGTTCACACAATCGCATGAGTCCTGTCTCCAACACTACTTCAGTAAATAATAGTTCTTCAAGTGATCACTGTTCATGAAGAGAGGACGCTCAAATCAGTGTCGGATTTCTGAGTGGGTATGGCAGTCACGTTGGCCCACGAAAGTCCATAAGGTGATTTGTCTATTAGCACTAGAAGTCGATACACGCGTCATCTGTGAACTGTTGCTGAAGGTATAAAGTGAAGGGGGGAGACACTTATAGTGCTATTTATATTATTATTTTTTTTATTACACCATAACACGATACATACACTACTGCAGCTTATAGATTAGATTAGATTAAAGTAATGTATACATATAAGTACGAACTGAAAAACTCAGTTCCACGTGCTAACGGTCTGCTCATCACCGTTGCAGAAGAACAAAGCTCAAGTGCGATCACACACAGTGCCCTCAGGCCAAAACGCATACGCACACTAATGGCGGGAAGAGCAAAATAGCATCAATCCCCCACTTTTGCGAATTCTAATTTTAATTCTTTGGTACAATTCTTATGAGCTACGCATTTCAAGCCTTTTGTCATTATGTCTGCTATGTTTTCGCTAGAGATGACATATGACAATGTGACTGATTTCTTTTCTAATTCTTCTCTTATAACGTGGTAAGCTATGTCTATGTGCTTAGTTCGTCGGTTTTCCATACGACTTCTTGAAATTTCTCTGCACTTCCTAGTCCCTTTCCCCAAAGGTTTCCTCCATCCTTACGTCCCGCGCCTACCGAGAGGGTAGGTGGAGAGAGTCCACCGCCTCTTGACTTTGCCCGTTTCTCCTCAAGTACTTCACCCTGTCTTCCCACGTCTTCGTCTTATTTCTTCCTTTCGTTTTTTTCTCCAAACATTGCCTTACCAATTCCCGTCCCTCCCCCTTAGTTTAATATTTATTTTATATAGTGGTTCGTATGTTTAGAAGTTTAATACAGGGTTTTCCATTAAGGGCGCTCGAACTTTAAATTTAAATAAAACAAGTTGTGTATGAGATATCATAATGACGTCGCTGAAACGCGAGATAATCATGCCGTCGAATTTGTCGTGCAGAAGATCCATTGTTGCATGCGCTGTGTGGCACGTAACGCCGTCTTGTTGGAACCACATGTTGTTGAGATCCATATCTTACAATTTAGGCCACAAAAAATGGGTCATCATCGACCTATACCTCTCGCCGGTGACAGTTATGGCGGCGCCAGCTTCATTTTGGAAGCAGTACGGGCCAATGACCCTGCTGGACCAAAATCCACACCAAACAGTGACTTTTTCTGGTATGCATTTGCAACTGATGGGTCTCATGTGGATTGTTGTCTCCCCAAATGCGACAATTTTGCTTGTTGACATAGCCATTCATCCAAAAATGGGCGTCGTCGCTGAAGATGATTTTCCGTCCAAATTCGGAGTCCACTTCTAACTGCTCCCGACCCCAGTCGGCGAATGCTCAGTGCTGCCTATGGTCGTTTGCCTTCAGTTCCTGGGTCAATTGAATTTTGTATGTTGTATTGTGTTTTGATGATACAATATGTATCGTGTTATTATTTTGTATAAATTATTTGAATTTCTGCCTATTTAGCGCACGCTTAACCGTGCCCCATAAATTTTCAATGGGGTTTAAATCTGGCGATTGCGGTGGCCAGTTCATTACCCGCATATTATTGTCCGAAAACCATTTTTGTACAGAGTTTGCTGTATACTTGGGGTCATTACCCTGCTGGAATATCCATCCAGCAGGCATGACCCCGTTAGCATATGGTTTCATGATCGTTTTCAAAATATCACAATATTGGTATTGGTCATACCATTTATTCTGTGGAAGAAATCCCGGTGGAATAACGGGGATTAAACTTTCGGTTGATCGGACGCCGTACAAATCTAATTCCATCGCTGTATGCTAAATTAAATTTTTAGTCGTCACTAAAAAGAACCTTTGCCCAATCAGTCACGGACCACGCAAGATGCTCACATGCGCATTCCATCCTTTTTTCATATTTTTTTGCGATATGAATGGCTTTTTAGCAGCAATCCGTCCATGCAGTCCATTCTCCGCTAGTCGCCGTTGAACCGTTCGGACACTAACGTCTACGGACACTTTATCACTGATTTCTGGGGCGTAAGCTTTGAATTTTTCATAGATATTCTAACTATAAGTCGGCCCATTCTAAAGGTAGATATATTTTCATTTACTAATAAATATCATTTAGTTTTAATCAAATTCTTTTAAAACAGCACGAGCAGAATTTGTAATATGAAACTAACCGTTGGTTAGTTTTTCGTGGCCGACCGCTGTTCTCCGAAACCAATGGGTTTTTCTCACGACAATAAATGTGTCGTACTGTACCTTTATCCATCTTTACATGCCATCAGCAATTTGTTGAAACGTGTAACAGTCGTCATCGGGTAGTCGAACTATTAAACTACGCATTTGGGGATCACAGACCAGTTTCTGTCGCGATGAAGTTATATAAAATGTGTAAGTTACCTAACTATAGAGCCGCTATTAGAGTATACCGAAAGAATTTCAACCGGACTAGCGGATTCTAACGGGTTAATCTCTGATTCGAAAGGTGCACTAAGCCCAATCTCACTTGATATAACTGACTCTGTACGAGCGTGACACGACGTGACGCTACGCGTGGCTTTGTAACTCTGAACCAACGAGGTTTTTGTTTTTGTATGTATTGGCGATGAGTGGGAAGGGATAGCCCCTTCCGGCTGCTCTTTTCTCCCGTGAGTCGTAGCTGTGAGCGCGGTCCCACTTACCGACTGGGTAGTATCGTGGTGTTACCTACTTCAAGTGTTAGGGAGGTGATGTTTGCATAGGAAAATTTTCAAAAAACCTATGGTGATGACATTTTAGTGGTGATGAGGGGGTGGATTTATTTAGGGTAATGCGCGTGTTGTGGGGGTGGGGGCGAGGATGCCGCTCCCCGTTGTCGCGATAGGCGTTGAGTTGGTGGGTGACCCTGCGGGGGGGGGGGGGTACCGGAATCTGTTCGTGGATTTTAAGGCGTGGTGATATTTAGTTTCTGAGCATCGGGAAAGGAATGTGGGTGTTGAACGAGATTTGGTCGGGTCGAAAGGAGCCAGTGAGGCGTACGAGTGGGTTAGTGTGGTTGGTGACGTCGTAGTTATTGATTAGTTTTTTTATGTATTCCCCTTTTTATGTATTTGGGGGATGGAGGCCATGTCGTGTAGGTCAATTGTGTGGGTAAGTCTTGATTTGTTGAGGATGATTTTGAGCATTGAAGTATAATGAAGTATAAGAGAGTATATATACATTTTTCAAGAATCTTGCCCGGGATGGAGAGGAGGCTGATTGGTCTGTAGCTAGTGACGGCCTCGCGTGGTTTCCCTGGTTTGAGGACGGGAGTGACTCTCGCCACTTTCCATGTCTCGGGGAAGTGGCTTAGCTGGACGCATGCTCGAAAAATGTAATAGTATTGGTAGATGATCTTTTTTGAGGATTGTTTCATCATTGGGGATGAAATTTTGTCGGGACCTGGAGCCTTGCGGTTACCCATCCTAGCAATGAACGCAGCGACAGTGGTTGGAGAGAACCATGCCCCGCCTGGGATTTTGCCGGTGCTCCCATCCATGGTGTTCAGGAATTCATCAACCACATGACTGTGAGGAGATGGCAGATGGTATGCGTTGTTGTGGATATTAGCAAAGCTCGATGCTAGTGCATCGACTTTATCTTTGTCGGGGAGGAGGGTGTGGCCACCTGAGTTTAGCGCGGGCAAGTGTCGGGGTTCGCGTCCAGAGTTGCAAGAACGAAAGGTGGCCCAGAAGGTAGGATCGGAGTGCTCAAAAGCTGCCAGGGTGCCCTCCCATTTGCAGTGACGGAGATACGAGATGCGTTTTTTGATTGGTTTTGATATGTCGCGGATGAGGTCCGCGACGGCGTTTCCCCCGTAGATATGGCCCCGCTTCTTCAGCTGTCTTTTGTGGCGGATTAGACACAGCAGTTCTCTGTCTGTCACTAGATGCCGGTGCTTGGTGGTTGAATTGTCTGAGTTGACAGTTGCACGTCGGAGACAAGCGTGCAGGAACGTGGCCACCGTGCGGAGGGAGTCGTCAATGGCCTTGGCAGTTATTAGTTTAGATTTAATTTTGAAGTTATAGGTGAGATTGGAGTATAGTTTCCAGTTCACCACTATGTCGAGCCCACCCTGGCGGGTGGCGTTTTGTTGAGTTAGGACAAGGGGCAGCTAACCTGAAGCCAGGTTTCCGTGATTAGCACAATTTCGACTCGTAGGTCAGCGCTGGCAAGGATTAGCTCGTTTCGGCGTGGTGCTAGCGAGCGGGCATTCCAGAGTAACATTTTGGGGGTCATTTCTAGTCAGTGTTACTGAAGATTGACCAGAAAGCCTGGAATTTATCGGCTGTTGTGTGGCAAGTGCGAAGTCGTTGGATGAGTGACCTGGTCAGGCTCAACATTTGGTCAATGTTGACCAGTGAGTTAAGCTCCTTCATGGCATCGGCCAGGTCGATCAAGGTGTCAGAACCGTCGCCCCTCGCGGGGGGTGGGGGAGTGATGTACGGTGCGGAGTGCCGTAAGCTTCAAGAGACGGACATTTGGAGTAGTTTGCGGTGTGGGCACCACCGCAGTTAGCGCATTTTGGCGTTTCGTTCAGTGTTTTACTGCACTCGGACGAGTGATGCTTTCCGGCGCATTTGACGCATTTTGAAGGTAAGTTGCAATTAGTGGCAGAGTGCCCAAACGATTGGCAACTGAAGCACTGGGTGTGCTTTTTATTAGAGCAGAATTTATCCCAGTAGATGAATAAGTAGCTAATTTTGTTGATTTCGCCTATGGTTGTGCCGGGGGGAAAGTTTACACGGTAGATGACAGTGTCCCGGGTTTGGGTTGAGCCAGACCGACGGATTTGGACACAAGAGGTTGTGTTTAACCCCTTGGATCGAATATCGCAGAGGATTTCGTCGGTGGGGGTGTCCGGTAGCCCTTTCAGCATCATGCTAATTGCTTTCTCGGTATTTACCGTGAACGTGAAAAATGGCACTTTGCCTTCGCGGAGGGTGGTTTGGAAGTGCTTGAATGAGTCGACTTTTTCGAATTGGATTCTTCTTTTGTCGCGAAGGAATTTAAGTTTGAAGGTGTTTCCGTAAATGACGGCTAGTTCCCGTTCGAATTTTGCTACGTTATATTGAAAGTTAGAGACGTATGTAGGTGGTGGTTTTGTACTTGCTTTTGCGATGATGTGGTTGTCCTGGATGGTCCGGGGTTGGTCACGGTTGCTGGTGGTAGATTCAGGTTTTCCGGCGGAACGGGCGGCTGGAGAATTGGAACCAGCAGGCTTGGTGGTTCTGGCTGGGTTCGTTGGAGTCTCCTCGGAGGGCTGGAACGCGGCCAGCACTGAGAAGCGGTTGGAGACCGGGATGCGTGGGGTTGACTCGACCTCCATGCTGCTGCTGGTGTTGGCCTGGGGGTGTTCCTTGGTGGTAGCTCTGGATCCGATGACTGATTTTTGGGGGGATTCCCTCTTCCTCTTGGTGAGGCTCATGGCCTCGGGCGCTGCAACGGCAGAGCAGTCGGAATCTATGGATTCCTGGGACAGGGCCGGTGAGGCTGGGCGGAGATCTAGCTCGATCTTATTATGGTTAATGGAGTATGGTTTTTTTTCGAGAAATACTTATCCCAGTAAACGCGGATGCTAAAAAGGTAACCGGCTTGGTTGACAGTGTTTAACGAGGTTCCCGCCGGGAAGTTGACTGTGTATACCGGTCTGTTTACGGACTTGCCGATGCATGCGCAGTTAACATGGTGCAAGCCTACCTTGCGCAATTCGCTGAGTACCTCGTGGACCGGGGTCGGCGGAAGTCCCTTCAAAGCCAAGCTTAGAATTTTTTCACTACTGGGAGTGAAGGAGAAGAATGACAAGTTGTTATCACGTAAGAACGTGATAAGTTTGGTGTGGGAGTCCTTGTTGTCGAACTGGACACGAATTCCCTCCTTTAAAAGCTTGAGATTAAAGGTTCTTCCGCACAGGTCTGTTAGTTGCTTCTCGAGGACATGTGCCGAGCAGGAATATTTGGTTATATAGATGGGGGTGGGGGGGTTTTGACGCTGACTCGACCCCTCATTTGCTTGTCGTTGATGATCCGCGGTTTGTTCGTGGCTGGGCGTTCGTCGACCGAGGCTCGACGGGAAGTGGAGGGTGAGGAGGACAGGAGTCCTCTGTCTCTGCGGCGAAGGCACGCTAGAGGGGGGGAGAAACGGTTCGTCGTCGGAACGTTTGGGACGTTGGAAATTTCCATTGTTTCCATGTTGTTTTGGAAACGCGCGTCGCGGTTTGAGGCGATCCTGGTGTTCGTGCCGGTGATTACCATGGTTGCCCTTGGTAGGGGTGACTGCGCAGTAGCACGACCGGCGCTCGCGTCGGGAATGGATGTTTGCTCCTGTAACTGAACGGGAACGTTGAATAGCTTAACAATACGCGCGGCCTTTTCCCGCGAGGGTTCAAATAATATTTACCGGGACGGAAGCGCCTGGTTTACCTTGTGACGATAAAGCCGCAGCCAAGGAAGATTTGGAGAGCGAGGGGCCCTGCCTCCTTGAGAAAGATGTCTTCTTCGGGGCTGTGCGAGGCCCCGTAGGAACTGGAACGGAAGAAGTAAAACCAGGCGACGAACGAGCCTTGGCGGTCATTGGCCGTTTTCGGCAACCACTGAGTAAGTCCGAGTTCATGCCCGAGGGCACCCTCACAGGTGGGGTCGACCCTCCCACACGAGGAGAGAGCGACCACGAAAACACAAGGAGGTACACTTAGGGAAGAACTGAATTGAAGCGTAGCGGAACGCTACACGTGAGAACCAACAACACGCAAACGCGCGAGACACACAGGGCACACGAGGCACGTCTGGTCGCCACGAGTGCTGGGCGCCGAGTGATAGAAAACTTGTTTTACAGTACCTTGATATGTGCCCCCGATTGCCACATTTAAAGCACTTCATGTTGTCGACTCTGGGCTCTGCCGTTTGGCGCGATGATTCTCTGTTTTGGTTGTAGGTTTCTCTGCTCTGCAGACCTTTTCTGCTTTGGTTATGAGCTTCTCTGTTTGGCTGGCCTTGTCTGCTTTGGTTGCGTACTTCCTTGATTTGATAATACGCCTCCTTTCGTCCATCAGTCGTCTCCAATTCCTTCGCTGTCCTTCTATCGTATTCCTTCACCACGATTTCCTTTATTTATGACGATTTGAGTTTCTCGTCGTCCAAGTTTGCCAGTGTCACAGCGATAGCTTCATGATCTTCTGGGAAACCATTTAGCATTGTGTATGCTAAGTCATCGTCTTTCATGTCACATCCAGCCTCCTTCAGGCAATCACAACGTGTTTTAATTCGTCCGAGGTACAATGTCAGGGATTCGTCTGGTTCCAGGTGTACTGATACTATTTGTTTTCTTAACTGCAAGATTCTCGCTCGTGACTTGGGTTCAAAGACTCTCTTTAAGGCATCCCATGCATCACTAATCACAATCTGTGTTTTAAGTACCAAGATATCAGAAGTATCACTACATACAACCATGCAAAAATAAATTTTTGAATTAGTTATTTTAATAGTCAAACGGTTTGAAATTACAAGCTTTTCTTCATAATTGTTTATTAAACTTAAGAAATCACTGATTAAATCAAAATCAATTAATTCTCTAACTAAACTTTCATGGTTTTCAATTATTGTTTCCCTGCGCTCTACAGGATCTTTTCTCTGCGGTAGCACAAGTTTTCTAAGATAAGATGGTGAATTTGGAAAAATGTAAGGTACTGCATCTTCCGTAAGTCTTGGACATCTCAACATCCTTCAGTGCACCGTTAGGAGATAGAATACCCTGATACCTTTGGATATCAGTTTCTGCAAAATGCAAACTACAAACTGCACAATATTTTGTTGGTGCCCAATTTTTACGGGGCAAATAGCAGCCACCCATTTTTTCGTTAATCGGGAGATTAACGCCGTCTTTATCGCGCTATACGACGCTCCTGCCGGCGCGTGAATCAGATCGCTGATCGTGCGCATAGCCTTTTGATCCAAACTCCGGATCACGGCAGAGCGTCGCACGGCGTCGTTCGTTATCTCGAAGCAATTAAACTCGCCCTCGAGCATTTTGAACCATAATGAATTCAAAATAATTAGAAGTTTGAAGAAAGAAGAAAACGAGGATGTAATGCTTAAAGCAACCTGGGGGCCAACCAGAGGGGAAATCTGATCCTAGGATTATATGGAAGAGTATCCGGTCTGAAATTTAGGGTGTTGGAGATTAATGAGTTGGAGTGGTTGGAGGGATTGTATTTTTTAATGCAGTCCTTGACCAAGGCGAGAGTCTTAGGGAGATTTGCCTTAAGGTGGAGTTCGTTTGTCGAAAAGTCGGATATCTTGAGAGCTTTGTTTTGTACTCTTTGAAGAGATTGTATATGGGTGCGCGCAGCAGACGACCAAACCTGGGCTCCATACAGTAAAACCGGCCATATACATGTTGAATATAAGACTAGCTTGAGAGTTAACGGTAGCTTGGATTTATGATCTAGGAGTTTCCTAGCTGCACCAATTGCGGCAAGAGCCTTAGAGCGTCTACTTTCAACGGCGTCTGCCCAGTTGAGCTTTGTATCGAGGATTATACCCAAGTATAACAGATTTTTTGACCAGGGGATTATATTCCCATTGAGAGAAAGATTAGGGATTCCATTTCGCAATTTTTTATTTTTGCGAGTGAAGTAGGTAGCTTGAGTTTTCTCAGCATTTAAATTCAGGTTCCAGCATTGAAAAAATTTATTAAGACTATCCAAGTGATGTTGCAACTTGGTACAGAGAAGTGATGTACTCCAAGAGGACGTTAGGATCGCTGTGTCATCAGCGAAAAGGGCAAGAGTTGAATTATCCGATCGGGGAATGTCATTGATGTATAAGCTAAAAAGCAGAGGCCCTAGGATGGCGCCCTGGGGGACTCCAGCCATTATCGTAATGTGCGTGGAAGCGTCATTTCCTAACTGTACATAGAATTTTCTGTTACTTAGAAAAGCAGATTTAATAATATAATAAATTTGGAGCGTGACTTTTGTAGAAGCTTTTATCAGTTTGGCTGAGACTTTGTCAGCTACACTAGCTGTATTAAGTTTAAGTTTGGAGATGATCTCCCCGATGATGCCTAGTGAAATGAAATTATCGGGATTGGGATATATTGAGGGAGTTGCCGATTCTGAAGAGTGGAAATTTGAAACAAATGGGGTTACGATTTGTTGTTGGGGGGAATTTAGGGAATAAGCCTGAATATAGACGGAATTGAATTTGTTGGCTAGTAAGTTTACCTCGTCGACGTTTAAGGCAGTGGTGTTGCCATTGTCGAGTAGAAGAGGCGGAAGAATGGTTTTCTTAGTTTTAATTATTTTACGATAAATAGGCCAGAAGGTGTTATTGTCGAGTCTCGCGATCTTGATTTGGTCGAGGACTCGTTTTGCTTTAAGAGCAATGATTTTATGCTTGATTTTAGAGGAGATCTGCTTGACATAGATCCTGAATGTAGGAAGGCCAGTTTTCTGCCATTTTTTCCTAGCAGTGTTACGAAGGGATGTCAGGAGCTTTAATTCATCGTCAGGCACTATAGAGGAATTGCTAGAATGGACGTGAGTGGTGTATTTATAATAATAGTGTTTGAGATTCTTGGTGAACGATAGAAGGGTGGAATCTATCTCATTTGTCGTGTCAAGTCTGTATTTCAATGGTAGGCTGGCAGTTAATTTGTTATATCTTGCCCCGTCAGTGAGTGGAACAGAAGAAGTGATGGATGGGGTACCGACCGGTAAAGTTTTGAGTATGATGGGAGCATGGTCGGAGTTTAGGTCGTCAACCGTAGCGCAGTCAGAATTTGTAAACGTGGGTGCTAAGAAAAAATCTATAGTAGAAGGTTGCCAATTGTGAGCAATGCGGGAGTAGGTGCTGGGGAAAATAATTTCATAAGCAGCTTGCTCATAATGCTTCTTAAGAACAAGTCCGCTAGTATTTCTGCTGAAGCTATTCCAAAGCTGGTGTTTTGCGTTTAAATCAGCACCAATGATGAAAGGAAGATTGTGAGCAGTAATCCTATTTATAGAAGCGGTGGTGAGTTTAAAGCTAGGAGGGCAGTAAGCAGAAATGAAAATGATTTTAGGTTTAATAAGTATGATAGCAACTGACTCACTGGGATCGGTAAGGGACAAGTTGAGTACTTTGAAGGGGATACTTTTGTGTATGAATAAAGCAACCCCGCCCCTGGAGTCGAGTCCAACCTGTCTTTCCTGACGATAGAATATTCAGGCAGGAATAGGCTTTTGTCCGGAGACAGCCAGGTTTCTTGAATTGCAGCTATTGCGATATTATGATTTAATAGAAACGAATGAAGCTCGACTATTTTATTGGCAATGGAACGTGCATTCCATGACATGATATTACCAAGGATCTTGGTGGCCATTACGGTCCAAATAAATTAGCTGCAGCTTTAGCTACGGCCTTAAATTTGGTGATCGGATCGTTTGTTGAAGATAGAATCATCTTCAAGGATTTAAGCTCGTTTATGGCTTTCCTAAAGTCGAATAGCTTCGAAATATCGTTCCACAAGCTTTGGAATTTTTGCATTTCGTTTCCGTATTGACAATAGAAGGTGGTGGGGGAGTGGCAGAAGATTTTAGGACGTCGCTGAATAGCGGTACGGAAGGTGGGTAGTTGTTACGTGAGGGTAAGAGGTTCGTGCGCTCGACTATTGGGCGTTTTTGTACCAGTTGGTTATTTGAAGCACGCTTTTCTAAATGGGCTTGAAGTTTGGGGCACTTGGAATAATTTGCGGTGTGCTCACCTCAGCAGTTTGCGCATTTAGGAGGTTATTCAGGTGTTTTGGTGCAACTGCTAGTTGAATGATCTGCGCCGCACTTTACGCACTTGTTTGTTTTGCTGCAATTTGCGGAAGAGTGGCCAAAGGCTTGACATTGAAAACATTGCGTAAAGGGTAGTTTGTTATTAAATTTATCCCAGTAGATCCTGGTGTAGAAGATAAAATTTAACGCGCGCACTTGAGCAAGGGACGTACCAGGCGCAAAGGAGATCTTGTATATTGAGAAGTTATTCTTGGTAGTTAATACCGAGCAGTTAATAGGGTTAAGTTCTTCAGATCTTATTTCTTCCAGTAGCTCGTCAGTGTTAACTGAGGGGAGGCCTTTAAGGACCGCTGTAAAGGGTCGTTCTGAGGGTAAAGAGTAGGTGTGGACTTTAAGGTTACAATTTTTTAATTTATCTTTGCTGCGAGAAATGCCTTCAGTTCAAAGAACTGGATGCGGATCTGATCACCCAGATATTTTAAATTAAATTTGTTTCCAACGACTGCTTTGAGGTTGTTACTAAAGGGCACAAAGTCCTTTGGCATGACTTGAATGTATAACGGAGAGGGACGCGGACCGTTACTTACAAGGGAACACCGCGAACCCTTACTCCCGGATTTGAATGAAACTTTGTAGGTTTATAGAGTGATCCAAGACAAGAATAACGGTATGCTTCATTCGTGCCCAATCGCCCTTTAAGGGCGTGAAAACTAACCTCAAAGTCAAATAGAGTTTTCACTTTTTCGCGTATATCTCTTAAAATACATGAGATGGAGAAAAATGTTCTAGGTAAAAGTTTAATGGTACAATGAGCGCTATAATTGTGCATTAACAAAATTTTTTTAAAACTTTTTTTTCGTGTAAAAGAAATTCTTTTTTGCCTTATTTTAAAGAATTCTTACATTTTTATAATAACTAAAAATATTACGTGTTTTATTCTGAATTCAACCATGTACACTAATGTTACTATACACCGTCGACTTATGCAGATACACGATGAAACTTACACCGTGCGCGCGATTGCGCGCTAAAAACACGCAGTAAATTACATATTCAGATTTCTTGTTTTCGTTGCAGTTCTTAATATATGACGATATTGTGTATGATAACATAAAAATAGCATAATATAAGAAATTACATCAAGATTGATGACATGTCACATACATTGCGCTATATCACATATATCCATAGATAAACATTTCTTTCATACTAATTTAATATTTTATTCCAGTTTGAATACGCTTATACATGTATTTTATTCAACATAATTTTCACAAAAGTGATGTGCATCAAAGAAATGTTCTATACATAGATACTTTTTGCACCAAGCACATCGTATAATAGCAGGCTTATCACACAGACTACAACGAGGCAGGTTATATACTTCAGGAAATTTGAAACAGAAATCTACTGGATTTTCAAATTGCTGGTCTGGTCTTTAAATTTATATCAAGATCATATAGTAACACCCGATCTGAAAAAGTTCTTACAAAATTTTTCCATACCCGAAAACCGAAAACATCCAGCGGTTGTATCAAACCTGTTGTTCCTTTCGGAATGGTTAACGCAATAAGTTCTTTGTCAGCCGGAATACTTTGCTGAAAAGTCGAGGGACAATGGCCGCTCCACGAATCAAGTAACAGAACACTTTGAGATCCAGTCTTTGGTAAAAAGACTTCTGTAAGCCAAATGTTGAAATGGTGCGATGTCAACTTCCCAGATTTTGAAGCAGTAACAAATACATTAGCCCGTCTAAATAAGCTTTCTTCTACTCTGGGTCCAAATTCTCCACTAGTTTCTTTTAACACCATAAATAGGGGTGACAGTAACTGACCGCTCGCGGAAATGGTAGGGAGAATCGTATAACTATGTGTGGTTGAGGATACTGACTGCACGGATGCTTCTATGGTCTTTCTACCACGGTACGATAACGTACGACCAGAATGAATTTCCAAATTAAATCCACTCTCATCAGCGTTGTAAACATTATTTGAATTGTACGTAGCAATGTATGGTTTTACCCGGTTTATGAATTCGGTGGATGTCAATTGTAATTGTTGCTGGTCCCGTTGTGTGGAACGACTGACGAATTTTGTAACCTTTCTTGAAACGATGTTATGCGCTTTTTTGAAATTCATGATCCAGGTATGGCCAGCTTTAAATGTTGGAAGATCGACGTCCTCCTTTGCTTCTAGCGCCCATCGTTTTATATCCATGTAATGCACAAAGGAGCCCTGATCCATAGCAGCCTGAAATTTGTCCAGTACATACTTCACGATTGATAATATCTTCTCTCTGCGTGTACCACCTCTCGCCAATGTTTCTTCCCATTGATACAGTTGTTCAACTGATTTAACTTTTCTATACTTATGTTGTACACTGACGAGAGTCCTGCGAGTTTTTTTACCGCTTCTCCAAAACTCAACAGCTCGAGTTTTATAATTTAAGTCTACGTTACCACTTTCACCCGGGACACACCTGTCATCAAATTCATCGCTACTAACGTTTTCCTCGATATTACCCTCTTGAACAAACTCACATTCTTGAGGTCGCGCTGGATCTTCGTATTCCAGGGTCGTAACATAGTCGGCTGTAAATGAAACTTCGTTCATACTATCAAGTACCATAGTATGTATAATTTCTGATAGTTCGATTTCCCTATGATTAACAGGAGACGGCGGTATACTGGTTATATGTAGAGCTGTTACCAGTAAATTAATCGTACAATTAATACAAAGTACTGTCGGATAACACGCGTTCTCCGTGAATCACACTATCCCGTTTGTTGTGAGTTCCTATGCAGAGCAAAAGTGGAGTCAAAACCTTTGAACCTCATTGTCAGCCTGACTTACAACTGTACTTGTCAGATAGTATATATTACATGTGCAAAAATCGAGGGAGCCAGCTTATTGACTAGAGATTGCATTAGACCGTCGATACCGAATGAACCATATTTCCGAAGTCTTTGTGTCCTTCCTTGGGACCCAATAGTACATTTTTTTTCGTTAAAAATAGCTTGACTAATTAACCTTTGATATTTACAAACGGAACATAATTATAAAAAGATAGAAGTATCTTGTGTACTTACAGGGCAACATAATTATCAAACGATAGAAATAACTTGTGCAAAATAAAATTTTGTGAGTGTAAAGAATTTTATACACGCGTACATTAAAAATTTAGGCGAAATTATATATAGCACGAACCAATTCATATTTTTTTCAATTTTATTGTTGTTTGACTTATCAAATAACATACAAACACTACAATTAATAACACTACAAACAGCCCTGCAAAATTACCATTAATTGATTACACGGTTGAAAACGCAGGAGTGCGATAGCACTTTCTGAAATTGTCGGCAGACCATCGGGGGAACGCGATGGCGTTCTTGAAACTCACAGCCAAATGATTAAACGTATCTCATACAAAACAAGTACAGTTAACATATTTAATACATTTTAATATCTTTTAATATGTTATTGTTTTTTATCGTCATATATTAAGAACTGCAACGAAAACAAGAAATCTGAATATGTAATTTACTGCGTGTTTTTAGCGCGCAATCGCGCGCACGGTGTAAGTTTCATCGTGTATCTGCATAAGTCGACGGTGTATAGTAACATTAGTGTACATGGTTGAATTCAGAATAAAACACGTAATATTTTTAGTTATTATAAAAATGTAAGAATTCTTTAAAATAAGGCAAAAAAAAATTTCTTTTACACGAAAAAAAAGTTTAAAAAAAATTTTGTTAATGTAAAATTATAGCGCTCATTGTACCATTAAACTTTTACCTAGAACATTTTTCTCCATCTCATGTATTTTAAGAGATATACGCGAAAAAGTGAAAACTCTATTTGACTTTGAGGTTAGTTTTCACGCCCTTAAAGGGCGATTGGGCACGAATGAAGCATACCGTTATTCTTGTCTTGGATCACTCTATAAACCTACAAAGTTTCATTCAAATCCGGGAGTAAGGGTTCGCGGTGTTCCCTTGTTAGACGATGATCGTCTCCTTGCACAATAGATTTTATGCGAGTACCGAATATGCATGTGTATACATTTCGTTATCCTTCAATTGATTTTACTCTCCTAGAGAAATCCCTACAACCTAACACACGCCATCTAGTTATTTGCTACATACCCATTTAAAAGTAACTCACATTTAGAGCCAGGATGTAAAGCAGTATTTATCTGTATTGAAAAGTTTAAGACGCGAGTGTCTGTCGGTTAACATAACATTCAGTAAAGGCTTCATAAACGTTGCCTTAATATTATTCAGTACAATAGCTGTCCTCGTTTTTAATACTTGAAAGTTGTGCAGAACGTTGGGGGCGAAGAACTGATTATTACAACGAAATACAACTTTCTTCTAACCGTTGCATTTTTCACGTGCTTGCGTGGGGTATCACGAGGTATTCTAGTGTAACCCGTTTCTTAGGCGTTTTTACGGTATTTTCTTAGCATAAAAACTTGTGAGTATATTTATACATATTTCAGTAACCTTCGCAACTTTGTTTGTATAAAAAAGATCGTCTCGTGGCGTCCATGATTCCGGCGGTTATACTCATCTAAATTAAAACGGTTAACAACATTCTTAAATAGGATGAGTTTGGCTGTGACACGGATTAGAACGAAAGAAAAAAGTAAATAATAAAAATAGCGCCGCTTTAAAGCCTGAAGTTTTATCGATATTTTCGTGTTTTATTAACATTCGGAGGCATAGACAGAATATACAAAAGAGAAACTTTGAAATAATTTTAGTCCGAGTTATAGTGATACATGTACTGAAGGTGCACATAAAGTTTCAAGTTAACTGGTCAAGTAGATTTTGGAATATCATGGACCTCGTGTTAGAAAAGCATAGATCTGAGAAAAGCTTCGGGGAAATCAACCTGCTGTAACAATAGCGCTGTACCTTACGTACTTCAAACAGTCATAACTTCGTTAATTTTAGGAATTCGGGCATAGGGTTTTGCACACGTGTATTTTTCTGGAGCTATAGTTTTTAAGAAAATGAAAAACGAACAATTTTTTCAATGTTACAAAGCTTAGCACTTTATAAAAGTGGAAGAATTCGTATATGTCTGAATAATAATTCTGTATTATTAATAAATATTTCTTTACCTTCAGACGTACTCTCTGGTTACTAGCCCAATGTTAATGAAAATATTGTCTCAATTATTTGTTTGAAGCACAAAGATCAACAGAGCTCTATGCGAGGAATGCAGGGTTATTAATTTGTTATGATTGTACAAAACTTCGGATTAATTATTATATGTTCATTATTAAGCTCGATCATGACTCGAACAATTGCTTGAATTGTCAATGAAGACACAGATAAATACGTTACTCTAATTAACAGCGTGAATGTAACAGTGAAAGCAGCGAGTATTTGAAATTCATGAGCCCAATGAACCATTTTGACGAATGAGTTATAGACGAAGTCTTTTCTGCCTTGTTAGACCATACAAGAGCGTTCTCCTGTATGATTATTAACACTAGAACTACCGATACATTTTGGTATTATTCATATAGCATACGTTAGACAGATTATGAACACGAAAGTCGTTGAATGGACATTATTAAAACTCATCATAAATTGCTACAACGATACCTATATATTAATAATTCTAAAGCAAGAAATTTGAAACAAGTCATTCTGACTTGCCTGGTAGTTCTAGTGTTAAATGATTTTACTTATTAAGCGACTACTAGCTAGTGTACACTGCCGGTCAAAAGTTTGGGACCGTCAGGCATTTCAAGGTATACAGAGGTTCAACTAACGATTAGTTATTTTAAGTTGAAAGTTGGAGAGCATTTTCAAACTAGAACATATTGGAACAATGTTAGTTACTATCAGTCTCTATACAGAGTTATTAACGAAAAACACTGGCCAATCAGAGCCACGTGGTTGAGCGCTCGATCTACGGGCGCTCTAATTGGCCAGTGTTTTTCGTTAATAATTAAAAAACGAAGCTTCAACCAAGCTAGTTGTTCGGAGTCAGCCCAGGAGCTCCCGATTAAACGCGCAATGTCATACTCTGCCGGACCCTGTATATTAATTTCGAATCAATGAATTGTTAACAACCGACTCAAATATTTATGCAACCGACGAAGTAGTCTGAAATTTTTGGTCAGCAGCGTCGATAATATACTTGTTGTTGGTATACGTAAACTTAATTTTAGTAAAGAATGTTCCGAGTAGACAATTAAAATTTTTCTCGCGCACGATAAGTTTTGCTTGCGTCGAAGTGAAAGAAGAGAATCCGTGACTAAAATGATCAAGACCAACAACAGATTGTACTCCCGAAAGCATATCCAAGAATTTGGCGTAGCTCCTAGAAGGAAGATAATTGTGGTCTTACATACGCTGCTAACAATTGCACAGTGTCTATACAGTTACACTGTTTCACCTCCTACAAGATGGTGTACCAACATTTACGGTACATTAAGAAGGACATTCGAAGGACATTCGACGATTCAACGAGTGTATTCGTCTCAGTTGGAAGTTATGTTTTAATTTTGTTTAGACGAATGCAACAGTCGATCACAAACATGTTGAACGTGCGTGTGCGATAAAGCCGATAGGGACGTTCAGCTTCGGGGCACGGTAGCTGTGGTACCAGGAAAACCATGAAGTAGTTACTACTTTTATAAGATCGTTTATTATACTGGCGTTCGTTTATAAAATGGTGCGTCGTTCGGATCGAAACAAATGGATCAATCGGCGGCGGATATTTATTCTCAATCTGCGTTGACATGGCTGTTGTTGGCAAGCCAAAAGCCACATTAGAAGTCCTCGAATCCGTACAATCGATCGTTTTTAGAACAGTGGTCAATGTCCTACTGTATATTCGCATACGACGCAATCGGCAAAGCGTTAAACATAAATCGATCCCCGAAGAAATACAATGAAAACACTCGATTGATCTTCTCTGGCTACGCGTTAAATTACAACAGTTTCCACGGCGCATCATTAACGCAATCGAAACCGACGTGTTTCTAATGGGTCCAACGTCTTCGTGCTATACGTATAATTCTACGCCGACAAGCCACTTTACCGAATGTTCTTACCTGGACGAACTGTTGAGCTTCGAGGGATTAAAGGAAGGAAGAAAACGAAGATACGACGATTCGATGAATATATTCCTCTTTTATGGAAATTGTATTTTAACTCTGTTTCGGCGCATGAAACAGTTACTCACAAACAAGATGAACGTGCGTGCATGTTTTAGCACTTCGATGTTGTGTACGAATATAAACGGATATTATGCTAGCGACATCAAGCTGAAATCGTATTCAAATCATTATTTAGTCATCAATGATGAAAGGATTCAAAATTTGAAGGCAAATTTGCTTCAATACGATGTGAATCGGTATAACTACAGGCTTAATTATCCGTATATTACGGATAATTACGGTTTACGTTACTATGTAACGTAACGTAAAATAACGTAATTGTCTTACGTTATTATGTCAAATATATGACATAATATATGGAAGAGAGATAAAAGACGATACAGAAGAGTCTTCCATTGCCTTTACTGCCATTGCATAAGAGACCTATGCATTGCCAATGTTCTGTACATACAGTACATTCCTCGAGGTATACTCAAGCGATGCAATTATACGATGCAATTCGTTATGTGCAATTTATGTTTTTATCATTAGAATAATGGCAATTTTTACTTTACCTTTCATTGTCGCCAAGGTACAGATAGTCTGTCGTACCGTTGCTCATAATTCAACCCGTCCGTCGTTATTCGACGGGAATCTTTACATGAGGCTATTTCGATCTGGAATATCAGAAACAAGGAAGTCAGCGGTCACAGGTTTCTCCGCCTCGATCACTCGAAAGCACAAACTTGATATGGAATTATCACTAATAACGAGTTTGAGTTTCTCAGATATTGCTCTGCAGATTGTTGATGTGGTGGAATTGCATTCTAATCTGATTGTCCGTACGCATCGAGCTATGTATTACAGCTATCACGAATAATAACGCACACGTTATACGATGTGCCACAAATATATTGAATGCCGCAACAAAGTCGTAATGTCGCCGATAAGAAACATTGCACGGATTAAACACACTGAAACAGATGGGTACCACCCTGTATCTTTATACAAAGTATAACGTTTTAAAATTCAAGCTTTGTCTAGAACACGATGGAAGACATGTGCGAGGGCAGTACAATTTCGTTACGTCTTGAATTATTCACCTGAACTTCCATTACCAATGAACATTTTTCATGGCATTCACCAATCGTGTTGGACCACCGTTGTATCCGTCTGTTATTCTAGTGGCATACATAAATTACTGATTGTCTTGGTCGACATTCCAAGGGACCTAGCCATCCGCCGTGATTCGCGGTCCAAGAGTAATTCACTCGAAAAATTCCCAACGTACATGAGAATACTCAATTGGGCTACGATCAACTTACAATTACATAGATGCAAGAAGTCTAAGAAATCCAGGATTATGGTTTAAATGCGTTCTTCGTCAGCACACGCAGGAGAATACGTTTTCGCGCCTAACACAAACTCCAACAATCGTTCAAATGTAAATTTGGCCAATTTTGACAGCAGTCGTAAGGTTACATACGAAGGCAGTTGCATATTTGACTTAATTACGCGGCGGGCTTCTGTCTACCTGTGATGCATCGTCCGCAGAATTTTCTTCAAGAACATCGAAATAAATGGGACACGAGCGAAACAGCATTAAATGAACGCACATAAGTGTTTTTCAAAGAAAGATTATGTGTACGGAGATGGCAGCATAGGAAGAAGGAACATCGCATGACATACTTGATCACAGATTTCGATGACGATAATATTTAAAACTGTTAATTCTACATCATGAAGATCTTTGCGTTGGCATAGTTGTTGTGTAATCTTGAATAAACGAGATTTGACGTTAGATATAATAATAATCATTGAATAGTTTGCAATCGTTCAATTTGCGAGTTTCCATTTGATATCGAACGTTATTTGTTTCGTGCAATTGTTAAAGGATTTCACATTTTGCCACTATGTATGCTGTTGTTTTTTTTTTTTTTTTGAATCTGTCGTTTATTTGAGTCCTTTAGTAACCAAATATATTATATTTTTGTTAAAGAATTCGTTGTTCATTTCACGATGATCGTGTCCGTAGCGAATGTTAAATCAATATTAATACTTGTTCTGGTATTCAAGTGGCACAAATGTGTCCTATTGGTTGCAAAAGGTTTACATTTAAACGAGTGCAGTTTTTAGACATTCTGGCTTCGTTTAGCAGCTTTATACATAACGATCAAAAGAGATATTTAAAGAGTATGTAAAGCAGAATCACGTTCGGTATATTTGCATCTGGTGAAGCGATTTTTAACAATGAATCGTGTTATATGAAATGTCCGTACAGGTAACCCTCCGATAACATGGCGGATAGATTCCTAGAAAATGCTGTGTTATATGAGACGCTTCCGTGTAATTACATCGAATATGACTTTAGCAATCTTATTGCAAATTTGTTAGACGAAGGGAAAGAGTCAAGATATTTAGCACTAAAAGTATTGGCGGATTTGCTATCTATTGAAATGTACTATCGCAACATTCATTATCGACCAAGTTTTTGAGATTACTAGATATTTCAAGAAGTGCAACAACTTTCACGACGAACAATTTTGTTGTTAAAATTGATGCATTTTCAGCCAAAAGAGATTTAAGTAGGACATGCGACTATCCCGGCTACAATAGTAATTACGAATAAACGGTTGTCTAACAAGGAATTCAATATTTTCAAAACTAATTGTAAGCAAAAGAATTCGAAATTCCTGGCCGGTAATGTATACAAAATCAATTCTCATATGCGTTCTGTCTAATTGCAGAGTCATTGCAATTTTAAGTGTGACCTAAAGAAATCCATTTCTTTTTAGTCTTCTTTAGTTTCTTTTTTCTAGACTGTAAAGTTTGTATAGATTAAAACAGGTAAATTAATTAACTTCATCTTGGGCATGGTTAAAGACAATACTTTCTCAGAAGGCTGAACCTACAAAATAATGTATGATTATTGGCCTTGGAAAATTGCGTGCAATTAAAGTTTCTACTTTGTTGTACTTCGGCCTGTTTTAATACATTTAGGTTCAGGTTTCAAAGATGTCTCGTTGAAGGAAATATTTCAGTGCACTTTCTGAAAACATTGGATAGACATCATTGTACTAGACCTAATTTCTACTTGCTAGAAATTTTAAAAGTTTGTTACGGAAGGTATTTAGATATGTATAGTTATACATGTATGAGCAAAGAAAGTACCAATTGAAAGTTTCTAAAAACATTTATAGAAAATACTATTTTTTAGGAATGGATAGGCAGGTTAGCTGTTTATGTTATTACTTCTATACGTGTCGTGTAGTTATACTAATCAGTTCTGCCTTAAAGTAGCAACGACAGTAACATCGAAATTGTTAAAACTCATAAAAATGTTATTCGTTTCATATGATGTTTTCGTGGTTCATAAACAGGTTTTCGCTTGTTTTGAAGAACATACATTTGTTTAGTTATTTCATTTTTGAAATACATGAGCGATACATAGTTATTGTACTGAAAAAATTAATTGCTTGTGTTCCCGGGACACAAATGGATAATGACAAACGTTGGCGTTTTGTATATTTTTATTTATTTATGTCGGGTTGACTACAATGATTAAGAATAATGTTATTATAATTAAAGACAGAGATAAAGTTTATTATTAAGGTACACAACTATTACTACAATTAAAACTAGCGGTTATTACTATTAAAATACACAAAAGACAATTATCTCGTATTTGGGTCACGTCGTTCCGTCGTCGTCCGTCGTTTCTTTATTACTACTCGTTCGATTCTCGATCTCACACGAGAATGAAACATTAATTTTTGTATCGTTTTTTAATGAAAATCTAACAATCCCCCTCAAAAAATAAACGGCATATTATAAACTTATAGCACATTCATACTTAATTAAGAATACCACTCCCACTTGTGTCTTTTGGGATTACATGTGGTCCAGAATTTGTTGCTAACGTTTAAGGAAACCAGGAAAAACTTAACCAGGCCACTTGTATAAACATATAATACTAAATAAAACAAATTATTTCAGATATTTTTTTTTTTTTTTAATATTTAATGAGTATAGGGTGGGAGGAGGTCTGCGGAGGCGAGGGATCAAGTTCGCATACCCAGACCCTCACCCTACGGGAACTGCGCCTGTGAACCTTGGCTTTTTTGAAATATTCAATAATATGGTCTAGATATTTTTGAATTCTCTTAAACAGTACCAGACGAGAATGTCGGGTGGAAGTAGAGTATATAGCTGTATCATCGGCATACAGGGCCACCTCGCAAGATCGCATGGAAGGAATGTCATTGATATACAAAATGAATAAAAGTGGTCCAAGGACAGATCCTTGGGGAACACCAGTTTGGCAGTTATATATAACAGATTTATGAGAGTTGTACCACACGTAACAAGTGCGTTCCAGTAAGTAAGAATTTCAGAGTTTTAAAATTGAATGCGGTAGGCCCATCTTGTATAATTTATACAAGATGGCCGTATGCCAGACAGTATCAAAGGCTTTGGACAGATCCGGAAGAACCATTATTGTATCTCGATGAACATTGAGCCCGTGGGCAATACGTTGAGATATTCTGCCAACCTGGTGGATGGTGGAATGTCCTGGACGAAAACCAAATTGTTGATTAATGAGAATATCGTTTGTTTTGACAAATTCATCGATGTTGTGGAATACCACTCTTTCAAGCAGTTTGCCAGGTATGGGTAGAAGACTTATCGGTCGGTAGCTAGCCGGATCCGATGAGGGTTTACCAGGCTTGAGAATGGGAATGATTTTAGCAGCCTTCCATGCGACAGGGAAGTAGGAGGACTTAAAAGAGAATTTGAAAATATAATAGAGCTGGCAGAAAATTTTGCGAGAAGCATTGGCCAACATTGGAACGGTTATTTTGTCTGAACCTGGGGCTTTACTGAGTTTCATCTTGCGTACCATTTCATAAATTCTTTTGGGAGAGTACAGCTTCGCCGAAACACTATCCTCAAGAGTAGGCCATTCGAAATTATTATAAAATGTATTAACGTTCGAATCATGCCTGGATACAATTCGCCTGGAGCTTTACTGGGCTTCATCTTGCGAACCAATTCATACATTTTTTTAAGAGAGTACTGCTTTGCCGAAACACTATCCCCAAGAATAGACCATTCAAAATTATCGTAGAAAGTATTAACGTTCCGATCATGCTTGGATACGATTCTAGAAGCCTTGTTGTGAACTTCGGCAAATGAGTCAGCTAAGGCGTCTGATTTGTCATGCGATTTGTAAATCTTGTTACCATTGACTTCCAAAACAGGAGTAAAGGATGAACGATTTTTAGCTATAGATTTGTAAGTTTGCGAGAATGTAGGGCCTGGTTTATTGAAGCTCTGTAACATCTTAGCCCAGGCATGCTGCCTAACTTTAGACACTCGGTATCGAATCAGTTTGGTATATTCTTTTACTCGGAGTATAAAGAATTTAACGTTTGAAATTTGGTAGAGCTTACGCATTTTTCTCCTGACCTTTATGAGTGAAGTTAAGGTATCCTCGTATGCCAATGCTTTCTTCCGGATTGAACTCGGGGAATTTGCCAGTGTGAAGTCACGTATAGCGGCTTCTCGAAAAGATTCAAGCATGAAGTTGTTTAAAGAGTCAATACATTGGTCTATGTCAGATACTGAGTCAAATTTGGGTACAATGTTCCAGCTCAGCGTACTATCCCTGTACTTGTCCCAGTCAGTGGATAGATAAAATAAGGATCCAGGCGAGGGATCCATAGATCCGTAGTCTTACGAAGTGAGACAGGTTCATGCTCCGTTCCAAAGTAGTCCAAAGCAACGCACAAAAAGGAGTGAGGCAAGTCTGTGATAAAGAAATCAATAATTGATGGTCAAATTTGAGGCCTAATGAAAGTAGGTGAGTCGGGAGCAATAACTGTAAAATTTGATTTGATCATGCTCTCATAGAGAGTAGTACCAGCCTTATTAGCCCTGGTGTTGGTCCAGGAGCGATGCTTCGCGTTCCGATCTCCACCGATTATATAAGGAGAGCCAAAATGTGTAATCAGTCTCAGGTCGTCCCCACTCAGGACCCGGCTAGGTTTGGAGTAGATAACACCAACCAAGATGGAAGGATAATCAAGCCGGACTGCCAAGTGCTCCAATTCGGTATGGTCACGGACAACTGAAAATTTCTGGTTATTATTAATTATTATTGCAACACCTCCCCTCCTGAAAGGTTGATCCTTACGGACAACCGAATGTCCAGGAATGGAGAAGTTAATGTTAGGAGTAAGCCAGGTGTCCGTAACCAGGAGAATATCACACTCAAGTTCGTCAAGATTCGCAATGATTTCATTTCGTTTTGGGAGAATTGACCCCGCATTCCAGGTGATTATGTGTGGTAAGAGAGCCATTGTACCGAACCGAAGGAAATGATCAGACCAAGGCCGATATGGCCTGCCAGAAAGTTTGAAATTTTTGGACATTTGTGGTGCACTGCCTTAACCTGGAAACCAGGGTCTCGACGGTGTTGAACATAAGGTCGAGGCCACAAAGATTATTCAATTCGTGGAAAGCATCGCTTAGTTTCTGAAATTGATTAATATTATGATTTACTGTAGGATTATGAGAATGAGTATCGTTGGGTCGAAAAACATTAGAAGTTCTAACCGCGTGCGCGTAGGACGGGTGAACAGAGTGAGGGGAGGAGACAGGTGTTTTAGACTGGGATAATCGAGCCTGATGATTAGGGGTTAGAGGGGCAAAATCTACCAACGGAGGAACAGGCTTGACATGTACTGGAGGCGGAGCGGGTTTTGGCCCTCGCTTCGACAAGTAGCTTGCTAGTGCGGGGCACTGGGAGAAGTTCGCGGTGTGATCCCCGTTACAGTTTACGCAATGAGGGGGGGTGGGGAAAAACTCCCGCCACTGTCCAGGGGTAGCCCGCCTGTAGACGAAGCGTGGTAGAAAGACTTCTAAAGACACAACTTGAATTTTAAGCACAGGAGTATATCCGTATCTATGTTCGAAATATCGCTCGGCACGAGACACAGTGGGAGACGTCCGCGCGCTACCGCGGCTCGCAAGAGACTCTCGTAGAAAACTTAAAACGGCTAAGTGTTTGTATCCTTCATCGTTCAAACAATTACACGAGCGCCAACAGTCAGGCATAATTGTAGTGCCCGGTTTGATCCATTTTTTTTATAACCGCAAGCAGTGTGTCAGTGGATCTATTTGGTACTGCTTCAATAAATAGTCTTTTGGTAGACTGTTCGAAGCCCCCAAAAACCCAGTGGCCAGTGATAAGTCGCCCTTTATTGTATTTTCTTTTGCCTATTTTGGCTTCGTTGATTTCCACTGCTTCATTTTCGCCGCCAATCTGGACAGCCTTTTCCTCCAACCATAAAATACAATGTTCGCGGAAGAAACTGGCCCAATCAATCATTGCATTTTGGCCTATACCTAGTTCACTTTGTATAAAATGATGCCGCGGTGGTTTCAACATTATGTGGTATGCTATAAACCGACAAATCGTTTGCAGAGGAAGGTGGGCGTGTTCAAACCAAGTCCCGGTATAGGCACTACCCATTGCATTCCAATTCACTTTCGTGCGTTTCTTATTTCTATTCTTAATGTAAGACACTTTGTAGCACTTCAATACTAATTATTCCCGATTAAATTGCGTCACCTTTCCACATTTTGGACAATCCATTCAACTATGTATCACTTTTCGCTCAACTAAAAAGTCAACTAGTTTATCATAATCATTGCATATATTTAAAAACTCGTACAATCTCATGATGCCTTTTTACTATGCGATGCGGAAGAAAGTACGATCTCTACTAAATGTTGTCGTGAACCCGGTGAATGAAGTGACTTTTGCTAAAATACTATTGGCCATTGTTATTTTGCGAGGGAGCGGAAATGGCTCGGCCCCGCTTTTAAACCGCTCAAACCAAAATGCGCACACATCGTACGATACAACATCTTCGCCGAGAAAGGAACAAATCGATTCGCCTTTCGTCAAGCTATATGTTATTTTGAATAGATATATGTCAACATCAATTGATTTTAAAATTGATTTCATAACTGCTTAAAATAATTTGGATTATTCATTTGTACACCTAATATATCAGTGCTAGAAGGTGTATGGGAGATAATTTCATATCAGTCAGTAAATTCTGAATTTGTGACCATTGAGATAGTTTTTGGTCAATAGGTAATACCCACTTTAAATCATGAAACAATAATTCATTACCGTCTTGAAACACTTGTAATTTCATGTCGTCACTAATTACAATGTGTGTTTTAAGTACCAAGAAATCAGAAGTTTCACTACATAAAAGCATGCAAAAATAAATTTTTGAATTTGTTATTTTAATGGACGGTTTGAAATTACAAGCTTTTCTTCATAATTGTTTATTAAACTTAGGAAATCACTAATTAAATCAAAATCAATAAATTCCCTAACTAAACTTTCATGGTTTTCAATTAGTGTTTCCCTGCGCTCTACAGGATCTTTTCTCTGCGGTAGCACATGTTTTTTACGATAAGATGGTAAATTGGGAACAATGGAAGATACTGCATCTTCCGTACGTCTTGGACATCTCAGCAAAACATCCGTTCACATGCCGTTAGGAGATAGAATACCCTGATACCTTCGGATATCAGTTTCTGCAAAATGCAAACTACAAACTGCACAATATTTTGTGGGTGCCCAATTTTTACGGGGAATAGCCGTTGGAACTACCATTGGCGATGGTAGTACAATTAGGTAACCAACAGCTAACACTAATGAAGAAGTGCAGCCGATCCGCTTAGCATCGCCTTGGATAATAGTTTTGACCATTACCTCGAAGACGATACTAATTGTCCAGGTCTCACCACGTGTAGATTGCTGCAGCCGGAGACCCACCCTAACCACGGCGTCCCATCCTCCCTCCTTTTCGAGAAAAAATGTAACAATACATTATAAATAAACCCCCTTTTCGCCATTCGCCGGTCTGCAAATTTAGCGAAAACGGGATATGTCTCTACCGCGACGCGGAACAACTAATTCAAGTGTTATACATTATTACCAGCTCGCACGCGAAATATCGCACGCAAAATATTGCACGCAACCGCTTAAAAGTATTAGAAGAACAAAAACTACGCAATGTGTGCACACCTAAAAAAACAGCAATAGATAAAAAGCAGCGATACATAAAAAGCATAGTTGCAAGCAGACTACATGTCCCCATAATAGGGGATGGTAGCATCCAACATAGTAAAATGTAGCTCAAAATTAACTTCTATATAATTTGTGTTATTCAAATTGTATCTATAGGGTGAAAGATTTTCAAGCTTCGTTTTCATTGATAATTCTTCATCTCCAACTAAAGACTCCTTCTCTTTCATAAATATAAATTTAACAGGCCGACAGAAAAACGTTGACGAGGGACGAGCGTTCGACCACAGTACTTTGCCATCTTCATCTATTAAATTAAGTGGTACTAAAGCAATTGCAACTAAAATATTGGCGATGATAGTACAATTAGGTAACTAACAGCTAACACTAATGAAGAAGTGCAGCCGATCCGCTTAGCATCGCCTTGGATAATGGTTTTGACCATTACCTCGAAGACGATACTAATTGTCCAGGTCTCACCACGTGGAGATTGCTGCAGCCGGAGACCCACCCTAACCACGGCGTCCCATCCTCCCTCCTTTTCGAGCAAAAATGCAACAATACATTATAAATAATCCACCTTTTCGCAATTCGCCGGTTTGCAAATCTAGCGAAAACGGGATATGTCTCTACCGCGACGCGGAACAACTAATTCAAGTGTTATACATTATTACCAGCTCGCACGCAAAATATCGCACGCGAAATATTGCACGCAACCGCTTAAAAGTGTTAGAAGAACAAAAACTACGCAACGTGTGCACACCTAAAAAAACAGCAATAGATAAAAAGCAGCGATACATAAAAAGCATAGTTGCAAGCAGACTACATGTCCCCATAATAGGGGATGGTAGCATCCAACATAGTAAAATGTAGCTCAAAATTAACTTCTATATAATTTGTGTTATTCAAATTGTATCTATAGGGTGAAAGATTTTCAAGCTTCGTTTTCATTAATAATTCTTCATCTCCAACTAAAGACTCATTCTCCTTCATAAATATAAATTTAACAGGCCGACAGAAAAACGTTGACGAAGGACGAGCGTTCGACCACAGTACTTTGCCATCTTCATCTATTAAATTAAGTGGTACTAAAGCAATTGCAACTAAAAATTCATTTGTCCCAAAAGCACTTTGTGTAAATTCTTGTTTGTAAGTGCTATGTGCAAATCAGCCTCAAAGCGGTACAATCTTCTATATCAATCATTTTAAAAATACTTTCTACTGTAATATTCAATAAACATTGTAGATTTAGTTTTGCCGAGATCTCCGTAACCGATATTGAACTAGACAAAATAGATTGTTTCATGTGTCGAAGTTTTTTCAAACTTGGGAACAGTGTGCATGCAGAGCATTTACAAAACATCGAAGGATATTATGTTTCCTTTCGGACAGTATTAAACCTAAACAGAATGCAAGTATTTCGTGGCTTTTTATATCAGAATGCGGCCGAGTCGATAGGCTGATGGAGGATGGTTCCGATAATCCCGCGGCAAAATATAATTCCTCCGATGATCTCGAAGGAAGTAAACCTTGCACGAGGCGTATTCTGGTTCTCTTTGATGATTCGTGAAAGGGCTTTACAGGTCTTCCTCGACTAGGACCTGGCAGAGATTCAATTGTCCCTGGCTCATTTCCAATATATATTTGCGTGTCAAGTCACATACGGTGGCGTTTAAATAAGTGGAGGCGATTTCGGGAACAGGCTTTCCATTTTTTTTTGCAAGGGACAAGCAAAAACCAATTATTTCTTGTTCCATTTCGTTCGATACCGTGCTCACATTTGTGTTCGCCTATCAAAGTCCGCCTATCAAAGGTTACAAAATCAGATACGTGTTGAACAGTGTGATATATGTGTGCATTTAAGGATGGACAAATAATCACGTAGATGTAGAATATACATGTATAATATCTAGCTGCAAACAATGTTCAAAGCATGGTATACGTTTCAAATTGTTATTTAGCTGAACGGCTTTAACCAGATTGCGTCCATTGTCCATGTATGTATATACTTGTATGAGCTTTTTGTAGATATTGCAAATTAAGCGTAAACCAACGAATTTCAAAATGTTTTGTTGCATGTATGCAGTATTGCTCCAATGAGTTTTTGGAATTTATCGCTGCTATTCAAAACCCTTTCATCATGAGCCATTTTCAAATATCCCACATCCGTGGGTATTTTTGAGATCTTTGCATCCTGCAGTTCAAACCTGTCAATTATCTTCTGTATATATGTCGCCTGGTCGATTCAGTGTACCCCACCTGAGTCTGTTCTAACACTAATGCCGAGGTAGCTCTTCAACTCTCGAAGTCTTGCGAGCTCGAAATCCCTCTGAAGTCGGTCTGCCGTTCTTTGAATTTCAGTTTCGTTCTTATCTGCGATCAGCAGGTCATCCACATATGCCACCATGTATTGCACTCCCCTGGACGTTGTCTTTGAGTACAGGCACAGATCCATCACGCTCCGTTTGAATCCCAACTTGGTAATCGACCCGTGTAGCTTCTCATTCCATGTTTTTGCCGCTTGTTTCAGTCCATGGATACTTTTTATGAGCCTACAGACATACTCCTTCATTTCGACATTGACATAGCCTTCTGGTTGCTTCATATACACCGTTTCCTTTAGAATTCCATTTAGAAATGCTGTCTTTGCGTCAAAATGGTGAATTTTTGTATTATATATTATATTAATACACATTGTATTATATTCGCTTTGCGTTGGGGTATAGGAAAACGTATAGGAAACTACGTATTGGAAAAAATTCTAATTTCGTGAATTGTGATGAACATTATTTTTATTATAAATTTGTATTGTTGCATGTAATACAGACAATTTTATAAATAGAGTATGTTACAGACATGTCGCCTACATTTAGTACATATTTTGGAATATCTAGTATTACTTCCGATACAAAAGCAACACCTAGCACGCTTTTGACCGGCTGCTCTTGTTTTTATAATTTTCCGTCCCGTCGCTTCTATTGCATTTACTACATTTAGATGTAATCCTACTTTCATATTCTCGGTATCGGTAGCCCGTCTTTCTATATTTGCTTCGGTTAAGTTTTTCCCTAAAATTTCTATAAATCACTTTCTCCTTGCATGAGCATTCTTTCTGATCTCCCATGTTGGATATTTAATTTGCCATATAACAAATGCATTATATGCAGCAATATCAACATAGTGCATAAATAATGCTAATGGCCAGCGACGGGCACAGCGCATAGTCGAATATTCCCTCACCAATTTATCCAATACATCCATCCGACTTTTTGTGCTATTGTAATATTTGATCACTTCAGGTTTGAAATCTTCAGAAACTGCTGCTATATTAGGTTCATGATGTACACTTGATAATAATACTACACATTTACGAGGTTTTGGGACATAAGAAACTAAAGTAAATTTATGAGTAAATAAAAATGTGGAGTCCGCGAAATTTCCATAGTTCCATATGTTATTTATTCGTAATCTTGGCTCATGTATAAAAGAAAAGTAGGTTCTAATTATTGATGTTATATAAAGTTGACTACAAAAACATTTAAATAGCTTCAAGGCAAAATATCAAGTGATTAATTTAAAAAATATATATTTTTGATGTTACGGATATGCGAAGTTTCCATAGTTCCAATTGATAATAATATACTTTGTTTATTTTATAAAATCGAAAGTTTTATTTAAGTATTATGTCAGAATGGTGTATTGCTACCATTTTTCCGAATAACTTGAAAAATTCGGTTAGACATACTTTTAGTTAAGGTTTGTAACGCCGATATATCTATACCAGCCCACGTTAGCCTTATACTATCTTTAAGCTCTGCAATTGTAACAAATTGTTATCCATTTGCGTACACCTTGCGAGCCAGTATCCCACAAAGGTTTTCTATGGGCGACTGCATTAACTGGATATTCTTTTTCTGAAACCATTCCATGCTTACTCTTGATGTGTGAATGGCTGCGTTATCCTGTTGAAATATCAACTCATCCGAATCCACTTCTTCCATGAACGGAATCAAGACATCCTCCAGTGTACTTTTCAGAATTCATTTTCGTCGATATCCAACGTATCGGCGGTTTTGCGGAACAGCAAAATGCGGCCCAGATCATGACACTCCCACCGCCAAAATTTCGACTCACAGCAATGTGATGTGGTTTACTTAGATCATGCCAACATGTAATACTTAAAACCATCGGGTCCATCTAAATTGAATTTTTCTTTTATTTGGAAATCGCGCGGCTGTATATTGGTTGCGGTTTTTGTGGCTTCACGAGTGTCTTCGGGATGTCCCGTCTATTTTTCCGTACTCTTCCGACTAGAAATATGTTGTCTTCTAATAATTGTTCCGCCAATGTAAGGTCCGTAAAAAAATGATCTGCTGTGACGCATCTGCCAGAATTCTTCCAGATATCTGTCATCTGTCTCACGACACGTTGCCCTTGTTTTTTGTCTGGAGTGTTTCCACGTTTGCCCAGGTAGACTTCCATGTTGCAGCAGTAGAAGGTTTTGAAATAGCACAGACTCCAAATTTTTATTCCATACTTGCCCGGCTTGCTTGGCATGTATAACCTTGAAAGAACAACGACCGCGAAACTTGACTAGCTGCTCATCGACGCATCCAACATCTGTTGCGTTACAAGCAGCCTGTCAATTTTTGGACGTAAATATTCGTCACAACTCGCAGTGGCGCCAATTTATCTACTGCCTTCCTTTCTTCGCGTGTCACGGGATTGTCAAAACGGATGAACCTCATAATATCTCTGAAACGATCGGGTGACATTACTGCGGCATAAAATTGTCGCGACAATCCTTTGTTGTTCATCGATAGGTCATCTTTACATTCGCGCGATTCTCCGAATCGCCCAATGAGCAATCGAATGCCGAAAAATGCATCTATTTGCGTGCGGTCCTCTGGTTTCTTATTGTCTGGTATAGTGTCCATTGCCTTCTTATTTGTGTACAGAATTATCGTTTGCCATTATTTCTTCCCAAGTTTGGATCTTTGATGTAAGTTTTGTTAACTCAGTGTATATATTCTGAGACAAGTTTGTCATTGCCGCCATTAGATTTGTACTCAGGGAAATTGTGCTATTCCTTAGAATCACTATCTCATGTGAATTCAGTCTAGTGATATTTTCCACACTGTCTACAACTTGATGTAGTTTCCCCAATTGTTCATCTGTTGCTACACCGAATAAACTGTTCTGAACGTCCCCCAGAAAGTTAAATAAACCTCTTTTATGCCTTGCTGAGGGGCCCATACATATCAGATATTTCTGAAAGCAAAGTGGTTCTTCTATAGAATCTTCTATAGAATCTTCTATAGAATCTTCATCCATGAATAAATGAAAGCATTCATCTATACTTTCAACATTTTCACTCTTCGTTGTAAGTGAAGCTCCCTGTGGAAAATGATTGCCGGCTACTTCTGTACTGCCAGTTACGTCCACATGTATTTTCGTTTTGTCCATCTTCATCTTCATGATATATACAGGGTGCGCCATCTTTTGTGTCGGTATGTGATTATTGAATAACTTTAATAAAAAACAACCGATTTCCATATATGAGGTATTTTTATTTAATTTGGTCCTGTACAATTTATTTGGACTAGTTTTTGAATACAACATCAATCCAGTGGCCGCCTTTATTGGCCGAAGCAAAATGTGCCCTTTTTGCTGCGTTTTCCATCACTTTTTCGAGCATCTCGGGCGGTATACCGATGATTTCGGCACCAATGTTTGCCTTGAGCTCGTCAATGGTCTGAGGCTTGCTGGCGTACACTTTGCTTTTCAAATAACCCCACAAAAAGAAGTCCGGAGGGGTCAAATCTGGAGATCTGGGTGGCCAGTCAATGTCGCCATTTTTGGACACCACACGTCCAGGGAATTTTCGTTGCAGAAACTGCATTGTTTGATTTGCAGTGTGGCATGGCGCACCGTCTTGTTGAAACCAGTAACCGTCCAGACCTTTTTCACACATTTGTGGACACACATAATGAGCCAACATCCACCGATATCGATTCCCATCGACTGTTTCGCCTTCTCTGAAGACAAATGGCCCAATGATGGTTTTGGCGCAAACGCCGGCCCAAGCAGTCACTTTTTGGTCATGCAATGGTGTTTCATGGATCTCGTGTGGATTCTCCGTTCCCCAAATGCGGCAATTTTGCTTGTTAACAATCATCAAAATTTGCTTCCAAAAATCAGGTTCAGCGTCAACCATTCGAGCGACTGTTTGGCCGTATTCCAAGCGACGTGGACGGTCTGTCGGCAATATTCTTTGAGTCAATTGCACTTTATACGGAAATAAATGCAAATCATCCTTCAAAATGCGTCTCAAGGTGGTTCCACTGACGCCAAAATGCTGAGCGCGGTGACGATACGACACATGTGGGTTCTCGGCAACACTCTCTCTTACCGCATCAACCAGTTCATTGGAACGTCTTGGGCGTTGATGAACGGCATGTCGACGATCTCCCACTGTCCCGTGCTCAACAAAATTCGACACCAAACGACGAATAGTGTTGTCAGACGGTGGCTCTTGGCCACGATATTTTCGACGATATGCACGTTGAGTTAACACAACTGAACGACTATTTTCACTGTACAGCGTCACTATTTCGGCGCGTTGTTTCGGTGTGAAGCGATTCATGGTTAAAATTGTACTGAATTGACGTTTCAAAAACATGTTTACTCAAGTCAATCGGTTGATAAATGTTAATGTTATTCAATGTTTACATACCGACATAAAAGATGGCGCACCCTGTATACAAACAATATAGATTTCGAATACATATTTACAAGAAAGAAGGACAATAAGAAATTAATAGTTTATTTGCGTATGGTAAATCTCAAAACAAGTATCAACACATAATCCAATGTCGCATTTTTTACACTCGTATGGTGTGTCCCTCATTTTTTGTTTCTTGCAAACGACCCATTTTCTTCTTTTCATGCTGCCTGTTGCATTTAACATTTTCGAAGGGAAATGTCTCTCTGTCAAACCAAATGATAAATTTTCTATATTTCTTTTCCCACCACCCGCTTGTTTCCTATTTTGATGGAAATCGTTATATCTTAGTTTTTCACCAGTAACTGTTTGATATAGAACATATGAGTTATATAATGAGATGTCTAATAAATGGAAAAAAGTTGTGCAATCGCAAAGTATAAATGATTTTATGCCAAATCTCCTTCTTTTGGAGGGACTAAATTGCTTGAAGTAACATCGGCCTTTGAACAGCGTAAGACATTCATCAATGCACATATCTTCGTATGGATAAAACAATTGCGAAAAAGAGAAGAAGTCTTGAAAAGAAAAGTGAGAAGAAGTCTCACTTCTTCTGCTGAAAAGAAGTGAGAAAGTAGAGGTGAAAAAGAAAGTGTGGCATACAGTGTGAGTGTCATACAGCTATAGTCATTTAAAGGATAACGGGAACGGAATTCTAGCCCGATATGGAAGTTTGTCCGGTGTATATTCACCGGCCATGCGAAACAGTGGGTTCGAATGATTTTCGACAAAAAAATTGACAATCAAGCTGTCAATATAGCCACCCAAGAGAGGAAGATTAGCAAGGGTGTGCAATTCCCTGGTGGGAAACCTGATCTCCTTATTAAGAACGAACTTCAATATTTTGGATTGAATGATTTGAGCTTTTTTCCTGGATGATTCAGAAAGAATCCTCCACCAGATGACCGAACCATAGGTGAGAACAGGCCTGAGACACGTGATGTATGTTAAAATACGCAGTTTGTGTGATAGGTCGGAACGTGTCGAAATGAACGGGGATAAAGCGCGAAAGGCTCGAAGCGTCTTCGTGATACGATCTGTGAGAGCATGATTCCAACTTAATCTGGAATCTAAAATAATGCCAAGATACTTGATTCGAGTTGACCAGGCGACAGTCCTACCACCAATTAATAGCTTATTGTTTTTCATGAAGTTATTTGAAGTAGGAGATTTAGCGTTAGAAAATAATATGGCCTCAGTTTTGGAGGGGTTAGGCAGCAGTTTCCAGTTTTTGAAATAATCAATTATGTAGTCTAGATATTTCTGAATTCTCCTAAACAGGACCGAACGAGAATGCCGAGTGGAGGTAGAATATATGGCTGTGTCATCAGCATATAGGGCCACCTCACAAGATCGCATGGAAGGGGTGTCATTAATATGCAAAATGAATAAAAATGGTCCAAGGACAGATCCTTGTGGGACACCAGTTTGACAGTAATATATGACAGATTTGTGAGAGTTATACCACACATAGCAAGTGCGTTCCAGTAAGTATGAATTTAAGAGTCTTAAAATCGAATGTGGCAAGCCCATCTTGTATAATTTAAACAAGATGGCCCTCTGCCAGACACTATCAAATGCTTTGGACAGGTTCAGAAGAACCATTATGGTGTCACGGTGAATATTAAGCCCGTGAGCGATGTGTTGAGATATTCTGCCAACCTGGTGGATGGCGGAGTGTCCCGGACGAAAGCCAAATTGCTGATTGATGAGAATATCATTTGATTTAACAAATTCATCAATGTTATGGTATATCACTCTCTCGAGGAGTTTGCCAGGAATGGGTAAAAGACTTATCGGACGATAGCTAGCCGGATTCGATGTGGGTTCACCTGGCTTGAGAATAGGAATGACTTTAGCAACCTTCCATGCGGCAGGAAAGTAGCAAAACTTAAAGGAGAATTTAAAAATATAATAGAGTTGGCAGAAAATTTTGCGAGATGCGTTGGCCAACATTGGAACGGTTATTTTATCAGGGCCTGGAGCTTTACTGGGCTTCATCTTGCGAACCAATTCATACATTTTTTTAGGAGAGTACTGCTTTGCCGAAACACTATCCCCAAGAATAGACCATTCAAAATTATCGTAGAAAGTATTAACGTTCCGATCATGCTTGGATACGATTCGAGAAGCCTTGCTATGAACTTCGGCAAATGAGTCAGCTAAGGCGTCTGATTTGTCATGCGATTTGTAAATCTTGTTACCATTCACTTCCAAAACAGGAGTAAAGGTTGAACGATTTTTAGCTATGGATTTGTAAGTTTGCCAGAATGTAGGGCCTGGTTTATTGAAGCTCTGTAACATCTTAGCCCAGGCATGCTGCCTAACTTTAGACACTCGGTATCGAATCAGTTTGGTATATTCTTTTACTTGGAGTATAAAGAATTTAACGTTTGAAATTTGGTAGAGCTTACGCATTTTTCTCCTGACCTTTATGAGTGAAGTTAAGGTATCCTCGTATGCCAATGCTTTCTTCCGGATTGAACTCGGGGAATTTGCCAGTGTGAAGTCACGTATAGCGGCTTCTCGAAAAGATTCAAGCATGAAGTTGTTTAAAGAGTCAATACATTGGTCTATGTCAGATACTGAGTCAAATTTGGGTACAATGTTCCAGCTCAGCGTACTATCCCTGTACTTGTCCCAGTCAGTGGATAGATAAAATAAGGATCCAGGCGAGGGATCCATAGATGTAGTCTTACGAAGTGAGACAGGTTTATGCTCCGTTCCAAAGTAGTCTAGGGCCACGCATAAAAAGGAGTGAGGCAAGTCTGTGATAAAGAAATCAATAATTGATGGTAAAATTTGAGGCCTAATGAAAGTAGGTGAGTCGGGAGCAATAACTGTAAAATTTGATTTGATCATGCTCTCATAGAGAGTAATACCAGCCTTATTAGCCCTGGTGTTGATCCAGGAGCGATGCTTCGCGTTCCGATCTCCACCGATTATATAAGGAGAGCCAAAATGTGTAATCAGTCTCAGGTCGTCCCCACTCAGGACCCGACTAGGTTTGGAGTAGATAACGCCAACCAAGATGGAAGGATAATCAAGCCGGACTGCCAAGTGCTCCAATTCGGTATGGTCACGGACAACTGAAAATTTCTGGTTATTATTAATTATTATTGCAACACCTCCCCTCCTGAAAGGTTGATCCTTACGGACAACCGAATGTCCAGGAATGGAGAAGTTAATGTTAGGAGTAAGCCAGGTGTCCGTAACCAGGAGAATATCACACTCAAGTTCGTCAAGATTCGCAATGATTTCATTTCGTTTTGGGAGAATTGACCCCGCATTCCAGGTGATTATGTGTGGTAAGAGAGCCATTGTACCGAACCGAAGGAAATGATCAGACCAAGGCCGATATGGCCTGCCAGAAAGTTTGAAATTTTTGGACATTTGTGGTGCACTGCCTTAACCTGGAAACCAGGGTCTCGACGGTGTTGAACATAAGGTCGAGGCCACAAAGATTATTCAATTCGTGGAAAGCATCGCTTAGTTTCTGAAATTGATTAATATTATGATTTACTGTAGGATTATGAGAATGAGTATCGTTGGGTCGAAAAACATTAGAAGTTCTAACCGCGTGCGCGTAGGACGGGTGAACAGAGTGAGGGGAGGAGACAGGTGTTTTAGACTGGGATAATCGAGCCTGATGATTAGGGGTTAGAGGGGCAAAATCTACCAACGGAGGAACAGGCTTGACATGTACTGGAGGCGGAGCGGGTTTTGGCCCTCGCTTCGACAAGTAGCTTGCTAGTGCGGGGCACTGGGAGAAGTTCGCGGTGTGATCCCCGTTACAGTTTACGCAATGAGGGGGGGTGGGGAAAAACTCCCGCCACTGTCCAGGGGTAGCCCGCCTGTAGACGAAGCGTGGTAGAAAGACTTCTAAAGACACAACTTGAATTTTAAGCACAGGAGTATATCCGTATCTATGTTCGAAATATCGCTCGGCACGAGACACAGTGGGAGACGTCCGCGCGCTACCGCGGCTCGCAAGAGACTCTCGTAGAAAACTTAAAACGGCTAAGTGTTTGTATCCTTCATCGTTCAAACAATTACACGAGCGCCAACAGTCAGGCATAATTGTAGTGCCCGGTTTGATCCATTTTTTTTATAACCGCAAGCAGTGTGTCAGTGGATCTATTTGGTACTGCTTCAATAAATAGTCTTTTGGTAGACTGTTCGAAGCCCCCAAAAACCCAGTGGCCAGTGATAAGTCGCCCTTTATTGTATTTTCTTTTGCCTATTTTGGCTTCGTTGATTTCCACTGCTTCATTTTCGCCGCCAATCTGGACAGCCTTTTCCTCCAACCATAAAATACAATGTTCGCGGAAGAAACTGGCCCAATCAATCATTGCATTTTGGCCTATACCTAGTTCACTTTGTATAAAATGATGCCGTGGTGGTTTCAACATTATGTGGTATGCTATAAACCGACAAATCGTTTGCAGAGGAAGGTGGGCGTGTTCAAACCAAGTCCCGGTATAGGCACTACCCATTGCATTCCAATTCACTTTCGTGCGTTTCTTATTTCTATTCTTAATGTAAGACACTTTGTAGCACTTCAATACTAATTATTCCCGATTAAATTGCGTCACCTTTCCACATTTTGGACAATCCATTCAACTATGTATCACTTTTCGCTCAACTAAAAAGTCAACTAGTTTATCATAATCATTGCATATATTTAAAAACTCGTACAATCTCATGATGCCTTTTTACTATGCGATGCGGAAGAAAGTACGATCTCTACTAAATGTTGTCGTGAACCCGGTGAATGAAGTGACTTTTGCTAAAATACTATTGGCCATTGTTATTTTGCGAGGGAGCGGAAATGGCTCGGCCCCGCTTTTAAACCGCTCAAACCAAAATGCGCACACATCGTACGATACAACATCTTCGCCGAGAAAGGAACAAATCGATTCGCCTTTCGTCAACCTATATGTTATTTTGAATAGATATATGTCAACATCAATTGATTTTAAAATTGATTTCATAACTGCTTAAAATAATTTGGATTATTCATTTGTACACCTAATATATCAGTGCTAGAAGGTGTATGGGAGATAATTTCATATCAGTCAGTAAATTCTGAATTTGTGACCATTGAGACAGTTTTTGGTCAATAGGTAATACCCACTTTAAATCATGAAACAATAATTCATTACCGTCTTGAAACACTTGTAATTTCATGTCGTCACTAATTACAATGTGTGTTTTAAGTACCAAGAAATCAGAAGTTTCACTACATAAAAGCATGCAAAAATAAATTTTTGAATTTGTTATTTTAATGGACGGTTTGAAATTACAAGCTTTTCTTCATAATTGTTTATTAAACTTAGGAAATCACTAATTAAATCAAAATCAATAAATTCCCTAACTAAACTTTCATGGTTTTCAATTAGTGTTTCCCTGCGCTCTACAGGATCTTTTCTCTGCGGTAGCACATGTTTTTTACGATAAGATGGTAAATTGGGAAAAATGGAAGATACTGCATCTTCCGTACGTCTTGGACATCTCAGCAAAACATCCGTTCACATGCCGTTAGGAGATAGAATACCCTGATACCTTCGGATATCAGTTTCTGCAAAATGCAAACTACAAACTGCACAATATTTTGTGGGTGCCCAATTTTTACGGGGACTAGCCGTTGGAACTACCATTGGCGATGGTAGTACAATTAGGTAACCAACAGCTAACACTAATGAAGAAGTGCAGTCTATCCGCTTAGCATCGCCTTGGATAATAGTTTTGACCATTACCTCGAAGACGATACTAATTGTCCAGGTCTCACCACGTGTAGATTGCTGCAGCCGGAGACCCACCCTAACCACGGCGTCCCATCCTCCCTCCTTTTCGAGAAAAAATGTAACAATACATTATAAATAAACCCCCTTTTCGCCATTCGCCGGTCTGCAAATTTAGCGAAAACGGGATATGTCTCTACCGCGACGCGGAACTAATTCAAGTGTTATACGTTATTACCAGCTCGCACGCGAAATATCGCACGCGAAATATCGCACGCAAAATATTGCACGCAACCGCTTAAAAGTATTAGAAGAACAAAAACTACGCAATGTGTGCACACCTAAAAAAACAGCAATAGATAAAAAGCAGCGATACATAAAAAGCATAGTTGCAAGCAGACTACATGTCCCCATAATAGGGGATGGTAGCATCCAACATAGTAAAATGTAGCTCAAAATTAACTTCTATATAATTTGTGTTATTCAAATTGTATCTATAGGGTGAAAGATTTTCAAGCTTCGTTTTCATTGATAATTCTTCATCTCCAACTAAAGACTCCTTCTCTTTCATAAATATAAATTTAACAGGCCGACAGAAAAACGTTGACGAGGGACGAGCGTTCGACCACAGTACTTTGCCATCTTCATCTATTAAATTAAGTGGTACTAAAGCAATTGCAACTAAAATATTGGCGATGATAGTACAATTAGGTAACTAACAGCTAACACTAATGAAGAAGTGCAGCCGATCCGCTTAGCATCGCCTTGGATAATGGTTTTGACCATTACCTCGAAGACGATACTAATTGTCCAGGTCTCACCACGTGGAGATTGCTGCAGCCGGAGACCCACCCTAACCACGGCGTCCCATCCTCCCTCCTTTTCGAGCAAAAATGCAACAATACATTATAAATAATCCACCTTTTCGCAATTCGCCGGTTTGCAAATCTAGCGAAAACGGGATATGTCTCTACCGCGACGCGGAACAACTAATTCAAGTGTTATACATTATTACCAGCTCGCACGCAAAATATCGCACGCGAAATATTGCACGCAACCGCTTAAAAGTGTTAGAAGAACAAAAACTACGCAACGTGTGCACACCTAAAAAAACAGCAATAGATAAAAAGCAGCGATACATAAAAAGCATAGTTGCAAGCAGACTACATGTCCCCATAATAGGGGATGGTAGCATCCAACATAGTAAAATGTAGCTCAAAATTAACTTCTATATAATTTGTGTTATTCAAATTGTATCTATAGGGTGAAAGATTTTCAAGCTTCGTTTTCATTAATAATTCTTCATCTCCAACTAAAGACTCATTCTCCTTCATAAATATAAATTTAACAGGCCGACAGAAAAACGTTGACGAAGGACGAGCGTTCGACCACAGTACTTTGCCATCTTCATCTATTAAATTAAGTGGTACTAAAGCAATTGCAACTAAAAATTCATTTGTCCCAAAAGCACTTTGTGTAAATTCTTGTTTGTAAGTGCTATGTGCAAATCAGCCTCAAAGCGGTACAATCTTCTATATCAATCATTTTAAAAATACTTTCTACTGTAATATTCAATAAACATTGTAGATTTAGTTTTGCCGAGATCTCCGTAACCGATATTGAACTAGACAAAATAGATTGTTTCATGTGTCGAAGTTTTTTCAAACTTGGGAACAGTGTGCATGCAGAGCATTTACAAAACATCGAAGGATATTATGTTTCCTTTCGGACAGTATTAAACCTAAACAGAATGCAAGTATTTCGTGGCTTTTTATATCAGAATGCGGCCGAGTCGATAGGCTGATGGAGGATGGTTCCGATAATCCCGCGGCAAAATATAATTCCTCCGATGATCTCGAAGGAAGTAAACCTTGCACGAGGCGTATTCTGGTTCTCTTTGATGATTCGTGAAAGGGCTTTACAGGTCTTCCTCGACTAGGACCTGGCAGAGATTCAATTGTCCCTGGCTCATTTCCAATATATATTTGCGTGTCAAGTCACATACGGTGGCGTTTAAATAAGTGGAGGCGATTTCGGGAACAGGCTTTCCATTTTTTTTTGCAAGGGACAAGCAAAAACCAATTATTTCTTGTTCCATTTCGTTCGATACCGTGCTCACATTTGTGTTCGCCTATCAAAGTCCGCCTATCAAAGGTTACAAAATCAGATACGTGTTGAACAGTGTGATATATGTGTGCATTTAAGGATGGACAAATAATCACGTAGATGTAGAATATACATGTATAATATCTAGCTGCAAACAATGTTCAAAGCATGGTATACGTTTCAAATTGTTATTTAGCTGAACGGCTTTAACCAGATTGCGTCCATTGTCCATGTATGTATATACTTGTATGAGCTTTTTGTAGATATTGCAAATTAAGCGTAAACCAACGAATTTCAAAATGTTTTGTTGCATGTATGCAGTATTGCTCCAATGAGTTTTTGGAATTTATCGCTGCTATTCAAAACCCTTTCATCATGAGCCATTTTCAAATATCCCACATCCGTGGGTATTTTTGAGATCTTTGCATCCTGCAGTTCAAACCTGTCAATTATCTTCTGTATATATGTCGCCTGGTCGATTCAGTGTACCCCACCTGAGTCTGTTCTAACACTAATGCCGAGGTAGCTCTTCAACTCTCGAAGTCTTGCGAGCTCGAAATCCCTCTGAAGTCGGTCTGCCGTTCTTTGAATTTCAGTTTCGTTCTTATCTGCGATCAGCAGGTCATCCACATATGCCACCATGTATTGCACTCCCCTGGACGTTGTCTTTGAGTACAGGCACAGATCCATCACGCTCCGTTTGAATCCCAACTTGGTAATCGACCCGTGTAGCTTCTCATTCCATGTTTTTGCCGCTTGTTTCAGTCCATGGATACTTTTTATGAGCCTACAGACATACTCCTTCATTTCGACATTGACATAGCCTTCTGGTTGCTTCATATACACCGTTTCCTTTAGAATTCCATTTAGAAATGCTGTCTTTGCGTCAAAATGGTGAATTTTTGTATTATATATTATATTAATACACATTGTATTATATTCGCTTTGCGTTGGGGTATAGGAAAACGTATAGGAAACTACGTATTGGAAAAAATTCTAATTTCGTGAATTGTGATGAACATTATTTTTATTATAAATTTGTATTGTTGCATGTAATACAGACAATTTTATAAATAGAGTATGTTACAGACATGTCGCCTACATTTAGTACATATTTTGGAATATCTAGTATTACTTCCGATACAAAAGCAACACCTAGCACGCTTTTGACCGGCTGCTCTTGTTTTTATAATTTTCCGTCCCGTCGCTTCTATTGCATTTACTACATTTAGATGTAATCCTACTTTCATATTCTCGGTATCGGTAGCCCGTCTTTCTATATTTGCTTCGGTTAAGTTTTTCCCTAAAATTTCTATAAATCACTTTCTCCTTGCATGAGCATTCTTTCTGATCTCCCATGTTGGATATTTAATTTGCCATATAACAAATGCATTATATGCAGCAATATCAACATAGTGCATAAATAATGCTAATGGCCAGCGACGGGCACAGCGCATAGTCGAATATTCCCTCACCAATTTATCCAATACATCCATCCGACTTTTTGTGCTATTGTAATATTTGATCACTTCAGGTTTGAAATCTTCAGAAACTGCTGCTATATTAGGTTCATGATGTACACTTGATAATAATACTACACATTTACGAGGTTTTGGGACATAAGAAACTAAAGTAAATTTATGAGTAAATAAAAATGTGGAGTCCGCGAAATTTCCATAGTCCCATATGTTATTTATTCGTAATCTTGGCTCATGTATAAAAGAAAAGTAGGTTCTAATTATTGATGTTATATAAAGTTGACTACAAAAACATTTAAATAGCTTCAAGGCAAAATATCAAGTGATTAATTTAAAAAATATATATTTTTGATGTTACGGATATGCGAAGTTTCCATAGTTCCAATTGATAATAATATACTTTGTTTATTTTATAAAATCGAAAGTTTTATTTAAGTATTATGTCAGAATGGTGTATTGCTACCATTTTTCCGAATAACTTGAAAAATTCGGTTAGACATACTTTTAGTTAAGGTTTGTAACGCCGATATATCTATACCAGCCCACGTTAGCCTTATACTATCTTTAAGCTCTGCAATTGTAACAAATTGTTATCCATTTGCGTACACCTTGCGAGCCAGTATCCCACAAAGGTTTTCTATGGGCGACTGCATTAACTGGATATTCTTTTTCTGAAACCATTCCATGCTTACTCTTGATGTGTGAATGGCTACGTTATCCTGTTGAAATATCAACTCATCCGAATCCACTTCTTCCATGAACGGAATCAAGACATCCTCCAGTGTACTTTTCAGAATTCATTTTCGTCGATATCCAACGTATCGGCGGTTTTGCGGAACAGCAAAATGCGGCCCAGATCGTGACACTCCCACCGCCAAAATTTCGACTCACAGCAATGTGATGTGGTTTACTTAGATCATGCCAACATGTAATACTTAAAACCATCGGGTCCATCTAAATTGAATTTTTCTTTTATTTGGAAATCGCGCGGACTGTATATTGGTTGCGGTTTTTGTGGCTTCACGAGTGTCTTCGGGATGTCCCGTCTATTTTTCCGTACTCTTCCGACTAGAAATATGTTGTCTTCTAATAATTGTTCCGCCAATGTAAGGTCCGTAAAAAAATGATCTGCTGTGACGCATCTGCCAGAATTCTTCCAGATATCTGTCATCTGTCTCACGACACGTTGCCCTTGTTTTTTGTCTGGAGTGTTTCCACGTTTGCCCAGGTAGACTTCCATGTTGCAGCAGTAGAAGGTTTTGAAATAGCACAGACTCCAAATTTTTATTCCATACTTGCCCGGCTTGCTTGGCATGTATAACCTTGAAAGAACAACGACCGCGAAACTTGACTAGCTGCTCATCGACGCATCCAACATCTGTTGCGTTACAAGCAGCCTGTCAATTTTTGGACGTAAATATTCGTCACAACTCGCAGTGGCGCCAATTTATCTACTGCCTTCCTTTCTTCGCGTGTCACGGGATTGTCAAAACGGATGAACCTCATAATATCTCTGAAACGATCGGGTGACATTACTGCGGCATAAAATTGTCGCGACAATCCTTTGTTGTTCATCGATGGGTCATCTTTACATTCGCGCGATTCTCCGAATCGCCCAATGAGCAATAGAAGGCCGAAAAATGCATCTATTTGCGTGCGGTCCTCTGGTTTCTTATTGTCTGGTATAGTGTCCATTGCCTTCTTATTTGTGTACAGAATTATCGTTTGCCATTATTTCTTCCCAAGTTTGGATTTTTGATGTAAGTTTTGTTAACTCAGTGTATATATTCTGAGACAAGTTTGTCATTGCCGCCATTAGATTTGTACTCAGGGACATTGTGCTATTCCTTAGAATCACTATCTCATGTGAATTCAGTCTAGTGATATTTTCCACACTGTCTACAACTTGATGTAGTTTCCCCAATTGTTCATCTGTTGCTACACCGAATAAACTGTTCTGAACGTCCCCCAGAAAGTTAAATAAACCTCTTTTATGCCTTGCTGAGGGGCCCATACATATCAGATATTTCTGAAAGCAAAGTGGTTCTTCTATAGAATCTTCTATAGAATCTTCATCCATGAATAAATGAAAGCATTCATCTATACTTTCAACATTTTCACTCTTCGTTGTAAGTGAAGCTCCCTGTGGAAAATGATTGCCGGCTACTTCTGTACTGCCAGTTACGTCCACATGTATTTTCGTTTTGTCCATCTTCATCTTCATGATATATACAGGGTGCGCCATCTTTTGTGTCGGTATGTGATTATTGAATAACTTTAATAAAAAAACAACCGATTTCCATATATGAGGTATTTTTATTTAATTTGGTCCTGTACAATTTATTTGGACTAGTTTTTGAATACAACATCAATCCAGTGGCCGCCTTTATTGGCCGAAGCAAAATGTGCCCTTTTTGCTGCGTTTTCCATCACTTTTTCGAGCATCTCGGGCGGTATAGCGATGATTTCGGCACGAATGTTTGCATGTTTGAGCTCGTCAATGGTCTGAGGCTTGCTGGCGTACACTTTGCTTTTCAAATAACCCCACAAAAAGAAGTCCGGAGGGGTCAAATCTGGAGATCTGGGTGGCCAGTCAATGTCGCCATTTTTGGACACCACACGTCCAGGGAATTTTCGTTGCAGAAACTGCATTGTTTGATTTGCAGTGTGGCATGGCGCACCGTCTTGTTGAAACCAGTAACCGTCCAGACCTTTTTCACACATTTGTGGGCACACATAATGAGCCAACATCCACCGATATCGATTCCCATCGACTGTTTCGCCTTCTCTGAAGACAAATGGCCCAATGATGGTTTTGGCGCAAACGCCGGCCCAAGCAGTCACTTTTTGGTCATGCAATGGTGTTTCATGGATCTCGTGTGGATTCTCCGTTCCCCAAATGCGGCAATTTTGCTTGTTAACAATCATCAAAATTTGCTTCCAAAAATCAGGTTCAGCGTCAACCATTCGAGCGACTGTTTGGCCGTATTCCAAGCGACGTGGACGGTCTGTCGGCAATATTCTTTGAGTCAATTGCACTTTATACGGAAATAAATGCAAATCATCCTTCAAAATGCGTCTCAAGGTGGTTCCACTGACGCCAAAATGCTGAGCGCGGTGACGATACGACACATGTGGGTTCTCGGCAACACTCTCTCTTACCGCATCAACCAGTTCATTGGAACGTCTTGGGCGTTGATGAACGGCATGTCGACGATCTCCCACTGTCCCGTGCTCAACAAAATTCGACACCAAACGACGAATAGTGTTGTCAGACGGTGGCTCTTGGCCACGATATTTTCGACGATATGCACGTTGAGTTAACACAACTGAACGACTATTTTCACTGTACAGCGTCACTATTTCGGCGCGTTGTTTCGGTGTGAAGCGATTCATGGTTAAAATTGTACTGAATTGACGTTTCAAAAACATGTTTACTCAAGTCAATCGGTTGATAAATGTTAATGTTATTCAATGTTTACATACCGACATAAAAGATGGCGCACCCTGTATACAAACAATATAGATTTCGAATACATATTTACAAGAAAGAAGGACAATAAGAAATTAATAGTTTATTTGCGTATGGTAAATCTCAAAACAAGTATCAACACATAATCCAATGTCGCATTTTTTACACTCGTATGGTGTGTCCCTCATTTTTTGTTTCTTGCAAACGACCCATTTTCTTCTTTTCATGCTGCCTGTTGCATTTAACATTTTCGAAGGGAAATGTCTCTCTGTCAAACCAAATGATAAATTTTCTATATTTCTTTTCCCACCACCCGCTTGTTTCCTATTTTGATGGAAATCGTTATATCTTAGTTTTTCACCAGTAACTGTTTGATATAGAACATATGAGTTATATAATGAGATGTCTAATAAATGGAAAAAAGTTGTGCAATCGCAAAGTATAAATGATTTTATGCCAAATCTCCTTCTTTTGGAGGGACTAAATTGCTTGAAGTAACATCGGCCTTTGAACAGCGTAAGACATTCATCAATGCACATATCTTCGTATGGATAAAACAATTGCGAAAAAGAGTTTTTGAGTGCGTCGATTATGGGTCGTATTTTTATTAATGGATCCTCACTTCGTGTGTTGTTATTATTATTAAAATGCAACATTTGCAATAATAGCATATATCTGTCTCGTCCCATAATTTTTCGAAAAATGTTTGTTTTTATCATGAGGTCAGTTGACCAATACTCATTTAGAGTTAATTTCCTCACCCGCGGCATTAACATCGTGATAGCCAAAAATCCATACATCTCACGTACTGATGTGTCCTTCCCACGTCGCTCCGCCTTCGGCCCGGGTGATGGAACCAAAGGCGGTCAGCAACCGCCTCCCCATGGCCGCCATCTCCCACCTCATGAGGGCCACCAGCCTCTCGCTCTCCTCGCACCCCGCAGCATCCTTCCGCATCGCTTTCCTCAGCTCTTCTGGCTCCTTCTTGATACTGCGGAGTTCGGCCCTAAGCTGCGCATTCTCTGTCGCCAGCCACCGAGCCTCGACGGAGTCGGGGGAGCGCTGAACGAGCTCTTTGACCGCCGCAGAGGTCTCCCTGGCCGCCACTCTCAAGGCACGCACGAAATTGCCCTTGAGGTTCTTGAAGCTTGCGGATATTCTTTCGACCTCCCGCATATGGTCGAGGACCGCTCCACCTAGCCCCCCATTTGACTCTGTCTACACCTCCAGACGCAGATCTTCCACTCTCGGTAGGGCCCGCTCCGAGCTCCTACCGAATTTAACCACGTCTGGGGTCTCGCGTCGTCCGGCAGTTCCCTCGTCGGACTCGGAGGTCGAACCCCGTCCACCGCGGGCTCCTTGTCTCGGAGAATTCGAGGAAACCCAGACCCTGGGTCTCCTTTCCCCGTTGGTCTTGGTCCTTCTTTGGATACTAGATCCAGAGTCGGACTGCGTCTCCGGCCCTCCTCCCGGTGCGCTCTTCCTTCCGCCAGTAGTAGAGAGGTGTGCAGTGGCCTGGTGGCCACCACCGACACCCAGCAGTCGTAAGATGACGACGCAGCAGGGGCCTGCTTAACCACCACCGCAACGCCGGCCCTGGAGGTTCCGAAGTCACCTGAGCAGTAAGATTCATATCCATTCGTTGTGTCTGTCATAGTTGTTACCAAAAACTCCACACTTGCACTTTCGTCGTAGAAGATCCCGTCCAGGTACCACTCACTCTTTCGCACCCTGCCCCGGCTATGCCGTTGCAGGGACCCAGGGAGCCCCACGTGGAGGTGAGGTGAGTGGATTTAGCCAGTTTGGGCCCACCAACTTCACCGAAGTTCTCCGCACCTAGCAGCGATAGACGTGGCCCAGATATAGGAGAACATCAGTTCCATCAGGGTTTCGACCCGGCGGAGACGCCGCCAGGAAGTCTCGCACCAGCTTCTGCTCCCCTTACCCACTGCACGACGCTCGACGCCCGTCAACGCGAGCGAAGGTCGCTTCAGTTTCCCTGTAGCTTGAACGTGCACGACGATTCGACGGCACAACGGCGTGCCTTAACACCGTATTTTCCATGCTTCCAGCACGGCGCGGGTTCGGGTTTACCAGAAGCAGGATGTTCGCGTTTCGGTCTATTTCTCGAAGAAGGACGCGAGGCAAATTTACCGATTCTCGTGGACAGCCTGTCTACTTTCCTCCTTTTGTGTCTGTGGGACACGGAAATAATGTAAACGCTGGTACTTGTGTAGAATTCTTTATTCGCTAGCACGTGCTGCTCTGTTTCGCTCCTCTCGACTTACTGTGCGAGCCTCGTGCCCGCTCTCAAGATGTAACCTCGAGAGTGGGTGCGTTTTCCGAGAATGACCCCGTGGCCTCGGAACTGATATTCGTTTCGAGGTATCGTCGCTCGACGCTATCCGCCCGATGTTCCAAACAGCGGATCAATCGGCGGGCGGATGTTTAGATCTCGTTGTGGCGATGTGGTCGTTCCACGTATCGCCACATGTCTATTAGTGTCGGGCATAGAATTTTCCGAGGACAACCATTCTGTGATTAAAAGTTCCCGTAATTTTCTTATCTCTATTTTTTTTGTGTAGCTCTCTGATACACGATATGTGCCGTCATCGCCGTCGCAACGGACTTGGGGTCCACCCCCTGATACCCCACAGGGGTTCCCTTTCTCATAACTATTCTCCACTTATCGTGGTCTGATCCTGCCTGATGGGTTCCTCTGGTCTCTAAATTTGGACCGGCGGCCTCAGTTTGGGTGGTCGCATTTACTGCTGTTTTACCCATCAATTGGGCCCCTTTATCATCTGCCAAATCGGCCCTCGTACCCTCCCGGCCATACCGGAGGGTCTGTTCGAGTCCCTTTGTCAGACTCCCTAGGTAATTGATAGCTACTCCACTTTTTTCTTTTAGCAGCCTACTAACGTTCTTCGTTGGAGACGCATATTCGAAGATGGCGTTGGCTGCTAGCGCCGCTTCCTTAGCCTGCCTCACCATCTTCATGAGGGTCGCCTTCGGGATAAGTACGCACTCGGCCAATTCAACGCCCGTTGTCTTCTCCGCCGGGATAGTCCTCTCCGTGCCGGAAGATGCCTTGGGCTCCTCAACCACGAAGATTTCCTCTTCTCCGGTGTCCTTTTCCAAATCCATTACACGACCCGGGGTTAGTCTAGTCGGGCTTCGACTTAGGCTAGCCCTTGGCTTGAATGGGTTTCCTAAGTCGATAAGCGGTCCCCGTGGCGCCGGGGGGGTATCGTGCCCCGTGCTCTCCAGGGCCGCCCTCACATTCTCGGTCCCATCGTTTCCGTTTCCATTTTCCTTTTGAAGCCAGTCGTCGTCGTTGAGATCAGTCCTGTTTTTGTTTTGTTTAGTTTGGTTTGAAGTCATCGTGTCATAATCGGCCCCCTTCGGCCGAAGCCTTCAGCGGCCACCGTTTTAAATGATTGTAAATTTTGTGAAAGCGTCAACTATCACGAGTCTGTACTTGTTCTTCTTGTTACTATAGATTCAAACGGCCCTACGTGATCTATATGTATCGTGTGGAACGGTGGTGGTGCCTTTTCTATTGGGTGCAACTTCCCTTGCGTCTTACCCGCGTTCCGTTTGTAATACGCGCAATTTAAACAGGCGTTAACATATTTCCTGACAAATGCACTCGTGTCGGAGGACCAGTAATTTTCTCGAATACGCAACAACGTCGTCTCTAACCCGAGATGTCCTGCATCGTCATGACATAGCCGGCAAATTTGAAATCGAGCCGACTTCGGTACAGCCCATGCTGAACGTCCGCCATCTAATCTCCTATAAACTTTTCCTTTCTTCAGTAAGTAGTTAGCGAAATACTGCTTGGTCCCATTATTTCGAACATTTTCCATTAATAGTTTCCGAACCCGGTTAATTTGGTCGTCCTGCAATTGTGCGGCTAGGATCCAATCGGTCTCTGTTATATCTACCGGGTACACCTCGATCCGACATACCGGATTCCTACTTAAAGCATTTATGTGTTGCATCGCGGTCCCCGCTCTATATTCTGTTTCAAAAGTGTAATCTAGGATCTCCAGCCACCATCGTCCGACCCGTGGTATAAGATCTTTTTTTTGTAATTGTCGTTCCCAATGCGTTGCAATCCGTCGCAACAACAACTTGTAACCCTATCAGGTATACCCGAAAATGTCGGAGGGCAAAAACTAGGGCCATTGTCTCCAACTCGTAAGAGTGGTACTTGCGCTGGTCGACAGTGGTTTGCTTGCTGTAATAGGCGACCACCCGTCGCGTCCCGTCCGGTGTAAATTGAATAAGAATCGCCCCAAGTCCTATTGAGATGGCATCGGTATGCAACTCCATCCTCAATGAGCTGTCGAAAATGGCTAAAACGGGTCGCGTCGTTAGGGCTTTCTTCACTCGTTCTACTGCCTCCTCTTGAGTTTTACCCGAAGTCCACGGGATATCTTTCCTGGTCAACGTCGTCAGCGGCGTTACGAGGCTAGCATAGTCCTTAATGAATTTCCGAGAATACCCAGCTAAACCCAAAAACTGTCGAATTTCCTTCGCGTACGTAGGGTTTGGCATTCGTAAAACCGCGTCTGTTTTCCATCGTCCTGGTTTGACTCCTCCTGCGCTTATCTCTCGTCCCAGATATTCGGTGCTCTCTTTCAAGAACGGACATTTGCCGATTTTCAGCGTGAGATTATGTTCCCGTAGCTTTTCTAACATGAGTTCTAAACGCTCTAGATCCTCCGCCTTTGTCGTAGATGGTATAATAATATCGTCGATACACGGGAAAGCGATTGTATTACGAAGCGACCCTAACATGGTGTTGATCAGTGTCTGAAAAACTGCCGGCGCATTCGTTAATCCAAAAGGCATTCGTAATGCCCGTCTGGTGTCACGAAAGCTGTCTTCGCTATCGACCCTTCGTCCATTGGAACTTGGTAGTACCCCGAGGCCAAGTCAGGGGTGGTAAAATATTTATGACCTCCTAAACGGTCGATTTGATCCTCGATCAGTGGCAATGGGTACTTATCCTTTTCCGTTATAGCATTGAGTCGGCGATAATCAATGCATAACCGTAATTCCCCTGTCCTCTTCTTTAATATTATTATCGGGCTCGCGTACGGCGAGTTCGATTCTCTTATTATCCCGTTTCCCAATAATTCGGACTCAGACATACGATAAGACCGGTATACTTCTGCCGTATCTATTATGCCGTATCAACATCATAAAAGGTACTGTATTTTTTAAAAACTTCGAAGACAACATTTAATGAAGGACAGTTACGCTTAACGAATTTCATACGCTTAGTATGAAATCCCTTCCTTTTAATGGCCTCTTTTAACCTATTTTGCATGGATTCTACAAATTTTTTTTGCAAAACTCTGATGCACCTTGTTCCACTGTTCTTGAACAAGTTTCCGAAGCTCGGGAATTCCTTTCGGTTATGGGAATTTTCTAATTTCTTTTTCTAGGTAAGCCCAAACATGTTCAATGACATTCAGATCTGGGCTTTGAGGGGGTATTTCAATAACGTACGGGCAATTATAAAGTAACAAGTTACGAACATTGCAAGCTTTATGCTTTTATTATCTTGGTTATTATTCTTAGAGTTTAAGCGTGAATATATATATATATTCGTAATAACAGAATGCGGATAATTAGACACAGATTTATTTCGATACGTTACACACGACGGCTTGATTAATATATGAAAGAAACCCACGCGCTGTACAAACTAAACCACACAAAGTACAACCACTAGATGGCGCTAGAAAGGTGCGAAATACAAACTCTTCAACAATTATCTTATATTATTGGGTTGGCAACTAAGTGATTGCCGATTTCAAATAAGAAGGAAAATTCAAAATTTTTGTTTAAAAATATAACTTTATTCAATTAGATACTGTCCGTTTCTGTCGATGACCTTTTGCCAACGTTCTGGCAGTGTCAAAATTCCACGTTCGTAAAATTTCTGATCTTTGCTATCAAAAAATTGAATTAAATGTGATCTGACATCATCAGCGTTAACACGTTCCCTGCCAGACCGTTTTTTGAAGACTTCCCGTTCAAGCCGCGTGGGGCGTATGCGCCCCACGCTTTACATTTGTATTATTTTGTTTCTGGCGTATGCCTTACAATAATTAAAATAGTGCAAAAATCATAATTATCAAGGAAAGATTGTATAGTTTAACATGCATAACACAACAAACCAGTAAATTTATTTTTCTAGGAATTAGTTTAACAAATAACTGGCTGAACATTATTATGCCAAGCGAGTGGCATCCTCACATAATTTTTTTTATCATGCCTATATCAATTTAAAATATAACATTTTAGTTAAATTCAAGTTTGTATGCAATTACAAAGGGATGTTACGATGAACTTTGTTAAAACATGGCAAACATAAGTGTGGTTTATCCACACAACTATCGCAGAATGTTACAACTTTTACAGTGCAGTTTCTTGCCGACTGGGAACCTAAATATTTAACATTTCTTTCGTAACAAATTTTGCAGCGCCTTCTTATCGAGTTAAAGTGGCCTTCCTTTTTTTTAATTTCGTGTCGATTTCTTTTTGGTCCAATTCGTGGAGAGTTATTATTATTATTACACGACATCAGATTCATTGCTAATTTTTTTCGGAATTCGATGCTTGTTATTTTTCGGTTGGTAAGACTGTTATATATAATCCATGAATTCACTACCGCTGTGTTCAGGCAAAGTTCAAATACAATTTTTTTATACCATTTTACTGAATTTCGTAGAGGACTGCAATATGCAGCCATTTGATCGGAGATATCTACAGAAGACTTCCCTTCATTATAATTCACAATAACCTTCGGTTTTCTAACAATATTCCCCCTTTTCTGCACAGCCACAGTTTCATTAGAGTGTTTCGTTGATAATAGAAGAACATCACGCTTGTCCTTCCATTTCAGTATTGTCAAACCATCATTGCTTTCCTTAGCGATATATTCATATCGTTTTAATTTTTTTGAAAGTAGGTCTTTTGGAATTCCACGGCGATTTGATCGTATTGTTCCAATCAGATGAGTGTTTTGAGCAACTAGCTTTTTGGCTAATTCGATACTTGTGTACCAATTATCGGTACATATTGTATGGCATTTACCAAATATACTTTTGCGCAATGACAGAACAACATTGGTAGGCGTTGTTTTCTCTACATCCGTTTTTTTCCCACAATAAATTTTAAAGGCCAGCGTGTATCCCGGTGCTGCACATAATTTGAAAATTTTAATACCGTACTTATGTCTTTTTTGTTTTATATATTGTTTGAAGACAATGCGACCTCGAAAAGGAATCAGAGATTGGTCTACACAAACAATTTCGTCTGGTTCAAAATACTTTTCAAAATTTTCATTCAACATATCAATGACGGTTTGAATTTTATACAAGCGGTCGTTTACATTTTCCTTGTCATTGTCGTTAAAATGCAACATTTGTAGCAAAACCTCAAACCGATTTCTTGACATTATTGAACGTGGAAGAGTCTGCGAATATGCTGGATCTTTAGACCAATATAAACTTATTTCTGGAAGCTTTACAATTCCCATCCACATAATAAGTCCAAAAAAACGTTTTATCTCGTTTTTGTCTGTTGCTATCCATTCATCTAATCGAGATGATGTTTGTCTAGATAGACATTGTTGCGCATACCGATTCGTTTCTGTAACGACAAGATCGAAGAATTCGTCACTCATAAACAAAAAATAAATATCTTCCGGTTTTTCGTAAGTTTGGTTAAATATTTTGAAACCCGGTGTACCAACGAAAGGTGTAAGGCGCGGTTGGTTTCCGATGGGATTAGCCCAATCTATATGCGAAGTAGTTATATTGTTTATTGAAGGTTCAGCATCTTCGTCTTCACTACTGGATAAAATGCGAGTGCCGCGTGTGGAAAGGCGATGAAAAGTTATGATTTCCTCTGAACTGTCTGAAGAATCTTCAGAAAGAATTCCTCGTGCAATCCTACGGCGTTTTGTTAGAATTTCTGCGAGTGGCACGTCAGAATCATCACTAGAAAAACTGTTGCTGTGTGATGCCATATCTGCTTATAAGGAGTAATTATTGTAAAATTTGGAAAAGGTCTGAGGAAGAGAAGGCGGGAAAAATTGCAAACATTTTTAAATGCAAGATATCCGAATTTATAAACTGAAATAATATGTACGTACCGTATTTCCTTCGTTTAACACACTGAAGAAACACACTGAACTATAAATCAATCCTAGCTTCAGTGATGCAGTAAGTATTGTATCAACGACACGCGAATAAATGACTGATCGGAATAAGAGAAATGCGGTTAAAACAAGTCACAGTAAAGAAAAATTGCCCATCACGCCGCGTGGGGCGTATACGCCCCACGATTAAATGAGAGCATCAGCAATAGTATTAAGATGTCCATAATTGACTCCATAATGAATTTTTAAAAAATTCTTCATTTTACAATGATAATACCAAATGGCTTGAACGGAAAGTTCAGCGTGGGGCGTATACGCCCCACGCGGCAGGGAACGTGTTAAGGAGTTCTGCATGGAACGAAACAAATGGTAATCTGAAGGCGCAAGATCAGGGCTATATGGTGGATGTGACAAAACATCCCAACCCAGTTCCAATAATTTTTGGCGAGTGACCAAAGACGTGTGAGGCTTTGCGTTATCATGGTGGAAAACAACACACTTACGATTTGACAATACCGGCCGCTTTTCTTGAATTGCATCGCTCAGTTTGGCGAGTTGTTGAACGTACACGTTTGAATTGATCGTTTGGTTTTGTGGCATAAGTTCAAAGTACAAAATTCCTTTATAATCCCACCAGACAGACAGCATAATCTTTTTTTGGTGAATCTCTGCTTTTGATGTCGTTTTAATCCCAATTTTTCGGCCGATTGTAATAAATTTTCTTTTAAAATCTTTAAATATTCATCCTTATCCATAATCGTATTTATAAATACGAGATTTCCGATTCCATTGTAACTGATAGCACCCCAGAGCATTATGTTTTTCCCACCATGCTTTACAGTACCACAAACATTCTCTTTATTTAGCTCTGTATTGGGTTTCCTTCTTACCCTGACTTGCTTGGTGTCACTATTGTACAAATTAAATTTTTGTTCGGCTATGAAAATAACACGTTTCCAAAAATCAAGGTCTTTATTTACAAATTTTTTTGCAAATGCAAGCCCCTTATCGCCAGTAACCCTGCTTAGCAAAGGTTTCCTTCTAGCAACACGTGAAACCAATCGTATCGTTGCGCTAGTCGGTTCACGTGCTGCACCTATTGTTCTATATCCGTACTGTCACGTTGTTACGTGATTGCGTTGACGCGGTCTAAATTCCGTAAGGCCTTATCTAGTTTATGGCGGGCCTGGCGTCACGTTGTCCGGATCCGGCGTCGTCGTGCTCGCCGTAGGGGTAAACATCCGCAAGCCGCTGCGCCTCGTTCGCGGAGCGGTGTCAGATTTTCTAACACTTTTGTCCGGTAATCGACGATATACTTTGTTGCCCTTGACTACGTACTTGTCACGTAAATTCACGACGCAAATAATAATAAAACACACAATAAGATTTGATGCAATATACACTTAGCTATTACCCGTAATTACTGCTTATGGTATTAGATTCGTACAGCTTGTAGAGTGTGTCAAAACTGCTTGCTCTTGGTTTTTGGGGTCGGTATTTATATGTAAGGAAACAAAGGAATTGCACACGGCACGTCTGTTTATTCCGGCGTAGTTCCCGTGATGATTTATTGTTGCTGGGTGAGATTTAGGGTGTGGTGGCTGTCACATACTCGTCCAAGTAATGTTTCGTTTCCGGCTTCCGATCACGGTCTTCGAGGATCTTCCATTCGGGCGCCAACTGTTCGTCCTGTAGTTGCGCTGCTGTAATCCAGTCGCCTTCTGTTAAATCCACGTACGCGATCTCCATGATCGGCAATGGTTTTCGACTTAACGCGTCCACGTGGGCCATTCTCGTCCCCGTGCGGTATTCAATGTCGAAGGTGAATTCCTGCACTTCTAGCCACCAGCGTCCGACCCGTGGTAATAAATCTTTTTTCGAAAACATCGTTCTCAGCGCGTTGCAGTCTGTTACCACCTTGAATGACAAGCCTAGCAGGTACACTCGGAAGTACCGTAACGCTAATACTACCGCTATCGTTTCTAATTCATAAGAGTGAATTCTCTATCGCCGCTGGTCCGTCATCGTTTGTTTGCTAAAATAAGCCGCGACGGCGATCTTACCATCTCCTTCCATCCCGAACGGCATTCTCAAGAACTCATAATGTTCCTATAACCGATCTTCAGTTCTGGCTGTGGTATTGTCCGAAAAATGTAAAAACTTAAGAATGGATAAAAAACGGTCACGTTTCATTGCATTTTTTTTGCATCTAATTTCTGGTAGTCGGACTACACCCATAATAAGCAATATGCCAATGAAAGTATTCATTTCATCTCTTGTAACAGACTGCCAGGCCTGTTGGTGTGTTCTACTGCTAGATGAAGAATTATTTATGCATTGTGCAGCATATTCATTTGTTTCTTCAACTATCTTTTCTAGTATGTCATTCGTGAAAAATAGTTTGTATAAGGCAACAGGGTCATTACAGTCAGTGTTTTTAAATAAAAATTCCTCTTCTTCCGAATACTCATTTATTACTGAAGTTCTTTCTCTTAATTCCTGCCATTCTTCATCGTGATCCTCGTTCTCTGATTTAGACTCAAAATATTCTTCCTCCGTGGAACATTCATTCACTTCACTGTTTGCATTAACAAAATCCTCGTCTCAAGAGGAAGAAAGTATCCTTGATCTTGATGTCTTTCTCCTGCTTCCATTTATAGATTCATCAGACGAATCACTTATTTCCATATCCATGTTATCTATTATTTATAAGGGGCAAAAATTAAAAAAAAATGCTCACCACCTTTCTAGTTATACTTACTGGCAGAAATCTGTGGTCGGTATGAAAAAAACGGCACGAGTTACACAACTTGCACAATAAGCACTCACTGTACTACTGAGCAAACAGATACAACGCGTATATAGGTCTGAACAAGCAACAATCGTGCGCCGCCAGATGAAGCGCAGCATGAATTCGAGCGCCGCCTCACAGCGAAAAACATGAAAGTCGGCCCCGGCGTGAACGTGTTAATCAACGCCGCAACTATGTAGCTCGAAGGCTAACTTTTTATACCACTTGAGAGTTCTTCTCAAGGGACTGCTATACGCACTCATTTGGTCTGACAAGTCAATACAGGTCTTTGCTTTATTATATTCGGCCACAATTTTTGGTTTGGGGCAAAATCCTCTTTTTGTTTTTACATTTATCATTTCGCTTGAATGTTTCGTAGACAGGACCAATACGTCTCTCTTGTCTTTCCACTTCAATACTCGTTAGAATATTCGAGGTACAGGAACGGCCGAGGCGGGCCATGTGCGTTTCGTAGATGCATGCCGTCCTTATCTAGCGTAGCTGGTTCTTGGAAGAACCCTAAGATGGTTAAAGAGGGCCATGGTGACGTAGGCGTCCTCACGACCGATGCTTTTGCCAAAGGAAGGCATTCTTGTATAGACTTCGGTCGAGAGAGCACAGTATTAATAAACGGAATACTTTGTTAATATATATACGCCTACGCAATTATTCTAATATCTAATCGAGACTTCGATTCGAGTATTAGGCCATTCTTACATACTGTAATACCCTGATTATTTTCTTTGACGATAATTTCCACGCGTTTCAATTTAGTACTTATTACTTCACTTGGGTTTCCTTCACGATTTGTACGAAGTGTACCAATCAAATGTGTGTTTTTGTCTATTAGGTTATTCGCCAAATCGATACTGGTGTACCAGTTATCAGTACACAACGTATGGCCTCTATGAAATAAATTTTTGAATAAAGACATTACAACATTTGACGGGGTTGTATTTTCCTTGTCAAGAGCTTTTCCGGTGTACACATGAAAATTGTATGTGTATCCGTGATCACAGCATAATTTAAATATTTTTATGCCGTATTTGTGTCTTTTTTGTTTTAAATAATGCCTGAATATGATTCGCCCGCGGAATGGGATTAGTGATTCATCAATGCATACTACCTCAGGTGGATCATAATATTTTTGAAAATTTTTATTTAGTTCGTCTATGATAAATTGAATTTTTGATAGACGGTTAGATGCGTCAGCTGCTCTATTATCTGCGAAATGCAACATTCTCATGAGGATTTCAAATCTATCCCTGCTCATTACTTTTCGCGGGAATGTTTGAGAAAGCATTGGGTCTTGAGTCCAATACAGACGTAAGGATGGAAGGTTCACCATTCCCATCCATATTATTAGCACAAATAAACGCTTTATCTCATTTTTATTAGTTGGCGTCCATTTATCTGTACGTTTAGAAGCGATTCTTGATTGAGTAGCATAAAGGTTTGTTTGCTCACTGACGTATTCAAACATTTCGTCAGTGACAAAAGGTGCATAAAAATCTTCTACTTTCTTACAATTCCGCACTTTCTCATCAGTTTTTTTTGGCGCCGGAGGCACTCGTAAAGGGCACAATATTTGGCTGATTGCCTTTTGGATCAAACCATTCATTTCGATCATAGGTTTCATTAGCACCTATGCCACTACTGACATTCTCAAGTTCCACTTCCCGGTCAAATGAATTATCTTCTAATGATGACAACCGTAATACTCGGCGATGTCGACTTTTCGATGATAAAAATAATTCACTTGATGTATCACTATCTTCTCTTTCGGACATTTTCGGTCTTATGGGCAATAAATATTTTCAAGAATAAACCAAATTTTTTATTCTCAAATGATGTGTACACTTCCGTGACTTTCTTCCAACTGATCGCCTCTCGGAGGTACGTATGCATTGGCTGTTCCATTGTCTCACTCCAAGAGAAAAATTGAAACTTCTCCTCATCCGGAACGCGACTTCAAAAGCGTGCCGCAGTCAAATTTCGCGACCTCGAGCTTCGTCACGCACAGGCAGGGCTTGTGTGTCGGTAGCCGACAGAGTCACCAACAGATCAGCCCCACCCAGTGCGTGAAGTTGCGTGGTTTATAGTCGCGGATCACCCTGTATCATTGTATCACTTGAGCGCTCGCTCGCTGCCGGCTGAACGGAAAAGACAGCAATTTCGGCGCCGCGCTCAACGCGTTAATGTCAGGAAAGAGCGCATCGCATTTGCTCTATGCGCAAATGCAACCGGCAACCACAAGTTGATGCCCCTGGTTATTTACAAATATAAAAATCCACGTGCATTAAAGCATTGCCAGAACCGATTGCCAGTGGTTTTTAAATCACAGGCAAATGCATGGGTGGATCGGTCCGTGTTTTCCGATTGGTATAACAATTATTTCGTGCCAACAGTTCGTAGATACCAATTGGAAAAACGGATATGTAGCAAAGTAGTGCTGGAGTGTGTGCTCACGTATGAAGGTGGCACAACCGAATTTTATAAGAAATACACGATAAAAGATTGCATAGACTTATTGCATAAATCGTGGACAGAGGTAAGTCCTCTGAATATTCGGAACAGCTGCCGTAAAATGATGTCTGAAATAAACATAACTACAGACGAGATTGACGATACGCATTTCCTAGAAAATGAAATGCAAAGTATCATGTGCCAAATTGATACATAAATATCGCGCGAGCATATTACTCAATTTTTGTCCAATTGCGATGAAGCTGAGAGGATGTTAATCGACGACCAACCGGACTCAGAAGAGGAAAATCCCACTAAAGAAGAAGAAAGTAATGAAGAAGAGCTAGACGAGGAAAAATTGAAGAAATTGACAATGAATGAAGAGTCACATGTAAAACTTCATATTCAAGGCCTGGAAGCTTATTTACTTAAAAAGTAAGTGCAGTGCAAAAGTGCACTGTAAAAGTGCAGTGTAGAAGTGCAGTGTAGAAGTGTAGTTATTAGTTATAAGTTGTGTGAGAATATGGTGGAGGGGTTTTTAGTGGGTAAACTCTAATACAGACGAGTCCCACACTACCGGACTCTCAACACCTGGTGTGCGAAAAGCATTTTCCCCTCCACCGTATATATATAAAAAAAAAGATATTACTCCAAGGAGCAGTGAACATCATAGGAGCAGTGAGCAGCATCGGGTTACTAGATAAGTACTCTACATATTCATTAATTACTATTATTTTCTTGTAAGGATCCTTGCCCATTACGTATAATATTACTAAGTAAGTAAATATAATCCAAATTCTATCGTGTTTGGTCTCATTTTATACGCCACAATCTCAGCAATATTTCAACAAAAAAATTATAGCGATATAAGTAACAATAAAAAAGTTACGCCGTTGCATTAGTGTTGTCTCACCGATACGAAGCATTTAATCTTTTAATGGTTAACGCGGCCGTCGCCGCCGCGACGCACAATGGCGAAAAAGCCCGAAAACGTGGACAAAACTAAAATTTGCATAAATACGGTGTATTATTGGTATATATTATTACAAAATGGCTTCAGATGGTGAATAATGTACAATTTTAATGTTAAATGTTAATAATAATAAATAAATAATAAATGAAATTATTCGTCGCTTTCGTCAGATGAAGAATCTTCATTTACTGTTGTAATTGAACCTAATTGTAAAAAGCTAATACTTTCTATAGAAAAAGAAATAGAACTAGAGAATCGTCCCACTGTGCGGCCTCCCCAGCGAAGCACCAAGAGATTATGATACGGCAATTGCTATTCAGAGACTATAGACGTTGATGACTTGCGTTTTGGAATAGAATTATGTGTATTACTAGGATAATTAAAAAATTCTAGCTAGAGTGGCCGAGATTTTTCAATACAATTCATAGGCAGCCGTATTATAAACCGGTGGGTCGAAGTCGTCAATTACCAAAGTCCTAACAACAAAGTAAGAAATAAATGAATAACAAAACATTAATAAAACAGTAACTGGGTTATCAAAAATAATTTACAAAATTAAGGCACAGAAACAGACACGTGGAACACTGTTACGAAGCTGATGAAAGGAATATCACAATGGAAGGCGATAAACAAATGACGATAATTAGCAGGGGCGCAAATTGGCGCAACCTTTTTCAATCGGAACTTGTTCTGTGACCTTTAAACTTCATTTAAAAAAAAAATGAGCGCGGCATCTCGCGGCATTCACAACTATTCGCTTAAAGAAAAAAAAACATATATAACTCTTGCATTTTTTAGTACCACAGCTTCATAAATTTTTAAAAAATAATAAAATCAACGTAAATATGGTTCTAGAGCATATTAGATAATGCCAACATTCATAGATTATCTTGATACATCGACAGTGAATCGTAACATAATTTCTAGTTATAGTTGAAAAGATCCCTTTTCTAACACTGTTACGTTTGAAGTTGCATATCTCTTAGAGGATCAAATTATAAACGCTGAATTTGATACAAGATGATGCTACAATAGTTCATAAACGAATAACAGTTTACAGATTTTTAAAATCAGACAAAATTTTTTTTTACTTTTGGCCACGTTTTCGGGCTTTTTCGCCACGTGCGTATTGCGAAAAGGAAAGTGCTGACGTGGATGCAGCAACAAGTTTTGTCCAGGGCCTGAAGAAAATCGTGGAAGAAGAAAACATAGATCCAGAAAATATTTATAATATGGATGAAAGTGGCCTTCTTTGGAAAGCGGTCCATTCCAGAACGCTGGCAGGGGAACAAGAAAGATCCGTCAGCGGTCGCGGCGTGTCGGCTAGTCAAACGGTGTCGAGTTGCTTCGTCCACACACTCATTGTCAGAACTAGAGGGGACCCCCCAGTGGTGGGGATAACTCGTGAGCCACCTCGGTAGAGATCATGGTGAGCGCCAAGCGAAGAATTACTGTACTACCTTTAGCGGAATATTAAATTTCTTCGCTACCGAAGTTTGTATCACAGTACATGCAGTACCTGTGTCAATGAGACTGTTGATCCGTTTCCCATTGCCAGGGATAACCATTTCATAAAGGTGCGGCTCTGTACATAACATAAAGGTCCGACATGTTGTAACAAATTTGCCTCTTGTTTGAAGCCGTCCTTACGTGCTCTACAATACCTGGCGCAATGCCCCGTCATTTCTGCTTAAAATCGGTGCGTCCACTAATCGCGCTTCAAGCGTGTCGAAAACGCGTACTTTTTCCGTTCCGAATTCAAATTTTGCGTCTTCCCCAAGCAAATCGTGGTGGGCCTTGGCTATGACGGAAAAGTCCTCAATGATCTTTCTAAAGTTGGAGGCCAAGCTAACGAAACTGTGCACGTCTTTCGTACAACGTGGTACAACTGGGAACCGTTTAGCATCATCGATGCCTCGTTTGGTCGGTCTATTGCCGCCCCCGTAATCGCGTATCCCAAGTATTCCAATTCCGTCTGTAATAGCTTACACTTATCCAATCGCAACTCCGGCCTATTTTGTACTAACAATCGAAAAACTTCCTCTGACACGACAAAGTGGTGTTCTGGCGTCGATGTCGCTGCCAAAAAATCGTCTAGGTAAACTGCGATGTCTCCTGTGTTTATCAACGTTTCGAAAATTTCGCTTACATACAGTCGGGTCGGCAAGTAAGTTAACGATCAGTATCTTGCAATAAAAATTGAAGAAATGGGTAGAATAATATATCTAATGGGTCAATTTTCTTATACATATATTTGGTGCAGTTTTAAAATGAACAGATGAGCGTACAAAGATAACATAATGCTTCTCAATTAAACAAAAGAAAATATTGTAGGCAAAATGGGTAAACTTTTATTATATTAATGAAAACTTTTACATCCTACTTAATCAGTGGTCAGGAATCGACTGGCGGTTGCTGTTTTGCGACAGCGTCACCAAGAGAATAAATAAATAAACTAACAAATTAACATTAACAAAAACGTGTGGCTGACCGATATACAAAGTGAACACACAAACATCACGCACATTAACTCCACAACCACACAACCACACATGTCACATACATGACCTCTACAATATGGAATATGAATACATATAATAGTAGCGTCGGAAAGTAAGTTAACGCATCGTACTATTTTTAATATTTTACAACAAATTATATTTTATCCTTTCGTATGGTAACCTTTTGCTACTATAACAGCTCGTAGACGGTTTGATATACTGTGGATTAAATTTGTAATTACATCTGGGTTAATATTGTTCCATTCATTGTATAAAGCTGTAATAAAAGTCGTTTTGTTCTTCCTGTCCTTCACGGTTACATTTCTTTTTAAATGGTCCCATAAATGTTCCATGGGATTCAGATCCGGACTTTGTGGGGGGCCATTCCAATATGTTTATATTGTTATCTTAAAAAAATTTCATCGTTAGTTTTGCTTTATACTTCGGATCATTATCCTGTTGAAAGACATATCCATTTTCTGATCCCATTTTTTGTGCAGAAATAAACAAATTATTTTGCAATATTCCGATATATTTTAATGCTGTTGATTTGCCGTCTACGATCACCACGTTTCCAACACCGTGTACACTAAAACACCCCCATGTCATAATGGAGCCGCCCCCGTGTTTAATTACTGTTTTTACATGTCCCCTCCGGACATACTGTCGCCTATTATTATTAAGAATTTCAAATTTTCCCCCATCACTCCAAATGACCGATTCCCAAAGCTCAGTTGGCTTTTCTAAATGCTCTCTTGCAAATTTCGGGCGTTACAGTGCATTATTTTTTGAAATTAGTGGTTTTCTTCGACGCACACGGCCAGGTAAACCTGCTTCTCTTAAGCGTTGTTTAATTTGCGTTAAACCTATTGGCAGTTCTAAAGTCTCTTTTATTTCACGAGTCGTAATTAAAGGGTTCTTTTTTTGCTTCGCGGACGATATGATTATCTTGACGTGGCGTTGTTTTACGTTTTCGCCCTGTTCTTGGCAGAGATTCGGCATTATCTCTCTCTCCAATCCGGTCACAAGTTTGTTTCACTCCTACTTTTGAAATTTCAAACAGATTTGCAATCGAAGACAAGGAATACCCCTGCTTCCTAAGCGCGCAGATCCTCAATCTTTCATCAACAGATCGTTCTCCACTTCTCGCCATGCTTAACACGTTAACTGCCATGGGGGTCACCGGTGACCGGCACTCGACTTGGCTACAGCGCCGTGGGGTCCACCGGTGACCGGCGACGCAGCAAATAATAAACGTACATTAATTATAGTAAATATGGATACTGATAAATTTTTCAATAATACCATTGTTACTATAATGGTTTGAAGGAATTAATGCAATATAGAACATACCAAAATAATTTTATTACTACATGAAAAATATACATATTATCAGTGCATATTGCGATGAGTCAGATTGAAACGCTCAAGGCAAAGAAAAGGTGAATCAACGCAATCGGAACAATATGTCACTTTTTTTAGTATAATTCTTTGCTCCAGTTCTTCCTAGCTGCTTTGAATTTTTGTTATAGCACGCCTTACAAAATCGCCTTACATTTCGTGCATTTCCCGTCATTTTTTTTAATTCATGACGAGGTCTGCTCTGTACGCATTTTTTTGGAGAAATACAATCATTATCGGAGCATTTCATTAGATACATTGCTAATTTCATCCTAAAATCAGGAATTGCAATATTTTTCCGGGTTACTTGTTTGAATAACACTATTGAATTTACAATACAAGTATTTAGTAAAAGTTCCATTGCCAGTTTCTTGTACCATTTTATAGTTTTACGCAGTGGTGGGCTATAAGCAATCATTTGATCAGATAAGTCGACTGAAGATTTCCCTAAATTATATTCAACTACCATTTTTGGCTTTTCTTTTGAACAGTTTCTTTTCTGTATAGTTGTCATTTCTGCTGAATGTTTTGTAGATAGCATCAACACATCTCTTTTATCTTTCCATTTTAAGATAGTTACTCCATTTTTATTTTCTCGCGCGATAACATCTCCACGTTTTAATTTTTGGGCCACTACTTCTTTTGGATTGCCGCGCCGAATTTTTCGTAGGGTACCATATTAAGAAGCCATATTTTTAAGGGCTAATTAAAAATATAATTACTTAATTCAAAATAAGGGCTAAAGGGCGCTTTACATTTGTATTATTTTGTTTCTGGCGTATGCCTTACAATAATTAAAATAGTGCAAAAATCATAATTATCAAGGAAAGATTGTATAGTTTAACATGCATAACACAACAAACCAATAAATTTATTTTTCTAGGAATTAGTTTAACAAATAACTGGCTGAACATTATTATGCCAAGCGAGTGGCATCCTCACATATAATTTTTTTTATCATGCCTATATCAATTTAAAATATAACATTTTAGTTAAATTCAAGTTTGTATGCAATTACAAAGGGATGTTACGATGAACTTTGTTAAAACATGGCAAACATAAGTGTGGTTTATCCACACAACTATCGCAGAATGTTACAACTTTTACAGTGCAGTTTCTTGCCGACTGGGAACCTAAATTTTTAACAAAGAAGAATTCGTCACTCATAAACAAAAAATAAATATCTTCCGGTTTTTCGTAAGTTTGGTTAAATATTTTGAAACCCGGTGTACCAACGAAAGGCGTAAGGCGCGGTTGGTTTCCGATGGGATTAGCCCAATCTATATGCGAAGTAGTTATATTGTTTATTGAAGGTTCAGCATCTTCGTCTTCACTACTGGATAAAATGCGAGTGCCGCGTGTGGAAAGGCGATGAAAAGTTATGATTTCCTCTGAACTGTCTGAAGAATCTTCAGAAAGAATTCCTCGTGCAATCCTACGGCGTTTTGTTAGAATTTCTGCGAGTGGCACGTCAGAATCATCACTAGAAAAACTGTTGCTGTGTGATGCCATATCTGCTTATAAGGAGTAATTATTGTAAAATTTGGAAAAGGTCTGAGGAAGAGAAGGCGGGAAAAATTGCAAACATTTTTAAATGCAAGATATCCGAATTTATAAACTGAAATAATATGTACGTACCGTATTTCCTTCGTTTAACACACTGAAGAAACACACTGAACTATAAATCAATCCTAGCTTCAGTGATGCAGTAAGCATTGTATCAACGACACGCGAATAAATGACTGATCGGAATAAGAGAAATGCGGTTAAAACAAGTCACAGTAAAGAAAAATTGACCATCACGCCGCGTGGGGCGTATACGCCCCACGATTAAATGAGAGCATCAGCAATAGTATTAAGATGTCCATAATTGACTCCATAATGGATTTTTAAAAAATTCTTCATTTTACAATGATAATACCAAATGGCTTGAACGGAAAGTTCAGCGTGGGGCGTATACGCCCCACGCGGCAGGGAACGTGTTAATAGTAAAATGTTTTATTCGTTTTAAGTTCTGAAGGCACGTAAGAAAGGCACGTCTCAACGCGTTGGAAGAGATGTCTCGAGTGAGAGTCGCACAAGCCAAGAAACAAAAGCGCGTCGCATTTACGCCGCGGACATTGTGCATACAATGTATAGACCAGGGCAGTCTAAAATAAACCAATTAATCCATTTACGAAAAATAGATTAGTTTTGTCCTTTATTCAGAACAATAAATTCCAACACTAGGAAACTCTGTACCTGTCTATTGTTGCTCGGAGTTGGAAAACGCTGTACCGCTTTCGTTTTCATAGGCGAGGGCTACACGCGTCCGCCCTCAACTTCATGACCTAGGTATTCGACACGCGTCTGCATGAACTTAGATTTCGACGAATTAATTTCCAACCCGTTTTTCGCCGTTATTTCTGAAGCTTTTACTAACTTTTCGTACGCTTCACCTTCGGTCTTTCCTGGAATTATTACATCGTCGACGTATGTGATAACGCTCTCACTCCTCACTCTTTATAAGTTTTGGTTATAAAACGCGTGAAACTAGCCGGACCATTGGACAGACCAAATGGAGTTTTCGCGAACTCATATTGCCCATTTGGGGTCGCGAACGCTGTATATTTCCGACTATTTTTCTGTACTGGTACATGGAAAAACCCGCTTTTTAAATCTGCGAACGAGAACATTCGCGCTTCCCTTAGAGAGTCTATACTTTCCTCTATGAGAGGCATGGGAAATCTGTCACGCACCATTTCCCTGTTTAATTTCCTATAGTCTATACACACCCGGTATTCCCCATTCTTTTTCGGCACAATGGCCACAGGGCTCAAAAATTCACTGGTACTGGGGTATATTACGCCATTCTCCAACCACTCGACAATCTGTTTATCCAACACCGCCTTCTCTCTTGGAGCCAATCACCTCGGACCTTTTTTTTTATTAAGCTGTTAAACCCCACATGGGATTATTAGCAACATGCACATGACTGTGCGTGCTAACATTACAAAAATTTCTTATAATCTAGAATTGACAATGTGGTGAAGCGTTATGGAATTCAACTCTATAGATGCAAACAGTGAGCTATTAGAAATTTATGTATACAAAGTAAGGGGCACAGAGAGGGTTCACACAAAAAGGACATCTATTGTACAAGGTGGAAAGTATCCCTTGTTGCAAAGTTTGTGAATCAGAGCATCTCTGTTATTATCGAAGAACGGGCATTGCCATAACACGTGATTAGGATTCTGTACCAAGCAACCACATAGACAACTTGTGGCAGCAGCAAGTTTAATCTTAAAAAGGGAGGCATTCAATTGATAGTGTCCAGATCGAAGTCTGTTAACTCAGTAGATGAAACCTCTAGGAAGCCTGAGGTGACCAAACCCAGGTTTCGACCCAGATTGGTAAAAAGATCTGAAAAATTTTATGCCCTTGCACTTTGCTCCTTCAAGAATATTGTTGGCTGACAGCGTCTTAGCTTGTTTTTTAAAACTATGGGTTAAGTCAGTGTAGGGAACCAGAATGTTGGATGAAATAGCCATCAGAGACGCGTTTTTAGTTAGTGCATCTACTTTTTCGGTAGACGTAATTCCAATATGCGAAGGGATCCAAAAGAGAAGCAGTTTCTTGGATTTCCTAAAGTGGGAGTTTATCAAGTTATGGATATCAAGTAGAAAAGGATTGGATTCAGCATTGCCCGAGTAGTTACTTAGTGCTATTAGAGCACTCAGACAGTCAGAATAGATGTAAACATAATGATGAGTACAGTTAGAAGCAAGCTGAAGGGCAGTTTTGATTGCAATACATTCAGCAGAAAAGATAGTCATATCCTTATGTAAGCTTAGTAGGCGGGATTCATTTAGCTCAGGTGAAAAACATGCAGCACCAACAGCTCCCATCTCTTCGTTTTTACTTCCATCAGTAAAGATGGAAACAGAGGTGGTAGGTCTATTGACGAGGTGATCTAGAAAAATGTAGTTTGGATCTGGTGCTTTCTTCAGAAGGGGTCCAAGCTCGGTATTTATCTCAGCCACTGGATTGAGGCGGATGTATTTACAGAGGTATGGAGCAAAGTTATTTTCGGTTCCAAGCCAAACTCTATGTTGTTGTAAGTCATAAAGCTGTCGTGGAAGAAAAGATCGAGCTTTGATTATTAAATTGGCCCATCCGGCGGATCCTACGAGCCTTTGTATTAAGTTGTAAAGAGCTGTGCCTTTATTCGAAAGATTTTTTACGAGGAGGTTATTGCATAGAAAAATGGATTTCTCCCAACAGAACAGTAGTCGTTGTGCTACATCTGTAACCCAAGGCAACGCGAAGGGCTGCAAATTGAATTCTCTCTATTCTCAGCCTAAGATCCTCATTTTTTGTAAAATAAATATAAGAACTGTAATCAATAATAGATCGAATAAGGCTTTTACATAGTGTAAGAAGTGTAGATGGATCTGCTCCCCAACTTATGACACTTATAAATTTTAAGATGTTAAGTCTGTCGAAACATTTGTTGCGTATATATTCAATATGATTGATGAATTTAAGTTGATAATGAAACAGAATGCCCAAAAAGCGAACCTGAGCACTCGATTTGATTCTATAATTGTCAATTTTGATGGAGGAAACACCTGGGTAGATCCCTTTTTTATTAAAGTGAATTAGGACAGTCTTTTCAGGAGACAGTGAAAGTCCTAAGGGAGCAAGATTTCCGCTAATGACAGAGACTGCATCTCCCAAGACCTTCTTTCCAATACTCGGAGTAAAGACTTGGCAAGAGATCGCGATATCGTCCGCAAATTGGGAAATTTGGATGCAGCTGTTTAGACCATTATCTGTATTCCTGACGTAAATATTATAGAGACGGGGGCTAAGAACTCCACCCTGGTGCAAACCCCTAAATACCTTCCTCGTTACTGTATTTGCTGAGTTGATAATAAATGTAACATTGCGTTCATACGTCAAAAATCCTACAAGGTCAGTAATATTTTTGGGACAGCCCATGCAGCTTCCGAAGGAGAATATCACTGTTAACACTGTCGAAAGTTCCCTTGATATCAATTAAACATGACAGAACACCTCTATTCATACTGAAGGCCTCCTCAATGGTCAATTGTCTTGGATCACTCTATAAACCTACACAGTTTCATTCAAATCCGGGAGTAAGGGTTCGCGGTGTTCCCCTGTTAGTCGCATACTGCCAAACGCATCGACGACTACAAACATATGATTGTATCTCTTTTTCATCGAGGGCAACGGTCCTAAATGAACGATATTGTACGTATCGAGAGGGGTTTCGCCCTTATCAATCGCGTACAAAACCCCTTCAGCTTTGCCATGCTTACGTTCAGCGAGAATACAATTAATACAGTTTCGAACAGTCTTTTCGATTTTCTCTCTCATATTTGAGAACCAATAATCCCGTTTCATAAGCAATTCTGTTTTAGTAACCGCAAAATGACCGTTTTCATGCGCTCGCCTAATAATGTCCGCTAGCATAGACCGCGGCACGACTAATTTTATCCTTCGATGGCTTTCGTTTCAGCATCCCGAAGAAGTTTTAAAATATCCTCATCATTAGCCTGAGCCCTCTTTAAACGCGCGGTCAAACTATCCTCGCTCTCACTTACAAGCATACACTGCGGCAGAGGATGACGACTAATTGCGTCCACATGGACCATGTTTGTTTATACCTGGCCGATGCTCAATAGTGCATTGAAACTCTTCCAGTAACAGGGCCCATCGAACCACACGTACACACAGATCCTTCTTACGTATAGTCAACGCAAACGCACGGCAATCGGTAACAATCTTGAAAGGAGTCCCTAATAAATACAGTGACCGAAAAAAGTATTCATACACCACTATACGCTCTAGTTTGAACAGTGGTAACTTGATTTGTAGGGTATTATTTTAACCAGTAGATACATCAGAATGTAGGAAATTAACACAGCTTTCAAATGATGTATATTTTATTAAGAGTTAAACATCCCATTACAAAGTACGAAACGAAATTCTTAACCACTTGCGCTGGCAAAAAATTCACCGACGCGTGTACCATAACGGTCCAGTGTAACTCGCTGGGCGTGGGGGGCACACAGTGTTCGATGCCTCAGAGAAATCGGAAAAAGATTTATATTTTCTCACAAGAGAAAAAGGAGATAAGTAACTATCTTGTAAATCCACCTCACCCATGCTATCATTGTACTCCAAAACGATATTGGGTTTTGTTACAGGGTTTTTGTTATTTTTCCACCTCTTCTTTTCTAATTCTATCATCTCTATTTTCGAATGCTTTGTGGACATTACGTATATATCTTTTTTGTCTTTCCATTTGGCAACTAAGATACCATTAGACGATCTTGAAATCACATCACAGATCGTTTCAGTTTGGCCGCTGCTAGTTCTTTGGGCATATTCTTCCTATTACACCTCACTGTTCCTATGGCATTCGTTTTTATAGATTGTAACTTTGCAAATAGACTTGGTGATGAATACCAATTGTCGAGAAACAGAGTGTGTCCGTAACCAGATATTGGCGTGCACATAAACATTGTGACACTTTCTGATGCACTTGTGTCTGCATTTTTAATTTTATCTTGACCTGTGTATATCTTAAATTGAATGCAATATCCCGATTTTGATTCGCACAGTTTATAAAATTTCACTCCAAAGCGGGCTCTTTTCGATGGATTATACTGTTTATATGCCATACGGCCTGTATATTTCATTAGCGATTCATATAATGATACATCTTCCTCGGGAGTGTAAACAGTCTTAAATTTTTCATTGAAATAATCGATTATACTTCGCAATTTCCATAAACGATCATTATTATTGTCTTCAACATCGTTGTTAGTAATGTGTAAAAAGCGAGATAATTGGGCAAATCGCCAAAATGGCATGGTTTTTCGAAATATCGGAGTTTCGATTATGCTTCTTTTTGACCAATAAGATTGAATATTTTTTTTCTTCACTTGCGACATCAAAATGCATAAAGCAAAATATGCTTTTATTTCATCAACATTCGTATCTCTCCAATTGTATTCATATTTTTTTAATTTGTGAGTTTCATTTTGGAGTATCTGGCTCGCGTAACGATTCGTTTCAGTTACAATAATTTGCCAAAAGTCTTCCGTTAGTATTTCATTTACCATTTCTAAAACTGTAACACTTTGCCCCAATGGTATATTTATTTTCGAAATTCGTGAATATTTCCAGATTTTAGTTATATTTTCGATACCTTTCCATATCCATTCATTAGATATAAGATTAATTTCACGATCTTCATTTATGCATTCTTCCTCGTCATCGGATAAAATTATACGCCGATTTCGACGTGGAAAAACAATTTCTTCGAAGTCACTATCACTATCACCACTATCGTGTTTTCTTTTTCTATTTGTCGAAATAATATCGTTAACTTCACTTTTGCTTTCCATTTTAGAATATGGGTTAAATATTGATAACTGTACGCTATGCAGTGCAATGATAATCTGTGCTCTGGCAAACAATCCCACCCGACGTGCCATGCACGTCGTTTTTGTTTCTGTGACAATCGCATGACGACGTACATACCACGTCGTTGACGATTCTGTGACAAAAGCTTTACGACATGCATGGCACGTCTTTCTAGCGCAAGTGGTTAAAAACTATCAACGAAATATAACGGAACCCATTAAGGAAGCGTATGAACAATATTTTAATTGCAAACTTGGCGATCAGGACAAGGAGTGGGCACCTCATGTGATCTGCACCAGATGCGCTACAGCCCTGTTTAAATATAAAAAGACTGAAAAAAAGGACATTACTTTTAATATACCGATGGTTTTGAGGGAACCAACAAACCATACCACCGATTGCTAGTTCTGTCTTACAGACATATGTGGGCATACCTTTAGAAACAGGGACAAAATTTTGTATCCGACTGTCTTATCGGCTATAAGACCAATGTACATAGAAGAAAATGCAGCTTCTGCACTTCCAGAAACCACAAGCGCTATTATAACGTCCAATTCCGGCGACGAAATATCCGATGAAGCCGAACAAGAATTTTCAATGGATGGTGGCATTCATTTGATCAATCAAATGGATTTAAATGATTTGGTACGTGATTTGAATCTACCAAAAAATAAAGCAGAACTTTTGGCCTCCAGATTGCAGCAATGGAATCTACTAACACCAGAAACGTCCATTACCCACTTCCGTAAAAGATGTGAGGAATTTCAAGAATGCTTTCTTACGCACGAAAACTTATATTACTGTCCGGACATAAAAATTCTATTTGCCAAGCTAGGTTTTGTACATCAACCTAAAGAATGGAGGCTCTTCATAGATTCCTCGAAAACAAGTTTGAAAGCAGTACTTCTACACAATGGCAATTTATACCCGTCAGTACCAATCGCATACGGTGCGAAAGTAAAAGAAACCTATGAGATTTTCCAAAAAATTTTACATCAAATTAGTTATGAAATGTACAATTGGCATATATGCGGAGATCTAAAAGTTATAGCCATATTAATGGGACTTCAAAGCGGGTATACGAAATATTGTTGCTTTTTGTGCGAATCGGACAGTCGGGCGAAATCGGACCACTATACAGTCAAAAAATGGCCAGCAAGGAAGGGCTTCTTCCGCGGAGAAAAAAATATAAATTAAGTGGACAAGAAGAATATTTTTTTGCCGCCTCTTCCCCATAAATTGAGAATTATGAAGAATTTTGTAAAAGGCATGGCCAAAAACGGAACTGCGTTTAGCTATTTAAAGCTAAAATTCCCAGCGCTATCAGAGGCAAAGATAAAAGAAGGCATTTTTGTAGGGCCACAGATTCGCACGTTAATACGAGATGAAGAATTTGACCAGAAAATGGTACCCGCAGAAAAAAATGTATGGACGGCGTTTAAAAATACATGTAACAATTTTCTTGGGTCATATCGATCATCGAATTATTGTCCAAATTGTTAAAGAATTACTCCAGGCTTGCCGAATATTGGGATGCAATATGTCCCTTAAAATGCATTTTTTACACTCGCACCTAGACATTTTCCTCGAAAATCTTGGGGATATGTGTGACGAACACGGTGAACGATTTCATTAAGATATTAGTGTTACGGAAAAACGATATGCTGGAAAAGAAAGTGCTGCAATGTTGGCGGATTACTGTTGGCAGTTGAAAACGGAAGCAAAAAGATTTCACAAAAGTCAATCAGGAAGAAAGTACTTTTAGGTAAGTATATATATTAACTTCGGGCTTTTTCGGGACTTTCTCCTAGACCCTCAGTTTTTGAAACAAATTGAAAAATATATTGGAAATGGTGTGTTAAATAAAATAACTATTATATTTTTCTCAATACGTGTATTTAAACTAGCTCTGAAGGAATGTCCTTTCTCTATGAAATGCTCTCTAGAACTGAATGAAAACACCCAGAAGAACTGGGGTCCACTCATACCTACGAATGCGCATCGTCTCATTTTACAACCCAGGCCCTTTTGACTCGCCAAGTACAGGCCCATCTGGTTCTCTTACTATCTTTATTAGTAAACCATTTCTAAGAACGTTGAGGCAATTTTGCCGTAGCATATTTTATATTTACTATCAATAGCAAATATCCAACACGCCCCCTCAAAAATGAATCAACCGTTCTCAAAAAAAAACAATGATCACTATGCACATTCATTAGTATTATAACACTATAATAACATAAACAAAACAATTAAACATTCCTTCTTTGCTATCCCTTGGGAAATTACACATGACCCAACATTTGTTGCAAAGGATTAGGGAAACCCAAGAAAACCTAATCAGGCCATATCAAATGCTTAACATTTTGATATCACTACTAATATATTCATATATTTATATTTCAATTATGCCAGGCACATCCTTGTCCTGAATTCTATAAATTTTGCTGCTGGTAATGGTTTTGTCAGCATATCAGCTACTTGACTATCTGTAGAAACAAACTCAAGTTTAATAACATTCTTTTCGATTTGCTCCCTCGAAAAATGATACTTTATATCGATATGTTTCGATCTCTTGTGATTGCTTGGATTATTTGCAATGCTTATGCAGCCGTTGTTGTCTTCATATATTATGATCGGCTTTGAAATATATATATTAATGCTAACTGCCAATGACTTTAACCATAAAGCTTCTCTTACAGCTTCAAAAAGTGCCATATACTCTGCTTCAGTAGATGAAGCAGCTACCGATGCTTGTCTCCTCGTAGACCAACATATTGTACACCGTTCGAATAATTTAAACAAATAACCTGTTGTACTTTTCCTATCACTTGTGTCGTTACCGCCCCAATCGGAATCAACATATCCACATAAAATGTTATTATAGTCGTTTCTTACGTAAGTTAATTTAATATCTTTCGAACCCTTTAAATATCTTAATACTCGTTTTAAATTTTGCCACAATTCTGTATTATTCTTATTTGTATATCTACTCAAGATATTAACTGCTGTACTTAAATCAGGACGCGTACACAGCATTATATACATTAAGCATCCAATCAAACTCCGACATGGTGCTTCACACATTTCATCAGAATTTAAGGCTAAATAATCTAATTTACTTGGCAAAGGTGTACTAACGGGCTTACACTCATTTATATTAAATCTTTCTAAGACAGTTTTAATATAAGCACTTTGATCTAAGGTTATTTTATGATTCTCTCGTTTAACTTTTATTCCTAAGAAAAAACTAATTTCATTCAAATCTGTCATTTTAAATTTGTTCATCAAATAACTTTTAAAATTAATCATTGTCTTCATATTAGCAGTAGCAATCACAAGATCATCCACATACAATACAACATATATATTTTCAGATATATTTTTCTTGTCTAAAATGTAAATACAACGATCAACTGATGAACTTCGAAACCCTTTTTCTACAAGACTTCTTTCAAATACTTCAAACCAACATCTTGCTGCTTGTTTCAATCCATATGTTGCTTTATTTAATTTACATACTTGATTACTATTGCACCTCACTCCTTGAGGAACATTCATATAAATTTCCTCCTTTAATTCACCATTTAAGAATGCAGTCTTTACATCCATATGGTCTACAAGTAAATTAAATTGATTCGCAAAAGCAATTATAAATCTAAAACTTGCCATTCTTGCAACTGGCGCAAATGTTTCATTATAATCAGTTAAGTATTCCTGACTAAACCCACGAGCAACAAGACGTGCCTTGTATCTTGAAGGATTTCCTAGTTCATTATTCTTTATGGTAAATATCCATTTACAATCAACAATATTTCTATCTTTAGGTCTCTCTACTAAAGTCCAAGTTTTATTCATCAATAGAGAATTTAATTTATCATCAATAGCTTGATCCCATTTAATTTTATCTTCGCTATTTTTAATATCATCGAATGTATTGGGAATTTTATTGATAAATGATTGTGCACACATGAGAAGATCATATTGTGTGTCACTTTCATTATATGAAATAGCCGGACGTTGCTTAATCCTATCACTCCTTCTAAGTTCCGAATTTTCTTGTATAATTCCCTTATCTTTTTGAAATGAAGACTCATTGTGCATATCTGTTTCTACTACAGATTTATTTGATTCATCACCTAATTCCACCTCACTTACTTTTATACTCGACTCATGTTCATCTGATTTATCATTATCAGATTTACTAGACATTCCACTTATTTCTACTGACTTTGATCCTTTTTCAGATACATCAGTTTTATAAGTTTCACCGATCATACTTTCAGATCTAAATGTCAGTACTGGTCGAGTTTTTAAGTAATTCGTTTCATCTACAATAATGTCTCTAACCGTAATAAAATTTTCCTTTTCCACATCCCACACTTTATAACCATTCGATTCATAGCCCATTAAAATTCCTTTCTATGACTTTTCATCGAATTTTGTTTTTCTAATTTTATTATGAACATAAACAGTCGAACCAAAAATTCTTAAATACTTCAATTTAGGCTTCTTATTGTGCCATAATTCAAATGGTGTTTTATTTTCTCTCAAAGCTCTAGTTGGGGTTAAGTTAATTAAATATGTAGCCATTCCAATATTCCATTCTTTGCCACCATTATCTTGACGGGTGGTTGCAGCTTGACGAAAGTTGAAAACACTTCATCCGTTTTCACGATATGGTCCGAGGCTCCCGAGTCCAACAGGAAAGTCAATTTTTCCGACGCTCCAGGTCGATGGTTCCCAGCCATAAACGCAAAGCCAGATGTATGTTCATTTGACCCGCTTGGCTCAGAAACATTTATGGTTTGAACCATTCTCTTCCTTTCTTCTGCATGTTGAGGGTTTTTCTTATTGTAAAAACAATCTTTCACTTTATGGCCTTTCCTTCCGCAATGGTGACATTTAATTATTTGCCAACTTTTATTATAATTTTTAAATCCGTTATTATTTCTTTTAAATTTTCGCACTTCACTACTATTGCTTTTAAACTGCTGTACATGGAGCACTTTCGGGCTCGTTAAATTTTCTACCGCCCTTATTTTTATTTCGTGATCCAGTAGTCTAACTTTTACGAAAGCCACGGTTAAATTGTCTTCTGACAAGGTCTCAATTGACGTTATCACTCCATCGTATGATGCTGGAAGAGTTAACAGCAAATGTGCAACCTTGTCAGTCTCTTCTAATTTTGCCCCCGCTGCTGACAATTCCGTGATCAAATCGTCAAAGACGGTAAAATGTTTTAATAATGAAATATCCCCTTGCAATTTTAAACTCAACAATTTCTTTCGTAGTGCTAGTTGTGTGGCTAGACTTTTCCTTTCATAAATCGCGTCTAAACTTTTTAATATTTCCCTCGCCGTGCTTCCAGTTTGTACAAACCCTAAGAATGAATCCGATAAGTACTCCACTATCACGCTCTTGGCAACCCTTTCTGCTTTAACCCACTTTGCACTTAACACGTCGGGAATGTCATCATTTATAACATAAATGACATCGAGTTCGTTCATTAAAGCACAAATCCGCACTTTCCACACACTGTACTTATCCCCATCAAAAGGCTTAATGTTCCTTTTTACTTTCAAATTTTCCATTGTTTTTATTTTTTTTTATTTAGACACCAAAGCACTTAATAATACTTCTAAATATAGTTTTGAAAACACTGTGCACGTTTTTCACTATCAAATAAAATATATAGTTATTAAACGTGCACTGGGCCCATAACCTATTGGAAATGGTGTGTTAAATAAAATAACTATTATATTTTTCTCAATACGTGTATTTAAACTAGCTCTGAAGGAATGTCCTTTCTCTATGAAATGCTCTCTAGAACTGAATGAAAACACCCAGAAGAACTGGGGTCCACTTATACCTTACGAATGCGCATCGTCTCATTTTACAACCCAGGCCCTTTTGACTCGCCAAGTACAGGCCCATCTGGTTCTCTTACTATCTTTATTAGTAAACCATTTCTAAGAACGTTGAGGCAATTTTGCCGTAGCATATTTCATATTTACTATCAATAACAAATATCCAACAAAATATCGGCCAAAATGGGTGCATTTTCGGTGTCCTTTTCACTTTGATCATTATTTAAACATATTTAAATGTTTATAATCAAACAACTATTTATATCATTTTATTCGTTAAACTCTAAAGAATCATTTGGCACTAAGCGGAACTGAATAACTATTACCGGAAAAGCACAAAACACTTTCAAAGTTGAAAATTTTCGATTTTTTTCAAAATTGATTTTTTCAAAAATTAAAAAAAAGGCGTTCTGGAGAAAAACGGATTTCACATTCGTATTCAGCGCGTTAAGGTCTACAAGAAACGCATAATGAAGGTCACAAAATCAGACCCGTGTTGAACAGTGTAATTAGTGAACCAGTCTTTATGTTTGCATATGTAGTGGGTAGCACCACTATCGATTAGCCAAAAAATCATCTAACTGCGCATTGTTCATTTCTAATAAGTGTGAGCCTTTACTCTTACGTGCGGAAAATGTAGCTGGTTCTTGGTTTGTCCTAAACCTTGATTAAGGTGTTCTACAGTACCGTGATATGTGCCCCTGCTTGCCACATTTAAAACACTTCCTATTGCCGACTCTGGGCTCTGCTGTTTCGCGCGATGATTCTCTGCTTTGGTTACCTTGTCTGCTTTGGTTGTTAACTTCTCTGCTGGGCTGGCCTAGTCTGCTCTGATTGCGTACTTCCTTCACTTGATAATACGCCTCCTTTCGTCCATCAGTCTTGTCCAATTCCATTGCTGTCCTTCTATCGTATTCGTTCAGCAAGGTTTCTTTTGTTTCCGATGATTTAAATTTCTCGTCATCTAAATTCTGTATGCTAAGTCGTCGTCCTTCATTTCGCAGCCGGCCTCCCTCAGGCTATCACAACATGTTTTGATTCGGCCAAGGTACAATGTCATTGATTCGCCTGGTTCCAGGTGTATTGACACTATTTGCTTTCGTAGTTTCAAGATTCTTGCTCGTGGCTTGGGTTCAAAGACGCTCTTTAAGGCATCCCATGCATCGGGCGCTGTTTCACAGTCCATTTTATATGCCCTTGTTGGTCATCCTCAACACTTAGGGCAATTGCGGCCAATGCTTTTTCTTCTTCGCGGTTATAGCGTTCCAATTCTTCTACCTTGTCGTCTTGCGGTTTTACTGCTCCTTTGGTTACACGATGCCACAATAATTCTTTTTGCACTAACGCCATTCTCATGTTAAACTTCCACGATTGATAATTACATCCATTCAGTTTATCAATGCGATCAAGTGATTGCGAGAATGATGCCATATTTGTTGCTTATGCGTACTTTGCTTTTACGTTTCTATTTGATTTGCTCACACGCGGCGTCTATGTACATAACCTCACTTTTACGTACCTCGCTTTTTCTCCTCTTCCAATGGCCATTTATAAATGTTTTCATATATATACCATTTATTTGAGTTTCCTTGCTTCTTCTGGGCCCATAACCTTGTTGGTTATCATATTTATTAGAACAAATACATAATGGAACATTGAACGCTTCGATGAATACAACGTGTGCTTACAACGACGAACAAAAACATGTGCGGGGAGGACGCTCACCGTATCAAGTAATACAGCGCCGCCTATATCCTGGCGCGCTACACGAAACTTATATTAAGTGTGCTCAAGCCTCATCAGCATTAACTTTAAATTAACTTTTATTAACTTATTGATAATAACTGAAAGAAACTTAATGCAATCTTATAACTTTAGATACTTTTTGTCGCTTTCTTAGTTGCCGATAGAATGAAAATCCAAAAGGTCTGTTCTAGCTTTTAACATTAAAACATTTCACGACTTTATTTGTCGCCAATTAAAATTAACGTCAGTTTTAGGAATTAATTACAAATAGTCCTACTGGCTATCTATTTATGATTGCCAGCTAATCAATTATTAACGAATGTTTTACGCCAAAGCAATGCAATTAAACAGATCGCTCGGATATGAGCGTTCCACCTCTGAGCGTGACGGATCTCAGACTCATTCACTGCCCAGCATTTTTCGCCCCGTGCCGCCCCTAAAGAAGTTTACACTTCAAAAACACAACGCAAACAATACACACTTACATCATTTTGACTCCCACAATTTCATGTGATCGACACTTATGGTCCCAGTATAGGGAATCTGAGTCAACTGAAATCCGTCGATATCGGAAACAATGTACCGGTCGAAATCCAGTACGAGCTTCACGACATAAGGTCCGTTGTACTTGGGAATGAGGTTTTTATTTACACCCGGTGTCGTAGCGCAGTTTTTAATCACTACATAATCACCCTCCTTATAGAAAGTGGGAGGTTTACGCTTTTCATTATACAGGGTGAGTCTCCTAACATGACGACCTCAAATAACTCGTAAGGTATTCGTTATACGAAAAAATGTTTCAAATAAAAGTTGCATGGTATGTAGGGGGACATACAGTGCTCTACTCTGTTTTTTATTACCTTACTTTTTTATTGAGATATTAGGGTCACCTTCAGTTTTTTAAATGGAATGTCTAATAATTTTTTTCGAATTCGGATAAATCATCAAATTTTGCGTAAAAAATTATTACACAAAGTGGGACTTAAAATGAATAATTTGTGAGTGCCCCTAGATACCATGCAACTTTTGTTTGAAACATTTTTTCGTACAACGAATACCTTACGAGTTATTTGAGGTCGTCATGTTAGTAGACTCACATTGTATATAAATTATTATTTTTCGATTCTAATAAAATAAGCATAATTGGGGGGCATAATGGAAAAATCTAGAAAACTATCTGGCGCTCAATCCCGAAAAAGAAAAGCCGAAATGGAACTTCAAACGAAAACCAAAAAATCAGTTTCTTAGATTTTTTAAAACCAATATTGGTTAACCAACAGAAAACGAAAGCGTGCCAGATGATACAATGAATAAAGAAATTAATGAAGATGATACAATGAATAGAGAAATTAACGAAGATGAACAACTTCACGAAGAAAACGAAAGAGTGGAAGAAGAAATGAAAACATTTCATACAGAAGATCAAAGCGTGATTAATGAGATTGATACTGAGGTGATAGAAAATGTATGTAAATTTGAAAATGAATTTATAAATAACGAGGATAACGATATTGAAATTGAAATGTTTAGTGTTAGTGATCCTGCGAGTTGGCCACGAAATATAAGTAACAAACTTTAAAAAATTAGAATAGAACTGGGTCCTACTCAGATTAAAAAATATTTGTATCCAATTAGTGAAAATGGTAGAAAATTTAGCGGCAGTTATCATTATAAAATATTAAGTAACCATGAACTAGTTTTGCGTACATGACTGGTGTATTCAGTGAAACATAATGGTGTGTTTTGTTTCTGTTGCAAACTTTTTGCCCCTCCTACAAATAATTATCAAGAATTTTATTATCAAATTTATCAAGAACTCTATCAATACATGAAAATAGTAACACTCATATTAATAGCTTAAAAATCTGGTTAACTTTAAAACAGAAATTGGAAACCCAAAGCACTATGGACAAAACTATTGAAACTTTATACGAAATAGAAAAACGTCATTGGCGTGAAGTTGCTGAACGCATTATAAAAATTATTAAGTACCTAGCTGGGCAATGCTTAGCACTGCCTGGGTCTACAGACAAGTTATTTCATATAAATAATGATAATTTCCTAAAACTAATCGAACTTTTTTCAAAATTTGACATTATTCTGGCGAATCGCGTTGGGATATTTGAGGATATCCCATTTGGGATATAGGATATAGGAGCATTTTTGGGGATTTCTTAAAGTTTGTGATACAACCGGATAAGGCTTAGTTAATTATTTGCTTAAAAAGTTCGTTGATTTCAATTTACATGTAAGTGATATGAGAGGACAAGGCTACGATAATGGCGCAAATATGACATGTAAAAATAACGGAGTTCAACGAGCGAACCATCCTGTAGCCAGGGAGAGAGAAGGGGATACCAGGGTGAAGCCAGGTTTCAGTGAAGAGTGCAACGCGGTCTTCGTGTTTTTGGAGCATGAGAATCAGTTCATTCCTCTTGTGAAGAATAGAGTGTTCGTTCCCAATCATTAGTCGAGGGAAGAGACCACCTATATGAATGTTTGGAAGTGCTCGGCTTTGGAGGTGCAAGTCCATAGTTTTTGGAGAAAAGCGTCGCCTGCTTTAAGCATATCACTTACATCGCAGATCTCTAAGATCTGCTTAAAGACATTGAGGGTCTGTTCAATAGAAGCTGGTTTACTATCAGCTGCGGGGAAGAGATTGCTGGTGATTTGTAGGCAATGTTGGTTCGGTTGGTTAGGTTCGAGAGGGTGTCCCTTTAGAGGAGATGCCTCCAATATTGTTGGGGAGGGGGCTGGTGTTTGTGGGGGCTAAACGCAGAGTGGGGTGGGGGTGGGGAAGGTTTGGGAGTATTTCTTTTTACTAAGAATTTGTCCAGGGGTGGGCATTTGGAGAAATTTGCTGTGTGTTCGCCACTGCAGTTTGCACAATTGGGGGCCAGTTCTCTAGGCTTTGTGCATTCGTGTGTGAAGTGTGGGATAGCACACTGACAGGCGTCAGTCACTTCACTGAGCGACCACTTTCACAAATTCACTGTGGAGATGCCTGTTTTTGCACAGGGCAGTGCCGGTTTGTAACTCACTTCTTTGGGTTTAGTTGTCCCGTAAGTCGACTGTGCTCTTCGTGAATTATATGTTGTCAAACATGGCACTACACATAGTCCCACATTATATTCTTAATATTGATATCACGATCATTTTCTGATATCGTCTTTCGCACTTACTACACGATCTTGCAATGCAAAATTTTTCGTTTTTGGACTTTTGCAATTTATTCTACGTAAAATTTAACAAATATATAAGTGATGAGAATTATGAGTCATCAAATTCGAGCGACGATTATACGGAACAATATAACGCTGCAGACGGTGCGACATAAGATGTAATAAGTAACGAACATTTAAAAGTTAACGAATAACCATTTTGCAGTAAATAAATAAATATTAAAATAAAGAAGAACCTCGATAACTCGAACCTTTGTAAGACAATAATTTTCTTAATTCCCTTCTTATCCGCTGTAAAAACCTCTATAAGTCGAAATAAAACTTACTTCAACTCGAATTATTTGTCACATGTCCAGATGCATTATTTTACCTCTGTACCTCGAATTTAGAATAGTCAAACCTCTACAACTCGAAGTTTATAACTTCATGTCAGAAATCATTCGATTGTTTCCCTCCTTTCAACCGTTAGGATTGCCTCAAAACATAAGATGGAAACATAAAATGACCATGCGCATATCCGTGGAAGCTGATCGTTTTTCGTCAATTTTCGTAGATAAACAATGTATTAATACATCAACTCAGAGCAAAATTACAGACTTTTTGAATAATAAGAAGGCGGTGCAAATACTGTGGACATAAGTATTGGCACATTGTGGATGATGTTATATTAAACTGTAATTTAATACTTTGTAGCATGTCCCTTCCGTTTCACTACCTCTTTCAACCTATTTGGCATTGAGTGGGCCAACTTCTTAGTTAAATCATTGCCGATTTTAGTCCATTCTCTTAAGACTTTTTGCTTCGAGTCTGATTTACCAGAAATGTGATGTTTTCGGATGTTTTTTTCTAATCGGTTCCAGATATTTTCAATTGGATTTAGATCCAGGCTTTGGGGAGGTGTTTTTAAACTATGTGCTGCATTGTACACAATCCATTGTCGTACTGTATGTGCTGTATCTGCAGGTGCATTATCTTGTTGGAAATAAAAGTTGGACGGTAGATTTAATTTCTCTGCACTTTTCGTTTAATTTTCTTTAATACATTTAAATAAATTTTGGCGTCTACTGATTCATTAATGAAACCTCTGTAACCCGAAGTTTTTTGTCCCTTCCCTTGAGATACGAGTTTTCGAGATTCGACTGTACAATATCAATCAAATAAACACGAAAATACGCCTAAAATGCGAATATTTGTTCATCGGGTCAATAGGATCCGAAGAAATACAAATGCGAGTTAAAAATGAGAAGAACAGCAGGGTTAAGATGAGCGGAAAAAAGTATTGTCTTTATTAATTTCAAAATGAACAAATTCAAACAACATATGAAAGAATTACATTTAAGGCAAATAAAGAATATTACCTTATATAATACTAAATAACAATAAATACTAATAACAAAAGCAAAATATTATATGTATATGCATACATATAATATAAATACAATATTACGACGATGTACACTATCGCACAAAAGTTTAGAGCATAGTAGGATTAAAACAAAAAAATACCTTTCTTACGTAAATAAATATTTTATTCGTGTTATTTTAATATATACCGTGAGTAACAAAAGCACTTCAACGGCAGTGACAGCACAGTAGTCCAATATCGATTGTATACAAATTCTGTAAAATATTGTGATAAATTATATACAAACATTTATCAATACATACAAATCATAGAAATTAGGTTAAGATTACCGCGCTGCCTCTGCCGTTGGGATACTTTCGTCACACACAGCAAGTGCAATATATTACCTAAAACACCCACATATGTACGAAAAGATTTGTTTCGTCCAAAAAGCAAAGGGCGCTAAAAACTTTTGAGCGGGGGTGGACTTTCGTTATGATAGGCAATATAGCCCATTTACTTGACGTATTGCCACAGATACGTCATAAAAATGATATCTAACTGGAGTTTGTACCTACAGGTTGACCGAATGATCTTTTAAATTAGAAGTTCTAATATCTTGGATTAGTTGCATAATTTGCATTCTGAACTTTTGCTCTAACGTGAATGACTTAATCAATGGCAACGTTGATTTGTAGAATGTTATATCTTTGTGGCCGTCGTCGTCGTCCCGTTTATCCTTCCATTTCATCGATGTTATTCCATTTTCATTTTCCTTTGCAAATATTTCTCCTCGTTGTAATTTCTTTTTCACCACTTCTTTCGAAGTGGTTCGAAGTTTCTGCTAAATCTATGCTAGAATACCAGTTATCAATACAAAGAGTATGCCCGTTATCAAAAATATTTTGACGAAGTGACATAGCAACCGCTCTAGGCGTAGTTTTCTCGTTGGCAGATTGCTGACCGCAGTAAATTTCAAAATTGCACGTATATCCTGGTTTAAAGCATAATTTGAATAACTTTACACGATATCTATGCCGTTTGTGTTTCATATATTGTCTAAAAACGACACGGCCGCGAAATGGTACTATGGCCTCATCAATACATACTGTTTCTGGTGGATCATAATATTTTCCATAATTTTCTTTTAGTTTATCAATAATTGGTTTGATTTTATAGAGGCGGTCTCCAACATTTGCATTTTCATTGTTCACGAAATCAATCATTCGTAACAGTAGCTCAAAGCGGTTTCTTGGCATTACTGATGGAGGAAAGCTTTGAGCGAATGTTGGATCTTTCGACCAATATAAGTGTACGCTCTATTGCTCATGCTTGTATCTGGCTCTTTGGTTATGGTATTTTATGCATTCGAATAAGAAGTGTTTTATTGTTAGTGCCTGGTTACACAGGTTGCAGATGGGTGGCTCCATTTTTTTTGAGTAGGTGATCATGGGTTATTTTGCAGTGTCCCGTTCTGAGTCTTGTCATAATTACTCTTTCCTTCCTGGTCATGTGTTGGATGGGCATTTGTTGGAAGAAGTTCTGTGCACCGTCTTCCAGGTGCGTGGGAGAGTTCCCTCGAGCAGGGTTCTGCGGCACATCGTTGTAAGGTCCGCCGGCCATTTCTCGGCAATCAGCTTGACCACCTCCGTCGTGTAGGCAAAATAAGTAAACTTTTAATACATTAATGAAAACTTTTGCATCCTACTTAATCAGTGGTCAGGAACAGACTGTTGGTTGCTGTTTTGCGACAGCGTTACCAAGAGAATAAATAAATAAACTAACAAATTAACATTAACAAAAACGTGTGGCTGATCGATGTACAAAGCGAACACACAAACATCACACACATTAGCTCCACAACCTCGCAACCACACATGTCACATACATGACCTCTACAATTTCGACCATCCTGAAAGTTAATCGTCTCGATTAACGGAACTGTTTCTCACAAAATCTATGTTAACAAAATACATTCATTTCTACTTAATTTACTTAACTTGATTCGGTAACCAAGGACGCGTATTCGCGCCCTCCCATGTGCCGTGATACGGAATTTGTGATATTTGATGTCCCGGAATATCTCTGATTACATATCGGTCATATCTTAACACTTTAAATATCACGCAAGGACCTTTAAATCTAGGTGTTAGTTTATGACATGTACCAGGTGTATAATCAAAATTGCGGACCATCACGTTATCTCCTTCTACATACTTAGTGGGTGTCTTATGTCTTTTATCATATTGATTTTGATCACGTAACTGATCTTTCTGAATGCGTTTATCTGTAACATCGCGTATTTTCACTAAATCTCTGGTTTCGACTGCAAAATCATTATTTTCAAAATAATTTCTCAAACTATCGTTAGTATTTCCCCGTTGATTCACACCATACAAAAGCATACTGCGACATTCCCCAGTAGATCGATAACCGTGTTATTACAAGCATACTCTACATCTTCGAGAACATTAAACCATTGTACTTTCCGCTCATCACTTAATTTGGCTATCATTGGTAGTATAGTTCGATTCATTCGTTCAGCCTGACCGTTTGCCTGCGGTGACGCAGTGGCTACTTTTACATGCTGTATATTGCATTCTTTTATAAAATCTTCAAATTCTCTGGAGGTAAAACTACTTCCTCGATCAAATACAATTCTTAAAGGCCTACTGTAAATTACAAAATATAATTTCACGTACTTAATAACTTCCTTAACACTGGTACTTTTAATTGCATATAACTTAATATACTTTGTAAAACCATCTACAACTAAAAAGACGCGACGCGTCTTAACAGAATTTGCTTTAGATAGTGGACCTAAATGATCAATGTGTAATGTAACAAAAGGTATGTTTCCCTTTGGAATATTATGCAGTATACCTTCTGTTTTTTTCTGAAATCGGTGAATAAGCAATACATTTTAAACAGGTCTTTGTATGATTGTTAATTTTCTTTTTCATCTTCGGAAACCAGTAACTATTTAAAATGTTTTGCCACGTCTTTTCCGTACTAACATTACCGATCTCATCATGACACTTGTGCATAACGCTATTTTCCATAATTGAAGGAACATAAAACAAGAGTTGATCATTGTATTTTCGGTATACTAAACCACTTCGCATGTCGTAGTATTTGTTTTCGCTTTCTTCTAACAGTTTGCGTATTTTAACAATGATTTCATCCAATGCTTTATAACTTTATTCAAAACCCGAAAATCTATGCACATACGCATTTCACCAGTTTTCTTTTTTAATAATACAATTGGTGAGGCGTACTCTGAAGTACCTTCTCGAATGACTTTTTTTTTTGAGTAACAACTCTATCATTCCTTCAAGCTTATTTTTTTCAGTGAACGAAAGTCTTCGCGGTGTACAATAAAAAGGTTTTGCATTTGTTAACTTCATTCTTCATAATGTTTTCTACTTTAGGCTTTTCCGGTCTGTCTGGCATAACATATTTTTTTGTGACAATTTCTCGCGCATGTTGTTTTATTTCGATCGGTAACATAGGATTTGCTAACATAGGTGTTATGGTCCTATTAAAATGCTCAACCTGACCGTTAGCTCGCGGAGTCCCGACGGCAGCCAATACATGCTCAATAGACTGTCCTTTCGCAAATTCGGCAAATTTGTAAAACTGATGTAAAGCAAGTACCACGATCACTCACCAACCGTTTTGAAATAATCTTTTAAATGTTTTACCGCTTCTTCGGTGGTAGTTGATTTACATGGATACAATCTTATAAATTTCGTAAACCTTATACGACATGCTTACGCACAATAACCACAATAGTTTTCGATTTCCAACAGCACTTTTCCCAATCACAATTCGATTGTATTGTCAATTCACGATACATTGACCAATCCGACCCAATACGCGAGATGGTCAAAGATAATGTTTAAACAATTCACAATAAACAATTCACAATTACACAATACGATTCAACACGTAAATCCAATCCCACTTCTGAAAACTATGGGAAACAATCGGCTGTTTGATGGAACGATTAAAACGATGAACAATGGACAAAACGATATATGTATAACTTATAAAACAATACTTTATTAAACCGTCGCGGCATAGACGCGACTATCTCACGCCCCAACGTAAACCATCATGGCCCGAGAAAAACCATGCGCCTACGTAAAATCCCCTACAACATTATAATGTGATAATTTTGCTACTGGAAACAATATGTCAGGTCTAGTGCACAATGCTAAATGCATCAGAGGCCCTATGGCTGTTCCTATAAGGTGTTCTAAAGGCCCTATAAGGTGTTCTAGACATTTCTTCTCTTTGCTTTTCAGTTTTAGGGATTAATCGTCTATAGATTATCTTGCTCCAGGTTGTAATGGTGTCGCAGCACCACGACAATCTTCCACACCATAACGTTTTAAAATTGAATCTACATATGCCTTTTGTGATAACTTCCTCTTACCTTGTACATCTCGATCTACTTTTACTCCCAATATAAAACTGATCTCTCCTAGATCTTTAATCTCATACTTTCATGAAATCTTTTTGACCAAATCATCAATATATCTAATTTCGCGTGAGAAAATCATTATATCGTCGACATAAACAACTAATACTGCATCTTCCCTTAATTTCTACACGCAATTCCATGTCTTTAGTCTTTGAAGCCCACAGCTCGTGAGAAAGTTGTCCAGTTTTTCATTCCAGTTTCGACTTGCTTGTTTTAATCAGTCAATCGGTCGCATTAATTGCGCTACCTTCCCATTTTCTCTACCGTATAATGGCGGCAACCTCATATAAATTTCTTCTTCCCACATGCCCACGAAAATTCCCTTCATGGAACGAGGTTCGAATTTTCCCCCGTTCGGCCTATTATTTGCATAGTTACGCGTCGCATCCGAACTCTTTCAAATGTTTCGCGCTCGGAACTCTTCCCGTTAATTTTTCGAAGGGGGATTTTCCTTCCGACCTCTTAGACCGACACCGATTACGAATATAATTCGCCGTGTGTACGGCTTCGGCCCAAAACGACGGGGCCAGACCGCTCTGAAGGAGCATGCGTCTCGCGGTATCTAATTGCGTGCGATTTTTCCTTTCGGCTATCCCGTTCTGCTACGGGTTATACGCCACCGCTAATCTACGTTTTATTCCCTGCGCTTTTAGGTATTCGTCGAATCTCGAATTTACGTACTCCCTCCCGTTATCCGACTGTACACATTTTATTTTTCGACCGGTTTGCTTCTCGACGAGGACCTTGATATCGCGAAAGCACCTTAACACTTCGTCTTTTGATTTTATAAATCGCACCTCGCACCATTTCGAGTAGTCGTCCGTAAAAGTCACGAAGTATTTCGCGTCGCCGTTCGAATTTGCTCGCATAGGGCCGCAAACGTCCGTGTGAACCAGTTTCCAGCAAGACGGTTTTCCTTTCGGATTTCGAGGGAAACGGGGTTTTCGACATTTCACCGTGCACGCAGATTTCGCACTGCAAATTGTTTCGCGGTGGCGATCTTATTTCGTATGATACCGCTACGACTAGCTAAGGCTAAATCTCTAATGTTCAAATGACCAAGACGCCTGTGCCATAAATGGAAATCATCGACACTACGCTTGACTTCGCGATTTTTACGTTCGCTCGCGCTTTTACACTCGTGTCCGATATCGTCGCGCACAGAACATAAATTGTCCCGACGATTCGATTCGCTGTCAATACCACGCTTCCATCCTCGTCGACGATTATGGCTCGATCTTTCTTGATGACGGCGAAGCCTCGATCGGTGATCTTGCTTACCGACAGCAGATTCGTACGTAGGGCATCGTGCAGGTTGGTGTTCCACTGTTTTCCATCGCGGACGGTCGTCGTACGCACGGTCCCACGCGAGCGAATTTCCGTGCACGCGCTGTTTGCCGGGTTCAATCGTCCACCGTGGCTATCGTCGACGCTCGCGAATGCACCGACGTCTTTGCACAGATGGGATGTACAGCCACTGTCGAGCACCCATTTATTGTCTCGCACTTTGTCTTCGACTTGCAACGCCTTATTAGACCGCGTGTTTTCGGCCGACGCGAAAAAGTTCGTTTCTCCCGCGGTTTTCGTTGCGTTCCGAGATTTTCCGCGATATCGACCGCACTCAGACGACCTATGACCAGCGCGATGACAGCGACAGCACTTTATCTTAGATTCATCGGGAACGTCGCCGCGTTTGCCACTGTTCGAGTCACTTTTCTCTTTTCTTTCGGGCGTGGTCTTTTCGCGTCGCCTCCCGACGAACGTCGCGCTCGAACCCGCGTCCCGCACCTCGCATTTTTCGCGCATCGGTTTCTTCGACGATTTGTATCCCTAAGCGTTCGGATTCGGAAGTTCGTCGCGCGACTCTATCGCGCAACGGAAATTTTCGAAAGTATATGGCAAGCTGTATAGTACCATTATCGCCAATAGATCCGGGTTGTTAACTACTTCCATTTCGGCGAGTTTGTCCACCGCGTCGAAAAATTTTCTCAGATGCTCGCGGACGTCGTCGTCTTCCCTCATGCGTTGTACCGTCAATTGTTTGAGAAGGGTCGCCTTTCTGGCTGGTCCTTTGGACTGGTATGTTTCTTCGAGTTGTCGCCACACCGCATTTGAAGTTTCGCAACCCTTGATCTGCTTCAGTTCAGATGGTGCAATGGATAGTATGACGTCCGATTTTCCCTTTTCGTCATTTTTCATCCACTCTTTCAATGCGGCTTCCGATGTCGCGTCTCCAGGGGTTGAGCGTGGTTGTTGTATTTCGCCGCTCACGTAACCCCACGCGTCATTCTTCACGAGTAACGCACGCATCTGAATATTCCAGGTGTCGTGGTTATCCTGGTTCAACGTTTCGATACGTATAATGTTCGACATCGTTAATTTATATGCTGGCAACTCGCACCCTGACCTCAACGAAACACGTGGTCAATATCGCGGACACGTGTTTTTCTTTTCGACTATCGCGCAGTGGAAACGGGCCCATAACCTGTTAAAGTATATATCCACCGACGATGTTAACGCAACGCGATCACGAACGCAATAGAGTGATCGGATCGAACGGTCCAAACTCAAGCCGTTCTGAACAAACGACGATCGCTCGCCAGGCTCGTAGTGTACGCCGACGGGACCCCGTCTTGACAAACACTATTCTAATTCTCTGTTTCATTTTGCTTATTGAACGTAGAGATGATTACAATTAATTTTCATAGGGATTATTCAATTTGAACTAACCCTTCTGTACAATGGAAATTGCATTATTGATGCAAGACAATGCTTTCCACGTTATAACTTTTACTCAGTCCAGATGCAGAATTTGGTTAATCTAATATAAAATCAAAACGAAAATATTCTATGTTCGCTTAATAACTAAGTTAATTATCCTAAAATTATATTGCCTACTTGACAACATTTCAGAATATTAAGCAAAAGTTTCAAAGTAAACTATATTAGTTTATGCTCGTTGGTTGTAAATATATTATATTGAGTCCATTTTGGTGGTTGTTAAACGCACGATTACAAACTCCATAGGAGGGTTTAAGAGTTGCACCGAAATACAAGCACATTTTCGATTAAACATTATCTACATTACATTTTTTATGTACCTAATAGTTTTGTAATCTCTTTGAATAGTATAACGTATTAGAGAGCGGTTTATTAACTTTAGCCCCTTGATTCGTCGTTTTTCTGGTTACGAATTCTAACAAATTAAGTAGGGCAATTCAAATAAGTATGACATCCAATTATGAATACAATTGAATATATTTCTGGGAGTGATATTACAAAGCTTATTAACGCACAGTGATGTTAAACGATCCAAAACGTTCAATGTACCCACATCGTTTAACATCTGAAATGATATTTACGCTAGTAACCACATATAGGTTACCTTTTATTAATTGACTTTTTAAATCGAAGAACCTCCTTGTTGCGTTGCAAATTTTTCTCAAAATTATGTTACTACAATTCCGAAACTACGTCATGAATATTTATGAGGGTAATTCGTTCACTTCACTGCTGATCGTTTGACGGAAAGAAATGTTTGCAGACCCACCTACCTGCTAGAAATGGTAATTAATCACACTTAACGGTAACCGTAACTTGTAACAGTATATCACGGCGTTTAAATTCCGGTATGTTAATAAAATTGTTTGTATGGAAACCACAATTGGGGTATTAGTGTTAATGGTGGTACAGTAATTTCTCGATGTGTGCCCGGCGAGAGCTGGTTCGAGAGGGATCGCGCTTCATCCCCACCACTGGGGGGATCTCCCCGGGTTCTGAGTGGCAGTAATAAACTGACACGGCGGCTAATACCTGGGGTAACCCTTGATAGGTTAAATGTCTTCGTATCTGTGAGATGACACCAATGCAACCGTGAATTGTTTTTATTGTTACGTATTGCGCTATGAAAATTGTATTCAAATATTCGTTAAGCTGGTGTGATTAAAATGAGACTAAACACGATATGGCTTGGATTTTTACTTATACGTTTACATAATAAAACTCTTACCCATAGATTTTTTTTTTTTATTTTTTAGATTAGGGAAAAATTCTTATCGCACACCAGTCTCTACTTTAACGTATATCTGTTCCTACAGTTAATTGTTCAAAGGATTAGTGCACGAACATAACAATTCGGGAAAAATCAATACAAGACTGAACTTTCGCTTCGGTCATAAACAACCCAGGTTGGCCGCCGAGGTTTATGCCCGTTTATTGTAGTATGCTTTTATGTTTTTTCTTCTCTTTGTGCTTCTCTTATATTCGCAAACGTATTTGGCGAAAGGCAATTACGAAACGTGTATTGTATGGTAAAGCGATCAGGTAGCTCCCCCGCCGAGAAACAGACGTCGACCATAACTGGTGGTCACAAGCGTTTCTGATGGGGCTGGAGGGATCGAAAAGCGTGTCGCATGATCCGAGAGGGATCGTTCGGAAGCGCCCCTCCTTGCGCCGCAATGATCGTTCGGAAGCGTTTCTTGCTCGCTGTACAACAAATTGACAAGCCACTTTCCATCGTATAGAAGTTCAGTGAGTGAAGAAGAGAAGGGCTCGGTATCTTCGTATCCGCGAGGCAACACTGATGCAACGATGGGTCTTTTTTATTTTTATTAATTCTGTTCTGAGAATTTTATTACGATGTTGTTGACGTTTTTACGCTTAAAATGAGATAAAACACGATCTATGTAATTTGGATCATATATATGGATCATAAGCGTGACGCAAATATGATCCAAATTATATCGCGTTTCGTGTTATTTTAATCGCAACAGTCTCAGCAATATTTTAATAAAATTTGCAGAACGAAATAATTAACAATAAAGAAGTTTTATAGTTGCATTAATTTTGGTTGTCAGCGATACGTACCGTGACCCTTTCAGCGGCCGTCGACGTCGCGACGCGTCGGTGCCTGCACAGTGGCCGGGGTCTTGAGCCTCAGGTCAAATTTCTATTATGAGAAATGACTGCATTGTGTTTCGAATGTAATCATGCATTTAATGTATTGTAACCTTGGGTGGTAGGTACTACTCTTTGCAGTGTAATAAAATAATTCCCAATGGTAAACTGCGTACTGATTGTCAGCGAGAACGTTCAAAGAGCTTCGGTTAAATAAAGAAGGTATAAGGTACTAATATACATATTTATGATGAATAGAGGGCGAACAGTGGAAGTAATCCCGAACTGTTAGGCGGTATTATAAATCAGTATGTTAGAAATTATACTTTAAGAGTATGCAAGGTAGATCTTTCCCGGACAGTTCTGGGGTAAAGACTGCGCGGTCAATCACAGTTCATTTACCAAAAGGCATAACCTTCCCCACTCCGTGGCCAGATCCTCCAGGAGCAGAGTCCCTATACCTCGGTAATACGGCGACAGGCCGATTGCCATGTTTGGTCTTTCACTCCACATTCAAATAAACAATCCTTCGACACCAGATGGTTGGAAAACCCAAAGCGGTCGCCAGCCATCGTCGGCCAACGGGATGTTCAGTCTCGTTCATTCATTCTTAAAAACCCCTAATAAACGGTCAATCCTGGGACATTCGATAGTTGAATAGCGTCGGGCCACCAGCCATCGTCTGTCGTCCAGATTGCCCGTTTCTAAGACACTCTCCAACCATACGCAGGCTAAGTCCCTATCATAAATTCTTCCCCGAATGAATAGCACTTCGCCATTCGGTCCCTTTCTTTTCGTTAAAAATATGCTGTCGCTAACAAGTAGAAGGCAGATTATCCGGAAAGGAACCATACAAATTACAGAATTTCCATTGTCTAGACACGTTAACCGAAATTAAATAGATTTACGATTCTTTTCACTATTAATAGTATTATCGTGAATTATTTAACTGGCATTCTACAGTATAGTGTCTTCAAATTAAAATAGCATTAACCAAAATGAAGTCTCTGCGCTGAAATTTCTTTTTCCACTTTATGAATCTGATATGGAAAAAATAAGTATTTCATTACTTATAAACTTGTTTTTTTTTTATGAATGCTTTAAAAAAATGGCCGCTAATATAATGTTTACGTGATTTATTTCAACATAAAATCCAGTATAAAAACATACATTTGCAGAATTTTGTATGAGAAATAACTGATACTGGACTCTGGCTCGGAAAATCCACCGCTCCTTACTTGCGACTAGTCGAATGATATTTCATATTATGTAAAGTATAAATGCGTAAAAATAAATAGGATTGAGATTAGGATAAATGAATCAATGGATGTAGGGATGAAGGTGAGAGTAACAGCGAAGAAAGAATAAACCAAAGAATAGAAATAAGAACTAGCAATAAGTCAAAGTTAAGTGTTAACTGTTAAATGAAAAATATATAGGCTGGCACCAAATAAGTGTATAAGCCGAGAAAAGGCATTTTGTAGCAGGTGGGCAAGAAATTACAAATAAATAATAATAAAATAACAGTAATATTTCAAATTAGGTGTAATGTAAAGAGTCGCTTTAATATACGAACAGATGTGTATTTCAAAAGAGAGTGCTTCAATGAAGCAAGTGTGATGCTCCCTGTGACAATAGAATACTTACTTAAAATAACATTACGATTTTATGCTTTTTGGATTTCATCACCAGTTCTATACACAGTGTCATTCATAACGCATATTAATTGAAATCAGCCGTGCGTTGAATAGGCAAAATAAAACAGAATTAGGATGCGTTATTATACATATAATGAGTATTCACAGATAACTGCTTGTTACCAACAATATATACTTTTTACTACGAACAATTATTTAACTTAAGAAATATTAAACGAGTTTTGAGTATAACTTTTAATTAACATTATACGACCCCTATTAAAATTCTCTGACAAATCTGTAGATATTAAACCTGACCTGTATTTGAAGCGGCAGAGTTTGAATACCTGCCGATACAAAAAGAAAGTTTTACCGTAGGCATATCTATCAGCAAATTATAACCAATAAGGAAATCTTCCTTTCATCTTCAAGGAACGTAAAGCTCCACTTTATTGATGGCAATTTCACGTCTAATAAGGATATTTCATTGTTGAAACCCTGTATGGTCAATTTACCTAGGGTTGTATGAAACTGACGAAAGTCACTCCTTATTGTGTAGGTGTAAATGACGATGATTCATCATTTGTTGCAGCTCATACAAAGGATACAAATAAATTTAAGCAATGGGGCCTATATTGAAGACACTTAATCCCTTTTGGATCAGGAAAACATATTCTTGAGTTTCTTAAACTGTAAACCAGAAGGGTCTGACCTGTACGTGATTTATAGCAGTGGGATCATTTTAAGGGCCCACCCAATTACACGGACAATTGAGCGTAATGGGATCTTATTTGTGTTAATATCTTGTGTCCACAGAAGTATCAGGCTAGAATGAAACCTTCGAAATTAGTTTCTACGAGCATTCAAAAGTTCTGGGCGCAAAGGAGAGGGTAGACATCCGATACACCAAGGGTTTGATTTGTTCGCAGTATGAACTGACAATTACCGCAAATTTCTGGCACCTAAACTTTGTACGTTAATAACTGAACAACGGCTTGTACAAAATAGATGTGTAGGTAGTGTTTTGAAAATGTCTCATACCGATAAATAATGGTGATTTCTCTCTAGAACGTAAAGAATAACACCTTATCAGTATTTTAGATGTCTGAGTTATCCGAAATTTGGCCACTTTTTAACATCCTCCTTTATACCTAACTTGTAAGTACAAGGTATTAAAGGTATTAAAGTGTTTTCACCCCGAGCAAAATTTGACATTGAGTAGCATTCTGTGATATAACTCAACAGAAAATAAGAGCATCTGCCAAAAAATGTTGTAAAACTAAAATTTAATTGTTGAATTTTATACGCTGTTACCTGTTTTCAAGGTAACTTTAATCCTGGGGATTATAACTTGAACTTGCACAATATTTTACAGTGAAGTATTTTGTTGAATTTCTATCCTGTTGCGTATATCTCGTGTACGCCACCATTGCGCAAAAAACAAAACCATTCATTCCCAACACCTTTACGCACAGAAACACGGATTACAACTAGAGTCAAAAATGATGATTACTTTTCACATTAATAAAGGCACAGTTTAACACAAAATTATGGATATATCTCTAGATTGTTATCACGAAATTGTACGCTATACGAAAAAAAAGGGAAACGCGAGGAAAATGGTATCTTGTGGAAAACGATTACACATCGAAATTGCAAGCCTAGGGTAAATGTATACGTATGTATATACAGTAATTTCTCGATCAGGGCCCGGCGAGAGCTGGCGCGAGGGGGATCACCCTTCATCCCCACCACTGGGGGGGTCTCCCCGGATTCGCTTCGGTCATAAACAACCCAGGTTGGCCGCGTACGTTTATTTCAGGTCAACGTTTTCACAGAGTGCTAAACTAGATTGCCCATTTATTGTAGTACGCTTTTATGTTTTTTCTTCTCTTTATGCTTCTCTCATATTCGCAAACGTATTTTGCGAAAGGCAATTAAGAAACGTATTGTATGGTAAAGCGATCAGGTAGCTCCCGTAACAGGTAGTCACATGCGTTTCTCATGGCGCTGGAGGGATCGAAAAGCGTCTCGCCTGGCGCCGCAATGATCGTTCGTAAGCGTCTCTTGCTCGTTGTACAACAAATTGGCGATGGAACTTTTTTATTTCGATTAAGTTTGTTCTGCAGATTTTATTACGATATCGTTAACGTTTTCATGCATAAAATGAGACTAAACACGATCTATGTGTAATTTGGATCATATATATGGATCATTAGCGTGACGCAAATATGATCCAAATTATATCGCGTTTCGTGTTATTTTAATCACAACAGCCTCAGCAATATTTTAATAAAATTTGCAGAACGAAATAAGTAACAATAAAGAAGTTTTATAGTTGCATTAGTGTTGGTCTCACCGATACGTACACTGACCCTTTCAGCGGCCGTCGATGTCGGTGCCTGCACAATGGCCGGGCTCTTGAGACACGGGTCAAATTTCTAAGAAGGCAAAGTCCTCCGTGGCACCAAAGTGATCGCGGCCGGTCCCGAAGTGCGATCCCTCTCGGAGAAATTACTGTATACGGTTTCGTGGCGAGTAACTATAGTCGCTCGTCGTGGCGAAAGGGTTAAACAGCTTTCAACGAAACTGCGCGTGGACGAGAAGTCACATGAAAATGTCACAAATTAAAGAAAGGAAGGGACTCGATCAAACGTGAGCTATGTATAGTAAAAAAAATTCGTCATTGTCGCGTTGAAATAAATTTTGGCCCTGAAAAGGGCCGATTGGCAGCAAAGAGTAATTTAAGCTTCCTCCTGGCCCACTGTAAGTCAATTGATAAATCAATTAATGTCACTCAAATATATCTCCGTTGCTTCAAGTAGGACTAGAATAGCCATGCTGTTAAAAGCGATACCCGTCCGCAAGTGTCCAAGAATGTCGTGAACTAGGCGTTGAAATAATTTCCGGATCAACCGGTCGCCCCGACTTACGCAAGGGGGCCTGTGGTGGCGAGGCTTGCAAGTAGACTTGGTAGCCAGTGGTTTACGTGCAATTTTTCCATTACTAAACTTACGAGCCGTTCGCTTGACACGTGCCATCCTTAGCAAGTAGACGCAGAAACAGAGTACTATCGTCAGTATGCGGTCAAATTGCAATAGATGCCGGAACCGAAATGTTGAGCGCTTTTATATCCTGCGAATGATAAGTGATGACGATGGGCGCTTCTGATTGGTGGGTCCTCGAACTGGGGGAGGGGTTTGCTATGTAAGCGCAGGAAGTCCGACTGGTATCAAACCTGTTGCATTGTTACTATCCTTCGTATTGCACGTCACGTTTAAACCTTACGATTAAGCTTTTCTACTCTGAATTATGTTTTGGACATATTCAAGAATAAATAGCAAAACGAATAAATAATTGCTAAATACCATCTATTTCTGACATTTGAAGCCATTTTAAACGATTACTATAAATTCCACGAGTTTATTTATCCGCAATTTGTCGGTATTCTTTGCGTTACTAAAAGCGACGCAAAGTGGTCTCAAATCCCGAAAACGTGGCCAAAACGATTTTAACGTGATTTCAACGCTTAAGATAATAGTATGGTAGGTCGTTGACTTCGTCTTGATGTGGGGTATGACAATACAAAGTCAAAAATATATGTTGTCGCGCAGTCGATTGTGTTAGAGGGATTTCAGTGCGTAAATACCAACACGCTGTGCATTTTCCTTATGCTAACAATTTTTAATTGTATAGAGAATAACGACAAGTATAAAAGCAAAAGTGAACTTATACATGTTGAACTTCTTCTACAAAGATAAATTGTTAACTCGCTGTGTTACGCACTTCCTCGCACACCATATTACACACCATGGCATCGCCATACGCTCTATTGCTCATGCGCATTGCGACGAAACATTACGGTCTTTCATTAACCCGCTTTATGATTCATTGCGATCGCGTAATCGAATTTTCTTACTTACATTTCTAAGTAACACTTTTCCTAATGGTTTGGTAAATGCATCGGTTAGGTTGTTCACGCTTGCAACGTGCTCTAACTTGATTGTATCGTCAGCCACCTTTCCCCGCGTAATATGGAACGCAATGTCTATATGTTTGGTTCTGCATTTCTCCACGCGACTTTTCGAAAAATCAATAGCCGCTCGATGATCACATAACACTGTATACGGTTGTGTTATCCATTCGTCTAGGTCCATTTCTCGAAACAGCGACTTGGCCCATATCGCTACCTTGACCACGTTAGACAAGGATATACAGAGTGAGGCACTAACTATTGCCACCTACAATAACGCCGAAAGTATGATAGCGGCAGAAAAGTTTTCGAAACAAAAGATGCACGGGACAACAGGAGCTGTAATATTACTATTGATGTCCTGAAATATCGTCCTGAAGTGTTTATTCGTCATTGCCAGGTTTAGTAAATACGCTGAAAGATATCCTTGCACAATTGAATACATTTGTACAATAAATTGTTCCAACATGTGATTCGATAAGTGCTGAAGTGATAAGAAATACTACTCAATCAGTGATAAGAAGATTGCAGCATTGCATTCATACCAATGGCAATCACTCTGACCACCTTCTGTAAATGCAAGTTTATTTCGCCTTTCTTGTCATAAATGACCTTTGCTGACCTTCAAAGACCTTAATGTTGCACCTCGTTGGATTCGTCTCAATAGCCGCTATCAGAAAGCAGGAAGCAAAACATAGCATTCCATTTAAAAAAAACAAAGGTGACCTTCACATCTCTGAAGCGACTCCACGTAGGAAAAAAAGATTAAAAAGATTTGTTTCGAAAACTTTTCTCTTACTATCATACTATAATAGCAGTTAGTGCCTCACCCTGTATATTCTGCCTTCATGGTCGAAGTCGAAATTGTTTTTTGTTTTGATGCCTCCCACTCAACGATATTATTTCCTAAATTAACAACCATTCCACTGTATGAGTCACGGTTGTCAATATCGCCTCCACAATCTGCGTCGTTCCAAAACGCAATCTCTGGCTTCCCTGGAGTTCCCTGGTTGTTCTTGGAAAAACCCTAAGATGGTTAAAGAGGGCCATGGTGACGTAGGCGTCCTCACGACCGACGCTTTTGCCAAAGGAAGGCATTTGCCAAAGGAGAGCACAGTATTAATAAACGGAATACTTTGTTAATATATACACGCCTACGCAATTATTCTAATACCTAATCGAGACTTCGATTCGAGTATTAGGTCATTCTTACAGAAGCTTCGTTTTTGAGTTATTAACGAAAAACACTGGCCAATGAGAGCGCCCGTGTAGCGCGCGCTCAGGCACCACTGCGCGCGGTCGTGATAGGGTGCATCGATGGGCAACGTACGGCAAATATTACATCGTCTTAAATTAAGAATAATGTGTAATTATTCGTTATTCATGAATAACAATTTAATTAACAAGTCGTTCAATAACTGTTCCATACTTTTATTCGTTATCCGAAACGTAGAAAGTGTTTTATTACTTACGAAGAAAATGTTTGGATAATTAATGCTAGAAAAAGATAGTTAAATAAACTTATCCTTTCGTTCGCGAATTAATCTGCTTCGACGGAAGTGGGTCCTTGGCAGTTGGTCATTGCACCGATCCTGACCTATCTTAACAATTTTATGCCACGAAATGCAGGTCCCGGCGATCGATACAGATTTTATTCGCACTTGTTTCCACACACACTACAATCACGCCTACGTTCGTTAATGTGCGTGTCGTACGGAAAATGTTACATCGTTATTCATTAAGAAGAAATAAACTAGTTATACTTTTAATCAACCGCGGACGGTCGTGGTCGTTATTCATGAATAACGAATAATTCCACAATATCCTTAATTTAAGACGATGTAACATTTACCGTACGCTTTCCTCGCATATCCTCGATGCCCCCATCACGACCGAGCGCAGCTTAGAAGTACGCACTGAGCGCAAGCCCGGCGGGTGCTCTCATTGGCCAGTGTTTTTCGTTAATAAATCAAAAACGAAGCTTCGTGGAATATTTTGGTCAAGGAAAAAGTTGTTCAGAATCACCTCAGGTACGCAAAATTGAAAAATACGGCGAGACTTATGGGCCACCCTGTATAATTCTCGGTATAATGTTGGTGAACTGTACCAATTATCAATGAATAAGCAATACCCCTTGTGCAATAATTGACTCTCTTTCAACAAATTGATTACATTTCTGCTAGCAGATCCTGTATCAGTTTTATCTTTTCCCGTATATATATTGAAATTGTGTATGTACCTCGATTGTGAATCACAGAGTTTATAAAACTTGACACCAAATCTCGCACGTTTTGTTCGAATAAATTGTATATAATGCAAGCGACTTCTACATGACATCAGTGATTCATCAATGGAAATGTTTTTATTAGAGACATACATGCGGATGAAAGTTTTTTTTACTATTTGAGTAACTTCTCGAATTTTTATCAGTGCGTCATTAGGATTATTTGTACTGGAAAATGTTAGGGATTGCAGAATTTAATGAGATGAGCAATTATTCGAATACACTATTTATTTAATACTTATATATAACTATCGATAAGGAAATACAATATAAGAACAATCGTAGCAGATCACAAGGTGGAAAAATCACAACCGTGGCGGACTCTACCGAATAAGAAGAGTAAAACAATTGACCATTAAAAACGCGCGCATTACAAAACAAAATACAAATTCAACAGAAAAGTGTAAATTTTTAGAGATAGAAATAAATCGGTTACGGCTCATGATATTCTTAAAATACGGAGTTTCTACACTTTCATCAGACTCATTAAAATATTTAAAGCAATAAATACTTTCAATTCGTCGTCTTCAAGAGGTATAAACTCTGCGTCGCTTGCGCCATATTTATTTGTTTCCGTAATTATTTTTGTAATTAACTCTTTGTTAAAAAATAGTTCAAAAACCTCCCTTCTTGACAGACCTCGTGTATTTACGGTTGCACCAGCCGCACTTGAAAAACCATGTATAATGGGAGCATGATTTTCGGCTTTCCACGCGTACTCTTGATTTATAAAACTGCCGCACTGTTCATTTACGCTATCATCACTTGACGAAATCCTCCGGCTACGCCTTCTAGGACGTCGTACCTCAATACTTGAATCCGAATCAAGATACTCAAAATCCATTGGGGCAACTAAATTTTAGATTAAATTATCAAGTAAGATTGTTTTCTATACTTGGATGTTTTTAATTTAAATATAGATCGACAGCACTTACTCGTAGCGGCAGTTTGGAAGATTTTCACGAAAAAAATAAAACTTATTTAAAATACACATATGTATATTAAACTGATGGAATCGAAACGCTTCCTTAAGTGGCTAAACGTAGTCTGTCGCAACTAAAGAATATTTCGCAACTGGTAAAAAAAGCAGTCGTAGGCTCGCGGTTTATTCCGCGCTCGGTGATAGTAGACAGTCGCGGCTCGCGGATTATTCCGCGCTTGGATGCAAATGGGTTAACATTGTGCGAATCCTGACCTAGGCAACGCTCAACAGCTGATAATACGGCCGGCTTAGTATCCAAGCACGATCACTTCACTTCACGGTCACTTTCACGTGCAATTCACGACGCAAAGCCTCAGCAGCATCTGTTGACTTCGTCGCATAAAGTCAGACAAACATTGAGAGAGTATCAACAACCACAAAAATGTGACGATAGCTTTTCTTCGTCGAAGGGATGGGGCCCAGATGGTCGACGTGGGTAAGTGTTCAAAGGAACATCACCTTTGTCTATTACATGAAGTAAACCCTCGGCCCTACCCCGTTTCCTTTTCGCAACAATGCAATCGACACAATCACTCAACACTTTCTCAATTCTCGGACGCATATTCAAAAACCAGTAATCCCTTTTTACCAACATTTCAGTTTTACTTACAGAAAAATGCCCATGCCCATGTGCTGGCCGAATTATTTGATTCTGCAAAACCTTCGGCACCACAAGAAAAACATCATGGTTAACCCTTTCGCGGCGGAGCGCTCAGAAATGAATTGCGCTCTAAGCAGCCGGTGTGGCGGTGGAAGATCGAACGCGCGGAAAACACGATACGCGAGTCGTTCCTAACGCGGTGTGCAGGGCCGATTTTGCTGGTGCGCCGATCAAACAATTATATTAATAATAACAACAATTTTAGTGATCTTTAACAATCTTTATTAATCTTGGATAATCTTTAATAATTTTTAATAATTTTCCTTTGTATGATATAATTTAAAGCAGGGTTCAATACATAATCCAACGTTACAGTCTTTACATTCGATTCGTGTTTCGGCTCGCTTCTTGTGTTTGCTGCAAACCACACATTTACGCCGACCGTCCTGCCTCTTGCCTGTGGGATTGGTATATTTGGATGGAAAATGTCTTGAAACCAGTCGTAAGAAATTATCTTTGGATGCAGTTTGGCCTCCGGACTTATTACTACATATATTTTCATTTGGATATTTAACTAGAATTTCGCGAATGAGACGTAAATGAAATTTCGCAAATGTTACATTCCTTTTCGGAAAAGAAGAGTTGAAAGATTTCTAATGTTGACGATTTAGCGTCAATATTTGCTTTAAGTCCTGGTAGATTTTCGTCAAAACCGAAAACTTTTGGAGTCAAATTTTATGCGCTCCAAAATAATTGCCGCGGATCGATGTCTTGTAATTCCTCAATGTTTTCAGAATCAGATTCAGAACTACTTAACAGTAGGCGTCTCTTATTGTATGTATTTTGATTTTTACCTTTGTATCCAATTTCTCCAAAAATTTCAGACAAGTCAGAATCCATACTGTCGCGGCTCATATTCATCGTCCATTTGTCCATAATCCGGGCAAAAATTTATGGATAATTATGTTTGATTCTTAAAAAAAATCTCTGCACAAAAAGCGTGTGCTACTAGCGCATCGAAAACAAATGAGTTAATGGACATTATTGGGCAGTTACTGATAACAAGTGAACGATGCCAAAAGGCGCTGTTCGCTCGGAGAGAGCGTCTATAGTTGAGCGCCAAAAGGCGCTGTTCGCCGCGAAAGGGTTAAATTCTCTATACAGAAGACCGTTCCTCACGACAAAATTGTCAACGGGCTATTCCTTCAGTAAATCCATAATTCTAAGCAAATCACGATCTTCACGCAGCGCTTTTCGTAAACGAGCTACGAGACCCTCATCGCTTTCATTAACATACAAACAAGTGGACAAAGGATACCTACTAAGCGCGTCCACGTGCGCCATACTTTTCCCGGGACGATGCTCTATTACGTAATTAAACTCCTCCAACAAAAGAGCCCATCTTGCAACTCTAACACACATATCTCCCTGGTTCATTGTTAATGCAAACGCCTTACAATCGGTCACAATTTTGAACGGAACCCCCAACAAGTACACTCTAAAACGAGGCAACGCTTTAATTATTGCTCACATCTCCAGTTCGTAGCTGGAATACTTTTCATCAGCTGAGGTAGTTTTTCCACTCGCATAGTATATAGGATGCAGCATACCATCCACACTATCCTTTTGCAGAAGTACTGACCCATACGAATACTTTGACGCATCCGCGTGCAACTCAGCCTCCGCGCTCACTCGATACAAGCGCAACACGGACTTATCGCATTAATAATGCCTTCAACCGCTCGAACGCAAATAACTCTCCCTCTTCAAAACGAAAATACGCGTCAGCTTTCAAAAGATTCGTCAACGGCCGTGCTATCGAGGAATAAATTGTCTAAAATACCCCGTTAATCCGAACAAACTTTGCACCTGTTTCACGTTACGCGGCCTCGCGAAATGTCGCACTGCATCAGTTTTCCTTTCCGACGGACGCACCATTTTCACTAATATGCCCCAGAAATTATACACGAGTTCGTAAAAAAAAAACATTTATTCCAATTGATCTTAAGATCAAACCGAGCAGCTGTGCTTGGCACCAAACATAATTCTTGCAATCCGCTTTCATAATCCAAAGAAGGTACAATCAGATCATCCATATAAATCAAAACAATCCTCGAAGCTAACAAATCACGGAATACTGCTTTAATATATCTTTGAAAAACCCCGGGTGAATTACACAGACCAAAAGGGACATTTGAGAATTCGTATTGCCCAATCGGGCACAATAAAAGCTGTGAATTTTCTGCTATTCCGACTTATGGAAACATGGAAAAATCCATTTTCCAATTCCAGAGTTCTGCAAATTTTCGCACCCTGTAGCAAATCTAATTGATCCTCAATCAGAGCGAGGGGGCAACGATCGTTAATAATTTTCTTTTTAAGCCGCCTGTGATCAACACACAATCTTTTGGAACCATCCTTCTTCTTCACTAATTTATTTATTTATTATTAATAAATACGGGTTTTGACCCTTTGGTAAACAATAGACTACAAAGATAACAAATAGATTATACAGAAAAGTCGTAAGAGGCCAGAAATCGCATAGTACTATTTCTAAAAGTAGTAAGAGAAGAAGAAAAATTGAGAGAACAGTAAAATCTATTGACATTAATAAAAATTCTATTTAGGCAATTGAAATGGCCGTAAACCGTCCTATGAGCTTCAGTACGTAATATTAGATGCAGTAAACCGATTCAAAGAACTTAGCAAATCTATCAGCTATACAGGCGTCACCACAGAGATGGTGATTATTAAGGTGCATAAATGAGGGACAAGAGTTCGATTTGTTGACTGATCGGGTGAAGTTCCAAAAGACTTTGATATTATTAGGAATATTATTTTCAGTGCGCTTAATATAATTAGACCAGCAATGGTTAGATAGTGACTTACACTCATTGTCAGATCCGAGCTTGATTAACGCAAGATAGTCAGAAAAAGAGTTGCTGTTTTTATATCGCATGTGAGCACATTTCTTTGTTTTAATTAGGTAAATCAATTCAGAAGTAAACCAGGAAGGACAAGAAGATTTCCGAATGATTCTTAATGGAACGTGAAGACAATTGACAGTAGAAAAAACGAGGTCAAGAGTCCTATCATGCGAGTTAAGTACAGTGTTAGATTGAAATAAACGAAAGAGATTAAAAAAGCCATGAATAACGTTACATTGTGCGGACATAGAACACGAAGAAATATTCGACTACTAAATATTCTACGAAGAGTATCTTCACTGATGAGCAAATGACCGCTGTACTTCTTCTTATTTCGAAGAATGGTTAAGACGTCATCCTTCGATTTGTAGGTGATCTTGAGGGGTCTTGGCCGCTCTTGATTTTTGATTCCAAGACGACTGATATTAGAGAGATTAGAGAGATATCTTCTAACTCTTGCCTAATTATGTATCGAATTTTGTTAAAAAGTAGAGCATCTGGCTCTGCACAACGGGTTCCGGCACCAATTTGGGGCGGTGATACGAGATGGAAAATGAAGAATATCTTTTGCACGTTTACCGACTCAAAATCTTTATTTGATATTGACGCTCACGAACTGTCGTGGTGGAACTCCTGCTTCTTTGGAAGCTCTTTCTAAACTGTAAACTAAAACGTATGCTAGGCGCTAATGACTAGATTCAAAAACTTAAACCTACTGCTATAAATCTAAAGTACTTAAACAGCTAGAACTAAAGACTACTGTCTTAAAACTAACTATAATAACACTATCCTAGTTAAATCTAGTTACGCCCGCCGACGGTAACACTGGTCGCGACTTCGCGACCAACGTCGGTAAACCCCGGTCGCCACAATCTTCTGTTTTAATGATCTTTATTGATATTATCCGACGTTGGAAACATTTCAGCCATTATTTTGAAAAAGTTAATTATTCGATCATTAAAATCATATTGCCGGCGAAATAAAAATTCAGCTAAATAGCCCACATAATGTACTTGGCGAGTTCCATACGTTGGAATATTCGCCCTTGTTTCCCGCCATACACGGTCGATATTTTGCGTATGCGCATTTGTCTACCGGATCTACAGAATTCATTTTATGGTTGACTCTTAAATGCTTAAATCCTTCCTTATTCAGGCAATCGTAAGCCTTCCAACAATCACTTGTAATAGTGGTCCCAGGTTTAATCCAGTTTTGGATGGCTGTAAGTAATGTTGCGGATGTTCTGTCTGGAACTGGAATAATAAATATACGTTTGGTCGAACGTTCAATTCCTCCGAATATCCACTGGCCAGTTACGAGTCTTCCCTTATTACATTTGCGTTTCCCGATGTTTGGCTCATCCACTTCAACAATTTCATTTTCACCCCCAATTGCGACAGAATGTTTTTCTACCCATAGTGTACACAATTCACGGCAAAAGCTGGCCCAATCAACCGCCGTCGCCGATGATATCTCCAGTTCGTTTTGTAAAAATTCCTGCCTTGGTGGTTTCAGCATTAAATGATAGCCGATAAAGCGGCAAATGTTTTGCACGGATTTATGTATGTCATTGAACCACGTATCATGGAGAGCACTAATTTTTGATTTGCAATATGTTTTCACTCGTTACTTATTGCGATTTTTTAAAAAATAACCTGCATAGCAATGGAACATCAAGTCTTTACGGTTAAACTTCATTGGTTCTTTACTGTTACACTTCGTACAAAACATAACACCATGAATCACTTTTTGCTCAATTAAAAAGTCAATTAGTGTATCGTAATTATTGCATATATTTAAATATTCAGTTAACTTCATTCTGAATTATTGAATACCGTTGCGTTTAATAAGGAGATCAATGCAGAACAAAATTTGCTTTACACATTGTATAATGTTCGTCGGTGGACGCTACGATGTTATATATAGAAACGATGGACAATTGCCGATCAAACGTTTACGCATACGCTTTCACGGACGCGTACGTATAGACAGAATTCAATGCAGTAGTACCGATTTTTGGGGGGAAAAATCTCGGAAACTAAGGCCGAGCGGCGGTTATATGTATAGGAAAAAGTTGTTCAAAATGTTGATTTCTATAACATACTCGAAAATCATCAAAATCGGTCAGACCCCCCCCCCCCCCTTTTTCTAAATAATTACCCAGATTTCGTCTTCTTACCTTTACATTGTGCTGCTATATGCCCTGGTTTTCCACATTGAAAACATTTAAATGCTGTATTTGTCTTAAAGTTACGCTGTAGTTTTTGCTTGCCCGTTTGATATGCTGCAATTTCTGTCTGGTTGTTTGACTCTTGACTTTTGGACATTTTTCTTTCATATTCTGCCAACAGTGCTTTCTCTGTCTCAACTGATATAAATTTCTGATCCTCTAAAGCAAGTGACATGGAATAGTGCATCATACGTGTCTGGCAACCTTGTGATCATCGCATACGCTAAATCTTCATCCTTGACTTCGGATCCAGCAGCTCTCGAGTAATCACTACAAATCTTCATTCGAGATATGTATGAAGCCATCGTTTCATTTTCATTCAATCGAATCCTTACAAACTCTCGTTTCAATTGCATACTTCTTTGTCTTGAACGAGGTTCATATACCTGCTCTAATACTGCCCATGCCAGTTCAGCCGATTTACAAACTACTATATGTATTTGCTGATCAGGTTCTATGAACAATGCTATCGTTGATAATGCCCTTTCTACCTTGGACTTATGTGCTTGTACTGCAGCTGCATCTGCATCCTCTTCTAATTTGCTTGTTCCATCTACATAGGACCATAACTCTCTTTGGATCAGTAGCATTTTCATGGAAAATTTCCGTGTCCTATAATTTTCGCTATTCAACCTATCAATTCTGTCAGCTGAAGTAACGCTTGCCATTATTATCTATTTATCTACTGCAAAAGAAAAAAAACAGCCGCACCGAATCGTGCTAATTCTAAGACGCAGTTTTGCAGTAGCAATCGTTGGTATTTCTTACATAACCTCTATTTACCACGTGGCGTCCACCGGCATGACTGGGCCCATAACCTTGTTTTTGCGCAGTCGATTGTGTTCGCGTATTTCGGCATGTAAATACCAACTCTTTGTGTTTTCTCTTTGTCTAACACGACTTCTATTAGACTAATTACAATGATAAGTATTATACAAAAACGTACTTATATATGGTAAACTTTTACAAATATAAATCTTAACTCTTAATTTTTCGCACATCTTTTTCACACTCTTTGTTTTACATCTCTACTCTTTATGTCTCTTCGCGCATGCGCATTGCAACGAAGCATTACGCTCTATCAGTTTACGTTTAACTGTGAGTGTTTACTTGTAAACTCAGCGGCCACCTCCTTACTAGCGAGAAAGAGGCAAATTCTTGCGTTTGATATATTCGACGCAAAACGTATATTGGTTGGGCCGATTATTTCGCCAACTTTGGTTATATAGTCTTTCAGTAGTATTCCTTCTTTAGTTTCGATGACGATGGCTTGTTCTTTTTTGGGAAACTGGCCATTTTGGGTGGCTGCGGCGTAACTTGTAGCACGTGGAACTGTGGAACTTGAACTGTCGTGGGTAACGGGTGAAGGATGGTTTCTGTACTCAGAAGCCATCCCGTTGTTTGAGTGAGCACCGTAGTGCAACCTTACACAAATTAGTTATAATAACAGATTAACTTTTCATTCACTGCATAGTGCGAAATCGAAGAAAGTCTCTGAGAGGCCGTGGCACACGCTTTCCGTTTGTAAACACTAACAGTACTCTCAGAAATACATCCGTTCGCAACGCCTCCTGAAACACGATTCTAACACGACTTTTATTATACTGAGGATAACGATAAGTATAAAAGCAAAAGTGAACTTATACATGTGGGATTGTGAATAAATTAAACAAACATAAAGTAAAATGAAACATTAGATAGAAATATATGTAATCAATCGTCACCATGCGTTCGTAGCATACGCCACACTCCTTCTGTCCATTCTTCTTTTGTCTTTTTTCTCGGGCCCCTTCGCCGAGCCTCGCGCTCCATCGGCCCATACCGTCGCATACACGCAGTCTCTCATACATGTTAAACTTCTTCTACAACGATAAATTGTTAACTTGCTGTGTTACGCACTTCTTCGCACACGCATCGCCATACGCTCTATTGCTCATGCGCATTGCGATGAAACATTACAGTCTTTCAATATATGTAGGAAAGTTTGAAAGTCACGAATACGTTCCTCAGATTAACTTCGTATATTTAATAAGCCGGTAACAATAATGATGATATGAATAGTACAGAATAGATATAAAAACGCTTCCGATCACCTTAACGGTCCGTCGCTGACTGCCCGTGTTGCTATCCCGCAACACGCGCGAGCGAACGCAGCGCGCAAGTGTAGCACTTTAGTGTGTTTTTAAATGGCCCGCGGTTTGAATTGCCGTTATTGTGTCTTTGGTTGGCCCGAGGGGGCCTATCTCTGTTAACTTGTCCTTTTATAAGTAGCGCATCACTTTCGCATCGACAATATCTCTTCCGGTAACATTATGCCGGCTTCCTCCAGCTTTTCGGCTATGCTAGAGAAGTCGTTCATGTGTTGCGTTATGGACACTTCTGGCTTCTTTTCCAATTTGATCAATTGTTTGTATAATGCGGTCTTTCTTACAGGTCCACGGGATTCGAAAACTTGCTGTAATGTGTTCCACGCTTCTTGCGATGTTTGTGCCCTTTTCACGTGGTTGAGCTGTTCGGGTGTAATGCTCAGGTTTATCAGTGCCAATGCTTTCGAGTCCTTTCTTTCCCATTCTTGTGCGTTTTGTTCGGTTTTTATTTCTGTTCCCTGAATATACGCCCACAAGTCATTGTATATTAAAACGCTCTTCATCTGGATCTTCCATATTTCGTAGTTATCCTCACTTAATTTTTCTATGCTTGCGAGACCATGTGTGCCGTCCATGCCTTCTCTCTAAGTTTTGTCGCTTGTGAAAATCCACATTAATCACTCACTTTTCGTGATCCTGGGCCCATAACCTGTTAGTCTTTGCAATTCTTTATTCACAGAGTTTGTGGGAATGTCTACATTAAGTCTATGTTATTTATAATTTCTCTGCTCACTATTCATACAAAAGTCGTCACTACGTATGGTTCGCACAAGATCCCATTTGGAAGAAGCGCGAGCGGTCGGATCCGCATCGTGTCTCTGTGTACAGTCAGCGATTACGATCGACAATAGATCTAGACGGCTAAACTCGGTTGCACGTATGGGCATGGACGACGCATTGAACTAGATGTTCAACTTAGATTAACTGTGGCGACCAGTACCGGGTATCGTAGGACTCGACTTCCTAAGGGTTGTACGTGACTTTTTAGACTGCTGTAAGTTTACGCCGACTGATGTACATTTCATCGTGATCTCTTACACTGGTAAGCGGGTTTTCGGCTTTATTGGTACATAAAGGTGTAGTATATTACAATTGTGTTGGGTAGTTGAGGAAATTTAGTTCGCGTTTGTTAATATTTTTAGGGATCGGGTCTTATAAACGCTAATTTAAGTTTATTTGCGTGAACAGTCTTGTATTTATTTGGTCCTAATTCTATTTCTATTCTTAGGTCCTTAAATACGGTGTTTACGCGATAGGGGCCCGTCCAGGCGGGGTCGAACTTTAACGTTTTTGGTTCTTTTAGTAAGTAGACATGATCATCTTCATGGAAATTGCGCGGATTTGAGTTTTTGTCGTACAGTTACTTGGCTTTCTCTTACGCTTCATTTAGATTGTTCGCGGCTGTGGCTTGGGTGGTACTGATTTTTGTGAATAGCTCGTCGTGATAATCGTTAAATGTGTATGGTATTTTCCCTTTGGCAAACTCGGAAGGAATGAGGGCTTTAACGCCATAGACTAGCTCGTGAGGGGTGAATCCGGTTGCCTCATGGATTGAGGTGTTGTAAGAAAACATGCCAAATCTAATCCAGTCGTCCCAGTCTGTTTTTGTACAATAGTGCTTCAAGTAATCTATAAATACTCTGTGTGCACGTTCTAGGGATCCTAGCGATTGTGGGTGAAATGCGGTGGATGTGATCCTCTGGATCCTGAAAATTCTGCAGAAGGTTTTTATTACCTGGCTTGTGAAGTTCCTGCCCTGGACGGTGTGGATTGCCCTGGGGCATCCATGCCGGCTGATAAATTGTTCTGCGAGTGCGATGGCTACAGTTACGGGGTCTATTGTTGGTGAGGGTATGGCATCTGAAAGTTTGGTTAGGTTGTCCTGAAGAGTTAATAAATATCTGTTTCCCTTTTTCGAGATAGGTAGTGAACCCACAATATCCATTTGTATTTTTTCGAAAGCTTTGCTGGGAGTGTCTGTGATGCGCATGGGCTGTCTAGTTCTGGCGGAGAGCATTTTGTTCTTCTGACAAAGGGGGCAGGAACGGACCAAATCCGAAATTTGGCTTGCCATTCCTGGCCAATAGAATTTTTCCTTGATAAGGTCATGTAATTTTCGCATACCCCTGTGGCCTCCAATGGTGGATTCATGAAATTCTTTGATAATACGGGGTCTACTTGATTCATTGGGAGTTATAATTTCCCCGGAGCAGGCTGTGAATATGTATAGTGGGTCATTGAATATTTGTTCTATTTGATGTAAGAGTTGGTCCCAGTCGATAGGTTCTAAACCATTGTCGGTGTTGGAGATGCTAACAGTCTTTAGGTTTAACGTGTCCATGAGCTGTTTTAGAGAGTTTAATGAAGTTCTGAGGTTTAGGGGGTTCGATGTCTCATTGGGTGTATTTTTGATAAATAAGTGGAAGACGTGATAGGTTTCACTGGGAAGGGTTAGGGCGTCCCCTACCCCGACAGGGTATGATTTTAAATGGTCAATGATGAGTTTCCGAGGTGCTATTAGGTTCATGCTCGTCTGGGTTGGGATGGAGTAATCCGTTGGGAGGAAATGCATGAGATTATCGCAGCGCATAAAGAGGTGATGTTTGGAGTGTTTCAGTGTGGGTAATGGAGGGGTCTGTGCATCTGCTTGGTCGTTGGTGACTCTAGTGGGTAAGATATTTTGTCCTGAATTTACGTGGGTAGTTTGTTCTGTTTTAATTTCCGTTTCTATTATTTTTAGCTTGGATTGCGTTCCGACAGTATGCGCTTCCCTGCGCGTCGCCTCTTTCCTCTCGTGCTCCGGCATTAAGCCCGGTACAGCACTATCTCTTCCCCTGTCTGGTGCTGCCGGCGTTACGTCCAGGCCAGCACCATATCCCAACATCGAGTGTGCGCTAGCCGGGGCTGGGGCGGAATGAAGGGTCCTGCGACCTATCCGGTTTACCAGCCAGCGGTTTCGAACATCAACTCCGATGTGGGTGAACGCAGTCCTTGCATAATCTACGTTCTTTGCGTAGCTACTTTCTGTCTCATGGGGGGGTGACTTTACTCTTCTCGAAGGTGACCTCTTGGAGGGGGTAGAAACCTCCTTCTCATCTGCTGTATGATACTCGTCTGAATCTGTGTCAATAGGTTCTGGGTTTATGTCAGGTCTGTCTCTGGTTTCAGGTTTTGCTACCGCCTTCCCACGCATTAGGAAAACGGCGGCCACCAGCTCTTCGTTTTCTGTCGGTGAATGGTTTGAATCCAGCGGATCCGCGAGCAACAGCTCGCCGGCGCCTGCGAGTGCCACGCGCGCAGCCGGGGGGGGGGGGGGGGGCTTGATGTCATGTGTATTGACGGCTGGAATGGTGGGGTAGGTTGGGGTTCTGTAGGATTCCTGGACAATGCATCTGCATTAGCATTTACTCTTCCGGGTTTGTATACAATGTTATAATCGTACTCCTCGAGTTTTATGCGCCATCTCATTATTTTCGATGTAGGGTGCCTAACGTTATGTGGCCAAACTAGGGGACGGTGGTCGGTAACGAGGGTGAATTGCTGTCCATAAATGTGCGGTCGAAATTGAGTGACTGCAAATACAATAGCCTGTAACTCCTTCTCAATAGTAGAGTATCTGGCTTCGGTTTCGGTCAGGGTTCTAGATGCATATGAGATAGGGAGGTCTTTTCCAATGGGGCCTTGACTCAACACTGCTCCAATTGCGAAATTGGAAGCGTCGGTTGTAACTAGAAAGGGTTGTGTGAAATCTGGAAATGGCAAAAGGGGTTCTGAACAAATAATGTCGCGAAGTTTTTCGAAGGCAGCCTGAGCTGCGTCGTCCCATACGAAAACTGTCTTTTTCTTGAGTAACCGGGTAAGGGGGTTAGCGATGTTTGCCATATTCTGAATAAATCTTTTGTAATACCCTACGAGCCCTAGGAATTGTTTGACGTTTTTTGTATTTTTGGGTAGGGGGAACCGTTTAACTGCTTCAATTTTCGCGGGGTCCGGTTTTACGCCGTTACTGGAAATAATATGTCCCAAGTAGGTGACTTCTTTACGAAGAAACGAGCATTTATCAGGTTGAAGGGTTAGGCCAGCGTTTTGCAGTCGTGATAACAGGGTGTTTAACCTTCGAGTATGTTCGCTAAGGGAGTCGGCGTAAACTACTATGTCGTCCATATAGACGAACAACTCGGTTCCCGTTAAGCCGCACAGGATTATGTCCATGACTCTTTGGAAGGTCGCGGGAGCATTTTTGAGGCCAAAGGGCATTCGATTGAACTCGTAAGATACCGGAGACCGGTATCTGGTGAAAACCCGAGGCTAAATCCAGGGTGCTGAAGTACTTGGAGCGGCCAAGGTGATCGAGAATGTCGGTGATGTGCGGGAGGGGGTACGCGTCGCCGATGGTTTTATCGTTTAATTTCCGGTAATCTATTACCATTCGCCAGCGTGGTTTTCCCGACGCGCCCGGCTTTTTGGGTACAATCCACACGGGAGAATTGTACGGGGAGACGGATGGTTGAATTAATCTATTGGTGAGCAGGGCGTCGACTTGATCCTTAATTTCTTTCTTATGGACGGATCCGACTCACTAACCAGTAAGTAACTAGTTTGTGATTTCAGTGACCTCCTCAGCATCAAATTTCTTCAGTTTTGACCACGTTTTCGGGATTTGGGACCACTGTGCGCTAGTGGGAGATACCTAAGTGGCTGAAAGACGCGTATAAGGACTGACCAAATACATCGAAAAATATTGACGAGAATTCGATTTAGAAGTCGATTTAGAAGTCATGGACAAGTGTCTCTGACTGCCGATCGGGACACACGTGTCTGGATCCACTCCGCGCTGGTCCTCAGCATTATTCGCTCCATCGTGACAAGTGTTCCTAGTGTTCCTAGTTCACAGTGTACTCAGTTCTAGTAGCCTACTCTCCAGTGATAGTCCATTTGACTACATCTCAGTAAGTGAAACTTCGTAGGCTGGCTCTGCCACCGTTGCGTCCGGGGAAAAACCCGAAAAGGGTTGATCTATTCCGCCGTGCTCCGGGTCCGCGATTCGGTCCTTCGCTCACGGCTCTACTGATTCCGGAAGACGCGGCCATGCCCCACCGAATTCCATCACCGATGACCAGCAATTCCAGAGAAGAGTAAGTATGAGACCCCCTCCAATTTACATATCCAATTTCTCATACAACATCGCGAAATTTGAACGCGAGCTTGTCGCAATGTACGGGCAACCATTTAAAGTCAAATTTCTCCGCGAAAAAATCCGGATTCAGTTCGAAAAGGTCGAGTCCTTCAAGCACTTCCAATCCCCCCTTCGCGAAGACAAGATTCCGTTCTTCGCATTCACTATGAATTCCGAAAAATCCCTCAGCATGGTACTCAAAGGATTACCGAACACTCCCCCTGAAGAGGTTCTCCAGGACATTAAGGCCAAAGGTCTTAAGCCGGTTTCCTGCGTCCAAATCCGCCGCCCCGGTTCAACCAGTAACCGCAACCTCGCAATCTACCGAGTCAACTTCCCCTCGAGCACCCCAATAAAAGAAGTTAACACAATCAGCTACCTTTTTAGCGTCAGGATCTACTGGGTCAAATTCTTATCCAACAGAAAGCACACCCAGTGCTTCCGTTGCCAAAGCTTCGGGCATTCTGCCACCAATTGCAACTTACCTCTCCAGTGCGTCAAATGCGCAGGGAAACATCACTCGTCCGAGTGCGAAAAAGCGCTAAGCGAAGCCCCTAAATGCATCAACTGCGGTGGCGCCCACACTGCTAACTACTCAAAATGTTCATCTCTGGCCTCGTATCAGGCTAATGATAAGGGCCCCCGCGGTTTAGCCCTTCAACCCCCTGCTATCGCTCCTACCCGGGTACTTCCTCCTCTTGCTTCAGCTGCGCCCCCACCCGCAACTACCTCACGCGGCACGTGCGCCAGCGTAGCGGCCGGAGTGCGGCACTCCTTACCTCAAAATTCACCCCCTGCGCCCACGATGGGTGATGGCACTAGTACCATGGCCGAGTTAGCCGAAGCCGTGAACGAACTAAATTCACTGGTCAATGTCGACCAAATGCTGAGCTTGACCAGAACATTGATACAACGGCTGCGTAAATGCCATTCCACGGCCGAAAAATTCCAGGCCTTCTGGTCAGTATTCCAAAACATTGATTAAAATGTATCCGAAAATCCTACTCTGGAATGCTCGCTCGTTAGGACCACGCCGTAATGTATTAATCCTTGCCATTGCCGACTTGCAAATTGAGATCGCGCTAAACACGGAAAGCTGGCTTCAACCCGGCAACCTCTTTACAATTCCAGGCTATACCACGGTTAGACACTATCGGAGCCCCCCGTGTAGGAAAGGAGGTGTCGCCATGCTGATTCACAACTCCGTCGACTTCACGGTTATCAACAACCCGTCTAATGCAAACGCAGAAGCGTGCTTCATTAAAATCTCATGTCCCAGCGTGGTGTTGGAGGTGGTTTACGTCCCGCCCGACCAACGCATCACTACCAATGTCCTGAACTCCCTGGTAAGAATCGGATCCCCATTCATAATAGGAGACGACTGGAATGCCAAACACACTTCCTAAAACAACTTCTCAACAAACCAAGCCGGGAAAACTCTTCACAACCACATGACCAAGTCAGACTACAGAATCGTGCATCCCGACTTGCACAGTCGATTTGATACCACCAGAAGGCCCTCCACTCTAGGCTTCTTCATAACTAACGATCATCACGACCTCACTTGTGTCACAAACGATCGTTTCGGCACCGATCACCTGCCTCTTATCCTGACCGCAAAAAACTCCAGCCGCCCTGAAGGCCTCGACAGGGTAGTGGACTGGAACCTGTACTCCAACCTCACCAGCAACCTCAAACTAAAAACTAAATTCAACTCCGCAGAGGACATTGACAACTCCGTCCGTACAGTGACTTACTTCGCCAGGCATCTCGCCGAAAATAAGATAATCATCAATCGGCAATTTGGTTTTCGGCAACGCCACTCCACCATCCAGCAAGTGGTCCGCATTGCGCAGGATATCTCGTTTTCCTTTAACGTACGACGCTGCCTAGCGATGATATTGCTTGACCTTGCCAAGGCTTTTGACACGGTCTGGCATGACACTTTACTCTACAAATTGAACAGCATCGGCCTCGACTGCGGCACTACCCGCCTAATTCGCTCTTACTTGAGCAATAGACAACTGTTCGTACACTACAATGGTTCAAGCTCTGGGCTATACCAAATTCTCGCCGGAGTGCCCCAGGGTTCTATGCTAGGACCAACCCTCTTTAACTTATTCATAAACGACATCCCATCCGCGAACAATTGCTCTCTAGCCTTATTTGCCGACGACACCGCGATTTTTTCCACTTCCCCGCGATTTCCAGCGCTCGTATCAAGGTTACAGAGCTACCTCAACCAAATACTCGAATTCTTTCAATCCTGGAAACTAATGATTAATCCTGATAAAACTGAGGCCATCCTCTTCTCGCGACGTTACTCCCGATATAAACTCAAACCGCTATTTCAGTTCTTCATTCACTCACACCCTGTTCCACGGTCAAGCACCGTGCGGTACCTCGGCATTGTCCTTGACGAGCGCATGAACTGGATCGCTGCCGTTAACGACCGCATCTCAAAAGCATTAAAAGTCTACGGCTTTCTGTCACCTCACTTACACCGCAAATCCTCTCTCAAGGTCGAACTCCGAATCAACATCTATAAAATGTGTATTCGTCCAGTCCTGACATATGGAGCCCAGATCTGGTGGCCCCTTGTCCCCAAATACATACGCAAAAAAGTCCAAATCATTCAAAATAAAATGCCAAAAATAATTCTATATAAACCAAGACTCACCACCACGGTAGAACTACACGAAATGGCCTCAGTTCCTCTAATCCAGGACTTTATTACAAAACTAGTCTCCAACTACAACGTTTCTGACCACGTGAACCCCCTCGTACGACTCACCGGCTCCTTCCGTGCCGACCAAATCCCTTTCACCAACCGTATCCCATTCCCAATGTTGAGGGCCTAACCCGACATTGTGCTAACATCCCAAAACCCGGAGCTTGAGCTTGAACATTCCTACCGCACGGACATCAGGCAGTTTTTACGCCAGCCGGGACCAAGAGAATCGTCCTCTTCCGCACCCTCCATTCAACTCACTTCCTATTATCTTATCTAATCCAACTCATAACCAATTCTTACTGATCTACCCGTGGGCTTTTTGAAAATTTTCAACTAATACCTTTTTCTACACAATACTTCTTCATCTCATTTCACAAATATTCCCCTCCATTGTCACAATATAAATTGATATTTTTAGAATTGTGACAGGAATTATTCACGTTTGAATAAAAAAGATAGAGAGAAGTAAAATGTTACTTCTCGGTTCAGTATTTAATGATAAATTTAGTTAATTTAACTTGATTTACGAAATATCGCAGAATTTCTTAAGAGTGGTCCGTAGATCACTAATAGCATCGCATTAATTAAGTGGTGTAAATCAAGGTTAAGACTATTTGATTTTGATGGTAGAGACTGAACAGAACAGAACTTTATTTGTGGTTGATACATCGCTTTTATGTCTTTAGGTAGTACAGAGAGTGGGGTTTGCTTCTGTCTTAAAATGATTACGTGGCTTTTTCCGATGCAAGCGTTGGTCGCGGTGTTACGGCTGGGACTGGGCGTTGGTCTTCGTTACAGAATTAAAACGAGCTTCACTTTTTGCCACATAATCTCTAAAAACTGAAAATACATCTGATTTATGTGTAAGTAAATATGTAACACTGTAATGCGTGTTCTCATCCACAAAAAGCACAAAATAATTTCTCTCATCAATAGTTGGAGGAGTGATTGGACCACAAACATCCGTATGAACAATAAATAATAATGGTCGTTTTATATGACTCTTTTTCCTTTCGGAATGGTAATCGTGCTTGTTTGCCACTTATACAAGCCTCACATAATTTATCATTATCTTCGACCCTTACGATATGTCCTATATCCTCAAACATTTGCTTACTCTTTAATTCTAGAAATTTAGTTTTTCCAATATGGCCTAATCGTTGATGCCACAATTCATAACTATCCTTCTCGTTACTATTTAATCGAACAATAGAATTTGCTTCATTTGAATTAACTATAAATTCAGTTCCAATTAAATTGTTCAATGGCTTACCTGACATTATCGTTTTCGCAGATTTACTTATCTTAACGCCATTTTCATCAAAAATAATGGTCATCCCAGCCTGCTGCATTCTTCGGACGGATAATAAATTGTAAGGTACATCTTTACAATAGTAAACGTTGTCAATCGTCCCTTGAATACCCATGTTGCTGGTGACGTTGATCGTGCCCTTTTTTTGTCGCCATTATAAAGGTCCCGTTCTTCGCCACAGAAATTTTTATCGGCATTGCCAATTTTTCGAAATTGGTAGCCAAATCTTCTCTGTTGATGAGGTGGTCCGAAGCTCCAGAATCGAGGATGAATGAAATTTTATTTTTATTTCTTACGTTGGATTGGGAAACTCCAACCATAAATGCGAAGCCTGAGTTTCTTTGTTCCGTCGGTGGTTGAGATACTTGTACAGTTTGTAATGTTCTTTCTTTATTTGCATTTTGATTTTGTAAAATCCTTTTATAATGAAAGCAATCTTTCTTCATGTGACCCTTTCTTCCAGTGATGGCATTTTATTGCCGATGATGATATATTTGGTTTGGAAACCCGCGACTTATGTTGCACATAACGATTCTTCTTATACGTTCGCGACACCTCGAAATTTTGTCTCTTAGCACGTTGAGTGTTGCGTCAGTCCCTAGGGACTGACAGTGAACTTTCCGTTTAAGCGGCGTCAGTCCCTGGGGACTGACAGTAGACTTTTCGTTTGGACGGCGTGGATTCTAGGGACTGACAGCGAACTTCTCGTTTGGTCGACATCGGTGCATGAGACCGGCATTGTAAAGGGTTAAATTATTAACGACAATTAAAAAATTTATGTTAAAATTTAGTGAAGTTTATTAAAACATTTTAAGCAAAGATGTGGCTGTGAGTTGCACACATTACAGTATGTAACAACTTGCTTTGTGATTTTCCTCGCTAACTGGCGTCTGAACATTTTTGTGTTTGTGCTTTAACATTCGGCACAGTATTTTCGAACTTTATGCGCCTTTCCTTCCTTCTTTTGACATTTGTGAATATGTCTACTTGTATCGGCCCTAATAGGAGTTTCCTTGTGTGAATGTCGTGTGAGAGCATCTACCAATTGTTTTCGGAATCTTGTAACTGACATTTTTCTTTCTGTTACATTTTGGAATATATGTAATGCATTCACAACGGCAGTATTCAAAAGAAGGTCGAATACTAGTTTCCTGTGCCATTTTAGTGATCTTCTAAGTGGACTGCTGTAAGCACCCATTTGATCAGACAGATCAATCGCCGTTTTGCCCTTATTATAATCAATAATAATTTTTGGTTTACAGCAAACCCCTGTTTTTGTTGTTACGTTTTCCATTTCGTCAGAATGCTTGGTCGAAAGAACTAAAATATCCCTCTTGTCTTTCCATTTCATGATCGTAATTCCTTTACTGTTTTCTTGAGCAATGACTTCTCCGCGTCGCAGTTTGGCAGTCACAACTTCATTTGGATTGTCTTTGCGATTTGGTCGAAGAGTACCAACCAAATGCGTATTTTTTTATATGAGTTTGTTCGCTAAATCCACACTCGTCTAATAATTGTCCGTGTGTAAAGTATGGCCTTTATCGAACACATTCTCACATAAATTCATGACAACATTTGTGGGTGTTGTATTTTCCTTTTCCAATGATTTACCGGTGTAAATGCGAAAGTTATAAGTGTAATTATTATCGCAGCACAATTTAAATATTTTTATCCCATATTTGTGTCTCTTTTGTTTCATGTACTGTCTAAATATGATCCGTCCACGGAATGGTATTATCGACTCGTCGATGCATAACATTTCGACGGGATCATAATATTTTTTAAAATTTGTATTTAATTCGTTTATCACAAATTCGACCTTTGAGAGACGGTTGGAAGCATCCACTTTTTCATTATCAGCAAAATGCAACATTCTCAACAGAATTTGAAATCGGTCATATATAGTCAATAAGCAATGGATCCTGGGACCAATACAAATTCAAAGATGGGAGTTTTACCAATCCCATCCACAAAATCAGTCCAAAAAACCGCTTTATCTCGTCTTTATCTGTTGGCACCCATTTTTCGACACGTTTGGAAGCGATTCTTTTTTCTGAGGCATAAATATTGGTTTGTTTGCTTATATGTTCAAATATTTTATCCGTGACAAAAAGGCCATAAAAATCTTCCACTTTTCTACAATTTTGCACTATTTCATTAGAGAGTTTGGCACCATGGGGACTTGTGAAAGATCCAATGTTTGGTTGGTTGCCTCGCGGATCACACCACTCTTTTGGGGCACTAGTTTCAATATTCCTTAGTGAACTATCGGATGAACTGTCACTATCTGAAGAAGGCAATGGTATTACTCGCCGACGTCTGCGTGGTACAGATGGCTCACTCGATGAGTCACTATCTCTTCGTCCTCTCAACATTTTTAGTTGATGGGTAACAAAACTTTTTCAAAATAGTCCCTGTAAAACTAAATTCTCTCTGCTGCAGTGAATTTTTATACTCCCGTGGCATTTTCGGACTGATCGTTTCTTGTTGTTCGCTCATTTGTCTCTCTGGCATTCCCCACCCCATTATCTTATGTTTATACATTGTATACATGTGCATTGGCTGCACCATTGTCACAGTCGAAACGACAAAAGAAACAGTGAAAAAAAGAATCGTCTGTTGCGCTGTGTCGCGCGGTCTCCTCGCGACCGATTGCGAGGAGCGTGACCGATTGGGTATTGAAGTGAAATAATTAGGTGTTGGTTTTTTTCTGCTTCGTTTAATTCCCACTCACGGAAAGGTATAAGGATACAGCTTTCTTAGTCGATGCACAAGTACAGTCCTCGAACTGCACTTTACAGGAAAGAACTTTTCAAATGAAAATGAGGTCTAACGTGTAGCGTGACGGTCTTCTGAATAATCAATACCCCTAAGGGTTTTGGCTTCCTATATATATCGCGGTCTTCTCGCGTCACCGTTGCGATCCTTTGGGCCTTGGTCCTTGGTGAAGGAGGGGCAACGTGACTCGTCGCTGGGTCTTTTGGTTCGTCATAACTATTGCTGGGTCATCCGTTTCAGTACAAAATATTTGTACTGATATGGGTGTGACTCATAACACTTCCGGGGCGCCCGGAAAAGCTCGGCCCTGAGCGTCGCATTGGATTACTCTGGTAGTGAGAAGTTTGTGGTCCTTGGCTTCCTTTTCGGTAACTTATATCTAACCTTCGACGATGGTCCTGGCCCCGTAATTGGATAACTTTGTTGTAGTTCTAGGTCATGTGTACTTACATTATTGGTACAATGATTGTTGAAGCAGTTGTTATAAATGTTAGTACAAGATTTACCTAGCAATATGCGGTACATCTTAAACTTAATTATCGCGTATAATATAAGTACGCTGGTAATTCCTAATAATGTATATTTGACAAATGTCCATCGAGTTTCGGCCGCGCTTAGGTCTCTTAATCGTTTTTCGATTTAGGTTTGCTTCGTTTTCTATCGAGTCTAGATTTCACAAATGTGTGTTTAATTCGTCCGGTTTGATTTGCGCATTCCTAATTTCTGGGATTGGAACTATATAGATGTTAATCCCAATTGCGATGTTTGCCTTAGGCAAGGCTAGCTTTAATTCGCTACGTCGAATATCTATAATGTCTTCCGCAAATAAAGTTACAGTCATTGTATGTGCTACGCTATCTTTACTTAATTCTAATAAGATTACCCCCTTAGTTTCGAGGGTTTTCTGATTATTTCCTGGGCAATCTATCCTTGTATGTCGGGTCCAATCTATGTAGTCGGGTACGCCTATAATCCCTACCCAGCGATTTCATTCGTGATAGTCATTGGACTATCGTTTAGGATTTGTGTACCTATCCTAAGACACGGGTCTTCAACCGGAATGGAGTATAATGGTACGTGCCACTTACATATGCGAGTTGGTACTGTCTTCCTGCATTCTTGTAACTCTACATAACTTGTTGGCATAAAATTCCGTGTTCTCTCGTTTAACAATATATAATTATTAGGTAACTGAATCATCTTAAGACCGTCATTTGTGATTTCGGGTAATGCTATTAAATGATATGCGCGATATTGACCGCCTTCGAGAATTGGTATACGAACCTCGAAACAGAGTCGCTCGCTACGAAGAACCGTAATTGATATTTCACTAACGCGAATGAAATCGTAAATGAACTTAGGTTCTGCGGGAAACGGTAACTGATTTTCGCCATATTTTATCGCCAATTGTTTAATTATGCCAACTAATTCATCATGGTCCACAAGCGAGGGATGAATTTGGCCCTTTTCCGCGCGTATGATGATATTCTCGGCTAATTCTAACGTTTCGGTATTAAATTTTCTGGAATCATCATTTTATTCGCGCTCTGCTTATTCTGCATATTTATTGTTTCTATAATTGCATTTATTCGCTGTGATGCCTGTTCTTTGAGCAATGCATTATCTTTTAGCGCGGATTTTAGCACGTAGGTCTCGTTTTTTATTAAAGAGGCTGATCTATTATTGTCGGTTATTACGTTATCGATTTCGCGATTGTAATAAGCTGCATCTTCTTCATTGAGCGTTCCGAAAAGTGTTTTGGATATTGAGCCGATAAAATTGAACCAACCGCGCTTTACCCTAGATCTGGGCTGCTTCTCCTTTATAATGGCCTACGCTATTCAATAATAGTTCTGTTCGGTGTGATAACTGGCGAGCATGGGATACTTGCTGGTCAAATAAAGTGTGTAGATTATGTCTTGGTATTATACTCTCTATACTTAGTAGTGAATTTAGCAATGTTTCTATCGAGTTCGTAAGGTCCGTGAGATTCTGGTATATGATTAGTTTCCATTCTCGATGGTAAACAGCGACTGGTCTCATGTCGTCGAAATAAATGTTCGGGAGGTCTGTATAGTCCGTGATGTTATACATGTTCGTTGTTGCGGGTGGTGCTATCGCCTCGGCGATCACCGGAAGACTGCAACAAATTTGAATGGTTTGCATATTTACATCTATTAACATGAACTGTCTCTATCCTGTTTCCTCGCCTTATTTTCATATTTTGTTCGCACAAAACCTTTAGTATTTCGTAAGGTCCTTCATATGGTGAAATTAATCCACCCTTTAACTTTCGCGACTCGTCGGCTTTCATCCATACGTAATCACCACTCTTATAAGGGTATATTGCGGTGCCTTTGTCGTACCGTAATTTTACGTTTTCTTTAGCGCACATTAAGTTATCCCGGGCTTTTGTTTGAATGTCTTGAATTCTAGATCTTAATTCGCGTAAGAAGTCGTTATATCCTTCCCCATTACTTTCTAAAAGTGACTCGATTGGAAATGGTTCCGACCCGAAGACTAATTCATGCGGTGAATATCCTGTTGAACTATGAGTAGTTTCGTTATAAATTTTAACATAATAAGGGATCATTTCGTCCCACAAATTGTCGTTTTCCGTGTTTAATCGTAAGAATTCCTTTAATACCGCGTGCGAACGTTCTCTCTGGATGGAAAGATGCCGTTGTTACGTGCTATATTTTAAATTGCGAAACTAGTTCTTCGAATAATTCGCTCAGGAAATTCCGGCCGCGATCCGTGAGGATTTCTTTGGGGACACCAAAGTTCAGAAAGTAATTGGAAATCAATTGTTTAACTATTGAATTGCTCTCCTGAGTTTTTAATGGATATGCTTGTATGAATTTTGTTAAGCAGTCTTGTAGAGTTAGGATATAGCGATTTTCGTTTCCTGTGACGGGCAAAGGCCCTACAATATCCAACGCGATTTTATCGTTGAAGCACTTAGGTGTGTCAGTAATTTTCATGGGAGCTCGAGTGGTATTACGATCCATTTTCTGTGATTGGCATTTTTCACAATTCTTTACAACATTCTTGGTGACCTCAGTCTGTTCCCGGGAACATCCACACGCGACCGTTTCAGGTTTTAGCTCCCGATGAGACGAAAACATAGAGAATATATTTTTGTTTTTGGTTTACTTACAGGAGGTAGAGAGTTTTCATCCGTTGTGTCTTCCTGTCTCGTGGTCGGAGAATCCTCGGATTCCTTTGCTGAATCCCACCGCTGCCACCAAATTATGTTACGTGGTTGGGTATTGAAGTGAAATAATTTGGTGTTGGTTTTTCTCTGCTTCGTTTAATTCCCACTCACGGAAAGGTATAAGGATACAGCTTTCTTAGTCGATGCACAAGTACAGTCCTCGAACTGCACTTTACAGGAAAGAACTTTTCAAATGAAAATGAGGTCTAACGTGTAGCGTGACGGTCTTCTGAATAATAAGCACTATAGTCTGTTTTAACGAAACTAAGAAAAGAGTCTGATAAGTATTCTACTATTATGCTTTTGGCCTTTTTATTAGCCAAAATCCAATCAGCAGTTGCTGTCTCCGGAATTTCATCATCGATGACATGAATTACATTCAGTTCAACTAGCAAGGCACGAACCCTGAATTTCCAAGTTCTATATTTTTCACCCTCAAAAGGTTTAATGTTTCTTTTCACACTTGAACTCTCCATTTTCGTTGAACTAAAAAAATTGTCACTTATCAGTTAATGAACAACCAAACTGTACACTTAAATTAACACTAATTAGGAACACTAATTACGACAAAAATTAAACACAAATATAAATGTATAAAAGTTATAGTTTTTTACTTGCCCCTTATTCTTTTCCCTTTTACTGAACAATTTTCTACCATATAATATACACTGTAACTGGGCCCATAACCTACTGGAAAACTAGATTATGAGGAAGTGTGATAATATATAATACACAGTTCAGTTTAATAAAAGTACTTCATTTTATATAGTAAAAGAAGGCACGTCCTTATCCAAAGGAGAAACTCTAACGAATGAATATAGAAGAGAAGCATGGAGCATTCGGACCCTATCGGTCCCTCTTAATATAAACGCTTTTGTATAACCATTGGAATTCTATACCCCAATATATTCTCAGAACTATAAGAGACAATTTTTGTTTAACTGAGTTTTATACAATGCATAAAACCAACAGTTTTCAAGTTGATTAAATCTTTCTTCTAAAGAGCTCAGTACTGTATTTAAAATAGCATTAAAAAAGAATATTTCAAATTTATATGTGTGAAATAAGCGTAACGGAATATACTTAAGAAGAACCTTATATTTTAAGATATACACGAACATATATGTTAGAAATTCTACTTTAAGAGCATGCAAGCTAGATCTTGTCAGGACAGTTCTGGGGTAAAGACTGAGCGGTCAATCACAGTTCATTTACCAAAAGGCATAACCTTCCCCACTCCGTGGCCAGATCCTCCAGGAGCAGAGTCCCTATGCCTTGGTAATACGGCGACAGGCCGATTGCCATATTTGGTCTTTCACTCTACACCGCTCGCCGAAAGTCGTCGTCTTCCTTCTGGTCGCGTGCCACGTAGTTGAGGTCCCCAGCTGATTGTGAGGTGCATTGGCTCGCTCGATGAACCGTCTTCCCGCAGGTGTAACAGGAACCTCCCTCCCTCCTTGGTTTCGGACACTCGGCTGGAACGTGCCCCGGCTGGTTACAATTGTAGCATTTCCATACGGCCTGCGGCAGTCTTTGTGCTTCCTTAGGCGGTGGCCCTCCCCCTCCAATGGTCGTCGGACCTGATATTCGGCGACGCGTATGCTGTGGACCGCGTGACGCGTCTGACGGCGCGGCTCTGTCTGTCGGCAACCGCACGTTCGCAAACGCCGTCAGCATCACATCAACGGACTCGTAACCTTGAACTTTATCCTGCGTCTGCAGTTCCGCACTTGGTATACCGTCAATCACATAACTAACCAATTCCGTTTCCGGAACGGGCACTCGGTTTGCGAGTATTACTTTTTCGTGAACATAATCGGCGAAGGTTTCCCCCGCGCCCCACTTCCTTGCTTCAAGCTCGCGCCTTAAACATAAATGATCTGGACGCTGCCCGTACATTTTCCGCAACTCACGTAACAGTTCGTCATAACTTAATGCGACGCAGTCTATCCTTGAGTGGTACCACCTCAATGCTCGACCGGTCAACCTGCTGCACACCAGCGCTTTCGCCTGGTGACCGTCCAGCTCGTACGTGGACAGGAGTCTTCTTACTTGCCCATCCCATCTATCGAAGTCCACCTGGCCACCGCCAAATTCGCCAACCATTTCTTTCAGCTCCTGCCACTTCTTCACGCCCGTCCGACCAGGTGCGCTGACTTCCGAACTTGGCGTCATCCGTAATAAAGCCAATTCACTCCTGAGTAGCTCGGCTTCAATTGTTCCCTTCTTTCTCAAGATGTCTAACTCACGTGAGATATTTTCGTCTACCAGCGCTCCAGCGCCTAGTCGGTTTTGGCCCTCCTCGTTGCGAACTTCCTATCCTTCCATTGGCGCGTCCTCGGTCATAAAAAGTTCTTCGGGTGCGGCGCCAGAACTTAACAGGCGTTTTATCAGCTCACTCTTCGTACCCGTCGACAGCAAGCTCCTAGCTTTGACCTTTTCTTTCAGATCGGCTACTGTGAGTTAGACAGTTCATCGCCTCTGCGTCTGATGTGATCACTTTTCCTGAATAGCTCCCACAAGACGCACTTCACATAAACACACTCCACGTGAACGTACGTCGCCCAAGCGCACTTCGCGTAACTGTCTTTCACGCGGAGGTAACTTAAAAATTGCGTGAATTTCGCCACTGAATTTCCACGTTGGCTGGATCCCATTTCTGATTTGTAAGTTGGGGGGGGGGGGGCTGGGTAATGAAGGCAAGGTGGTCGGATGAGCTATTGTAATACAGGTCAGCCGAGACGGTCAGGGTGCACCCCCTCCTTTGGAAGGCGCGTTTCGAGCGTAAAGAAGGATGGGTGTGTCCCCGTCCTCAAAACACGCTCATTGGCATTTAGTCATTTTTCCTAATGTCCAATCAGCGTGCCAACGTGAGTCGACGTGATACGACACACTCGACGAGGAAGTCAGTTGTTAATCAGGACTCCGTCGGTTATCATTCAGAACTCAGTCAGTCGTGAGTTAAAGTACAAACGGTCCATAGTTAGAGTCTAACCCTCTCCGTTCAGAATCGGTCACCTTACATCTACAGTCTGACACTCTCCATTCGGAATCTAATACTCCATTCGGAGTCCAACGCTCTCCGTTCAGAGTTTTGACATACTCCATTCAGAGTCCATTACTCAGTCCATTATTCAGAGTTTAATACTTTAAATTCAGAGTCTAAACAGTCTAAAGCCTACGTCTAAAGGAGTCTCAGACAGGGTCTTTCGCAAGAAAAGGAGAAACCGTATCCCTCCTTCTTCTTGTCTGAGTCCTTGACTCAGCGGTACGCGAAACCGTATAATCTCCTACCTCCAGACCCCAGTGTGAAGGCAGCACAGGTCATGGACAGTGCGGACAGACAGCACAGGTGGAGGAGAGTGAATGGTAGCGCACATAGAGACTAAGATGTATAAGTTCATATAAATAAATAGATAAATAATAATTAACTTTAGATTAATACCTAATAAGAAACAACACATGGTGTCAGAAGTAAACGTAGATTAAGAAACATTGGAAAAGACTCGCTAAACGAAGAAAGAATTCAGGTAGAGAATCTAACCTAAAATACTAAAGACCACGTGCTAACGATGGAAAATTTTAAGCCTCCAGAAGGACTGGATTTAAAGGAAAATGCAGCAAACAACTTAAAAAACTTCAAGCAGAGGTTTGAAATATTTATAACAGCCATAAGTGAGAAAGAAATAAAAGAATCTCGAAAAGTGGCAATGCTGTTGAATTGTATGGGAAGTGAGGCATTGGATGTGTATAACACGTTTGAAATACAAACAGAAACGCTCACAACTAAAATAATATTTGAAAAGTTTAATGAATACGTGAAGCCTAGAGTAAATATTATAATAGAGAGGCATAAATTTCACACAAGACGGCAACAGGTGAATGAACCGTTCGACAGTTTCTTAACTGACCTAAGAAAACTGGGAAAGAGTTGTGAATTTGGGGACCAAGAAGAATCACTTATACGTGACAGAATAGTTACGGCGGTGAGTGATGAGGGTCTACAACAACGTCTCTTAAGAGATCCAAGTCTAACATTAATAAAAGCTATAGAAACCTGTAGAGCAGCGGAAATGAGCAAAATACAACAAAAATCATTAAAGGTTGTAGCTGCAACAACTGATGTAGCTAACGTAGATGTTGTTAAAAAACACAAAATAGCACAAGGCAATTACAAATACCAGGAAAATCAACCGAAGAAAAGGTACAATCAGGAGAGGGCCTATGATTGTAAGAAATGTGGTAGACAACATGCAAGAGCAAACTGTCCGGCATATGGCAAGATTTGCAAGAAGTGTGGGAAGCAGAATCATTTTGCGGTGGGCTGCAGGGTCCAGCCAAAGCTGAAGAACATCAGTGAAGTGACATCAACAGAAGGAAAAGAATTCTGGGTGGACTCTATAAACAGCAAGACAGAAATTGGAATGTGGACGCAACACCTAGAAATTGGTAACAATATTGTTAATTTTAAGTTAGATACAGGGGCTGACTGTAATATTTTGCCATGGCGAATTTTTAAAAATATAAAGTTTAAAGAACAGCCAGCCTGGGATCCTGTGATAACGACACTAGTGAGCTACACCAATGATAATTGTAAGTCTTTGGGCACAGCAGTATTAGATTGTAAAATTAAAGATAAGATGTATAAGATTAAATTTATAATACTAGATGTTAATAGCATGTCCATATTAGGTTTAAAGACATGTATAAAGTTACACTTAATTAGTCAAACGAATAACAACGCTGTAAGAAAGGTATGCGACAGAATAATGCTAGAAGAAAAGCATATGACGAAAGAGGAATTCTTGGAAGTAAATAATAATACATTTCAAGGAATAAGGAATTATCCAAAAAAGTATGAGATCAAGTTAATAAAAAATGTAAGGCCAGCAATAAATGCATGCAGAAGAGTACCGTTCGTTATAAAAGATAGGTTAAAAAGTACATTGGATAGTCTAGAGAGAAACAAAATTATTGAAAAGGTGAACTACGCAACGGATTGGGTTAACAATGTAGTCATCGTTGAGAAACCAGATAGATCACTAAGAATTTGTTTAGATCCTAAGCAGTTAAATAAAAGCATAAAATCAGAAAAATTTCCGATACCCACAGCTGATGAACTTAGCAGTAAGTTGACTGGTAAGGAGATTTATACGGTACTAGACATGAAGGATGGGTTTCATCAAATAGTGTTAACGGAAAAAAGTGCAGACATCTGCACGTTTATAACACCATTTGGGAAGTATAGATATAAGAGATTACCTTTTGGACTCTCAATAGCACCTGAAGTTTTTCAGAGGGCAAATACTGAAATGTTCGGTGATATAGAAAATGTGGGAATCTATATTGATGATCTGATAATTGCAGCAAAGGATGAGAAAGAACATGATAAAATCTTGCGACAGGTGCTAGAAAGAGCCAACAGGTATAACGTAAAATTTAATAAAAAGAAACTGCAATATAGAATGAAAGAAGTTAAATATTTAGGGTTAGTGTTTAATAAAGAAGGGGTGAGACCGGATAATAGATATGTAGAAGCGATACTTAAACTAAAAGATCCTGCTAATAAGAAGGAATTGTTAAAAATTTTAGGCATGATTAATTTCATAGCAAAATTTATTCCCAATGTGTCTGAGTTAACTAGAAGTCTGAGGGAACTCACAAAGAAAAATGTGGAATGGCAATGGGAACAGGAGCAGGCCAAAGCCTTTAAAGTTCTAAAAAAACAAATTTCAGAAGCTCCGACGCTGAAGCTGTTTAATAATAAAGTACCTATAGTAGTACAGGCAGATGCTTCGCAATACGGATTGGGTGCGTGCCTGATTCAAGAAGGACGGCCAGTATGTTTTGCATCTAGAAGTCTGACTAATACAGAACAAAGATACCCACAAATTGAAAAAGAATGTCTGGCAATCTGTTTTGCAGTGGAAAGGTTTCATCAATTCATATATGGTAACCAAGTTAAAATTTTTACAGATCACAAACCGTTGGTATCTATAATAAATAAAGATATTCATAAAGTAACTTCAAGGTTGCAGAGACTAATTCTCAGGTTAGCAAAATATAATATTAATTTAGAATACTTGCCGGGTGAAAAGATGTTTATTGCGGATTTATTGTCGAGATCATTTATAACAGAAACTGATGTAGACAGTGGCAGTGACAATGAGGTAGTACATTCACTGAACACTTACGTTGCCCTAAGTAAGACAAGGGTGGAAGAGTTTCAAAAAGCCACAGGTAATGACGCTGAGTTAAAAGATATAATAAATTTTTCGCTAAATGGTTGGCCACAATGCAAATCAAAGTGTAAGAATATAAGTGATAGATTTTGGTCATTAAGAAATGAGATTACATATCACAATGGAATGCTATTTCTATACAATGATAAAATATTAGTTCCTAGGACACTAAGATTAGAAATGTTGAAATTAGCTCATAAGCCACATATGGGTATTCAGAAAACAAAGAGTAGATTAAGACAAATATTCTATTGGCCTAAGTTAAGTCTAGATGTAGAAGAATACATAGCTAGATGTAAGATATGTGAGAAGTATAGCAGAAACAAGATAAAGGAGCCACTAATACCTCATACAGTTCCTACGTTACCATTTGAGAAAATAGCGATTGACTATTTCAACTATGCAGGAAAAGATTATATCGCACTAATTGATTACTATTCTAAATGGTTGGAAATAATTAAAACTAATAATAAAACGGGGAAAGAAACCATTAATCAACTGAAGCGTGTATTTAGTGCATATGGGATACCTAGAGTGATGAGATGTGATAATATGCCATTTAATAGTTGGGAGGTTCAACAGTTCGCCAATGATTGGGGCTTTGAAATTGTAACATCGAGTCCATTGTATCCTAAATCAAATGGTCTTGCGGAAAAAGCCGTAGGGATTGCAAAGGCGTTATTAAAAAAGAGTGAGGAAGAAGATGACATAAGCATAGCCTTATTAGAATACAGGAATATGCCGTTAGCGGGATTAAGCGTATCACCGGCTGAACTCTTGATGTCAAGGAAACTACGTACTAAGTTACCAATTGTAAGAAAGTTATTAAAACCAAAGACTCACACAATAATACAGACTTTAAGGGACAAACAGAGAGTACAAATAGAGTATTATGATCGTAGTGCTAAAGAGCGACAGAAATTTAAAGTAGGTGATAAGGTAGTTGTAAGAAACAAGACTGAATGGGAGCCTGCGATGATAACAGAAGTATGTAAGAAACCGAGATCGTATCTAATAAGAAATTCTAAGGGTAATATTATAAGGCGTAATTCGTATCATATTAAGAGGTCAGTAAATAGTCCAGTTGTTGTAAATGACATTAATGATGATAATGAGCTAACTCTGTGCGAAAATAGAGAGATTAATAATACAGGCGAGAATAATATTGTAACAACTAGAAGCGGTAGAATTGTAAGAAAACCAGCGTACTTGGGCATATCTTAAGATTCAATTTTAAGGAAGGGAGGTGTGAAGGCAGCACAGGTCATGGACAGTGCGGACAGACAGCACAGGTGGAGGAGAGTGAATGGTAGCGCACATAGAGACTAAGATGTATAAGTTCATATAAATAAATAGATAAATAATAATTAACTTTAGATTAATACCTAATAAGAAACAACACACCCAGTACATTAGAAAAGGAGAAACAGTATACTCTCCCACTGCAAGACACACGGTGACGACTTTGACTCAGAAGTAGGAGAAACATTATAATCTCCTACCTCAAGACATACGGGAAACATTATCTTCCCCAAACATTATTTCACTAGATATTACACACTTAATAGATCCGTTTTATTGTTACGTTTTCCTTTATCATCAGTCTATCTATATTTAGTCAACAGTTAAAATGCGTGAGATAAATCTACATTCAGTCAATTTACCACCCCTACCTCCGTAAAAGGTCGTAGAGTCATAATATGAGGGTAATGAACTGGCCACCGCAATCGCCAGATTTAAACCCCATTGAAAATCTATGGGGCACGGTTAAGCGTGCGCTAAATAGGCAGAAATTCAAATAATTTATAAAAAATAATTACACGATATATATTGTATCATCAAAACACAATACAACATACAAAATTCAATTGACCAGGGAACTGAAGGCAAACGACCATAGGCAGCATTGAGCATTCGCTGACTGGAGTCGGCAGCAGTTTGAAGTGGACCCCGAATTAGGACAGAAAATCATCTTCAGCGACGACGCCCATTTTTGGATGAATGGCTATTGCCAGCAAGCAAAATTGTCGCATTTGGGGAGCTAACAATCCACATGAGTCCCATCAGTTGCAAATGCATCCAGAAAATGTCACTGTTTGGTGTGGAGTTTGGTCCAACAGGGTCATTGGCCTGTTAGCGACAGCATATTTTTAACGAAAAGAAAGGGACCGAATGGCGATGTGCTATTCATTCGGGGAAGAATTTATGATAGGGACTTAGCCTGCGTATGGTTGGAGAGTGTCTTAGAAACGGGCAATCTGGACGACAGACGATGGCTGGTGGCCCGACGCTATTCAACTATCGAATGTCCCAGGATTGACCGTTTATTAGGGGTTTTTAAGAATGAATAAACGAGACTGAACATCCTGTTGGCCGACGATGGCTGGCGACCGCTTTGGGTTTTCCAACCATCTGGTGTCGAAGGATTGTTTATTTGAATGAGGAATGAAAGACCAAACATGGCAATCGGCCTGTCGCCGTATTACCAAGGTATAGGGACTCTGCTCCTGGAGGATCTGGCCACGGAGTGGGGAAGGTTATGCCTTTTGGTAAATGAACTGTGATTGACCGCTCAGTCTTTACCCCAGAACTGTCCGGGAAAGATCTATCTTGTATACTCTTAAAGTATAATTTCTAACAGGCCCGTACTGCTTCCAAAATGAAGCTGGCGCCGCCATAACTGTCACCGGCGAGAGGTATAGGTCGATGGTAACCAATTTTCTGTGGCCTAAATTGTAAGATATGGATCTCACCAATATGTGGTTCCAACAAGACGGCGCACAGTGGTCCGAAACCGTAAAAACACGAACCAAATTCATAGCACTGTTATGTAAACATTATTCATTACGAATAGAAAGATTTTAGGTAGTTCTTGAGTTATAGAATATAATTGCAATTAAATATTCTCTTATTATAATTATTTTAACAATAATATTTGATAAAATGTTGTTTGGTCGAAAATGGTTCTGAAATTTTCTGTGGTGTGCGGTTATCTCTCAGGTAGCAGTAAATAAAATTTATTACAGCCGATATAACGACTCTTACAATACCGATTTCATAATTGAGATTCATAATCTGTAAAGAACTTAATTGATTTTATATAGTTAATATGGAAATAATTCGACAATGGGATGTAGAATCTATACATCCAAATGCGCGTTTATGATGTTATTTAATTGATATATAAGAGTTAATTGATATAATACATACAAAATTATTTTAAAAAATTAAATTAATTTAATATTAAATTATCGCATCCTCGACGATCCATCCCTTTTATAAACCACATTAAAGTGGAAAAACGGGGGAAGAAAAGGGATTCGCGAAATGCTATTTTTCAAAGGGTATAAATACGTAGATACCTTTCATGTTACATGTACTTGTAGCTGAAAGTACACCCTTTAAAAATATATAAACAGATTTGAACCAGCTCCACTCTGTAAAAAAATATAGCACCGCAAAGTATAGCAAATTCAGAAAGAAATGAAATCGTTCTAAAGTGGGCATTTTCCACCCCCTTTGCAGGTGTCTCAGGCAATTACCGGTGCTCTGCGGCAATCCATTTGCATGCCAAAATTTAGTCTATACATATAAGAAGCTGTGCCTAAAATTTCATACATTTCCAAGAAGGTCGAAAAATTGAATTTAGTTCGTGTTTTGCGGTTTCGGACCACTGTGCGCCGCTTCCGCCCAGAAGATCGGCGGCAGATTTGACTGTAGAAGTAAACATCTTACCATTTCCACAAGTGTACGATTCCTTCTCTCCGCCAGTCCGTTCTGTTCAGGGCAATAGGCCACCGAAAGTATCCGCCGGATTCCGTGATCCTCCAAGAATTCGCCGAATGCAGAGTACTTGTACTCGGTTCCGTTGCCCGATTGTAAATATAATATGGTCCCGAAACAAGAGTTAGGAGAATGCATTGTTTGTCCTTATATGAGAAGATTTTGAGCTCGGCGAGGGCTCATTCGAAAGAGGAAGGATGAATGCGGCGCGCTGCATAGCCCATTCAACGAGATTGTGTTGATATCTAATAATATGAGTGTGTGGGGAACTCCGTAATAAAACCTCACATATAAATATTGAAATGAACGTGAAAAAAAACGAGTGGAATTTATTTATAATTAACAAATAGTCTACAGAGACAAAAACAACGTATAACAGAACAAATAAACTAGGATGGAGTCAAAGGGACGCTTTGGCAAGGAATGGCTTCCCAAGCGACGCTTTCAAAAACAGGAAACGTCCTTCCTTCTTTTTTTTTAATCCTGCAGCTCTTGATTGGCCGAGAGCATCCAGCCAATCATTGAGAGAGCGCCGGATGTCTCTCCGAGTTAATTGGGCGAGAGCAGCGCCAAGGTGTTGAGTGCGGTGAAGGATGAATGGCGGATGGCGGGAATCACGGTGAGACAAATCCGCGACTCCACCGCCAAAGGCGCGCAAGCGAGTCGCCACAAGTGTTCAAAGTGTAACCAAAAATCGAAAAAATACACCCGCAGAATACAAGCATTTTTAGGTCACTAAAAGAGTTTTGCGACACAAACGGGGCGTGCTGCGCGCCGTGTTGAACCTTCCTCTTTCGAATGAGCCCTTACCGAGCTCAAAACCTTCTCATGTAAAGACAAACAGTGCATTCTTCTAATTGCATTCCCACAGACGAGTTCCGCAGTTCGCTGTTAATATTGCCGTTAAAACAGAGCATGTGACGTCACAAATGTAGTTCAGGTAGTGGTGACGAGATGGCGTCTACTCAGGAGGACTTGTGCCACCTCTCAATCATCCCGTTTGACTGGGGATGGTACGCCGTTGTTCTCGTCCTGCTACAACCTATCAGTTGCATCAGAGACTCGAACAACTGCGACTCGAATTGTGACCCTTGGTCAGTCGTTATCGTTGCTGGTGCTCCGAACCTGGCTATCCAGTGCTCATACAGCGCTGCGGCGACATTTTCCGCCGTGCTGTCGGTTAATGGTACCGCTTCAGGCCACCTGGAAAAGCGATCAATGATGGTGAGGCAAAATCTGAAGCCTTTAACTAATGGTAATGGACCAATTAAATCAGCATGTATGTGCTCGAATCGACCTTTGGGGATCTCTATTTCCTCCGGTTGTGTCTTATTGTGGCGATGAATCTTACTTTTCTGGCACGCAATGCAAGTGCGACACCACTCAGCAATTTCTCGATTCATCGTTGGCCAGACAAAGTTTTGACCTATCAACTTCCTAGTTGTTCTTCCGCTAGGATGCGATAGATTATGCACATTGTCGAATACCCGCCTCCTAAGTGTTTTTGGCACATAGGGTCGGATATTTCCCTTGCAGACATCACCAAAGAGATATTTATCAGCAGAATTTAAAAAAATTTTCTGCAAATTCCAACCTTTTGGTCGTTCGGTAATAATATTATTTAATTGGTCATCTGTTGACTGTGCCTGCATCAACTCCTCTGTAGAGATGATGCTAGGCATTTCTATTGCTTCTATTCTTGAAAACGCGTCGGCTACCGTGTTGTCTTCGTCTTTTATATACTGTATGTCGGTGGTGATTTGACTGATAAAGTCTAATTGGCGTTTCTGTCTGGGACTAGCTTTGTCTGCTTTCTGCAGAAATGCATATACCAACGGTTTATGGTCCGTTAATATACGCAAGTCTCTACCCTCTACAAGATGCCTGAAAAATCTGAGACTCTTGTAGATGGCTAAAAGCTCTCTGTCGTACACGCTATACTTTATCTGGGCCTTTTCCAATTTCCTCGAGAAAAATCCGAGTGGCTTCCACCTACCGTTATTAAACTGCTCCAACACGGCTCCTATGGCAACATCTGATGCGTCCGTACGCAACGCTATTGCAGCATTTTCGATCGGATAGCATAGGAGCGATGCATCCGACATTTGTCTCTTGCTTTCCTCGAAAGCTTTTTCGGATTCATCGTCCCAATTCACCAACCTTCGGTCCCGTTTCTTAGCTCCTTTGAGGTGTCCATTTAAAGGAGTGAGCCAGTGTGCTGCGCGGTGCAAGAATCTTCTGTAAAAATTAAGAACACCTAAGTAACGCCGCAAATCGGCTATCGTACGTGGTTTAGGGAAATCGCGAATCGCCTGAATCCGTTCATCCAGTGGGGCGATCCCTTCGCTGGAAACCTTGTAACCAACGTACTTCACCTCTGGTTTAGCCATCTGACATTTGGCCAGATTGATAATTAGCCCGTTCGTTTGAAGCTTGTCAAACACGGTGCGCAGATGTCTCTCGTGCGTTTCTGCGTCAGGGGATGCCACTATAATATCATCAATGTAACTGTGGCAAAAAATCTAATCCCCTGAGCATGTTGTCCACGAGCCTTTGGAAAGTCTGCGCTGCATTACACAAACCAAATGGCATGACCGTGAACTCGAAAAGCCCGAATGGCGTGATGACAGCTGTTTTCGGTATATCCTCGGGTGCTACTGGAATTTGGTAGTATGCCCGGGCCAAATCTATGACCGAAAACACTGTACATCCGCTGAATTGATGTGCCACATCGTGTAGATGTGGCAACGGATATTTATCCGGCACGGTCAAACCATTTAATCTGCGATAATCTCCACATGGTCTCCATTCGCCTGTTTCCTTGGGCACCATGAGCCTTGAGCACTAGCCCACTGACTCATGGATGGCCGGCAAATGTTCTCCTTGAGCATTTGCTCAAATTCCGCCTTGGCCACCCTGAGTTTCTCTGGGGGTAGTCGCCTCGCCCTTTCAGCAATCGGGGGTCCCTTTGTAAAAATATTATGTACGACTGAATGACTAATATTTTTCCTGACGGTTGGATTACTAATTGCCGGAAACTCTCTTAATAACGACTCGTATCTGTTGGTACGGTCTATGGTCGTAATCGTCTCCGACTTGTCAGTCGTCACAGTGGCGTTCGTAAAAAGGTTTGTCTGTCCATCTACTAGTCGCTTGCGTCGCAAATCGACTAGCAGATTGAAATTATGCAAAAAATCTGCGCCGATGATGGGCTTGGCTACCTCAGCTACAATAAACCGCCAGGAAAAATCGCGACGTAAACCGAAACTCAACGCGATTAATTTTTCACCGAACGTGTTAATAACCGCCCCGCTTGCTGAAAAAAGCGTATACGTGCATGGTTGCATGCACTCCTTACCAAAACCTCGCGGGACAACGGAAACATGTGCGCCCGTATCGATAAGAAAACCGATTCCGGTCTTCATATCGGCTACAAACCGGCGCCGACTTTCCGCGACGTCTTCTAGCGCCTCTATTTGAGACGTCGCTGCTAGTTTCCCGCTCGTTTGTCTGGCGCTGTCCAAGAGCAGGGCTTCCTGCAACGGAACGACTGCGCTCCGAACTTCGCGTGGAAGTAGCAGTGACCCTTCTCGTCGCTTCTGTTGCGGCTCCTGGACGTCCTTCTTGGCCGCGACTTTGAACGCCCGGCACGCCATCTATAACGGCGGGCTCCTGGATGGCGGTCGCTGGCCTCCATCTTGTCTAGCCTCCTCGTCAAGGCCGCGATAGCGCCCTCTAAGGACGCCGAGGATGAAGACGGCGTCATGCCTGGAACGGCAATGGCGTCGGTCTGCGCCATTGCTGCGCGGTCGTGCAGTTTGTCCGCCATCTTGGCCAAACTGTCGACATCCAGCTCCTCCGGCAAAACCGCCAACGCTTGCTGCGTGAATATTGGCAGGGCTTTGAGCCATAGCGATTGTGTTACATTTCCGCTGGTCTCGGGACCTGCCATCTGAATTATCTCACGCAATAACTCCGATGGCTTACGATCCCCAAGCTTCAACCCCGCCAATACCTGCATCAGATTAGCTTCTTTAGACGACGTTAATCGGGAGATTAACGCCTTTTGGTCCAGGCTGCGGATCACGGCAGAGCGTCGCACGGCGTCGTTTGTTATTTCGAAACAAACGAACTCGCCCTCGAGCATCTTAAACCATAGTTCTGGCTCCTCATTCCAGAACGGCTGCAGATGGATGCGACGGAGCCTTTCCGCTTCCACGTCCAGGTTGCTCCTTTCCTTTTGCGTCGTCGGCTTCTGATCGGCTGCAGCGGCTTGGTTGTGCGTCGTCATCTTCGATTTCACACACTCACTTTTTAAAAAAAAATAAATGAAGCTATCCCACAACGGGTTTCGGCACCAATTTGTGGCGGTGGCAAGATGATGGGAAAAATAACTGTTTCCCACTTTGCCGACTCAAGTATTTTATTTATATCTCGACGCACACGAATTGTCGTGGTGGAGCTCCTGCTTGTTGGATGGTTCTTTCTATACTATTTTAACTAAAAAGTAAGCTAAGCGCTAATGACTAGATTTAAACTTAAACCTATTGTTACAAATCTAAACTACTTAAACAACTAGACTTAAAGACTAGTGTCTTAAAACTAACTATGATAACACTAACCTAGTTAAATCTAGTTACGCCCGCCGAGGGTAACACTGGTCGCGACTACGCGACCAACGTCGGTAAACCCCGGTCGCCACAGACTTATAGCCGTTCTAGACACGACTACTAAAGAATGCGATTATGTAAATAACACACGGTATGCTTTCATATAACTTTGTGATGGCTGAGCAAAGGGCGTACTATGTTCTGTATCCTTCTAAGGTTGGAGTGGGACTGAGCCGCTGCTCAGGTGGGAGCCGGCAGGGCAATATGCATACGTGACACTCCCCCCCTTACAAAATTTGATGCTCCCGCATCAATTACTTTTTCAAAACGATAAGTTATATGACTGGGTGTAGTGCAGTTTGTTACGATGTTTCAGTATTCTGGCAGGATGGTGGTTGTGTGTGTTGTTATATCGTTGCGGATATTGGTGTGCTGCATTGTGCTGCTTATAAGGTGTGCCTGCTTAGTTAGTTAATACATTTTTTTTTTTTTTAAGTATTCCGGTGTCTTTTATTGATTCTATAAAAGATTGTTTGTTATTGCATGTAATGTAGAGTGTGTCGGCTTTTGGTGCAGCGTAAAACCAACTGTTTGTGTCTCGAAATCTAGACCAATAGGTTTGTTTCAAAGTCTTCAGTCGTATGTCACATATTTCTAAGTTGTGGAAATTTGGGTTTAACAGCAGTTGGATTTCGCATTCGGCGTTACTGCGTACAGTTTGACTTGGATCGATCTGTTTGCATATGTAATGAGAATCTAAGTATTTGCAGTGGTCCAAATTTTGAATGTTGCAATAGTTTTCGAAATCTACCGACATTGCTGTGTATGTTGCAGACGGTTTTATGAAAGCAAACTTTAAACTACTGTTAGCAGTGATAGATTGAGGGACGAGAACCGGAAAATGTTGATACAACTTATATGGAGTGTAATCTAGTAGTGGTATCTTTAAGATATAGATTAGTTTAGCTCCATTGTTAAATACCGTTAAGTTTATTATTGTAAGTAATTGTGGTATGTGCTGTTTATCCAGTGGTATCGGAAATTCCAGATTTCGTATTGATTTGTGTATGGTCTCGGCACAGGATAGTATTTGTTGCGCTGTTAATATTTGAGGGTGTATTCGACCGATCTTGGCAAAAAGAGTGGCATCGATAAGGGTTGTCGTGAACCCGTGAAATGAAGTTACTCAGAGTTACAAAGTATATACGTAGTCTTTATTTAATCGTTTCGAAGTGAATCGTTAGACTGTTCGGTTTATGCTGAGATCTCGGAGTCGCGTAGGGAAAAATGTAAAGTATTGCTATCGAAGGAGTGGGAATAGGAGATCGTAGTGGTGGTTGATAGGGCTGGAAGTGGAACTGGTAGGAGTTTTCGGATTTTTGTGAAAGGAGGTACTTTATGGTTTTAGGGGCCTTGAAGAGGTGCGTGAGGTTTCGGAGAAAGTTTGGTATCGTAAAATAAGAGGACTGGGATTAGGACGGGGGGGTTATTCTAGCCAGATTATTGCGGGTTTGACATTTCTGGCACATGTTCCGTGCACGTGTAGGTTCGGGGGTCCAGGTATCTAACACCTCCCGCCTTTAGATTAATTTACGATTTCTTAAGAGCAAATTAATTCTATGGTATCTGATCGATCTTATGTTTACATTAAAATGATTAGATTTAGAAATAGTGTTAGGGGTACATAAAATATTACACTTATATCTAGACGTTCGCTGTGGTGATATATGGTATGATACATGAATTAATCGAAAACGATAGAGGGAATTCGTTGTATTAAAATTAATCCATGTTTATGGAAGCGGCTCGGAATGGTGATCGTCTGGGCCCATGCGGTGCGATAGACCTGGTTGGGGTGTCACCTCGGCAATACTCGACGTTGTCGTGTGCTGATTGTAGGTTGAGCTGGCTTCCTTCTGGTCTGGATCTCTCTTCTTCCAGGAGTCGTTTAAATTGCGCTCTCGTCACGGGTCCGGTGTTTACGTTTCTGTTGGTGGTTTTGAGACTATGCGGATCGTTTATTGGCCGCGGTCTTGGGTCTCTAGTTGCAAATATAATGGTAATGGCTGCCAGTATACTAAAAACGACTGTAAGCCAACGACTATGTTTAATTGTTATGGTTTTACTTAATTGGTCTTCTAATAGAATGTCCAATTTTTTTAATTTGTGGTCGATATATTTAAAAGCTGTCTTTCTGTCCTGGTATTTGAAATCTTGATTGGTATTAGTTGAATCGGGGTGATCGTGAGATTCTCGTCATGTTTGGGACAGCAGTCATCTTCGGCGCTGTCAGGTGTTAATAATTTGAGCGTGTGTTTGGTGACGAAATTTCGTGCTGAGTCCGATACAATATTTTGGGTGTAACCCTTGCATTGAGATTCGAGTTGAATGATTCCGGTGGACTCCAATTCGAGATCCTCGATGTGTGTCGAGGAACATATGAGGGTCAACTGCAGGGGTTGCTTCGTAGTGAAGACCCAGGTGTTGTCCCTGAGGTGATACCAATTTTCGAAGTCATCTTTGATGATGTGAATTCGACACGATGATGGGATCGTCCTGGTGGTGGGTGCGAGCAGCATTGTCTCGCACGTTGCTCGTCCGGCCGTCCGTATTACGTACTTCTCATAGCAGGTATATTCGCCGATATCAACTGCTGGGCATACCTCGAGAGTTTCGAGAGGTGCGTAATATACCCTATTTGTACTCAACAGGAGATAAGGAGTACTGGGTTGGACATAAAAATAGGTGTTTGAGGAATTGTGGAAGACAGGGAACGATAATATTTCGTATAGCTCGAACTGCATTGCGCGAACCAACGGAATTTATATGATGAATATTAAAATATTATTAGTGTAAGCTACTGTTAACTTGTATAACTTTTCATACTTATGTATGGTACTGTGCGTTAATGGAACAGGCCATTCTACATCGTTTTGAAGAACGATGTTGTTTAATTTATCGATAAGATTCTGCGGAGATATTATCTGTGGATGTAGTATGTTTCGTTTTCCCAACATAATGGAAGAAATAATTAGGTTATAGTATTGGTCTAACTCGGAAGATACTTGCGATAAAATAATTAAGTGCTCCAAAATGATTTGTCTAGTGGTGATAGCGTTTAAATAATTGGTGGTGGAATTCGTGAAGTTGTTGAGTAGTTCGATATTTCTATTGAATTGGTTTTCGTCTGCACGAAGACTCTGTGTGGATGAATTTATATTTTGTATTGTGCTGCTTATAATACCGATTTGCTGTCTCATTAAAAGACTGACGTTTCTGTTTTCGAAAATTAATGTTTCGAACGCTTCTTTATAAAATTTGGCATCTGCGGCATCAGGTATGCTGAATAGCCATTAAAGCATAGGACATGTTTTCAAACAATTCTCTTTTTACTAATTTTTTATTTTTGTTCAGATCATTGTTGGTCATGCTTTTTATTATTTCGATTTTAGTTTTAATTGTGGTTAATTGCGTATACAATTTATGGAGAGAATTCTGACAAAGGTATTTGCTGTTACTGAATATTGTTTTTTCAGGGCTTTGCATACATAGCTCCAAAGATCTTGTGTAAAATTTGCATAGCTGATTATATTTTTATTCAGCAATGGTGAGGTTTATTTGCGTTAATAGAGTGTATTCTGCATTTGATATTTTCGCGTTACCTAAATGGTTGTAGTATAATCCTAATTGGTAGTTCAGAGGCAGGATTTCGTAGTGAGGTTTACTAGTCTTGTTAATATGGTTCGAGTTAATTGTACTTAAGGTTATCATTATGAGGAAGTACGTGTGGTACATTTTGTCCATCTTAGTTAGTCGCCTGAAACAGAGGGTTTCAATAAATTAGTATGATAGGTTACTAATTTTCTATTCGTCTGTATCTGGACTGTGTTAGTCGCATTTATTTTTATTATCTTGTACGGGCCTTTATAATTTGGTGCCAGCTTCTTGTTCAATCCCGGTGTATTTTGTTTATTTAAAATATATACTAGGTCGTTGATTTTGTATTTATGTGTAATTATTTTGTTATCGTAGTAGGATTTTGATTTGGTCTTTGATTCGAATAAGTTGTCTCTAGCTATCTTTTGCGTATAATTTAATTTCGGTTTCAAATTTACGATTGTAAGCTATAGTATTCTTTATTAGACCTTTACAATACAAAGTCTGTAACCGAACTGCCTTTCGGGGCACTGTCGTAGTGCGACAGTGCTCTCCCCAAAAACAAAAATGCATCGCTACGCAGCCACGTCGATGGCTGCACCAACCGGCCATATACATCGAGGTTTAGGCTTCACTCACACACACACACACGCGCGCATATACTACAGTTCGGCTATCCTGACCCAGAGATCGGCCTCGATCTCCGACTACAACTAAACAATGTTACAATGTATGACTTACAACTTACAAACTTACAACTTAATATGATTTAGTACTTGAAAAGGAAAAAAACTTATACTAATTAGAGCTATTAGACTTTCGTACGCTTTTAACTTGACTTCCGTAAATTTACATTCAACGCCATTTTTCAATAAATCGTACAATGGCTTAGCAATTAACGCGAAACCTTCCACAAATTTTGTGAAATAAGAACACAGCCCAAGAAAACTTTGTACCTGGCGCACGCTTTGCGGTACTGGAAATCGCGACACCGCTTCGACCCCAGTTTTTGACGGACTAATACCTTTCGCAGAAATAAAATATCCTAGATATTCAATTTCCGTCGACAGAAACTTACATTTATCGATCCTTAAATCTAACTTATTCTCTACCATTAATCTAAACACACGCTTAAGCACTTTTAAATGATACTCTATAGATTCGGTGGCTATCAAAAAGTCATCTATATATGCGATCACGTCACCCGAACGAATTAATTCCGCTAATACCTCATTCACAAACCGCTGAAATTTCGTAGGCGCTGGTTTCAGGCCAAATGGCATTTTTACAAATTCGAACTGACCGAAATGTGTAATAAACGAGGTATACTTAACAGATTCTTCGGCAACTGGTATGTGGTAAAACCCATCTTTCAAATCAAGCAGGCTGAAATAAGCTTTTCCTTTTGAAACACTCAACTGATCTTCAATCAGTGGAATCGGATAATTATCCCTCGCAATTTGTTTGTTTAGTACTCTATAATCCACACACATTCTATATTCGCCGTTTTTTTTCTTAACTAATACAATAGGTGAAGTGTATTCTGACTCACTTGCACGAATTATTCCCTTTGCTAGAAGATTATCTAAAATTTTCCGTAAACTGGTTTGCTCAGCATATGAAAGTCTGCGCGGAGAAAAATTATATGGTTTCAATTGTGGCGCAACTATTTTTAATTCACTTTTAACTTTTGGCAGTTCAGGACGTTCAGGCCGTAAATATTCTGCTGCAAAAATATTTTTAACGCGTAATTGATCAGACTCAGGTATTTTTTTATCAATTAACAAGTTATCAGTACTGTTCACTTCAGTTTTCCCAGTGTCAATGTTTAAAATTTCTGAGATCGCCTCATCTACAGAATCTGTTGACGGTACTATCAATTTCATGTTGAACTTTTTCATCACATCCCTGCCCAATACTACCGAAACTGTCATGGTATCATCGGGTACCACATTCAAAAATATTTCTTTTTGCACCATTTCATCTAATTCGATATTCACTACTACGGACCCTGAAATAACCAATCTACTACCATTCAGACCACAAAATACCTTGTCAGAAATACTCGTGCAATTGATCAGATGTCGCGGAACGAAGGTTTCTTTCACAAAACTAATCGGGCTACCCGTATCAATTCGCGTATCTAAGAATAATGTCGATTTCACGTCAGCGTCGCATATTTCTAATCCAATAGTTTTTATAGAATCATCCCACTGCTCGGATACATTGTCTACACATGCTACTTGTTGTGTTTCGAACTTACTTTTACAATCCATATACGCATGACCCACCTTGCCGCATAGGAAGCAGGAGCCCTTCTCTCGTCGAGGTTGCTTGCAGTCGTTAGCCATGTGCCCGTATCCGCTGCAATTGTAACACCTTATCTTCTTTTGATTCTCCTCCTTAAGAGAAACGCTTCTAGTTTGATGCTGCCGTTTATTTTCTTGCGCTTCTGTCTTGCTTCCGCACGCCAACTCTCGATTCATCGGCTGCTTTCCATCCGTCAGTGTGATGCTCTCGAACGCCGACAATAGGTCCGATGCCGACTGGAAGTCCTGAATCCGTGCCTGATTTCGCATTTGCCGGTCCGGTATTCCATCGACCAGATATTCAATCATCTCCTCTTCGCCCACCGGTACATAATTGCCCAAAATAATTTTGTCATGGTAATATATTGCGAAGGGTTCACTTGATTTCCAAACACGCTCTTCAAACCTTCTTCTTAATATTAATTTGCTTTCCTTTTTCTCGAATATTTTTTTCATTTCCTGCAATAATCGGGTAGTATCCATTTCGATATGCTCTGGACGAGACTGAAACCACCAAGTATGGTTTATTACCGAAAAGGGTCTCATATGGTGTGAAGCCGGCCGATTTGTGAACATGTGTATTGTAAGCCATCATTGCAAACATTATCAGTTCGTCCCAGTCTGATTGTTTTTGATTTATGTAGTGTTTTAAATAGTCCTTTAGGGTTAAGTGTGACCTTTTTTGATTTTGATATCTTTTTGGTTCCTAGGGATTGGAAACTTAGCGATGGCGTTAATTTTGTCTGGGTTGGGTTGTACGCCGTTGCTAGAAATTATATGGCCTAAATATGCCACCTCTCGTCGCATAAATTCGCATTTTTCCGGTTGAAGTTTTATGTTATTGATTCGGAGACGATTAAAGATACCTATTAGTTTAGCGGAGTGTTCCTCGATCGATGGCGCGTAAATTACTATGTCGTCGAGGTAGACAAAACATTGCAGTCCTTGTAAACCCGTTAGGATGGAATTCATCAGCCTTTGGAAAGTCGCAGGAGCGTTCTTGAGTCCAAACGGCATTCTTGTAAATTCATAATGACCTGAGGGCGTAGAGAAAGCTGTTTTCTGTTTATCTGAGTCGCGCATTGGGATTTGGTGGAATCCAGAAGCTAAATCGAGGGTTGTAAAATATTTCGAATGTCCTAATTGGTCTAATATGTCTTCAATGTTAGGTAAGGGGTATGCATCGCCGACCGTTACATCGTTTAACCATCTGTAATCTATTTCGACTCTCCGGAAGAATTTTTTTTTTTTTTTTTTTTTTTTTTTGACAATGATTTGTGGGGGGGGGGGTGATGGGGGAGTAGCACGAGCTGGTGACACCCAACTGCTGTACAACTGCTGTGTAAGCAAGAGGAGAGATTTTCCAGTTGGGTGAAACTGGAGTGTGATGTGCACCATGGGCACATAAGAGCAGTCAAGTATGAGTAGAGAAAGATGAGAAGGGAGGGAATAGAAGAAGAAATAATTTTAGAACTTGTGGTGCGGATCAGTCTAGGCATCGATCAAATTTGGAGTGCAGCGGAAATTTGTATTTTATCCGATAGGGTATCGTATGAATGTTGACGTCGGCGAGCCGACGAACCAGTGGATTTATATGTTTGTCACATTTAAAATTTGCGGTCAACCTGTTGATAAAGGCCTCCACGAGTGGTATCTTTGCACGGAGATGTTGCGTTTTTGTGGGGAAGAAGTAGGGCAGATTTAGGATTAATTTTAGAACTTTATTCTGCGCTGTCTGGACTCTCCGCCGGTTTTCCGACGAGAGGCAGTCCCAGTAAGCTATTAATCCGTACGTCAATACCGGTCGGATGCACATGCAGTATATGGTTAGGCGAATAGTCTCATAAAGGTTGGAGTGATGAGACAAATGAGGCCTGAGAGCGGCCGCAACCTTGTGCGTCTTGGCAATGCGGTCGTTTGCCGCCGCAACCCAGGTAAGTCTGGAGTCCAAGACGACTCCAAGGTATGTGACGTTTTTGGACCAATTGACCACATGTCCATTGACTATAAGATTTTCGACAGGGCAGTTTTGCTGACGCGAGAAGAGGATGGCCTTAGTCTTACTGGCGTTTGTGGCCAGTTTCCACTGCTTAAAGAAGTCTAGAACAACGTTTAGATACCGCTGCAGCCGATCACGTGCTATTCGCGGTCGGCGCGACGTGGTGAGGAGCGCGGTGTCGTCTGCAAACAGTGCCAGCGTGCATGTGGTGAGAATGGGAATGTCGTTTATGAACAGGTTAAACAATACGGGGCCAAGAATTGAGCCCTGTGGAACACCTGCCACAACCGGCCGAGCACTTGACGCGACCCCGTTTACCCGCACGTGGAAAGATCTGCCAGTCAGGTATGATTTCGCCAGCTTTAGGAATTCGTGTCCAAATCCAAGGGTCTGTAGTTTGAAGATCAGGGCGTTATGCCAAACAGAATCGAATGCTTTTTGGAGGTCCAGGAGAACCATTGCCGTTACATTTTTTGTGTTGAACCCGTGTATCACTTGCTGAGCAATGCGTGAGATTTGGTGCAATGTTGAGTGTTCGCGTCGAAAGCCAAACTGTTGCGGTATAATGATGTCTTTTTTGGATAGAAATTTACTAATGTAGTCGTGGATGACGGATTCGAATATTTTACCCAGTATGGAGAGGAGACTTATCGGACGATAACTGGATGCTAGGTTTTTGGGTTTACCGGGCTTGCGGATGGCGGAAACCCGAGCCAGTTTCCACGGTTCAGGGAAGTAGGCGGTGTGCAGGCAATGGCGGAAAATGTAGTATATTTGGCAAAGCAATTTCTTGGATAGGTGTTTGAGCATCTGGGAACTTACGCGATCATCACCCGGCGACTTTTTGTTACCGAGTCGCGAGATGACCTTATATATACTACGCGGGGTCAGGCCGGAGCAGAGTACGTCGGAGTAGGGGATGGAGATTTTTTGGAGTGCTGTAGTGAAATTTTTGATCTCAGATTCGCGGGGCGTGTCGAGGAAGTAGGCTTCCCTGAAGACTGATTCGAATTGGTTGGCCAGTAGTTCGGATTTTCCCTCTGCCGAGCAGATGTCGGTGCCACCATCACTCAGCACTGACAGTTTATGTTTATCAAACTTTTTAGATAATGCAGCGTAAGTTGCCCAGAAGGTCGGGTCGGCCTTTCGAAAGGCACCGAGTTTGTTGATCCATTCCTTGTTCCTGAGATAGGAGATTTGTCTTTTAATGCCGGCTGAGAGGTCTTTGATTACGTCATTTAGGTGAGACAGGCCCAATCGTTGGGCTATCTTTCTCATTTTCTAGGTAGTCATCATTTAGGAGGAAACCGTGACGAGTTGAAACCGTATTTATTTTGGTAGTGGCTGATCGGGCAGAGGAGTGCATGAGTGACGTGATGCTTTTAATACACTTGTCGATGTCGGAGCTGTTCGCGAAGTCCGTCCTTAGTGAGAAGTCATTTGTACACTGTCTGTACAGTTTCCAATCAATGACTCGATCGAGGCCAGTACCAATTTGAGGCAAGGCAGGCAGGAGAGTAACGGGAGCATGATCGGAAGGGCCAAGCTCTAACGTATTGCAATTTAGGGAATGGTTTACCGATGACAAGAAGATATCTAGTGTGGAAGCGCGGCGCCTGGGTGTGAAGCATGTAAATTTATCAGGATGGATGATGTCATAAGCGGAGTTTGAGAAATGGTTGTGGAGTATTCTACCACTAGAATTTGTTATGTGATTGTTCCATAGTGGGTGTTTGGTATTTAAGTCGCCTCCGATAACAAAGGGAGAGCCCGTGTTTGTCAGCATGTCGAGGATGGCAGGTGTTAATTTAACTCTGGGCGGGACATACGCCATTCCGATGTATATCGCCGGTGAGTTTAGTTTGATAAAGCAGTGCTCGACCGGTATGGGGAGTTTGTGAGTTATTGTTCTGTAGGCCAGGGCACGATGGATCAAAACTGCCACCCCACCCCCTCTGGAGTTTCTGTCGTGTCTAATGACCTCGAAGTCGGGAACCGTAATGTTTTCGGCAGGCGTCAGTCGTGTCTCCGTGAGGAGCAGAATCTCGGCCTGTTCTCTAGCAATAAGGAGCAGGAGCTCATTTCTGTTTAGGTTGAAAGATCGGATGTTCCATAACAGAATTTTTGGAAGAGAAGCCATTTTTAATCCATGTTTCCCAGCACTTCAACAAAAACCTGGAATTTTTCGCTATTTGAGTTACAGGCCGAGAGTCTGCTATTCAGCTTTCGGACTAGGGATAACATTAGGTTGATGTCAACCAGTGAATTCAATTTTTTGAATTCGGCCATGAGGTCCTGGAAATTTCCAACTTCATCATCGATGGAGTGTGCGGGAGCCGACCGTGCTCCGGGCCCCTCTCGGCGCGCCCCGAGTCCCCTTGTGACGTCAGCGAAGGATAATCCGTGCCCGTGGGTCGACACGGCCCGCGGAATTTTTTCCGGCGGCTCCGGCAAGGATCTGAGTTTGTCGTTTACATTTTTTGAGGGTTTGTTTTCTCGAATGTTGAGATAACTAAGCAAGGCCGGGTATTTGGAGTAATTGGCCGTATGCGGGCCTTTGCAATTGGCACAGGTGGGGGTGGTTTCAACCGATTTAGTGCACTGCGACGTGTGGTGGTCGCCTGCGCATTTCACGCAGCGAGTGGCCACGTTACAGTTGGTAGCGGAATGTCCGAATGACTGGCACCGGAAGCACTGAGTGTAGTTCTTCTTGGAGAAAAATTTGTCCCAATAGACTCTGATGCTGAAGAGGTAGCTCAGCTTGTTAACTGAATTTATACTGGTTCCCGCGGGGAAGTGTACTCTGAATACGGGCCTGGTTTGGGATTTGCTAATACAGACACAGTTATAAACGCATGATACAATGAAAAAATTAACAGATACTAACAGATACTAACTGGACGGCCCAAAAAAACAACAGAAAATGAAGACCGCTATATACAAACGTTAAGTAAACGAAACAGGAGGATAACAGCAACAGAAATTGCGGCAGAAGTTAACAAAGATCGAGAGGATCCAATTGGTACGACGACAGTTAAGCGACGTCTTTTGCAAGCAGGGCTTCGCGGGTGTGTTGCAGTTAAAAAACCGTTATTAAGGACTCAAAATAAGAAAAAAAGACTGCAGTGGGTAAAATTATATAAAGATTACACTACTGAAAATTGGGAAAAGGTGTTGTGGACCGATGAGTCGAAATTTGAGGTGTTTGGTACAAAACGACGAATCCATGTGCGTAGGAAACCAACTGAAAAATTAATTCCCGATTGTATTGTACCAACCGTTAAGCATGGGGGTCATTCTGTGATGGTACGGGGTTGTTTTGGGGCAAATCAAACTGGTGATTTAGTGCAAATCGAGGGAATTTTAAAAAAAGAACAGTATTTGCAAATTTTACGTGACCATGCAGTGCCGTCTGGTAAACGCTTAATAGGACGAAACTTTATATTTATGCAGGACAATGATCCCAAACACACCGCAAAAATTTGTACTAATTATTTAAAAGACCTAGAAAATGGTCATGAATTGAAAATTATGGTATGGCCTCCGCAATCACCCGATCTTAATCCAATAGAGCAATTATGGGAAGAAATAGACAGAAACGTACGCAAAGTGTGTCCAAAATCAAAGAAACATTTATGGGAACTATTACAAAAAAGTTGGACAACAATAAATTCAGAAAAATTAAAAAAATTACTCGACAGGATGCCGCGACTAGTCCAAGCAGTGATAGCCGCACGCGGCGGATATATTGACGAAAAGAAAATATAAGATATTTCGGTAAGATTTTTTACATTTCTCCACTACTTCTTTATCGTAAAATAGCTTAATATTACAAAATCAACAATAAAATCAAGCCAGAGGATTGTATCCATGTGTTAATAATTATTTTGCTGAAAACTAGGAAGTGTCCGGTGACTTATGGACGGGAGTGTATCTGAATTGGAATTTTGCAACCGCCTGCAGTTTCCACAGGGGTGTTTGCGCTAAGACCGTGTAATATTAGTTTGTCTTTCGAATCGAAGCATGTATCCGGATGTAATTTACAAGCTTTGATCAATGAGACGTTTGCGCCTGTATCAATGAGAAATTTGAAGTTATTATTTATGTTTTTTGAATAGCGTGAACATGTCAAGATGTAGTCTAAATTATTGTTAGAAATAGATACGTTTAATTCTCGAACACCGTTAGTCGAGAAATTTGGTCCGCCAGCGTGGTATCCGTCGCTGGGGACTCTTGGCAGTTCAAATGAACCGCAGAATTTTCCGTCCGAGGAGGGCCATTGTTAGACGGTTGCTGCCTATTGCGACGGTTGCGATTATTGTTAAATTGTCGTTTCCTACACTCGGCTATTAAGTGACCTTCATTTTTGCAATAATTGCAGAATTTCGGTTGATTTATATTATGTCTTGAATTAGATTGATTTGGAGTTTGATGTGAATTTTGTGCTTGTTGCTGTGGATATTGCGCGGCTTGGTTCCGATAAAGAGGCCGAATTTGGCTGGGTGTTTGGACATGGTGAATAACCCTATTACGACTAGGTTGATTTGACCTGCATTGGGACGTTTCGTGGTTTGATCTCCCACAAATAGCACAAGATCTTTGTCTGCTATTTCGATGCATATTTAACGCGCGTTCTTCCGCTATCGCGGCGGTGTAACCAGAATTTAAATTATCAAAGTCTTTCCATCGAAGCATTTGGGAAATTTGCGGATTGCTATGATATACGAATCTGTTTAGGGTTGTTTCCTCTACGGATCTTTTCTTTCCTGGTATCTCCAAAGGATCGGTTGAATACTGTTGTATCGCGCCAAGTGCTCTGGACGACAATGTGAGGAGTTTTTGGTAAAAATTACTAATACCTTCCGAATGGAGCTGTTTACTATTGTTTAGTTCCTCCATTATCTGGCAATAATGTTTTTTATCTTGGTAGAGTCTTTTGAGTTGCTCCTTTAGCTCTGACCAATTGTGAAAACTTTGTAATGCTAACTGTTCCTTAGCGTTTCCAGAAATTTTTGAGAGAATGAAATAGAGTAGCGGAGTCTTTTGTCTTGGTGATGCGAATTCGTCGGCGTTATTACAGTTGGCTATAAACTGTCCGAGCTCGAATCGGTTACCGGAGAATTCTTTGGGGATTAGACTGCACAAGAATTGAATCGGGAAATCGGGTGAGGAATTTGATGAATCTAACATATTATCGGGTGAATTTGGTTGAGACATGGTATTAGGATGTTGAGTTGAGTATAAGGCGATTACAAAGCAACGAAACCTGAGACTGTACTTGCCGTATACCGGTGAAGTCGTTGAATGTGCTGCTGGTTGACTTCCGTTGCCGTGTAGATACTCTTGCACTCGTAGAACCTCGGGGTTGACACTTTTACTTTCCGTCACAAAGGATAAGAATCCACAGGCGAAGAACACTTTGAATAAAGTTTATTTGTTCTTGACTACGCCAGTTTTTGTGTCGTGAACCCGTGAAATGAAGTTACTCAGAGTTACAAAGTATATACGCAGTCTTTATTTAATCGTTTCGAAGTGAATCGTTAGACTGTTCGGTTTATGCTGAGATCTCGGAGTCGCGTAGGGAAAAATGTAAACTATTGCTATCGAAGGAGTGGGAATAGGAGACCGTAGTGGTGGTTGATAGGGGTGGAAGTGGAACTGGAAGGAGTTTTCGGATTTTTGGGGAAGGAGGTACTTTATGGTTTTAGGGGCCTTGAAGAGGTGCGTGAGGTTTCGGAGAAAGTTTGGTATCGTAAAATAAGAGGACTGGGATTAGGACGGGGGGGTTATTCTAGCCAGATTATTGCGGGTTTGACATTTCTGGCACATGTTCCGTGCACGTGTAGGTTCGGGGGTCCAGGTATCTAACAGTTTTGTTTCTAGTTGTGTTACGGCTTCATCGGTTTCCGTTGCATACAGTATTGCCTTTTGATTATACTGAAGAGTCTTTGCGTTGTTTCTAACTGTTAATAGTACTTGGTTAATGTCTTTAATTTCGTGTTCTATTGTTCCTGTCAAGGATTTTATTTGTTCTTGTACGAGGTTAAATTTTGATTTTATTATATGCGTCTGGTCTGCTACTAATTCTGCGTTTTCCTGAGTGCCGTTAGCTAGTGATTCAATTTGTTCGTTAATTTTAATAGCATCTTCCACACTTAAGGTTCCAAAAAGAGCTTTGCTAATTTTTCCAATAAATTCGAATGGTGCGCGTCTTTTTCTTATATTATTGTCTAATTCGGTGGTTGGGAGTAGTTCCCGAAGTATTGTTTCCGAGGTCTCTATATCGCGTAGTCGAGATTCCAACAGTTTCAGTTGTCCGTAGATTAAGCAGGGTGGTACTATTGTTGTGCAAAAGTTCTTTGCAGTTTGTAGATTTTCCCATATTTGTGTGCGTTGAGTTACGAGGCCTTGTGTATCGGTGTGTGCTATCATAGTCCATGTAGTGTGGTATAGGTGTAACGTGCCTAGTGCTTCTGAGTGTAGACCAGGGTTTTGTGTGAGTGGTGTTATCTTGTATCGGACGTCTGCGCTCACAAGTGATGCGAGGCATCTGTAACATGTGCCAATTTGATTTTATCTACATGCACGATTTTTGATTTGTTCTCTTTGATTTCTAATTTTACATTATGTCTATCTAGGATTTCCAGAATTTTAAAAGGTCCTATGTAATTGCTATCGAGTTTATTCTTTCTTTGGTCGTTAATTAAGAATACAAGTTGACCGACTAAGAAATTTGGTGTAGTATCGCTTGGTTTTTCCCTTAAATTGTATTTGTTTTTGCAGTGCAATTTGTTGCATTTCCTTTAAGTGTTTACTAAAGGTTTGTAAATAGTCATCATATGTTAGGATTTTTTCAAGAGGTGGAAATTCTGAAGGAGAACGAGCTATTCTGCCGAAAACTAGTTCGAAAGGTGTGCAGCCGGTACTTTCGTGTATACTTGTATTATAGGATAGCATTGCAAGTTTGATGTATTGATCCCAATCACGAGTTTCGCATATAAAATGTTTTAGGTATTCTATGAGACCATGATGGATACGTTCAACAGCTCCATTTAATTGTGGGTGGTAAGCCGAAGTTCTGTAATGTTTGATTTTGAAAAGGTTTGTAAATTCTTTGAACATGTCAGACATGAAATTTCTACCTTGGTCGGAAAGAATTGCTCGTGGGGCACCAAATATGCAAATGAAATCTGTAGCGATCGCTTTACCGACTTCTACCGATGTCTGTTGTTTTAGGGGAATTGCTATTCCAAATTTACTAAAAAGATCTATAATTGTTAGAATGTATTCATATCCGCTGTTTGTTTTCTTTAAAGGTCCGCACATGTCAATAGCAATTTCATCGAAAGGTTCGGTAGGGGTGTCGGTGATGATCATCGGTGCCTTCGGTTTTATCCGCACTAGTTTGTTTTTCTGGCAATCAATGCAATATTTTATGAAGTTTTTGATCTCGTTTTTCATGCCTTTCCAGTAATATAGGAGAAGCAATTCTTTTATATGTTTTTGTTATGCCTTTGTGACCGCCAATTGTAGAACTGTGCGATTCTGCGATTATTCTTTTCCTAATTTCTGGCGGTGGAACTGATATGAGTCCTTCGCAGAGTGTAACGGTGAGGTCTGGGTCTGACGTGTTTGCGAATAAGAATGTTTTTATGTTTGACCAGTTGCATAGGTCGATTATTGTGGTGTCTTTAGATATGGTACACGAGTTAATTTCGAGTTTGCGTAGTACATTTAACAGTGTCTCGAGGCATTTCTTCATAATGTGGACATCTGTACAATTTGTGTTGCTTATTTTGCAAAACCATGCCGAAATAACACGTGATGCCATGACGTGTAATGAGAACATCTCCGATATTTGGATTACATTGTAAGAGGGATTGTCGTGTAATAATTCCTTTTTCTTGAAGTGTTTGTGTTATCGGTGTATCCAATATTCAATCTGCCGAAACGAAATATGCGACATTGTCTTTTTTTTTTTTAAAGTTGTTTGGTGTAATTATGATATTATTTCGGATTGTTATATTCCCCGTGCAATGTGTTCGCCGTGTACTTGACCTCGCTGGTGCAATCAGTTGTTTCCTATGATAAGCTGATGGCTGGTATGTTTCGTCTTGAGTGTCATCTGCTGAGGTAGTGCTCGAGTCATTCCTCTGTGTGTGTGTGTTGTATACTTTTGAGGTGTGAAGATTCGGTCTTTTGTATCCGTTGCACTGTTTATATTCGGTGCATCTGTTTGTTTTTCGGCTGTATTCTGTGCATTGTATTCTTCAGAATTTTGTGATATTTGTTGAGGTTTTACCATACAATCTTGGAATTTGTTACTAATTGGTTCGCTCGTTATCCCAATTGCTGGCAGATCGTTATCTGTAGCATTCGTCTTTGGGAGATTTTGTATGCACGAAGGTGGTGAACGGAAATTTGGTGTAACTGTTTCTAACGGTCTGTCTGCATGTATGTCAAGGGAAGGTGGGTTGACAATGTTTGAGTTTGTAGAAATGTTTTCTTCGGTGATATTTGTTGATTTTCCCTTTTTTAAGAATGATGCGTGAGGATTTGTTTGTCCGTCGTCATTCAAGGGACAATTAGTTTGTATTTCTCCGTCGTCGTATAGCGGACGCTCGCTTATTGATGCATCGTTGTTGTCTCTCGCTTTATTCATAGTTTTGTTACTCAAACTTGATTCCCTTTTATTTGTTGTACCCTTGTTACTAGGTTTATTTACCTCCTTATTTGTATATTTTTCTGTGTTGGTTTTCATTTCGTGTTTTTGTGTTGTTAAATTCACTGGCAGGGGGGTACTGTGGTGGCGACATCACCACGTACTCCAATGCATATATTTCTTCTAAGAATTTCTCTTTGCTTTCCAACTCTGTTACGCTATTATTCTCTGTTTCCTGTCCGTTAGTCGCACATTTGGTGACCAGCCCTTCACGTATTTCCAATGCATCCTTGAGAACGTCGCCAGAGTTCTGGTTTTCGTTAGTCTCGGTCCTTCGCCTACCTCTTAGCTTTCTCTGTTTATGACTCTTTTCCGCTGTCCCTATCGCTGTCACTGTCTTCTCAAGTTTTCCTTTTCTATTCTCTTTTTTTTTTCTCTCCTATCTTTTTGCCTTTTCTAACTCCGACTTGTTTAAGAATGCAACGAGAGTCGCCAGTTGATTTTAGGCCTCCGAGACTACAACACCAGCACTGCACTGACAGTCGCGCTTACCGATTTTGTAATAAACGAAGTGAGGAAAATCGTTATTATTTTATACCACCTTATCCACTTCAGTACAGATGGCTGCATGGTATTCCGTTTGAGTACCATGAAAATCTGTTACATCTGTGATTGTTCCTAATGTATCCGAAATTTTTTCAATGGGTTGTAACTCTAATTCTGAAATTTCTAACCTTATTGGTGTTGTACTTGTGTTTGTAGCATGTATGTATGCTATATTATTATAATTTTTTACTACGGCATTTCCTAAATATAATTTTTCATGTGCTTTAATTTTTCGTATATATCCTTCTAGGAGATCTGTGCGTTTTAATCTAATGTGTAAGATAGATTTTATTGAAAGTCACACAATTCGTCTACTAAGAGATATGTATAGATAATCGCCAAAGTAATACAATGATATGGATTGCAAGCGGTCTGCTCTAATCGATGGTTTCCCATAGAGTGTCCCTACGCTGCGTTCTTGCCCGCCAAGAAGGCGTGCCCACGGTCCCACGACGCAGTGCCTTCAAGGGTCCGTTTACGACCCCCCAAATGTTTACCGGTCCCGCTCGCCTATCGGCCTCGTGGCGACATTTGCCAGATAAGTATCCGAGGCGCTTCGAAGCCTCGGGTTTTCTTACATTCGGCCAACCTGACTATAAGTCTGTCCTCAGGCTTGTTGTACATGTAAAGGAGAAAGAACAGGGAACGTCATCAGTTTCGTTATACTATACAGTTTCATTCTTCGGTCACTGCTTAGCTTTTTTTTGTTTTTCCTTGTACCCAACTTCCCGTCCCAACTTCCCGTTCATGTGAACCAAGCTTCATCATCGGCTCGCCTTCCATTACGACGACGATGCGGCACGATGGCTGTCCCTCTCTCTCACGTGTCCAAGGTCGTCCACCTTAAACACCCTCGGCTACCTCTCCTGAGTCGCCCCTCCATGGTTGCGGGCCGTTCCCTCTCCACCGGAATCGGCTGGCACGTACTACCCCCTTTCTCTCTGCGCTAGCCCATTTTCTGTATACAAACGAAATATATTTTAAATGTTATGTCATACGATCCCTATCATTTAACCATCTTTACAGTCGTTGGACCGTCCATTCCTCCTTCCTGAAAATATAAATTTAATCGTCTCTTTCGTCCCCCTGGACAGTGATCCATCGTTTGATGCGATCTACGGCGACCACCGTTCTAAAGCGTTTTACCCCTTCTCGCATGACTTCCACGTCGTAGCGATCGTTGGGTAAAACGGTACAAATCCGAAACGGGCCTTTGTATTTGGGGAGCAGCTTCCGGCTCACTCCCGTGGCGGGTTCACTGATCACTTGCACTAGCACCAGTTCCCCTGATGTATACTTCGTCGCTTCCCTTCTGGCTCTGTCATAGCGCTCTTTTTGCGCTCGCTGATCCTCGGTGATATGCTGTGTGACGTTTCGCCGTATTTCACTCAAATCCAAGCGATCCACTTCCCTCTGTACGGCGTTCAATATTGGACCTTCGGCTATGCCGTTCCCGTCGATCCCGATCAACGCTTTCATTGGCGTGGTGCCGATGCCTTTATTATGCATCGTGTTCTGCGCGTTCTGTACCTTCTTTACTTCCAAGTCCCAGTCCTTTGGGTCTTTACCTGCCGCGGTGGTGGTGAGCGCGTCGACTATCGTCCTATTGTAGCGCTCGCATTGTCCATTCGCCCTTGGTGTTGCGACGGCGTTCAACACGTGCTTGATACCGTAAGTATCGCAGAACATCCTGAAATTTCTTGATGTGAAGCTCGTCCCTCGATCGCTAATTATGCGAGTCGGTGCTCCAAACAGATACATGAGGGTTAGCAGCGTTCGTACCGTATGCTGCGTCTTTTGGTCCTTTACCGGTTCGATGATGGTAAACTGCGTGAAGGCGTCTACCATTACGAGTAGGAATTTATTTCGCCTGCTACTCGTTTGGAATGGTCCGACATGGTCAATATGAACCGTATGAAAAGGCACTGGCACCTTCTCAATCGCGTTCAATTTGCACTGTCTCTTGCCCCCGGTGTGCTTATAATAAGCACAGTTGAGACATGCCTCCACGTAGTTATTCACAAACATCCGCATCCCAGCGAACCAGTAATTCCGTTTCATCCGCTCCAGTGTTTTCTCTGCACTTAGATGTCCCGCGTCGTCATGGCACAGCCGGCATATTTGGAATCGTGCGCTCCGCGGCACGACCCAGGCCTTCCTATTGTCCGGTAAACGACGATATATTTTATTGTCCTTGACCACGTACTCGTCGAAGTATTGTTTCGTCCCCGGATTCCGATCGCGGTCTTCAAGAATCTTCCGTACGCGCGCCAGCTGTTCGTCCTGTAGCTGCGCTGCTGTGATCCAGTCACCTTCCGTTAAATCCACGTACGCGATCTCCAGGATCGGCAGTGGATTCCTACTTAACGCGTCCACGTGGGCCATTCTTGTCCCCGCGCGATACTCGATATCGAACGTGAATTCCTGTACTTCTAACCACCAGCGACCGACCCGTGGTAATAAATCTTTTTTTGAAAACGTCGTTCTCAGCGCGTTGCAGTCTGTCACCACCTTGAACGACAACCCGAGCAGGTAGACACGGAAGTACCGTAACGCTAGTACTACCGCCATCGTTTCCAATTCGTAAGAATGATATTTTCGCTGCTGATTATGGCTCCTACGCCTATTGCACTTGCATCCGTGTGCAATTCCGTTTGTCTCTCCGGGTGGAAAACCGAAAGTACCGGTCGCGTTGTTAGTATCCGCTTGACTTCCCGGAATGCTTTCTCTTGTGCCCTTCCCCAGTGCCATGTAACGTCCTTCCTTGTTAGCCGGGTGATGGGTTCCACAATCCTCGCAAAGTCCTGAATGAATTTCCTAACAAAACTCGCCAAGCCCAGGAATTGTCGTACGCCCTTGACTGTAGATGGTGCCTCCATGTACCGTACCGCTTCCACCTTTCTTCGTCCGGGTTGGACTCCTTCCTCGCTGATCTCTCTCCCTAGGTATTCTATCCTTGTCTTGAAGAATAAACACGTTTCCAATTTTAGGGTCAGTCCATGTGTTCGAATCACTTCCAATACTCGTCGTAGCCTGTCCATACCCTCCTCCGTTGTACGTGCCGATATTATAACGTCGTCCAAATACGGAAAAGCAATGCTGTTTTTCAATGTACCCAGCACTTTGTCCATCAGCCGTTGAAATACGGCCGGAGCATTCGTCAGTCCGAACGGCATCCTCAAAAACTCGTAATGTCCCTCGGGTGTTACAAACGCGGTCTTCGCAATGGAATTTTCCGCCATTGGTACTTGGTAATAGCCGGACGCTAAGTCTAAACCTATAAAGTATTTATAGCCCCCTAATTTATCGATTTGGTCATCTATCAGCGGCAACGGATATTTATCCTTAATCGTGATTGCGTTAAGTTTTCGGTAATCAACGCACAATCGATAGTCACCCGTCTTCTTCTTCACTAACATAATAGGGCTTAGATACGCCGAATCCGATTCCCGTATAATGTGATTATCTAATAAATCGGCCTGCGCGGCGGCCTCGTTTTGTTTGCACGCACCCACGGTTTCCCTGACGTGCTGGGAACTTCCTTCTTAGAATAGCGTTGAGGCATGCACCCCAACGAGTTCATGAACGCATACATTTCGTTCGCGTCCTGGTGTTGTGCCGAACGCACCGCACAAGCCACCGTGTCATCCGGTATGCCCCTGATCACCATATCAATTAGATATCTGTCCGGGATGATAATGTCCAGCCTGCGTAACTTTGCCAGTTTCTGGAAACAGTAATCCCCCAAACACTGGCCAGGCTGCGCTTCATACGTCGAGGCTTCCTTAAACAGGCGGCAGAATGGCACTGTTTTGCGAAACTGTGCCACCAGCAACACCTTTGTCTCCGCCCAGGTGGATGTGATACGCTGACGCGTGTCATACCACTCTCTCGCGTGGCCACGCAGCCGATTCGCGATCAATCTCATTACCGAAAGATCGTCCCACTCGTATCGCTTGGCCAGATCATCCACATGCCTCACCCACTGGTCAATTACCAGCTCATCCTTCGCAGGATCGAACAGCGGAATAAGTAACTCGTCACCGGGACGAGCGCGCGTAGGAGTCCGTGCCCGCGAAAAGGTGCGATTGCTCAAATCCAGCATCATTTGCTCCAACCTAACCAAACGGTCACCGGCGGGAGAATCTTTGCCCCGCCGACTGCGTCCGACGGGCGTCCGCGAACGTGATCGCGGCCGTTGCCTGGAACGTAAACTCTCCTGCAGGATTCTTTCGAGGCGTTCGAGCCTCGATTCATCACCTTCGTGGTCTACTCCTCGCGAACGTACCGGTCCCACCGGCGAGACATCCGGAGAAGACGCACGTTCTCCCTCACGACTCCCGACGGATAAGCTTCGACGCGAATGTCCGTCCATTTTCCCTGATTTGTCGTTCACGCACACACTTCACAACTGAGTTCGGTAGCTTCACTGACACAACCGCGAAAACAGGTAACGTCCAGATTATGCAGTAGCCTCACCGACTCGTAAAGAGAAACGCAACGAACCACACGACGGCACTTCCTTTACCACCACACACTATCGCGTAAAACACGAAAATGTTCAATTTACGCAGCGGCCTTACCCACATGTAAGAACACGTGGTGAATCCCACTTCTGATTTGTAAGATAGATTTTATTGAAAGTCACACAATTCGTCTACTAAGAGATATGTATAGATAATCGCCAAAGTAATACAATGATATGGATTGCAAGCGGTCTGCTCTAATCGATGGTTTCCCATAGAGTGTCCCTACGCTGCGTTCTTGCCCGCCAAGAAGGCGCGCCCACGGTCCCACGACGCAGTGCCTTCAAGGGTCCGTTTACGACCCCCCAAATGTTTACCGGTCCCGCTCGCGTTTCCGTAGTTAGGGTTACTCCGTGAGAATGATCTGCCCGAATTGTGGGAATAATTACGTTGGGTAGCTTTGTGTCGTTGTAGAGAACGACATTCCTGTACTGTATGTCCTATCGTTTCACAAAAAACGTAACTTTCTTGAAATACTTTATTATTTTCGACTGTACCTTCCATTTGATCAGTTTTTCGCTTTTGTCTGAGTTTTCTCATTCGTTCTGCAGATGAACTCGATGCTCGTTCTATCAAATGCTGATCCCCTTCGACTGAAATCTTTCGATTAGAGTATGCCTTTTGTCGCAATTGCGAAATAGCCGAACGAATCGTTTTGAATTCGTCCTCGCGCATTGGATCTATCGTACTTACATCACCGAAATCACTTTTCATAATCAATCTATGAAGCTCCTCGTACATATTGCGTTTATCACACATTTTAGTAGCGCGTATGTCTTAAGACTAAAGCAACTAACCTCAGACCCTATATGTTAACCTCTTTTATATGTGCGGAACTCCGTAAGAAAATCTCACATATATATAAATATAAACGTGAAAAAACGAATAGCCTTTATTAAAGAAAAACAAAAGTCTACAATGAACAAAAAACGTATAACAAGAGTAAAAAACTTAGTTGTGGTCAAAAGGACGCTTTCGGAAGGAATGGCGTCCCAAGCGACGCTTTCAAAAACAGGAAGCGTCCTGTCTCCTTCCTTGCCGATCCTGCAGCTCGTGATTGGCCGATAGCAACCAGCCAATCTTTACGAGAGCGCAGGATGTCTCTCTGAGTCCATTGGGCGAGAGCAGCGCCAAGGTGTTGAGTGCGGTGGAAGTATGCATTCCCCTGGCGGGAATCACGGAGAGATAAATCCGCGACTCCACCGCCAATGGCGCGCAAGCGAGTCGCCACATCACTCCCTTCCTAGAGACGGCGCGAATGTTACCCTCTTCCGGACACGGGGTGCATTGCTGGCGCCCGGATAGGTGCGAAGCGTTTGTGGTGCTGGTGGTGGTGGTGGTGCTGGATCAGAAACCGGAACTGTCTCTTCAACACCGTCTGGTGACGAAAAGTTCGCCGGCTTGAGCCTCTCTGTCGAAATGTTGGCCGGCTTGTTCTTCACCAGAACGGTATACAGCCTCTGATTCGGCCTCGCTAGCACCTCGAATGGACCGTTGTAGGGCGGCTGCAATGGACGCCGAATGGTATCGTCCCTGACAAGCACCTGCGTGGCCTGCTCAAGTTCCCTAAAAACGAAAGAAGTGCCCCTCGCGTGGTGTGAAGTCGGTCTGGGGCGAATACGTCTCATCCTCTCGCGAAGATCTTGCACAAAGATCTCCGGCTTGACTGAGTGCTCCACGTCTGCGAAAAATTCCCCCGGCACTCTGAGTGTGGTGCCGTAGAGAATCTCGGCTGCGGAACACTTGGTGTCGGCCTTGAAAGCCGTCCGCAGCCCAAACATGACGGTTGGAAGACACGCCAGCCAGTTTCCGTCTCCCTGAAGGTGACACGTCAAGGCCGACTTCAGGGTACGGTGCCATCGCTTCAGGATGCCGTTGGATGCTGGATGATACGGCGAAGTCCTGGTCTTCGCGGCTCCCAGCAGGTTCGTCAGCGCCTTAAACAATTCCGCCTCAAACTGTGAACCCTGGTCGGTGGTGATGACCGTGGGCGCGCCAAAACGCGTCACCCACCCATCGTACACAGCTTGAGCCACTGAGAAAGATGAAATCTCTTTCAACGGAATCGCTTCAGGCCAACGGGTATACCGATCCAGCATGGTAAGAAGATATCTATACCCGTTGCATATGGGCAGGGGTCCCACAATGTCCAAGTGAACCTGCCGGAACCGTTCATCCGGAATGACAATCTTCTCCGGGGGCAGTCTGACGTGCCGATGAATTTTCGCACGTTGGCACTGGAGGCACGTCCGAGCCCAGCCAGGTGATGTCCTTATTCATCCCTGGCCAGATGAATTTGGACCGAATCTGCTCACGTGTTGCTCGTCCGCTCGAATGAGCGAGTCCGTGAACAGAGTCGAAAATTCGCTTCTTCAACGACCTCGGAATGAATGGTCGAATGGCGTCATCCGCTGCTTCACAGTACAGCGGATGCTGCGACCCGACCATCGAGAATGCTCGATACCGCGACTGTTGAGGGTCGGCCAGATGCTGGATTAGCTCGTCGTCCTGCTGTTGTTCCGCAGCCAGATCCTCGGTGGAAATGATTACCGGACAGTTCACTGCGTCAATTCTGGATAACGCATCGGTAACTCAATTAGTTGCCCCCTTCAAATACACAAGATCTGTGCTGAACTGTCCGATGTAATCCAAATGTCTGGCTTGACGTGGAGACGCCTTGTCCAACTTCTGGCGGAACGCGAGCGTTAAAGGCGCATGGTCCGTTCTGATGACCAACGGTCTCCGTTCAACGAAATCTTTCATCGCACGTATGGAGAGATATATGGCCAGAAGCTCCCGATCATACGTGCTGTAATTTCGCTGGGCCGCACTCAGCTTCTTTGAGAAGAATGTGAGCCGCTCCAGCTTCCCCCCGATCTCCTGCTCCAAAGCCGCTCCGACGGCTGAGGCAGATGCGTCGGTTGTAAGAACCAACGTAGCCTCAGCACGGGGGTGAAACAGTAGCGTGGCTTCGGAGAGACTTCTTGCAGCGAGAAAAAGCCTCCACAGCTTCCGGGGTCCATATGACCGGTCTCTTATCATTCTTGCGCGAGTCCTTAATGAAATCGTTGAGTAACGCCTGGTCGTGAGCTGCACGCCTGATGCATCGCCGATAATAATTCAGCATCCCCAGGAACCTGCGTAGATCTACGATCGTCTTAGGCTTAGGGAAATCAACAATGGCCCTTACCTTGTCCTGCAAGGGTTTGATTCCCTCTGAAGTCACTGAATATCCAAGGAAGCGCACTACCGATTGTCCGAAAGTGCGCTTGGCGACATTCAGTGTCACTCCAGCAGCCTGCAATCTACCAAACAGAATCCTGAGATGCTGCAGATGTTGTTCCGGCGACTCGGAGGCGACCAAAATATCATCCACGTAGCAAAACGCGAAATCGAGGTCGCGAAGAACGGCATTAATGAACCTCTGGAAGGTCTGCGATGCGTTCTTCAAGCCGAATGGCATTGCCAGGAACTCGAAGAGGCCGAACGGCGTTATAACGGCCGTCTTGGGCACATCCTCTGGAGCGACTGGGATCTGGTGGTAAGCCTTCAGTAAGTCCAAAGTGGTAAAAATGGACTTGCCGTGAAGCGCGGACGTGAAATCGTGGACGTGTGGAAGGGGGTAGCGGTCAGGTACCGTGACTGCGTTTAGACCCCTGTAGTCTCCACACGGCCTCCACGTTCCGGCTTCTTTCTTGGGCATATGTAGTGGCGCTGCCCAAGGGCTCGAAGATGGACGACAGATCCCAGCCTCCAGCACGTGTGCGAATTCCGCCTTGGCAATGCTGAGCTTCTCCGGCGGCAGGCGGCGAGCTGGCTGTGCTGCTGGTGGGCCCTGCGTTTCAATGTGGTGGTGGACCTGCTGCGTCGTGCTGCGCGCTGGCACTGACGAGTTCGTCAAGCCAGGAAATTCCTGCAACAATCGATGGTATGCCGACTCCGGCAGCACGGTGACTACGGACGCGTGAGCCTTAGAAGTCAGGCGTCCCTGCGTCTCCGTGCCGGACTGCTGGTCGCGAAGTCGTCCACGTCGCAGGTCTACAGCCAGGTCGAAATAATAGAGGAAGTCTGCGCCTATCACCGCCGTGGAAACGTCGGCGACGCAGAACTTCCAGCGCAGGGTCCTTCCCAAGCCGAGACTCAGCGCGAGCAGCTTCTCCCCATAGGTGTTGATGATTGCTTCGTTGGCTGCAAATAATTGCCTCGACGTGGCTTGAGGCTGTTTACCTGCGAAATTCCGCGGCAGGAGTGAAACATCCGCTCCTGTGTCAATCAGGAAAAGGATCCCACTCTGCTGATCGGCGATGTGAAGCCTACGGGGGATGTGGAAACCGTCCAAGATGGCTCCTATTGTGGACGGTCGCTGGCGTTTCCCGGAGCTGCCAGGGGAAACGACGCAGTGCACGGCTGTGCGCAGCGCCTAGCCTGCTCCCCGAACAACCGGTGGTAGTAGCAATACCCCGGCGGGCCCTTGGACCGCGAGGCTCGTCCCCTACTCTTCGATCGAGCCTGAGATCGAGGGCTCGACCGATCGGCTGAGCGACCGCGCGCCCCCAATCGCACGGACCCGATGCTCGCCATGATGGCCGCGAGGCTCCGTTCTAGCTGGTCCAGCCTGGCATCCCGCGGCGTCGTTGCAACTGCCGCCACGCTGAAGGTCGTCGATGTCTCCATCGACTTGTCCGCGGCCTCTGCCACTTTCGTCAGCGACAAACCGTCGATGATGGAGACGAGCTCCTGGATCCTCTGAGGAAGTCTCTACATCCAGAGCGTCTTCAACATATCCTCCGGAAAATCACTGCCCGCCAGCGACTTCAATTTCGCGAAGCAGCGCGGAGGGTGATCGGTCGCTTCGTCTTCGACACTGAGAGACGCGAGATAAGCAGTTCCTTCAGCGTCTCGTATTTGTTCGACGCGGGCGGGTCACTGAAGAAGTCTTCCACCACGGTCATCAAAGAGTCGTCCAAGTGGCGCACGACCGCTCGAAAGTTTCAAACTCGCATTCCAACCTCGTGAACCACAGCTGTGGTTTGTGGCGCCAAAGGGTCGGCAGCTTTACGTTGCGAAATTCACTCGCGTGACTTTCGCTCTTTGACGTCGCGTCCCGGTCGCCGAAGGCTATTCTCGGCAAACTGGGCACCTCCAAAGTCCTCACGTACGCCTCCGCCTCGGCCAACGCTTCGTCGGCTCCGCTTCCATGGCGCGGAGTGCGTGGAGTGGCTGCAACGTTGGACAATGGTGTACGCAGAGTAGCCATAACTGCTTTGCACAAGAATACACTTTTTAAAAATATACGTTTAATTCGTAATCACGTCGGGGTCACCAAATATGCGGGGAACTCCGTAAGAAAACCTCACATATGTATAAATATAAACGTGAAAAAACGAATAGCCTTTATTAAAGAATAACAAAAGTCTACAATGAACGAAAAACGTATAACAAGAGTAAAAACTTAGTTGTGGTCAAAAGGACGCTTTCGGAAGGAATGGCGTCCCAAGCGACGCTTTCAAAAACAGGAAGCCTCAGTCGAAATTAAATAAAAAGAAAATGAACTATACGCTTATTATGTATCATGTTGATATAATATATAAAAACTGAGTCAAATTTAATAAACAAAAAATGTTTAATTACAATTAGACCACTTTCATAATAGCTGTCATAAAAAGGCGGATAGTAATCGTGAAGGTACTTACGATGTCGACTGTAGCACAGTTGCTTCGTTTCTGACGATCAAGCTTTTGCTGGTCTCCAGGGTGGATATAGCTCAAACTGCCCTTCTCACTCACTCAATATTTTGTATTTCAGTTCCTCCAAGGACCAGGCGTTTCGGTCCGCGTACAAGTTCGAGAGCGGAAAAATTTGAAAACAAGTGAGCACCGGTCCCATGCCGGGTGTTAAGACTTCGGCGATATCTGACAATTCTATTCAAAGACATCTGTCATATTAACCTGAGCTCCTCGGTCGTTTTACTAATAAAGCAACACCAGGCCTAAAAATATGCACATTGTACGCCTTCCGTCTCTGAATAGAATTACCGTATCATAAACCTACGCCGCTCCAGTGGACAAAACCACGTCCAACCCTTGGGTCCACGCGGCCGATACCGTTAACCGGGGCGAGCATACCTTGTTACCCCAAACTTGCCAGCGAGGCCTCTGATTGTACGACACTGCGTGTCCACTATTAGTATATAAGCAAGCACCTTTTTTAATAAAGTCATTATTCACAATGATTCAGTTTTCTATTCAGTCTTCGACAGTCTTCGTTGAATCGTTGACAGTCGTTCGTCGGTACTGTCGTGCGGCTCTAGAAGTGATAAACTGATTGCTTGATCGGGCTTGTGCTCCCTTAAGCATTACGTTCCTTCGAGTTCGATTCCAGCTTTTTCTGACCCCGACCAAATCGAGCTGGATAGTGATCATAAGACAAAGTCCAGGAAACGCACTGCTCGTGCGTCTCCTAACTTAAGTGCAAGTTCTCCGGATGCAGAAACTCCACCGCAGCCTTCCACCGATGTAAAACCAGTGCAAGGTAATATACTCAACCGCATCATGGATGCAAGGAAGAACCTCAAAGTAGAGGCTCCTGCTTCCACTAATGTCAAGTTAACTAACCGTTTTGAACTATTCAACACGGACACCTTCTCGAAATTTGCAGACCAACATAACGATCCACTCCCTCAACCTAAAGACAATCTAAACCAACAGAAAACAGAAAACTCACCGAATAACAGTCCGCGTGCCCCCCCCCCCCCCCCATACGTGGAAGTCACGCCAAAAGACTTCGTGCCCTTTAGCAACAATCTCAAGGCAGTCGTAGGGAACAAATTTAACTTAAAATTCCTGGGTGATCAGATCCGCATCCAGTTCTTCGAACTAAAAGCATTCCTGGCAGCCAAGACAATTTTGAAGAACGCGAACCTCAAGTTCCACACATACTCCCTACCCTCAGAACGACCCTTTACAGCGGTCCTTAAAGGCCTCCCCTCAGTTAACACTGACGAGCTACTGGAAGAAATAAGATCTGAAAAACTTAACCCTATTAACTGCTCGGTATTAACTACCAAGAATAACTTCTCAATATACAAGATCTCCTTTGCGCCTGGTACGTCCCTTGCTCAAGTGCGTGCGTTAAATTTTATCTTCTACACCAGGATCTACTGGGACAAATTTAATAACAAATTACCCTACACGCAATGTTTTCGTTGCCAAGCCTTTGGCCATTCCTCCGCCAATTGCAACAAAACTAACAAGTGCGTTAAGTGCGGCGCAGATCATCCTACTAGAAGCTGCACCAAACTTCCCGAACAACCTCCTAAATGCGCAAATTAGCGGTAAATTAGACTTTAGAAAAGCCATAAACGAGCTCAAATCCCTGAAGACGATTCTATCCTCGACGAACGATCCTATTACCAAATTTAATGCCGTAGCTAAAGCTGCAGCAAATCTATTTGATTAGTAATGGCTACCAATATCCTTGGTAATATCATGTCATGGAATGCACGTTCCATTGTCAACAAAATAACCGAGCTTCACTCGTTCCTATTAAACCATAATATTGCAATAGCCGCAGTCCAGGAAACCTGGTTGTCTCCGGATAAAAACCTATTTCTCCCCGAATATTCCATTGTCAGAAAAGACAGGTCGGACTCGTATCCAGGTGGTGGGGTTGCTCTATTCATACATAAAAGTATTCCCTACAAAGTACTCAACCTGTCCCCTATAAATCCCATTGAGTCAGTTGCTATTTTACTTATTAAACCGAAAATCATTTTCATTTCTGCTTACTGCCCTCCTAGCTTTAAACTCACCAAAACTTCCCTAAATAAGCTCACTGCACACAATCTTCCTTTCATCATTGGTGCTGATTTAAACGCCAAACACCAGCTTTGGAATAACTTCAACAGAAATGCTAGCGGAATTGTTCTCAAGAAGCACTATGAGCAAGCTGCGTACGAAATAATTTTCCCCAGCACCTACTCCCGTGTTGTACACAATCAGCAACCTTCTACTATAGACCTCTTCATAGCAAATGCCCTTACAAATTCCGACTGCTCTGCGGTTGATGACTTAAATTCCGACCATGCTCCCATCATACTCAAAACTTTACCGGCTGGTACCCCATCCATCACTTCTTCTATTCCTCTCACAGACTGGGAAAAATTCAACAAATTAACTGCTAGCCTTCCACTGAAACACAAACTTGACACGACAAATGAAATAGATTCCACCGTTCTAGCGCTCACCAAAAATATCAAAAACGGTTATTATAAATCCACCACTCATGTCCATTCTAATAATTCCTCTATCCTGCCCAATGATGAATTAAAATTCTTCACTTCCCTTCGTAACACTGCTAGGAAAAATGGCAGAGGACTGGCCTTCCGATTTACAGGACCTACGTCAAGCAGATCTCCTCTAAAATCAAACATAAAATTATTGCTCTTAAAGCAAAACGAGTCCTCGACCAAATCAAACTCGCGAGACTCGACAACAATACCTTCTGGCCTATTTATCGTAAATTAATTAAAAATAAAAAAACCTTTCTTCCGCCTCTTCTACTTGACAATGGTAACACCACCGCCCTAAATATTGATAAGGTAAACTTACTAGCCAATAAATTCAATTCAGTCTATACCCAGGCCTACTCCTTAAATTCCCCCCAGCAACAAATCATAACACCATTTGTTTCAAATTTTCACTCTTCCGAAGCGACAAATCCCTCAATATTTCCTAACCCCGCCAACTTTATTTCACCAGCCATCATCGGTGAGATCATTTCTAAACTAAATCCCAATAAATCCAGTGGAGCCGATAAAGTTTCAGCCAAACTAATAAAACTCGCTTCCACTAAAGTCACGCTCCAAATTTACTATATTATTAAATCTGCCTTTCTCCTATCCTACTTCCCAGAGAGATGGAAAATTGCCAAGATTATCCCGATTCCCAAACCGGGAAAGGACCATAAGCTCCCTACAAACTATAGGCCCATCAGTTTACTTCCTATCCTTTCAAAAATCTACGAAATTATCATACAAAAAATGCTACTTATCCACATTAACTCAAAAAACATACTTATCAACGAACAATTTGGATTCAGAGCCAAACACTCCTCCATACACCAACTAATTCGGGTATCGCAATATCTCACCCATAACTGTAATATAAATCGTATCTCCGGTATGGTCTCCCTCGACCTACAGAAAGCGTTCGACTCCGTGTGGCACGAAGGTCTAATCTACAAACTCATCTCATTAAAATTCCATCCTCATCTAATCAAGCTTATCCATAACTATTTATGCAACAGGAAATTCTATGTACAATTGAGCAATGACGTATCCTCGCTCATTACTATTGTGGCTGGAGTCCCCCAGGGCTCCATCCTGGGGCCCCTGCTATTTAGCTTGTACATCAATGACATTCCCCGATCGGATAATTCAATCCTCGCCCTCTTCGCAGATGACACAGCGATCCTAACGTCCTCTTGGAGTAAATCACTCCTCTGCACCAAGTTACAGAATCATCTGAACAGTATAAATAAATTTTTCCAATGTTGGAAGCTGAACGTAAATGCAGACAAAACCCAAGCTACATACTTTACTCGCAAAAATAAAAAATTGCGAAATGGCATTCCAAATCTTTCTCTAAATGGGAGCATAATACCCTGGTCAAAAAAACCTTTTATACTTGGGCATAATCCTCGATTCTAAACTCAACTGGGCTGACGCCGTCGAAAGTAGGCGCTCTAAGGCTCTTGCCGCAATTGGTGCTGCTAGGAAACTCCTTGGCCATAAATCCAAACTGCCTATAACTCTCAAACTATTCTTATATTCTACATACATACGGCCGGTCTTGTTGTATGTAGCCCAGGTTTGGCCTGCCGCTGCGCGCACCCATGTTCAATCCCTTCAAAGAGTGCAAAACAAAGCACTCAAGATAATCCTCAATCTCCCATCTGACTATTCGACAAACGAACTTCACCGTAAGGAAAACCTACCTAAGATTCTCACCTCGGTCAAGGATTGCATTGAAAAATACAATCCCTCCAACCACCCTAATCCATTAATCTCAAACACCCTAAATTTCAGCCCGGATACTCTCCCATATAACCCCAGAATCAGATTTCCACTCTGGTTGACCCCCAAGTTACTTTAAACACTTTACCCTCTCCCTCTTCTTTCCCAAACTTTTAAATTCATTTTTTCGCATGTCACGGGTTTTTTGAAAATTTTTGCCCGAATCTAAAGTTCCCCTTGCAACTTGCGATGCAGAAACGTACCCAATGCTATGCTTGCGCATTACATTCCTTCAGAGTATAAGGACCCTCCGTTTGGTCCAGGTGACTCTGTACGTAACCTCTTGATCACCCCTTTAGGCTCTGCCTAAATAAAAAAAAAAAAAAAAATAATAAAGTCATTATTCACAATCATTCAGTCTTCGACCAGTCTTCCCATTTCGTTCATTCGGTCTTCGACAGTCTTCGACAGTCTTCGACGTTACTGTTCCCATTCAGTCTTCGACGGTTATAATTCTCTCCAGCCTTTGACTTCCAGTCTTTGACTTTCAGCATTCTGTGTTCATTCAGTCTTCGACATCAAGTTTTCTACATTCTGTGTTTCAGTCTTCGATCAGTCTTCATCACGGTCGTGACACGGATCGATTCAGTTCGTGCGGCTCTAGTACTATTCATGGATTGTTCGGGCTTGTGCTCTCTCGATCAGTTGCGTTCCTTCGCGTTCGCGTCCAGTGTCCTTAGTGCATAATAGTGTATAATAGTGTATATAGTGGACATAGTTCCTACATCCAAATGTTATCTTTTTTCTCTTTTTTCTTTTTATTATCATCCGTATATTACTAGTTGAAATTTCTGATTTTGACCTCGAATAAATCAAGCTGGAGAGTGAACCTGGGCCAAATACCAGGAAACGCACTGCTCATGCGTTTCCTAAACCAAGTAAAAGTTCTCCTGACGCAGCAGTCTCGCCGCTCCCCCCTGCCGATGACAACCCTGCGCAAGGTTTAAAATTCAACTTCACCATGGATTCAAAGAAAAAACCCAAAGTCGATGCTCCTATCTCAGCAAACAGTTCTGTCAAAATAACCAACCGCTTTGAATTATTCAATTCCGACATCTTTTCCAAATTCGCGGAACAGCATGTTCCTCTCCCCCAACCTAACAATATCCCTACACAGCAAAAAGCTGTTCATGCACTAAATAACGCCCCCCCCCCCCCTTATACATCCAAGTCATGCCAAAGGACTTTGTTCCATTTAGTAACAACCTAAAGGCAGTAGTTGGAAACAAGTTTAATTTAAAATTTCTGGGTGATCAGATCCGCATCCAGTTTTTTGAAAGAAAGGCATTTCTCGCAGCCAAAATCAATTTTAAAAATGCTAACCTCAAATTCCATACCTACTCCCTACCTTCAGAACGGCCCTTTACAGTGGTCCTCAAAGGCCTCCCCTCTGTAAATACCGAGGAGCTATTGAAAGAAATCAGGACAGAGAACCTTAATCCTATAAACTGCTCAGTTCTAGCGACAAAAAATAATTACTCGACATATAAGTTATCCTTTGCACCTGGTACGACCTTTGCGCAAGTGCGAACTATAAATTTCATCTTCTTTACCAGAATCTACTGGGAAAAATTCAACAACAAACTACCCTTTACGCAATGTTTTCGATGTCAAGCCTTTGGCCACTCTTCCGCAAATTGCAACAAAACAAACAAGTGCGTAAAGTGCGGCGCAGATCATTCAACTAGCAGTTGCACCAAAACACCTGAACAACCTCCTAAATGCGCAAACTACTCAGGTGAGCACACCGCAAATTATTCCAAGTGCCCCAAACTTCAAGCCCATTTAGAAAAGCGTGCTTCAAATAACCAACTGGTACAAAAACGCCCAATAGTCGAGCGCACGAACCTCTTACCCTCACGTAACAACTACCCACCTTCCGTACCGCTATTCAGCGACGTCCTAAAATCTTCTGCCACTCCCCCACCACCTTCTATTGTCAATACGGAAACGAAATGCAAAAATTCCAAAGCTTGTGGAACGATATTTCGAAGCTATTCGACTTTAGGAAAGCCATAAACGAGCTTAAATCCTTGAAGATGATTCTATCTTCAACAAACGATCCGATCACCAAATTTAAGGCCGTAGCTAAAGCTGCAGCTAATTTATTTGGACCGTAATGGCCACCAAGATCCTTGGTAATATCATGTCATGGAATGCACGTTCCATTGCCAATAAAATAGTCGAGCTTCATTCGTTTCTATTAAATCATAATATCGCAATAGCTGCAATTCAAGAAACCTGGCTGTCTCCGGACAAAAGCCTATTCCTGCCTGAATATTCTATCGTCAGGAAAGACAGGTTGGACTCGACTCCAGGGGCGGGGTTGCTTTATTCATACACAAAAGTATCCCCTTCAAAGTACTCAACTTGTCCCTTACCGATCCCATTGAGTCAGTTGCTATCATACTTATTAAACCTAAAATCATTTTCATTTCTGCTTACTGCCCTCCTAGCTTTAAACTCACCACAACTTCTATAAATAGGATTACTGCTCACAATCTTCCTTTCATCGTTGGTGCTGATTTAAACGCCAAACACCAGCTTTGGAATAGCTTCAGCAGAAATACTAGCGGACTTGTTCTTAAGAAGCATTATGAGCAAGCTGCTTATGAAATTATTTTCCCCAGCACCTACTCCCGCATTGCTCACAATCGGCAACCTTCTACTATAGATTATTTCTTAGCACCCACGTTTACAAATTCTGACTGTGCTACGGTTGACGACCTAAACTCCGACGATGCTCCCATCATACTCAAAACTTTACCGGTCGGTAAAGTTTCCGTCCATCACTTCTTCTGTTCCCCTCACTGACTGGGCAAGATATAACAAATTAACTGCCAGCCTACCATTGAAATACAGACTTGACACGACAAATGAGATAGATTCCACCCTTCTATCGTTCACCAAGAATCTCAAACACTTATTATAAATCCACCACTCACGTCCATTCTAGCAATTCCTCTATAGTGCCTGACGATGAATTAAAGCTCCTGACATCCCTTCGTAACACTGCTAGGAAAAAATGGCAGAAAACTGGCCTTCCTACATTCAGGATCTATGTCAAGCATATCTCCTCTAAAACCAAGCATATAATCATTGCTCTTAAAGCAAAACGGGTCCTCGACCAAATCAAGATCGCGAGACTCGACAATAACACCTTCTGGCCTATTTATCGTAAAATAATTAAAACTAAGAAAACCATTCTTCCGCCTCTTCTACTCGACAATGGCAACACCACCGCCTTAAACGTCGATAAGGTAAACTTACTAGCCAACAAATTCAATTCCGTCTATATTCAGGCTTATTCCCTAAATTCCCCCCAACAACAAATCGTAACCCCATTTGTTTCAAATTTCCACTCTTCAGAATCGGCAACTCCCTCAATATTTCCCAATCCCGATAATTTCATTTCACTAGATGAATGAAGGGAGATCATCTCCAAACTTAAACCTAATACAGCTAGTGTAGCTGACAAAGTCTCAGCCACATTGATAAAAGCTTCTACAAAAGTCACGCTCCAAATTTATTATATTATTAGATCTGCTTTTCTAAGTAACAGAAAATTCTATGTACAGTTAGGAAATGACGCTTCCACGCACATTACGATAATGGCTGGAGTCCCCCAGGGCGCCATCCTAGGGCCTCTGCTTTTTAGCTTATACATCAATGACATTCCCCGATCGGATAATTCAACTCTCGCCCTTTTCGCTGATGACACAGCGATCCTAACGTCCTCTTGGAGTACATCACTTCTCTGTACCAAGTTGCAACATCACTTGGATAGTCTTAATAAATTTTCAATGCTGGAAGCTGAATTTAAATGCTGAGAAAACTCAAGCTACCTACTTCACTCGCAAAAATAAAAAATTGCGAAATGGAATCCCTAATCTTTCTCTCAATGGGAATATAATCCCCTGGTCAAAAAATCTGTTATACTTGGGTATAATCCTCGATACAAAGCTCAACTGGGCAGACGCCGTTGAAAGTAGACGCTCTAAGGCTCTTGCCGCAATTGGTGCAGCTAGGAAACTCCTAGATCAGAAATCCAAGCTACCGTTAACTCTCAAGCTATTCTTATATTCAACATGTATATGGCCGGTTTTACTGTATGGAGCCCAGGTTTGGTCGTCTGCTGCGCGCACCCATATACAATCTCTTCAAAGAATACAATACAACCCAGTCAGCAATCTGTCTATAAATGGATAGCAGATTGGCGTCAAATTCCGGCACAATCCGCCAGAATCTGGGGCTCAATCGGTATCCATCTGTGTCCGCATTTGGCGTCCTATTCGCAAACAGATTCTGCAAGCGGAACTTATTTGCCATATTGGCAGCAGATCCTGCAACTTCAGCCATTTAAATTTTATATGTATGCGCATATACGTGCATGCTTTCCGTAGTTGTGTGAGGGTACGTATACTGGCCGGGGCCCTTTAAATGAGCTCTTCAAAATTATTCTTATTTATGTTTTAAGGGAAAGAACTAAATAACTTTAATATTAATAAATGTGCTAGTTATCATGAAAGCGGTATAAGCCAAATTTTTCACTTGATCAAGCAACATAATATATAAGAACTGACAAGTTCAATGTTTTTTACATTTCGACTTTCACTTTCATAATAACCGACATATATATGTATTTATTAATTTAAAATACAGATTGACAATTTCGGTGTTCAGTTTTACATAAACAATTTCTGTGAAGTAATACAATATATAATATCAGTCAAAAGTTTGAAATCAGGATTTGGAAGCTGTGCAAACATAAAGAAAAGGAATTTGAATGATTTTAAATCAATTGTGACTGCTAGTATTTTGCTTTTTTCTTCTTTGTTGTGATGATTCCTCTTAGCCACTGCATTTGGGCTGAAGTGTACGTGCTCGTGCATGCACCACGTGTCCAATTGATTCTTCTTCAAATCTCTGCATTGCCGTACATGAAAACGAAAAAAAAGTACAATTCGTTAGTATTAATCGAAGAAAAAAATTGTTCAGGATTTTGACCTTAACAACATATGCCGATTTTACATGTGTCGGAACATGGCATCACAGCTACGGCGTGTATCCTCTTCTTTCTTGTGCTTTCTCTTCATTATTGTCCATGTTGTCATCAGGAAAAGGCATCCTGAAACATTTAGCACGAATATCATGTGGATTAATAGAAAACTCAATGTTCAAAATACTACATTTATATACACATAAAAGCAGAGGATTTTATTTCGATATCAAAAATATCATAGACCTCTTGTTCGTACTTGCCCGCTGTAGGTGGATTGTAGAGAACGTACGTGATTTCCTGTAAGATATCCGTGTCAACGTGTCACTCCTTATTCGCTTTGCAAGAATTCCGCTTCTATTAGAAAGAACTAAAGATCCGGACAATCTAGCACGAGGTCTGCCAAAGCTACGAGCGGCTTCGACGATTGGGACGCATTATCTTGGAGCTTGAGGATCGCGTAGATTTCACTTTTGTTGATTAATTCGTCGCTTCCAGGACTTTGAGATGCTTTACCACTTCGCACCAGATATTGTGAAGGAGGTGATCTGCTTAGAGCCATTGTGTAATTGGAAAAAAGTTAATCTTCCCAGGTAGCGTCTAAAACGGACGCCGGTGAGACGCGATATGAAACACGAGCGATTTTAATGAAAATCCACACGAATCACGTCGGGATCACTGATTTGTGAGTTTAATGTATTCCACTAATAAAAATCCTCTTGGATATCAAACTCTTTGGATACAGCTTGAAATAAAGGCACAAAGCAATCAGTGTTTTATGCAGTTCGAGAACTCGCGGAGGAACTCTCGGTTTTTTACAATAATGGCGTCGACAAAATCCGAGATTCTAACTTTCTCCTGTAGAGGCGCGGAGGTAGCAAAAAGGACTACTTTTTCCTATAGAGGCGCGGAGGTAGTGATATTGTCACTCTCCCATGCACAATTTAAATGGCTAAAATTGCAGAATCTGCTGCGTTTCTGCTATCGCAGACTCTTCTTTCCTTTCTACCGCTAATCTGGTAGCCAGTGGCCAGTCCGTCTAAAGAACGTGCTAGCAGAATCTGCTCTGGCAGCTTTGGCTGACTGGGAAAGCACTCAAGATAATCTTCCTCTTCCGTCCGACTTTTCGACAAACGAATTCCACCTAAAGGTAAATCTGCCTAAGACCCTCACCTTGGTCAAGGACTGCATTAAAAAATACAATCCCTCCAACCACTCCAACTCATTAATCTCCAACACCCTAAATTTTAGACCGGATACTCTTCCATATAATCCTACGATCAGATTCCCCCTCTGGCTGGCCCCCAGGTTGCCTTAAGCATTACACCCTCGTATTTCTTTCTTCCTCAAACCCAAATTATTTTGAATTCATTTCGGTGATCCACTCACTCTCTAGCATGTTACGGGTTTTTTGAAAATTTTTGCCCGAAAATAAATTTCCCTTGCAACTCGCGATGCTACAACCTATTTATTGCTATGCTTGCGCATTAGATTCCATTAGAGTATAAGGACCTTCCGATCGGTCCAGGTGACTCTGTACGCATATCTTCTGATTACCTCTTAGGCTCTGAGAAACGCTCACGGCCGGTCCCGAGTAGCGAGCGCCAAGCGAAGAATTACTGTAGTTGGATGCCAAAAGAATGGACTGTAAAGAGTGTATAATGTACAGTGCAGAATATGCAGTTACATAGAGCGCATATCCTGTCTTCGGAAGAGTGATGGCACTATGGATGTGAACCATGCCGCTGCTTCCGCAACAATGATGACTGGCATGGACGTGTCATGTATGTAGGAAAGTTTGAAAATCACGAATACGTTCCTCAGGTTAACTTCGTATATTTAATAAGCCGGTAACAATAATGATGATATGAATAGTACAGAATAGATATAAAAACGCTTCCGATCACCTTAACGTTCCGTCGCTGTTGCTATCCCGCAACACGCGCGAGCGACCGCAGCGCGCGAGTCCTTTGTCTTCCGCGCGCGCTCTCGCTATACTACATGTATGACAAAAAGGATATACACGAGAAATGTCAGAATGACATAATCGATGCCTTCGAAGTGGTCGCACAACACGAAATGGAAGATGCTGGAGAAGAGGATAGATCTTTGGCTATCGCAAGAGGCGATGTACTGCCAGGATCAAATATACCGTGGATCGCAGTTGTCGCAGATGGCAGCTGGATGAAACGGTCATACCGCGGAGGAGATTATAATTCTCTTTTTGGCGTAGGAACCATTGCGGGATACCGCACGAAAAAGGTGCTGTACATCAATGTCAAAAATAAATTCTGCATGATTTGCCAAACAGCAGCTAAGAAGAAGGAAGAAGCGCGCGAGCATCGCTGCTTCAAAAACTGGGGTCGTAACCAGAGTTCAACTGGAATGGAAACTGCTGCTATTGTAGGAGGCTTCAAATGCAGTATAGAAATGCACGGCCTAGTGTACAATATATTGGTTGCTGATGGCGATAGCAGTGTGTACAAAAAGATATTGGACAATGATCCATATAGAGAGTATATGGTGCATGTACGGAAAATAGAATGCACCAATCACCTGCTACGCAATTTCAGTAAGAAAATAAACGATATTGCAACGAAAGGCCGCTACAAAGATCTAAGAGCTATCGTAAAGCTCAATGCTCTCCGTCTGCGAACCGGTATAAAGAAAGCTATAGAATATCGGTTCAAAGAAAAAACAAGACTCGTCGAACAAATCCAAAATTTAAAGGAAGATACGAGAAATGTACCGAGTCATGCTTTCGGAGAGCACAAGGAGTGTCAGAAGTTAGCGTACTTCTGTACCACATACTCTGACCCCAACAGAGTGGACTACGTTCCAAAACTCAAAGAAGCAGGTATTTACCAAAATATCGAAGAAGCGATGCAGCCACTTTTCGCTCAAGCTGAAAGTTTGCTGCACGCCCTAAATAACAATGCTGTTGAAAGCTTCGATAATATCATTGCCAAATTAATCGGAGGCAAAAGGATAAACTTTGGACGAAGTGGCTCGCACCAGGGTCGAGTCTCCGCTGCTGTCGTCCAATATAATACAAAAGAGGCGTTCAGCAGATTGAGTTTGGCAATGCCTAAAAAGGCGACAACCATCGTAAGAAAGAACGTCGGAAGCGTGCAGCAGAAATGGCATTAAAATATAAAGCAGACGCGAAAGCATCCTCCTACGGTGCGACCAGGATTACGGCCCCAGTGCGGAAAAACCGGATATGGAAGAGACAGCATACTCTTCTGAGTGCGAAAGGCACGCGGCTATACTCCATGAGTGGCGAACGATGCGATGCACGATCGAAGCGGAAACTCGCGATCAAGCGAATAGCGAAAAGTGGATAGCTTATAGAAAAAAATTATTAACTGCTTCCAATTTCGGCAAAATATGCCGCTTACGAAAGGATATGTGTTAGAATATTCGAGGTAGAGGAACGGCCGAGGCGGGCCATGTGCATTTCGTAGATGCATGCTGTCCTTGTCTAGCGTAGCTGGTCCTTGGTAAAAACCCTAAAATGGTTAAAGAGGGCCATGGTGACGTAGGCGTCCTCACGACCGACGCTTTTGCCAAAGGAAGGCATTCTTGTATAGACTACGGTCGAGAGAGCACAGTTTTAATAAACGGAATACTTTGTCAATATATATACGCCTACGCAATTATTCTAATATCTAATCGAGACTTCGATTCGAGTATTAGGCCATTCTTACATATGTAAGAATCCAAAACCACGGAAGGAGCGGAACGAAGGTATAAAAAGAAGTTGTATTTCGCTATGGCGGTACAAGCTTAAAATGCAACGTATTCGTTTGGAGGTCTGTGCAAGACTGCCCCCATGGGCCGGGTAGTCCTTGCGTTGACTCGGTCAAAATTCCGTAAGGCCCTATCTAATTTATGGCGGGCCTGGCGTCACGTCGTCCGGACCCGGCGTCGTCGTGCTCGCCGTAGGGGTAAACATCCGCAAGCCGCTGCGCCTCGTTCGCGGAGCGGTGTCAGATTTTCTAACAGATACGCCACGGGCAAATACATTGAAGAGTATAATGTACCCGCAACTCCAAAATTTACGTGCAGTCGAATACGGAAGGGAAAATGAGGCAACGCCTTGAAAAAATTGGAAGAATTGGGCATCCATATTCTACAGTGTGGCCTCTTCATCGATGCCGTTGCGCCTTATTTAGGTGCAACTCCTGACGGCCTCGTGGACGATGATACCATCGTCGAAATAAAATGTCCTGAGACGGCGAAAGATTTATCGCCTGGCGAAGCAATAGAGCAACTTCCTGCTATACGGCGTATTTTCAGGGGTGATGAAATGAAAAAGAGTCATCACTATTATTATCAAGTGCAAGGACAATTGCACATAACGAATGAACATATAAAATGAAAGTTATAAAAGTACCAAGAGATAACGCATTATGGGCAACGGAGATGGAAGAAAAACTGAGGAAGTTCTATGAGGACTGTATGTTGCCAGAAATCATAGATAGTAGATTCAATCGACACCAGCCGATTAGAGAACCTCCGTACATAAAAACAGGAGGAACATGTACGAGTACACGATAGTGTACATATAACGATGGATGAGAACATCGCAATACCACCGGCGAGTGCATCCAGCGCATATGAAAACCTGTCGAACAATTAATTGCAATCCAAGGCCAATAATGCACCGGCGAGTGCATCCAGCGCATATGAAAATCCAGCAAGTGAGTTAATGTACGAAAACGTAAGTATGAACGTATGTAGAAGATACATATGGAGAGCGAAGAGGACCGTCTATGAAGGGGGTGGTGGTGGGTCTCTTCACACTCTCCTAATAATTTATACTTGCAGCTACTCTTTCAGTGGAAATGATATGTATAAAAGCGTAAGTATGTCCCTTATACTTTTGTTATGCAAATAATTGAATTAATTGGAAATCATCATGAATTTACTTTAGTTATTTACACCAACCAATATGAAAGGCAAAAAACATGCTTTATGAAGCGAGGAAAGGAAGCAAGTCTTCACAATGCATGCATTATGATAAGTAAATCACATGCATACATTTATATTTTTCATGCATACAGATTGATTACAATTCGTTCTAACTTTTTATCACAGGTTCTATGATAACCAACGGGAATCGAAAGGGGTCACTGCTATTGCAAGAAAATATTTCTGAGAAATAGGAAACAATAATTATGGATTCTTCAGGTATCCGTTTTTACATTCAAGTGGTATAAATTCAAAAAGTAATTTTTATTAAACTTATTGATTTTTACAGATCAGACCAGGGTATACAGCGTGATAATTCAAGAGATGGAGTATCGTCTCCTACACATTTTATATACAATGTTTGTTTAATAACTGCTTTCTGCATACGACGTTTAATTATCTTATAATAAGTGTATAACTTTCATGTCCTACTTCAGTGTTTTGGAAATAAAAAAATGTCTAACCTAACAAACTTAAAGCCCAAAAACCTAACCCAAACCTAACAAACTTCAATTCCTTGGGACATTGCCTGCATGCCCCTCATCAATTTTTTATTTTCACTTATAATTCCTTAATGCAAAGAAACATAATGTAGCACAACCACATTTAAAGTAAATCAAATGTACAATGAATTTTCTACGCTTGCACTACGAGCAGACTTTCCGTTTAAATTCTTTCAAGCAACGCAACAGCTGAGAATTTGTTTCCGCCTTCAGAATAGAATATCGAAATAACAAGCAGCTCCCTCTCGCCTGTCGGTATTACCATTTCGTTGCAGGAAAAAGCTGCTGTAATACCGACCTGCCAAATCGGAGAGGTCATGTGCCGTGTCTACCCCCTTATTCACTACGACGCACAGTGGCGAAAAAGGCCAAAAACGTGGACCAAATCAAAATTTGCATTTATACGGTGTATTATTGATATATATTATAACAAAATGACTTCAGAATGTGAATAATGTAGAATTTTAATGTTAACTATTAATAATAATAAATAAATAATAAATAAAATTATTCGTCGCTTTCGTCAGATGGAGAATCTTCATTTACTGTTGTAATTGAACCTAATCATAAAAAGCTAATACTTTCTATAGAAAATGAAATAGAACAGCGGCCTCGCCAGCGAAGCACCAAGGGATTATGATACGGCAATTGCTATTCAGAGACGATACACGTTGATGAGTTGCATTTTGGAATAGAATTATGTTTATTAGTAGCATAATTAAAAAACTCTAGCTAGTGTGCCCAAGATTTTTCAATAGAATTCACAGGCAGCCGTATTTAAACCGGTGGGTCGAAGTCGTCAATTACCGAAGTCCTAACAACAAAGTAAGAAATAAATGAATAACAAAACAATAATAATACAGTAACTAAGGTATCACAAATAATTTACAAAAATAAGGCACAGGAACATAACACGTGGAACACAGTTACGAAACTGATGATAGAAATATCACAATGGAAGGCGATAAACAAATGACGATAATTGGCAGGGGCGCAAATTGGCGCAACTTATTTCAATCGGAACTTGTTCTGTGACCTTTAAACTTCAGTAAAAAAAAAATGAACGCGGCATCTCGCGGCATTCACAACTATTCGCTCAAAGGAAGAAAAACATATACAGTAGCGGACAAAAAAGTGACCACTTTCGGATTTCTTGTATTTCTGTTATTTCTCAGCTTCAAATTTAAACTTTTATGTATACTTAATATATATTTTGATAGAGGATTAAGGATTATATAAACCAAAATAAAATTGTATATATTTAAGTAAACAGCAAAAATGGTATTTCAAATTAAACAAAAATAGTACATTTTTAATAGCGACAAAAAAAGTTACGACTTTTGAAAAGTATCAAGAAATCTAATATTTTGTGGATGCACCTTTAGTATTTAGGAAGGGCTTACATCTGTTAGGCATTGTATTAATTAATTTTTCAATAAGACCTATAGGAAGGTCATTCCAAGCTTTCTCCACAGCCGCAAACAGATCGTCTTGTCTTTTGAATTTCTGCCCATTTAGAGCACGCTTAACCGTGCCCCATAAATTTTCAAGGGCGTTTAAGTCTGTCGATTGTGGTGGCCAGTGCATTACCCGCATATTATTGTCCGAAAACCATTTTTGTGCAGACTTTGCTGTATGCTTGGGATCATTATCCTGCCGGAATATCCATCAAGCAGGCATGACCCGGTTAGCATATGGTTTCATGACCGTTTTCAAAATATCACAACCAACCAATACCAAGGTCCATTATACCATTTATTCTGTGGATAGGTCCCAATCCCGAAAGACTGAATGGTCCCCACACCATTATACACCCTCATCCATGCTTCAGAGTTGCAATCCAAATGGTTTGTTAATAAAATAAATCCACTCTTAACTAGGTTGTATAGAGTATAGAGCATTAAAATCTCTATCAAATAATATAATCAATAGATATTAAACTTTTAAGTTGATATTAGTGATCAGCTTTTGATCCGCTTTGTATGAAGTGGTAACTTTTTTATCCGTTACTGTATAGCTCTTGCATTTTTTAGTACCACAGCTTCATAAATTTTTTAAAAATAATAAAATCAACGTAAATATGATTCTAGGGCATATTAGATAATGCCAACTGTTAGGGTGCGTAACTTCCGTGGATATTTGCACAAAGTGCCGTCTATATTTCTGCTCGAAGGACCACCCAAGTTTGTACGGCTTGGGACCGTGATGATAGTATTAAGTGTAACACGTGTTAATACAACAACTGACTGTTTATTATATCGTTATGTTAAGGTATCGTGCATGTGTATATGCTGGTTTGTCAGTACTTCTATCTGTGTTATGCTCTCTGTTTTTCTAAATTATGCCCTTTTTTCCACGTTCCCCTGTTTTTAACCCTTTGACTGCTAACTGCTTCAAGTTGAAGCGCTGCGCGTGAGCGGCATGAGGCCCGCAGTAGCGATCGCTGGGGACTGAATACTTTTTCTTTCCTCGTTGCCAAACAACGAGGAACATTTGTTTTTTCGCCGAGCGCGCATTTGCGTCCATAGTCTACACTGATAGCTCACGCCTGGTGCATATATGCGTCCATAGGCCACGCTGATAGCCTTTGCCGGACGCATATATGCGCCCATAGCAGTCAAAGGGTTAAGACCTCGTGTTCTCCCCTTCCATTACGCCCTTGGCGTGGTGTTCTTTAGGAAGGGGCACGGTGACTTTCCACGGGGGAACTTGGGGGTGGGCGACGCATAGGCAGTGCTGGGGTATTTCCCAGGTTTTGCCAGGTGACGAGTCGCTGCCGCGGACACCGTAAAGTGTCGAGGCCGAGTCATGCCTTGGTGCAGCGATGTTTTGGCAGGGTCTTCTTTAAAAACCTTTTTCTATGCGCCTTTTGCACATCTGCAGATAAACTAAACAGTCACGTACTCCGCGACTGGCGCCAATTGCCCTGCCATATACCTTGCCTTCTCGCACCTTAACACCAACATTCATAGATTATCTGGATACATCGACAGTGAATCGTAACATAATTTCTAGTTATAGTTGAAAAGATCCCTTTTCTAACACTGTTACGTTTGATGTTGCATATCTCTTGGAGAAACAAATTATAAACGCTGAATAACAGTTTACAGATTTTAAAAATCAGACGAAATTTTTTGTTACTTTTGGCCACGTTTTTGGACTTTCTCGCCACTGTGGGACGCGTCGTAACACTACGTTCGTCTCAAAAAACGAAACTTCGATTGAAGTCGATGTGTCGGTTTCTTCGGTTTCAACTCTATCTTGACTGTCACGATCGTCCAGTGGTAATTCTCGTAGATTTTCATTGATTGCAACTCGTGGTTCAAACATGAAATTAGATCCATCATCTTGTTGGTGACTCGTGATAGTCTCCTCGATCGAACTGGATACCTGAAACTACAGTAATTTCTCCGAGAGGGATCGCATCTCCGGACTGGCCGCGAGCACTTTGGGCCCACGGAGAACTTTGCCTTTTTAGAAATTTGACCTGAGTCTCAAGAGCCCGGCCACTGTGCAGGCACCGACGTCGACGGCCGCTGAAAGGGTCAGGGTACGTATCGGTGAGACCAACACTAATGCAACTATAAAACTTCTTTATTGTTACTTATTTCGTTCTGCAAATTTTATTAAAATATTGCTGAGACTGTTGTGATTAAAATAACACCAAACGCGATATAATTTTATCCATATATGTGATCCAAATTACATAGATCGTGTTTAATCTCATTTTAAGCATAAAAACGTCAACAATATCGTAATAAAATTGTTGTGAATTCTGAGTGCGAGTCGTGGACGTATTGAAACCAGATCAGATCTTTGGAGTTTCGTCGTGTTTTTGGTTCGAGGGTACGCGTCTGGTGTTCATTGAAACGTTCAATGCCCAGCATTGAACTGTTGTTTGTGTCATTCGTTACGGAGACTCGAGTGATCACGTCTACCGGACCCAAGGGTCCCAGGGCTTAAGGGTTCGACTCGGGTGGCCTCGCGGGTACTTGGTTTCTCGACTCTCGCCAATGCCAAGGACGTCGTAAATTGTGCCCCGATGCTGGGAAAAAGTTCGTGGAACGATGTTTCCATATTTGGAAAAGTTCCCTTTCTTCCACATCATAACCACCCTCAATCGTGACACGCCTCCACCAATAGTTGTTTTACAGTACCATCTCTCTAGTATAATTAGACGAATGAGATTACTTGTTAGGCTCGTAGATTTAAGACTCCACCCTTGCGACGGGCTCGCTAGGTTTCCTTCGGCGGAGTTTGTGCTGAGGAAATCAGATTGGTTTGAGATACAGGAGTTGAAACATAAGATTGGTTTGAGATACAGGAGTTGAAACATCAGATTGGTTTGAGACACAGGAGTTGAAGGTGAAAGATTGGTTTGAGACACAGGAGTTGAAGGTGAAGAATTGGTAGAGACACCGGAGTTGAAACATCAGAATCGTTTGAGACACACTAGGTGAAGCATTAGAATTGGTATAGACACAGTGGGTGAAACAAGTTCGAGTTAGTCAGAGAAGTAGTTGATAATAATAAAGAGAACTATCAAGCTCTGTTTACGAACAGAGTATAGAATCATTGTTATCAATTGTTCGTCGTTTGTCGTAGCAAAGGTACTCTAATAAATATAGAATAAGAGTTGTTTATTAAAGAGTACGGTGTTTGTTATTTAACCACCTCCAGAACCTTGTTCATCAAAGTTGAACATTCGGTTCATGTATTTTTGGGGCTCTTGCACTAATCCATTGTGCAAGAGAATTGTCAGGGAATCGTGAAGATTTACGACCTTCATACAAAGCGACGCCCTGCCACAACAAAAATTTTCAGAACAAAATTAATAAACATAAAGAAGTTCCATCGTTGCATCAGTGTTATCTCGCGGATACGAAGATCCCGAGACCTTCTCTTTTTCACTCACTGAACTTCTATGCGATGGAATGTGGTTTGTCAATTTCTTGTACGGCGAGCAAGAGACGCTTCCGAACGATCGTTTGGGGCGCACAGTGTTCGAAATGGCATATTTAGGTGGACAAAATTCGGAAAATTCATTTTCGAATTTCGAAAAAAAATTGTTTCAATGTAATCTAGAATAATCATACATTAAAACTCTAGAATATTAAAACATTAAACCCACTGGTTCAATGTTTACAGAGCGGTCAAAGTACGACTTCTACCAAACAATTTTTGAAGAATCGATCGAGCACATTTCTTTGGTCAACAGAAATGCTCTGCAATGTTATTAAAATGCATTTAAGTTCTAAAGTTTTGATAGATTTAGCATCACAAAGCATTCAGTTTACCTTAAATAACATTAAATTATTAATAATTTTTTTGTGTTTTTGTAAATCGAAGTTCTAGTGAAGCAATTAATTCTTAGTAAAAACTGAAATTATGTTACGATTCATCAGTCATGGAAAATATGCTCCACGCAGCTCCACGCGCTAAAATTAAGTGTACGAAAAGTAGAGACTATAAGCTTTCATTTAAAAAAAAGTTCTACCTGCAAAAATTTGCAAAAGTATGCTAAACAACAAACCGAACTTTAGCGTTCACGCCCGGCGCGCACCACCGAGCTTACTTGCCGCTAAGACTTATCGGCCAGGTCCAATATATCCTATACTATAATACTTTACAATTTAGTACATTCTAGAACAATTCGGGTTTATTGTTGCAATTGTAAAAGAGAGAAACTATGCGTAGCTAATCCTTGACTCTGTAAGCGGTTAAGACGTATTTAAGCTGATAATTACCCCTGCAATAGAGGTAGTAAAAAAGAGGTACTATCAAAAAATATTTGACACAGATATTTTTTATTGCCTACCCTGGATTAAGATACTATTGAACATAACTGTAAGAAGTTAATAGTTTCTTGCCAATTCATTCTTCTTACCCTTCCCAAAAAAGGCGGTTAGCAATTAGCAGAAGGGATTTTTATTTTTAGTAAAAGATAATAACATTAACGCAAAAATAATTTGTTTTTTATTAATAAAATACTCATATAAGCCCAAAAACGTAAAAAAATAATTTTGTCAACCTAAATGTGCCATTTCGAACACTGTGCGGCGCAAGGAAAGGCGCTTCCGAACGATCCCTCGCGCCTGGTGAAACGCTTTTCGAGCCCTCCAGCGCCATGAGAAACGCTTGTGACCACCTGTTATGATCGACGGCCTGTTTCTCGGCGGGGGAGCTACCTGATCGCTTTACCATACAACACGTTTCTTAATTGCCTTTCGCAAAATACGTTTGCGAATATAAGGGAAGCATAAAGACAAGAAAAAACATAAAAGCATATTACAATAAATGGCCATCCTAGTTTAGTACTCTGTGAAAACGTTGACCTGAAATAAACCTACGCGGCCAACCTGGGTTGTTTATGACCGAAGCGAATCCGGGGAGACCCCCCCAGTGGTGGGGATGAAGCGCGATCCCTCTCGCACGAGCTCTCGCCGGGCACTCCACGAGAAATTACTGTAATATTTTTGAAGTAGGTCCAGCGATCATTTAAATGTCTTATGCCACAGATTATGACATTGCGGATTAACAGTGGCAGTGAGCGCATTTCGTGTGGCGGTGCGCGTAATTTATATAAACCTTTTTTCATTTTTTAAATAAATGCGACATTCTGAATTATCAAATACTATCGTAAAACGTTTCTGTGGTTAACTAACTTACTGATAGCAGATTGGATGATAGTCCAGGAACGTGTAGAACGTTCGAGATTCTCATCTTTCCGATGGCTGAGAGCGTGGAGCTGTCGGCAACACTTATGGTCTTGTTCCTGCAGCCTTGGAATCCTTCAAGCCAGTTTTTATTTTTGGTCATGTGACCAAATCAAATGTGACCCCGCTCGTTTCTGCCGCGAGGACGGAAAAAAACCCAGTCATTTTTTCTGTTGCGCTTAATAGATGCATTGCGGTATGTTGTCTCAGGTAGAGATTTCCTGCATTGGGCGATGACGTGACTTTTCTTTTTCCATCCAAAGCAAATTACTTCTTTTCGCTGAGGTTTATTAGTGTGGAGTCTTTGCTCACCTTTTGTAGTGAATGCTGCCTCATCTCGGACTGTATCATTTTCATTCTTTACCTATTCTTGCAATAACTTATTTTTGATCAGTTCACTTGATATTTTCGTCCCCGATCCATCTAACGCCATGACGAGAAGTTTATATTCTGATGGCAACCCAGCCAACCTTATCACCGCTAGCAACTTGTCTTCAATGGGGTTACCTATTTCCAATAATTTTTCTGATAAAGTTAAGGCCTCTGAAACGTATTGATGCATGTTGGTCAAATTATTGTAATCTAATTTTAAATTAAGAACGGGGGGTCTTCATATGCTTTGTTCGTCCCTGCCCCTGCATCTTCTGCAGAAGATACATTTTAGAGATGGACATGGCAATGTGGCTTCACGTTTGGGCAAATGCATGCGAGAGCCCTTTGATTCCGCGTTGAATCTAGGAAAGTAGGATCGTTGCATTCCACGCATTCCCACAGATCCAACCCGATTAACGACATTTTTTATCGTGAACTTCCACGATGAAAAGTTCGAGCACCGATCGAGTTCGGGTTCCATTGACGGTATTGAACCCATCAAGTACGTGGTTGGTTGTGCGAGGGCAGTTGCCGCGGAATCATTCATCTTATTAACTATATTTGCAAAACAATATATATTTTCATTTTTATGGTTGCTTTATAAAAATTTATATATGATTATCCTAGATATTGTGAGAAGTGCTATGGAGAGCCGTTTATTACAAATTTTCCACGTGCTCTCTTTAATGGCCGAGCGTTCTAAGCCTCGCTCCAACACGTGGACGATACAATTCAATTTAAGCCTCGGGTTAAGGAGAAATATAAGTGGTTTGATCACCTTTTTATAATGCACACCGTTCAGTTATGACTCCTGGGCCCAGAACCTGTTGAAATTGGGTTGAAAGATGCCGTACACTGTGGGTATAACTAGATATATATTTCTTTAGTACACACTCTAAACCCGTCTGTTCTCTGATGCTGACTGACCACAACAGGCCACAGGTCCGGAGCCAGCGACCTCACATCGCATACATATTTAAATCCACAATAGATGTCGCCATTGCTGGTTCGTACTGTCTGTTTCTACGGTATGTAAGCGACAAAATGTTAAGCGGATTGTAGTGGAACCGCCTCCGCTGCCTACCCATCGAGTAAGGGATGCAGCTGTTTTCGCAGCGACCGGAGTTGATTTTGCCGGCCCATTGTTTTTGCGTGAACAGAAGAGCTGGATATGTTTGCATACTTGCGATGTATCGGGTCGTAGGAGGGTGTATTTTATGGCCGGAAAGTTCCTGAGGTTGTCCTGTGTGTGTTTCGGCGAAATTGAATATTGCTAAAAAGGATTTCGCTAAAAACGGTTTCAATGGGTGACAGTGGCCAGATGTCTTTTCGATTGGAAGTCCGAGGTAACTCACAAAGTTATGATTTCCAGATGTGTTAAAATAGAAAGCTGCAGGTATCTAACATAAGGTAGAAGAGATAGGTTCTAGCAAACATATTGAACAACATACTGCGAAAAGAGTTGTAAAAAAAAGGATATATCAGCTAATTATATTATGCCCTGTGCTCTTAACTAGTCCTTGGGTTACCCCCGCAGGTTGCAATGGATTTCAGGTAATAAATAGAAAAGTCAGGCAGCGGTGGCGACTGCGAATTGGTACCTGCGGTGTGCAGATTGCTAGCCGCCTTCTTGAAGGTTAACGGTGTGATCTAAACAACGGAACTGTTCTCAAGAATTATTCTCAATAATTCATTTATAGATGCAATTAAAAAATACATTTTATTGATTATTTTGTACCGACATGATTGCATAAAATAAAAACATGAGGGTTAAATATATCACTTTCGAAAGCCCTTAGATGCGTCTGAATGATAAGACGTTTGTTATCGTAACGTGTTTTTAGCATGTCCCAAGCTTCCGTATAGTTTACTGCCGAAATTTCTAGAGATCGCGTTACGCCAGCCGCGTAACCCCTCTAGGCAGAACGCAAGTAATGAAACTTCTGAATGGGAGATAGAGACGCGTTGTCATGGATTAGCGAGACAAATGTATCGCGGCCCGGGTACCATTCTTCGTGGGAACCTCCAAAATGCGGTAAGTCTGTTCTTGGCAGGCGGATTCTGTTATTGTCGATGGCCTCTGTCGATTGCTGGGAAGGCGTCGGGGCAGCCGCCCCCGCCCCGTGAAGCAACCGATCAAATCGTGACACAAGTGCATAATACGCATCTTCAAAGACCCCGCGATCGGCTTCGGTATCGACTAATTCGATTTGTTTCTGCACTTCCTGGAATTCGCGAAATTTACCGTGCATCCCCTCGCGACGCAGCCTAATTTGCGCTGTATCAATCATTTCCGAGTCCACCCCGTCGACATATCTTTGAGCCCTCGTAACCGCGCCCCTGAACCGGGCCCTCGCGATCCTCAAATCCCTCAATTCCGTCGACATAATTCGCAGATAGAAGCAGTACTAGTTTGGAAAATTGAGTAGGAAAAAGACGGATGGAAACGGGGACTGACCTTACACCGGACGAAATTTCCTGACGGCAGTTTCGACCGTCCGTCGATGTGCTGGGTCCTCGTTGGGCGATGCCAGATCCGCCTCTGGTCTGCCAGTTACGCCGTCTGATGACGTCCTGATGAGCTGTTTTCTTCTCGAGCTGACTGTCCTGCTACAGGCTGACTCTTCTCTGTGGCGCTGTTTCGCCTCTTTTGCACAATTGTGGCACGAAAAGCTGTCCTTTTCGTTTAATATTTACCGCTATACCGATAGCGAACTGTCCTGCTGATTCACTTGCTTAGCGGTCGAACACTCAGGATTTCTGCAGTGATGGCTGATAATTGTTCCTGCTACACTGTCACTGTTTTCTTATGCGGCTGGCAGGACCATGTTTATTACTGAATTTGGTTACAATAAATGTGCACGCTCTTGTGCACGCGCTTCCTTAATTGAATTACAAGTTTCGAGTGTGCTCTTTGTTCTTGTTCGTGAGCGACTTCGACGTACCGTGCTTGAACTCGGTTGCTGTGCAAGTGGTGAGACAAAACGCTGCTCTCGCTGGAGACTCCGCTAATTAACACCAAATAAAAACGATAGTTGTCGCTACCGGTCGCGCAAAATCCACCGCTAAACAAAGAAACTCGGCCGATTCTCTACCGGTCATCGCGGCCCTCCGTTCACGCCCCAACAATGTATCAAAATGGGAGATAGTGTGAGAGTCCAGCAAGAAGGGAGGAGAGTATAGATGAGTGTTTTGCCGCGTACCCGCGACGTACCGTGTGGACAGGACAGAGCAGGTAAAACGAAGGTCGTAAATCTCCATTCAGACTAGGATCGCCTTGCATGGTGTTTAGCTTTCCTATTCTTTCGACAGGATAGGAATAATTATTGATGCAAGCGGATGAATCTCACAAGGAAACATATCGGACTGTCCGCTTCCGATTTTGATGAAACTTGGTGGTTATATTAAGCAGCTGAAAATAAGGGACACGTATTTTTTATAGCGGCCCACTCGCAAGTTTAGGGGGTGAATTCATCCCTTCAAGTTTCAGCAGAAAAATGGTATCTCGAAAACTGTCAGAGATATGAGAAAACTTCTTAAGGAAAAGTTTCATGGTTTTTTAAGCTAAAACAAATAGTGGTCACAGATTTTGTAAAAAGTAATTTGTTTATAACAAACAAATTTATTGTTACATTATTCTAAGAGATACAAGAATTTATATAATGACAAGAAAGAACCGAAATTTTTTTCTGAATCCATTGATATATAATGTGATGGATTTGCCTCCCACAGTTTTGTAAATTTTCATATAATACACACACAGCGCGCGAATCCGCCGGGCTGCGGCTTCCATTGGTGCTTTCCTTAGCAGAAAGGTCTGCTCTATCGCGTGGCATAGTTAGATTTTCTTCTGGACCCTTGGTTTTTGAAATAAATTGGAAGACATCAGCCAAAATGGGCGTATTTTCGGTGTCCTTTTCACTTTGATCATTATTTAAACACGTTTAAATCTTTATAATCTAATTACGAATTATATCGTTTAATTCGTGAAACTTCAAAGAATCATTTGGCACGAAGCGCAACTGAATAACTATTACCGCAAAAGTACAAAACACTTCCAAAGTTGAAAATGTGCGATTTTTTTCAAAATTGATTTTTTCTCAAACGGTACATTCTAGAGAAAAACGGATTGCAGATTCGTATTCAGCATATTAAAGTATACAAGAAACTCTTATTAAAGGTTACAAAATCAAAAAAAAGTTGAAATTTGTCAAGCAGTGTAATCGAGGAATATAAAGGCGGGTCCACACTTGTTACCTAGGCCTGTAAAGGTGGGTCCACACTTGTTCCTAGGTCCGTTAAAGGCGGGTCCACACTTGTTACCTCGGCCGGTTACTGACACCCATTACCTCACTTTTTGGTAACGAGGTTCGGTGTGGGACCCATTTCCTATACTTCTGCACGTAAAAATGCGTCCACATTTGTTACCGTACCGGGATTCGTTACCTAGTCAAGTGGTCTAGAAAAGGTCTAGGAAGAAATGTGAAGTGTGTCCTGTTATCTCATGGCGTTACTTTTTACTTGGTTCTGCCGTTCCACCCGTTGTCGGTATTGTGACCCGCTCCAAAGGAAGCACTTGAGTCGCTTTTGAATAGTTATAGCTTTCTTTAAATTTGTATCCTTTCTGGCTACCTTTGGCCGGATTAGGTTGATTAAAGTTATGAGGTAAAACTACGGAAGTGCTCCTACCTCTCCGATTTCGATGATTTTTGAATATGTTGTAGAACTGAGTATCCGGAACAACTTTTTCCTATGCATGTAACCGCTGCTCGCCCTTAGTTTTCGAGGTATATGCAAAAAACTATAGCTACTACTACATTGAATTTTGCCTATACGTGCACGCTCGTGGCAACGTTGGGCCGCCGCTTATACAGCAGCCGGAGAAGAATCTGTATACCGTGCGTTTTTAATTTTTTTGACTGCGGCGCACCAACTTTAAAAATCTGGAAAAAATTGAGAGTAGTAGTATCAATAATATACACCTAGAAAAAAAGTATAATCGTAGTAGTCGGATTCCTTCAATACAAAATCGGCATTTTTCAGCATTTTTTTACGTTTTTCATTTTTTACAGCTCGGGTTTTGAATTTAAAAATCTGCAAAAATTGTATAATATGTGCCTCCATGGTAGACGTGTCTCTGATTTTTTCAAAATTTTTTGTTCGCTAAAATGGGAGATATTGCCCAAAAACTAGATTTTTGTTTTTCCCGTGTAACTACCCTCCCAGTTGAGTTACAGGGTTGAAACTTGGCACAAATTGGTTTTTCTTGACAAGCTATCGAATGGCACCTCACAAGTTGAATTTGGTTTAGGGGCACATTTGACCCCCTTACCCGGCTATAGCCTTTTAAATGTGATTTTTGGGGAAGGTGTAATTTATGATTTACAGAGTCTTTGAGAACGAAGCATGTTTCTTGTGGAAAATTCCGTGTAGTAAATTAAAAAAAAGCACGTAGGATTACAGTAATGTCTCGATTAGTGTACCTCGCTCGGGACCGAATGTGAACACTAATCGTGTGCAGACACGATTCTCGAGCGAGTTCGGGTCGCCTTTGATGTTGTGGCAGCCGAGATACGGGGCAGCGTTCCAGGAAAAAAGCAAGTTTAAATGCCCGTGTACGTGAGACAACACTACCGCGATCAAAATTTAATATTAAAACTTGTTCAATTTTGGTCCGTTTTAAATGAAATTTTACGAAAATGTTCGTTACAATCTCCTGATTAAAATGATACCAAACACGATATGGTTTGGACAATTTTTACTTATCACGGTATTAATAATTTTATTCTCCTTTATTATTGTTTTCAATAACAGCCACAATGGGTGCATTTTCCGTGTCCTTTCACTTTGAGCATTATTTAAACATATTTAAATGTTTATAATCTAATAACCACTTACATCATTTGATTCGTCAAACTCCGCAGAATCATTTGGCACCAAACGCAACTGAATAACTATTACCAGAAAAGCACAAAATACTTCCAAAATTTAAAGTTTTCTATTTAAACAAAAATGAATTTTTATAAAAATGGTACATCTGGAAAAAAACGAGCTGCAGATTCGTAGTCAGTACATCTAAATCTATAAGAAACACGTGTTGACGATTACAAAATCTAAAAAAAAGTTAAATAGAGATAAATTACTTTCATTACAGATGAAAGTAGAGGAGGAAAATAAAGACGAAAGAAAGGAGGAGAAAGAGGGAAGAAAGGAGGAGAATGAGGGAAGAAAGGAGGAGAAAAAGGGAAGAAAGGAGGAGAATGAGGGAAGAAAGGAGGAGAAAAAGGGAAGAAAGGAGGAGAAAGACGGGGTAGAAACGCCGTCAATGAGAGCCGTAAGTAAAAGCGTTGATTTTGCACGAATGCTTTTGGTTTTATATTAATGATTCATTATTATATTTCAGATCAAAAAGATGCTAAAGAGACTGGTGTACAGTCGCGGAGGTGGTCGTGGCGGCCGCGGCCGCGGAGGTGGTCGTGGCGGCCGAGGAGGGTGTCGCCAGGGCGGCAGAGGCGGGGGGCGACCCGCAATTTAAAATTTCTATGTTAATTAATATATATTTATAAATCATGACGTGTTTTTATTGTTTATTCCTTCCTCCTATTCCTTTTTCAAATATAGGTCATTGCCACATAGTTAGTAATTAAAAAAAAATTAACCCGAGGGGGGCTCGAACCTACAAAAAAGTTTTTGCAACGACTCGATACAACATCTCGGCTCGAGCCGATTCATTTTGCTGATGGTTATAATTGTAACAGATGTGACAACAGCGTCACAGACTTATTGATACGTTGCGGCAACTATGTTTTACTTGCGTCTCTGTTCACGCATCACGTATGAATCGCCGTTACTACAAATGACCGTGCAGGATTACGAAAAAAATCAGGGAGTCAACTGTTGACTGATTTGGAGACATTTCCTTGTATGTTTTATACAAAATAGTCAAAAAAGTGAAAAAGAATAATAAGAAGAGCAATAATTTCAAATAATTGCTGTAGCTACCACATTCTGAAAATATGATATCAATACGTTAATACTTCCAGTATTAGTAAAAAAATAAAAAATATAGCCATATAATTATAACATAAATTCGACAGCGATTTCAAGTCATGGATGTGTTACAGTAAAAGCGTTTAGTAAATTTATACAGTTCCCAGTCAATGTATGTCCAAAATGCATATAAAGTAACCTAATATCGTACGAAAATGCATACATTGACTGCGTCACGCTTTTACTGTAGCACATGCAACAAGCCAACGCTTCAGTTTTGCTATGATTCTACGTTGGCAGCCCTCCTGAGTAGGCGCCATCTCGTCAAAACTACCCCAACTAAATTTGTGACGTCACGTGCTCTGTTTTAACGGCAATATGGACGACGGACGGTGAAACTCGTATGTGGGAATGCATTTAGTTGGATTCTAATGAAATCTTTATATGACAATATTTTGAGCTCGGTGAGGGCTCATTCGAAAGAGGAAGGTTCAGCGCAGTGCGCCAGATGTATGGTTGAACGAGATTGTGTCTTTTAGTGACCTAAAAATGCTGTTATTCTGCGGGTGTATTTTGTCGATTTTTCCTTACACTTTGAACACTCATATTATTAAATATCAACACAACCTCGTTCAAAAACACATCTGGCGCACTCCGCTGAACCTTCCTCTTTCGAATGAGCCCTCACCGAGCTCAAAATATTGTCATGTAAAGATTTCATTAGAATCCAACTAAACCATGTTTTGGGGCTATATTTTGTCGGTTTACAGCTCGCTGCATTACCCGTGTCTACCCCCTTTATCGGCCGCGGACGTGAAAAACGCATTGTCACAGCTTGTTACTTCGTCTTAAATTAAGAATAATGGGTAATTATTCGTTATTCACGTATAACAAAAAAAATAATAAGTCGTTTAATAACTGTGTTCGATACTTCTATTCAATATCCGACGGGAATAAAGTGCTTTTATTACTTGTGAAAAAGATATTTGGATAATTAATGTTAGAGAAAGGTAGTTAAATAAACGTACCCGTTCGTCCACGAATTAACCTGCTTCAACGGAAGTGGGTCGTTGACACTTGGTCAGTGTGCCGATCCTGACCTTTCTTAACAATTTTAATCCCTGAAACGTCCGCCTTTGCGATAGATACATATCGAGATTCGCACTTGTTTCCACGCGCGCACGCCACGCATATTCACGACGTAGGCGTCATTGTAGTGCAAATGGTCATGGCGTGTTCAGAGGTCTTCTCGTCGGCAGCCGATCACGCTACACACGGAGCACGACATCAAGGGCCGATGCTGCCCTGTGTGATCGGTTTCTGTCGCCGATTCTCCAATAAACGTAGAAACCAGAAAGGGATCTTGATGGCCTTGTGGCGCGATGGCCACAAGAAGACCTATGACGCGCCATAACCGTTGGCACTACTATGATACCTACGTTCATTAATGTGCGCGTGTGTGCATGCGGAAACAAAGGCGAGGTGCTTGCGAAATGGATCAGATTTGTATCTACCGTTTCGGGGAGTTTACCGACTCAGCTGCTTGGCCGAAGCAGATTAAGTCGTGGGCGAAGGGGTAAGTTCAACTACAGTTTTTTCTAACATTAGTTATCCACATCGTTTTTCTTGAAACATAATTTATCCACCTCAAAACGTGCTGTTGAAAAAAACATTTGTTTCATATGTAATAAAACACTTTATGCCTTTCTGATAACGAATAAAAGTATCGAACACAGTTATTAAATGACTAATTAGTTGTTTTTTTTATTCATGAATAACGAATAATTCCACATTGTTCTTAAATGAAGACGACGTAACACGCTTCATTCGTTGGTTCACGACCACGACCGAGCGCAGTTGAGAGCCACGCGCTCTACGTGCGCTCTGATTGGCCAATGCTTTACGTTAATAATTAAAAAACGAAACTTCAACCAACATTTTCGTAAAGGAAAAGTTTGTTCAGAATCTCCCCACCAACCCCCCATTTCCTGATGTTACCACTAATTACGGGCCACACTGTATACATTGGCGATGCAAGAGCTCACCGGAAGGGACACAGCCGATAATTTAAAAGAGAAGCTCGAAAATGTCTTCATTGAATTTGAAATAGGAAAAAAACAAATTTATACAATCACAACAGACAACGGACGGAATATGGTAAAAGCTGTCGAACTATTTTCGACGCAAAGTGCGATTGAAATCCAAGTAGGAGAAGAGGATGAATATTTAAATATGGGAAGCAATATTGACGAACAATTTCTGGAATATCTAGAAGACAATCTGTGTTCGGAAGAACAAAATGTTGTGTCCGTGAAGTGTACGACACATATACCGCAGCTTGGAGTGAACGATTTTCTGGCCGAAAATAAAACTGAAACAATCTTTAAAACTTTAAGGACTCCCAAATTCAGGTAAAGTATTGTAGCAGCTTGTACTATTACGTTCACCACTCTATTGTATTATTAATATTAATATCATATGATTTTTTCAGTTGTTGTTCTAACGCGCTGGTAACTCAACACTGGACATGTTACAGCGTCTGCTGGAACATAAAGACTTTTTCCAAGAGAATTTCAAGAAACCTCTATTATTATCAGAAGAGGACTGACTGATTATTCAAGACGTAGTAAGAGTTTTAAGTCCCTTACGCGAAACATGGATAAAAATGTCAGAAGATGCAATTATGTTTGGGAGATTTTTACAAATCATGGCTGAATCTTAAGGTCTTAAGGTTTAAGTAAAAGAAAATTGCAGCTACTTGAAAATTAAGCAATTAATGCTGCACTGTTTTACGATCCGCGTCTTAAACGCCTGTTGGTATCGGAACAAAAGGCAAAGGGTAAAAAAACATTTTAAAAACATTGGCGTCCAAATGCTTTTGTTGAAACAGGTATATACATATATACATCTTTGACACTACTTCTTCAAGTAATGTAACTTCTCACTATTTTATATAATTTTTAGGTTGATATGACCATAAATGAAATAGAAAGGGAGCCCACTTCATGCATTCGTCAGCACAAGTAGCGCGTGTTTTTCTCTATTAAGAGAATCCATTAGACAGTTGGAAGTGGAGTCATCCTCGGACAACGAGTCCGAAAATTTAAATTCACAAGTGGTATAATAAGAGATAAGACGCGTAGTCAGCTTGGGCTATAAACAGAGTGTATGAATATCTAAAATTACTTGCGTGCACTGTGATCAGTGTAAAAGTGTCACTGTGTGAGTCATAACTACTGTATATATAAAAAAAACATATAAAACTGCAGTGGTCAAACATTAGCGATGCAACAAGCCAGTGGAGGTCCGTTCTCCTCACCAATATACACAACTACCAGTACCAACATCACTACACAACCTCATCCTCACCATCATATTACGGTAAACAGTCAACACAACAATCTATACCTATTATGACGACACGAGTCACACATTACCAATTAAACTCAATTAAACACGAACATCTTCGAGACACCCAATACCAACAGGTCTAGGAAACGGGTAATTCCGATAGACCCATCAATACAAATCGACAGTATACACTAACACACTAACAGCAGACTGATAGGAACATCACAGACTTAAATATTGCATGGCAACGGACAGAAATTCGAAACGGCAAAAGGAATAGAGAAAACCTGTCAAATCGAACCTGAAACTCTTTCAATAAATAGTAATAATAGTAAATAATTATGAGAAGACATATTAATCACCTACAAATTGAGTGCAAATTAAGTGTTCGACTTCAGCTTCTGAATGCCAGCTTCTATTACATGTTAGGATACGGGTTCGTATAACTGAAACTATGGCGGACCGTCGTTCGGATAATGGAGGTTTAGTTATAAGTTCGTATAACTAACGCTGAGCATTAATTCGTACCTATAAACGAGGTGCGGATAAACGAGGTTCTATTGTATTCAAATAGAAGACGCTTGTGGCTCACTAGTCGTGGCTGCAGTATATTGTCCACCACGACATCAATTAGCAAAAGAACAATTCGATAACTACTTCAACACATTAGGACAGCGATTCATAGCGGGAGGAAATTTCAACGCAAAACATCCACAGTGGAGTTCAAGACTTATAAACCCCAAAGGTAGAGAAATGCAAAAAACAATGTTACTTACAAGTAATCCTTGTTAGAGGATACAATCATGTTAGTACAAGCAAACCAACCTACTGGCCATCCGACCCGGCAAAAATCCCAGATCTCCTAGATTTCTTATGTAACAAAAGGTATTTCAATAAATTACCTTAATATACAGGGTGTAATATACAACACACTATTACTAGCCGGCGTTTTTCTTGTAAATAGTTAGTATTAGAAAAGAATGAAAGAGGAAAGAGTGGTACTGTTTTGTATGCGCAACCTAATGGCGTATGTAATTTTTGTGTGCTTGTACTATTTTGTTAAATATGAAGGTGACCTTCAATTTTTTAAATGGAATGCTGCATATTTTTTTATGTCACACGAAAGCGTGTGTCTAGACGAATTCATCCGTATACTGCACAGTGACCTTCAAGGTCGTGCAAGATCAGAAATGGAAGAAACATTTTGAACATTTCATACGAATTCAATTTAAAATAAAAGGCAAAGTAAATTGAAATACCTAGAAAAATATCCGGACAGAGTGCAACCAAATGAAAATCAGTTTGTTTTGCTTGCAAAGTGTTTAAAGGAAACAGGGTCTGTGCGAAATAAGCGTCATAATAGGAAATGTGTTCTTTCTGAAGATAAAAAGTTAGAAGTCCTCTTAAATTTTGAAGAAAATCCGGCAACTACGGCACAAAAAGTACGAAAATTGGTATGAAATATGGTATGAAAATATAGCCGGATAAGGGGGCCAAATATGCCCCTAAACCAAATTCGACTTGTGAGGTTTCCTTTCTATAGCTTATCAAGAAAAACCAATTCGTACCAAGTTTCAACCCTGTAGCTCGACTGGGAGGGTAGTTACAGCGAAAAAAACAAAATACAGTTTTGCCGAAATATCGCCCATTTTAGGGCATAAAACATTTTGAAAAAATCTTGGACATTTCCATTATGGGAGCACATATTGTAGAAGTTTTGCGAATTTCTAAATTGGAAACCCGAGCTGGAAAAAAAAAATGCTGAAATATACCGATTTTGTATTGAAGGAATGGTGGAGACACAATTATATTTTTTTTATAGGTACATATTATTGATACTACTATTCTCAATTTTTTTCAGATTTTTTAATTGGTTGCGCCGCAGTTAATAAAATTAAAAACTGATTTTTCCGCCGTTCTTTGCGTGGCAAAGTAACTTATACGGCGAATTTTCGTCTATTCTTTGCGAAATACATGAGTGTTTTATGCAATGTTTAATGTTCTTACATTCAGCAGACCAGCATAGGAATCGAGGAATGTAAATAAACGAGGCGATTGAAGTCACGTTAGTCGGTTTATATCCTTAACTAACCCATTCACTTGAACAAGCTAACCCTTTGGTTATCGAAATCATAGGATCGGTTGGCCACGAGAAGACCTCTGACGCGCCATGATCGTTTGCACGCCAATGACGCCTACGTTCGTTAAGGGCCCCGACTCCTTTGGAGCCAACTCCGAATCGATCTAAGCGCCATTGCAAAGAAACGGGCATTAGTGAAATCAAAAAATTGGCAGGTTCGACATTTGACGGGGTGACATCTAAAGACATTATACAGAGTTATAAACTCACGATGTGACATCTAACGTCATTAGGCATAATTATAAATGGAGAGTGGGAGGCCATAGTTGCCAAATCACATAATTTGGGAGTTCTGTCGCACTGTTGCCACATCTGTTACAATCCTGGCCATCAGCAAAATGAATCGGCTCGAGCCGAGATTTCGATTCCTGCCATACGTAGCCATTGCTTCTGAACCGCTGCAAACTTTTTTGTAGGTTCGATCCCCCTCGTGTATATTTTTTTACATTAATTTTTTTTTAATTCCTATCTATATGACAATGATCAATATTTGCTTACCAATATTTTAAAAACATTTTTTAAATATTTTCATTAAATATACGTATGTAAATCTGAACTTACAAGGGAAGACTCTTAACTGGTCGACTCGGATTATAATGTACTTTTGCAGGTGATATTACACAGGCTCCTGATGGTCTACGTAAAATATTAGGTGTAGTCATTCAGAAACTTTCAAGATATTAACAATTAAATTACATACCTTCTATGTGATGTACATATCTTCTATAAATAGAAAACAAGCTTTAAAAAAATTGGTAGCCAAGGGAGATTGTTTATAGCTTGTAAGGTAGAGGTCCCGGGTTCGATTCCTGGTTAATTGTTTTTTTTTCATTCATGATTTCATTTTGGCCACATATTCGAACAATGTCCACAAATCACAAAAATTAAATGACATTGTACATACACCAAACACAAGAGGAATACCTTTCGCTAGGCTACAAAAACTACACTGATTCCTACAGGACTAGCTATGCATCTTGGACCGACTTCGAAAACTTGTTTCAAAGTTATTAACATTTGAAAAGAACTAGTTATAATTTAGAAACGTGCACAGTGTCGCCAAAATGAAACCATAAATAAAAAAAAAAGTTAATTAACCGCGAATCGAACCTAGGGCTTCTACGGTACAAGCCATACACCATCTCACTTGGTTACCAATCTTCTTGAAGAGTCCTCTCTATCTATAGAAAATATGGACATCACATAGAAGGTATGTAACTTTAATTGTTAATGTCTTTAAAGTTTCTGAATAACTACACCTAATATTTTACCATAGTAGATAGTAGACCATCAGGAGCCTCTGTAATAGCAACCTGCAAAAGTACATTAAAATCCGAGTCGACCAGTTAAGAGTCTTCCCTTGTTAGAGCGCTTTTCGTGCTACCGTATCAAACAGTGGGATGTTTCACTACTATTTCGGCTTTCTTTTAGAACACACAATTATTTTTTTTTACAAATATAAATGTATATACATATATATATATATACATATATATATTTTTTTACATCATAAATAAATATATATTTATAAATCATTACGTGTTTTTATTGTTTATTCCTTCCTCTTATTCCATTTTCAAATATAGGTCATTGCCATATAGTTAGTAATTAAAAAAAAAATTATGGAAAAAAAATTAACCGGAGGGGGGCACGAACCTACAAAAAAGTTTTTGCAACGGCTCGAATGAACATCTCGGCTCGAGCCGATTCATTTTGCTGATGGTTATAATTGTAACAGATGTGACAACAGCGTCACAGAGTTATTGATACGTTGCGGCAACTATGTTTTACTTGCGTCTGTGTTCACGCATCACGTATTCACGTATGAATCGCCGTTCGTGGTGTAAAATTATAACTTACATTTACCGACTGATTTGTATTTTTATCGACTCTGACGATAATCTGGCCAAATTAGCTATAATGTGTCATAAACGCCTCCGACGGAAAATCATTGAACTATTCTTACGTCGGATGCGTGCAAATCGTAATACTGTTCCTCCGCTTTCCAGAAGTGAAAGATTGTGAAAAATCGAATTTCTGTGATCTTGTGCTAGTTCAAGGAAGCCCGGTTGGTGGTTTTAGCAGTGAATAAACTATTAAATCGTTCAATATTTGCGAAATGTGAAATGTGTCAAGATGCAGCGGCCATATTGTTGCCTACATCGATGTCTGTCTCAAGCTTGCCAGTTTCAGAAATAGCGTTCTCCTGAACGAATGATGAATTTATTGGCGTTCAGACATAGCAACCGGGCTGTGGTGAAGTCTACCCGTGTGTGGTATACCCGTGAAAGTTTCATTAATGCAATTATAGAGACGCGGGATCGATTCTACGAAATCGAGCCTCTCTCTCGCGCATGGCGTATATGTGCATGCTTTCCTTTGTTTGTGTGAGTGCACGCACACAGGTCATGGCGCCTGGAGTCGGGGCCCTTAATGTGCGTGCCCGTGTCGCGTGGAAACAAGTGCAAATCCGATTCGTATCGATCGCCGAGACGTGCTTTTCGTGGCATAAAGTTGTTAAGATAGGTCAGGATCGGTACAATGACCAAGTGCCAAGGTTCCACTTCCGTCGAAGCAGGTAAATTCGTGGACGAAAGGGCGAGTTTATTTAACTACCTTTTTCTAACATTATGTATCCAAACATTTTTTTCATAATTAATAAAACACTTTATTCGTTTCGGACATCGAATAAAAGTATGGAACGGTTATTAAACGACTTGTTAATTAAATTGTTATTCATGAATAACGAATAATTACACATAATTCTTAATTTAAGACGATGTAATATTTACCGTACGTTGCCCCTCGATGCACCCGTACACGACCAAGCATAGTAGAGAAGTACGAGCCTGAGCGGGCGCTCTCATTGGGCAGTGTTTTTGGTTAATAACTCAAAAACGAAGCTTCAAACAACATTTTGGTCAAGGAAAAAGTTGTTCAGAACCACCCCAGCTACCCTCCATTTCCCGATGTTCATGTAGTTACGGGATACCCTGTATATAAACGTAATCAGAAGACGAAAGTTACGTCACTATACTTCTACTTCATCACTTCTTATTATTCAAAAAGTCTGTAACTTTGCTCCGAGTTAATGTATTAACACATTGTTTATCTATGAACATTGACGAAGAACGATCTTCCGTCTTATGTTTTGAGACAATCCTAACGGTTGAAACGACGGAAGCAATGGAAAAAATTTTGACACAAAGTTATAAACTTCGAATTGCAGAGGCAGCGGCGATAGACGTTCAACTTATAGAGGTAAACTTCGTGTTGTAAAGGTTTGACTATTCTAAATTAGAGTTACAGAGGTAAGATAATGCATCTGGACATGTGGCAAATAATTCGAGTTAAAGTAAGTTTTATTTCGACTTATAAAGGTTTTTACAGTAGAGAGAAAGGGAATTAAGAAAATTTTTGTCTCATAGAGGTTTTCGAGTTATAGAGGTTTGAGTTATCGAGGTTCTACTGTATAAGATTATATACTTGGTGTAATATTTATATTTATATTAATATTGTTTATAATAATACTTCTAAAAATTCATCAATGAGTGATTAAATGGAAATTTTTCCTTAACCAAGAATTGAAATGCAGAAAATGACTTACAGACCGATGTTCATTCTTGGAAGCATTTGCGGCCACATTTCTAATTTAAACGAATTCTGAAAACAAACGAGTAAAACCTGTTAAAGGATTTGAAATTAGGGAGTTATTAATATGAATTTAGAGCGACAAACAAATTTTTTGAATAAATGAGATTAAGATAGTTAGATTACCATAAAATAAATATCTGGTTAAAATGCGCTAAATAATATGGTGTGTGTTGCGTCGCGAAAAACGAGCAACAATTGCTATCTTGCGTCTTACCTGCGAACGACGGTAATTCAATCGTACGGTACCAAAAAGGCGGCTAGTAATCTGTACAATGAAAAACCTTCAACGTGTAGATGGCTAGCACGTTTATGACGCGCAAGTAACAAAACTGTTTTTGAGGAAATCGATTTATTACGTTAGCACAAAGAGCGCTCTAAGTTCATATTTACGTAATTAAATTAAAATATTTAACAAATGTTTTTAAAATATTGGTAAGCAAATATTGATCATTGTCAAATAATTAGGAATTAAAAAAAAATTAATGTAAAAAAATATACTCGAGGGGGATCGAGCGTTTCCTCAAACGTCGACTCGGAAGTGGATTTGTGCTTGCTGATTGGTCATTTAGGAAAATGTCTAAATACCAATCAGCATATTTTTTAAGACTTAAACTTTTTTAAGACTTTTAAGACTTCAAATAGTATTGTGATATTTATTCAGAAATATAGATGAAAAATCGAAATGATTCTTTACGTATTTAGTTCCCAGGTATTGCAAGCAGAATTCTACTAATATTCAATGCACAGATGCAAGCAAATAGTTGTTTTTTAACACACATGTATATACTATTTTTTTATATTTGTATCTACCTCGAAACAATTAGAATGGTATACAAATATTAACACTAAATCTACCACGACCGGGCAAATCACTGTTTTTAAAATTAGCAATAGGCAATCGAGAAGCCTGTAATTTTGGAAAAAATGCGATAAAGAAGAACAAAATATACTTATTTATTTCTAAATAAAAGGAGCTCTGTATATATTTGTCACTATTCAATTGGGTATTATCTACATGCTATATTATAAAACATGTTTTATTTTAAAAGACCAGTCAAATGACCGTAGAAATAGATATACACGAAGTGTGGGTAGCTTGACAATTAGTTCAACGTCACACGAATAATTAAAATATACCTCTGAATAAAAAGCAGCATGCAATAATTCGGAAACTAATGGTATAAGTTTAACATTTCCGTCGCAAATTACTTTTACAACACTACTTCGCATTGAACAAACTTAAAGGTAATCAAAAAAATGAAAACCAATTACATATAGAGCTAGCACCGTAGGCGACATTGTCAGGAACAGAATTCGTTGGAATAATTTGTAATCGTATACATATTTTGTTTGCCAAGTATGCACTTTACTTTTGATGGTTTGACCAAATGAATATAGGTGTCACTTCTATCGGTCATTATTCAATGAGAAGAAATAATTTTCGTCATTCGCGGAGTGTAATTATTAATTGTTTAAATTTAACAGAGATAAAAACGTATCTCGTCCGCCACATGAAATTAATATATATTTTAATAAACCAATTAATATATAAAGGAGTAATTATTTTGTACAGACTGCATATACGCAGGAGAAGTGTCGCATAAAGGGGGCAGCACAATCGCAACCTGAAGCACGCCTTCGGCTGATAGTTTACGCCATTTTAGTCTAGCTTGAACGTTCGTCGAGTGAAGATGCTTTCGAGCAATTTTCACTCCTCATGAAGTAACAATTATTGATCTCATTTGACTTCTTTTAAATATCATTCATTCATCTTTCCTTCTTTATTTCGTAGTGTGGTGTTCAAGCTAGACCAAGTGTGGTCGATTCGTTCAATATGTTAGTATTTGTCGCGTCTTTCGCGTAGTGCTATTTGGCCTCGTTGTACCTTCCGGTCGATCGTAAGTCCCCTTTTATCTTTACTTTCCATCTATATCTACGTCTGTAAGGCGAAAATTACATTCTCCTTGACAGTAACGTCGTATGGAAGGATTGCTCTTTTTGCAGTTTTTTTCTCAGACGCAGCTGCCCGAGCGAATGTAATTTGTGCTGTGTCCGAGGATATTCAAATTCTTTGAAATATCCTCGTGGCGTGCATCGCTTTACACGACCCATTTTGCGTGGCAATTGCACAGACGTACACTCTGTCGTTCCTTAATTGCCTGTTAATACGATTCTTTCGAATCGGGCTGAGGAGATCGCACGCGTAAAATTGGTTACCCATTAGGGATCTTTGCGACTGCCGATGAACGGAAGTAAAAGAAACGCAGTTTCTATGGAATACCAAGAAACACAGATTCTTAACTTTGTCTCGTCTGCAACATTCGCATGTAAATAGGATAATAACAACCTGTGTTCCTATTCTATTTACAATTCTACCCTTTCCTCTATAATCCTTGTGACTACGTATTGGACGGGATGGCCAATGTGGTGAAATTAGCACAGTTCCTACGATGTGGAGATTTCATATATATGTAGTTTTCTATCGTTTCCGTGCCTTCGCTGGCCACTCCTTTTGTTAAGGAGTACGCCATTAAATAACATATGAATTAAGCGACTGCACATTTTCAGCTACTCAGATAGATAGGAAATTGCCTGCCTGACAGTTAGGGACGTTAGGATGTATTTATTTGTTTAGTTTAAGATAGTTTAAAAAGAGGATAGGGGGATGGTTAGCACCTCTACCTCTTTTTTCGGGTAGGTCCATTTAGACAAGCAACGTTCGTTCCTGTTGGAACGGGCGGCTGCATTACTGCGATGATTTCCATTGCCGCAGTTTTGAAATTTTTAAAGGAAGGGTGGATGGGTCGTCGGAGATAGGGCGAGTCACCATTTGCAGCAACCTCCTCGTGGTGTGACTTGGGAAATTTGTGTTATTTCAATATTACGTAGTAGATAACACAAATTTGCTAATGGCTGCAATCCTTAAATATATTTGCTACGCAAGTCAACAATGTAAATGAAAGTAAATATTAATTCTATACTTTTGTGGAAACTTTATGCATTTGTTCGAAATTTCTGTACAGACGTAATCAATTACCTATGCTGTATATGCGTTTACTATGTCCACAGCCTACTCTAGTAGGTACTAGTCGTGCTGAACAAGGTGGCAACACCGCTTGATCGGGATCGGGGGTAGTTCTATTTTCAATAATGGGAGTCTTGTACTTGGGATTATAATTAACACTTTTTTTTTCATTGAAATTTATGTTAAAGTACACAATTCTTTATTAATTATCTATAAGTAATATATAAATATTATTACTATGGTAAGTAGAAGTGATATTTTAATATACTAATAGTTATAAATGTGGTATACATTTTGTGGACTCTCGGAATGGTTTGGTGATGTGATACATACTATTGGAAATCTTGAACAGTGGTTTTAAGAAAATGTAAATATGAAGCAAAATAGAATCATTTTTGAAGTAAAACGCACCATTTGAAAATGGATGGAGTGATATATAAGTTAATAGAAACCTGAAATAGACAAAATTATTGATACGAAGTCAAAGAGGTTAAGCGAACACGGAAAGAGGTTGGATAATTAATTACTGTTGGGGAGGGTTGTGCAGGTAATTATAAAATGCTAAATGATGTGCATTTGATTGAATATTAATATATGTTAATTTACATAAAATGTACTTATGATTTTCAGATTTCAGAAAATCTCATTCCAAATTGGCACCATTTATTATGGCTTCCATTATTGCACACATATGAGTAAATAAGGTTATTACTTCTTCTGCAGGAATGGAAAAACCACCTCTTCGTAAGTGATCAAAATATACATCATTTATAGTTTTACCTTTAAACTCCACCATTAATAATTTACATATATTACAATTTAATTTTTTAGCAATGGAATGGGACCCGTAACCGGATATATAAGTCATGATAGAATCATCTACAACGCACGTGGATAAATATTTGGTATCGAAAATTTCTGAAAATCCAGTTACATCAGTAGAAAGATCATGAAGATTATTAACATTATTCCCTTACAATTGGGAACATATCAACACTGTGGCATTAGTAACTAATAAATATAGTATGAAACTTGTGAAAAGGACTATGTAAAACAAGTTTTTCACTAATGGTGTATGTATATAAAAAATATAAGCTTGTAAAAAATTAGTTATGATACTATTAAAATGTTATTAATGTTGGTTTTTTTCTATTGAATATAGCCCAGTGAAACAAAAATTATCTCTTATAAGTTCTGAGAATGTGTTGTGGAATAGAATGCGACTGCTTATACAAAAGTGTTTATATTAAGAGGGACTCCAAGGGCCCGAATGCTCAATGCTTCTCTTCTAAATTCATTGGATAGAGTTTCTCCTTTGAATGACGTACCTTCCTTGTACAATATAATAAAGCATTCTTTTATTAAGCCTTATGTTAGCAACCGGGTACCCATTTCAAGTTTCCTACAAGAATTTTCTATATTCTGGTAACAATATTGCAAAACCCCTCTGGATCCCCATTGTTTGGATGTTTCTGCGTCGATATACCAATTTTAAATAAAATTGGTTTGCAATTTTTTAAGTTATAAAGCTTTAAACATATTTATACGCCTATCTGGTAACCCATATAAGAGACGTGATTGTTAGGTGTTTTATGCACATAAACATGAACCAATTTTTAACTAAAATGGTTTATTTATTAACCACACACGCTTGCCACGTGTTATATATATATCATATATATATATATATATATAAAACACGTGCAAGCGTGTGTGTGTCGGTGTGTGGTTAATAAATAAACCATTTTAGTTAAAAATCAGTCATTAGGACCCACACCGACACACACACGCTTGCACGTGTTTTATACAGGGTGGCACAACACTCAGGGAACATCGGGGTTGAGGGTGTAGCTGGGGTGATTCTAAACAACTTTTTCCTTGACCTAAATGTCCTGGATAGTAGCGTTTTTGAGTTATTAACGAAAAACACTGACCAATGAGAGCGCCCGTCGGGCATCGGCTGACGCGCGCTCAGGCGCGAACCGATCACTTGCGGTCGGTCGTGATGGGGGCATCGAGGGCTCCGAGGGAAGCGTGCGACAAATGTTACATCGTCTTAATTAAGAATAATGTGGAATTATTCGTTATTCGTGAATAAGAAATACACTAATAAGTCGTGTAATAAACGTGTCCGATACGTTTATTCATTATCCGAAAGGAATAAACTGTTTTATTACTTATGAAAAAAATATTTTTTTTATCAGTACGTTTTCAGGTGGATAAATTATGTTTTAAGACAAACGATTTGCATAAATAATGTTAGGAAAAGCTAGTTAAACTTACCCATTCGTTCACGAATTAACCTGCTTAACATTGTGCGAATCCTGACCTAGGCAACGGTCAACAGCTGATGTTACGGCCGACTTAGTATCCAAGCACGATCACTCCATTTCACGATAATGTTAGAATATTCGAGGTACAGGAACGGCCGAGGCGGGCCATGTGCATTTCGTAGATGCATGCTGTCCTTGTCTAGCGTAGCTGGTCCTTGGTAAAAACCCTAAAATGGTTAAAGAGGGCCATGGTGACGTAGGCGTCCTCACGACCGACGCTTTTGCCAAAGGAAGGCATTCTTGTATAGACTACGGTCGTGAGAGCACAGTTTTAATAAACGGAATACTTTGTTAATATATATACGCCTACGCAATTATTCTAATATCTAATCGAGACTTCGATTCGAGTATTAGGCCATTCTTACAAAATCAGAAGTGGGATTACCAATTGTTTAGTGCACATTGTGACGATATACATATAGTATACTCGCGTGCTACGTGCATAAACAATTATTGAGTGCCGTGTACAGACAATTGAGTAATTGTTGTCGAGCTACAGACTGTGCAGTTCGTGTTGAGTTTAGTTTATTGAAACCGAGTGAATAATTAGTAATAGTGACTTACTAATCGTTTGAACTGACACCTTGGTGCGATATTTTGTGCAATTTTGAACAATACGAGTCGTGATTCGATCAGCCGTGAGGATCGGCCGATGGAAGGAACGAGCCGTGATACAACGGAGTCGCGACTTGGGAAATTGCAAAAGAAGATGGATGAACGAGTGATCACAGCAACTAGAACCGCAATGGGAAGCGAATTATCATTCACTTGCTTTAATTGTGGGAAGATGGGCCACAAAGCGAGGGAGTGCACAGAATCGAGGATTCGACGCAGCTTTTGCAAACAGCCGGGACATAGGTGAGAAAATTGTCCGCAGAAAGAGGTAAATATGAAGATACCATATTTAAAGGATTTGCCGGACGATCGGTACTGAAAAATCAAATGGAGCCGGTTACGGTTGAAGTATAGAATATAACTGCAAACGTTTATTCATTTATTATACTGGGCGAATGTATGGCTTGACGAACGCGCCAGTTGGTTTCTACGGGGGTATGCAAAAGATTTGTCGACCCTTGAAACAGACAACAGCCATTCCTTAGACGATATAGTATTACCGTCGAATACTGTAGAAGAGGGCATAGGAAAACTACGGACTGTTTTGGAGGCTCTTCGAACACATGGGCTGACACTTAGACTCGAGAAGTGTTCTTTCTTTAGAAAAAAATATTGAATACTTGGGTCGTGAAATAAGTGAGCATGGGGTAGAGCCAGGTCAACGGAAAATCGACGCGGTCGAAAATGTAAAGCAGGCAGGTCAATTCTTGGGACTGGGACACGCAGGTCAAAAAGTGTCGAGTGCCATAAAACAGTATGCACAATAGAATTGTTACCGTAACGCCAATGAGAACATTGATCGGTTGGAATATGAAAAACCATACGAGAAGAAATACAGTAATTTCTCGGTGTATGCCCTGCGAGATCTGGTTCGGGAAAGATCGCGTTTTATCCCCACCACTGGGGGGGATCTCCCCGACACGACCCGGCGGCTTATACCTGGGGTAACCCTTGAAAGGTTAAATGGCTTCGTATCTGTGTGACGACACTAATGCAATCGTGAATTTTTTTTATTGTTACGTATTGCGCTATGAAAATTGTATTAAAATATTCGTGAAGCTGTTGTGATTAAAATGGAACTAAACACGATATGTTTTGGACAATTTTTACTTATGCCAAAAGTCAATACAAGACTGAACTTTCGATTCGGTCATAAACAACCCAGGTTGGCCGTCGAGGTTTATGCCCATTTATTGTAGTACACTTTTATGTGTTTTCTTCTCTTTATGTTTCTCTTTATGCTTCTCTTATATTCGCAAACGTATTTTAAAAAAGGCAATTAGGAAACGTATTGTATGGTAAAGGGATCAGGTAGCGCCCCCGCCGAGAAACAGCCGTCGACCATAACAGGTGGTCAAAAGCGTTTCTTATGGGGCTGGAATGGCCGAAAAACGTTTCCCCTGGTCAGGGAACGCTCCAAAAGCGTGTCGCATGGTCGTAGATAGACCCTTCGGAAGCACCCCTCCTTGCGCCGCAATGATCGTTCGGAAGCGTCTCTTGCTCGTTGTACAAGAAATTAACAAGCCGCTTTCCATCGTGTAGAAGTTCAGTGAGTAAAAAAGAGAAAGACTCGGTATCTTCGTATCCGCGGGACAACACTGATGCAACGATGGATCTTTTTTATTTTTATTAATTCTGTTCTGAAAATTTTATTACGATGTTGTTGACGTTTTTACGCTTAAAATGAGATTAAACGCGATCTATGGTAATTTGGACCATATATATGGATCATAAGCATGACGCAAATATGATCCAAATTATATCGCGTTTGGTGTTATTTTAATCACAACAGCCTCAGCAATATTTTAATAAAATTTTCAGAACGAAATAAGTAACAATAAAGAAGTTTTATAGTTGCATTAGTGTTGGTCTCACCGATACGTACCCCGACCCTTTCAGCGGCCGTCGACGTCGGTGCCTAAACAGTAGCCGGGCTATTGAGCCTCGGGTCAAATTTCTAAAAAGGCAAAGTTGTCCGTGGACCCGGAATGCTCGCGGCCGGTCCCGAACTGCGATCTTTCTACGAGAAATTACTGTAGATCGATTGGACCTAGCAGCGTCGACAGGAGATATGAGCGAGCATATCTCTGAAGAGCAGGAAAAAGCAGAAGGAATCACGGATGAGTAGGTGCTGAACCAGGTAACCAGCGAACCTGCGATGGGAAGTAGCCGGAAGCTGCTACCGAAATTTGAAGTACCATGCCGGATTCGAGCGGTGATGCCGAACGACCACTACGATGTGGAAGATTCGAGAGAAGGCTCGAAACGATTGAGAACAATCGTTGCAGCCGATGGGATCAAAAGATGGATCGCGATCCAGGGAGATGCCCAGGATGTATAGCATCGTTTCGATATCCTTTTCTTAATGTATATTTTGTTTTAGGTCCAGAAAGTAAATGTTGCGCATTATTTCACCTCTATGTTCTGTCCACAGAAAGGAAAAGTTGGACAGAAGCCGAAAGCATAAGGCCAAGGCGAGGTGTGAGAGAGGGGGAATAAGCGGTGCAAAGGGACGTTGCCCGACGGCCAGGCAAATTCCACCAAGGGGAAGCAAAGGCTTCTAGACGACAGTGGACGATGACGACAACAGTCGCCCATCCACCAGGGTGCCTCTACGGGTACTACCTCAGAGGGGAAGGACGCAACGAGCGTCGTGACACGGTGGCTGTCGTTAGTGCTGAGCATAGGTACATGGTACCTTAGGCATGGTGCTGAGCATAGGTACATGGTACCTTAGGCATGGTGCTGAGCATAGGTACATGGTACCTTAGGCATGGTGCTGAGCATAGGTACATAGTACCTTAGGCATGGTGCTGAGCATAGGTACATGGTACCTTAGGCATGGTGCTAAGTATAGGTACGACGGTACCTTAGGCATGGTGCTGAGCATAGGTACAACGGTACCTTAGGCATGGGCCGAGCATAGGTACGACGGTACCTTAGGCGATGACCACTGATAAAAACTACGGCATGCTATCGATAGTTGGCCCCGAACCAGAAGGACACAACGGTGTCTCAGGCAGGGCAGTGGCAACTGATAGATGTAATTGTTTCATCAGGGGGTTGTCACTAAACCAGAAGGACACAACGGTGTCTCAGGCAGGGCGTGGCAACCCGAGAAATGCAAAGGCATTACCTCAGGTCAACACCAACCCAGACGGACACAACGGTGTCTCAAGCAGGGAGGTGGAAGATACGACGGTATCTGGGGTGGGCCGTGACCGGTACGACGGTGTCGTGTTGCGCCACCAGTACTAATATGACATTAGAATTTCAGGAAACAAATGTAAAGTCTGAGGACAGACCTGACGTCAGTATGGCCGAATGTTAGAATATTCGAGGTACAGGAACGGCCGAGGCGGGCCATGTGCATTTCGTAGATGCATGCTGTCCTTGTCTAGCGTAGCTGGTCCTTGGTAAAAACCCTAAAATGGTTAAAGAGGGCCATGGTGACGTAGGCGTCCTCACGACCGACGCTTTTGCCAAAGGAAGGCATTCTTGTATAGACTACGGTCGTGAGAGCACAGTTTTAATAAACGGAATACTTTGTTAATATATATACGCCTACGCAATTATTCTAATATCTAATCGAGACTTCGATTCGAGTATTAGGCCATTCTTACAATAACTTCACTTCACGATAACTTCACTTCACGATAACTTAACTTGACGGTCGCTTGCACTTGCCACTGTGAAATTTGGGTATAGTTAAAAACAATTTACTGTTCTTACGTTTGAACATTTGGTAACATTCTGCTGGTGTACGATCCATGTTACTCGTGCGAAGAGCAGAATGTCTCTGCCAGCTTAAGCATTTCGTGGGTCCGAGGTGGCGTTTGTTAGGGATGGAATATTTTTTCAATAGAACGGAAAAGAAATGTGTGGTATAATATTACAGCGATACGTGTGTAAGAGTTTTCGAATTGCGTGCGCTCTAGCTGGGCAACTGGGGAACATCACGGCGGAACCCGATAGCGCACGTACCCATCGGACACAGATCCTAAGTACCCTGCTGCCGATTGATTCCTTGTTTGGATTATCGGGCAGATAACGTCGAGCTGGCAGAGCCATGCTGCTAACCGAACGAGCAACATGAATCGTGCAAACGCAGAATATTACAAAATGTTCAAACGTAAGAACAGTAAATTGTTTTTAACTATACCCAAATTTCACAGTGGCAAGTGCGAGCGACCGTCAAGTTAAGTTATCGTGAAGTGAAGTGATCGTGCTTGGATACTAAGCCGGCCGTAACATCAGCTGTTGACCGTTGCCTAGGTCAGGATTCGCACAATGTTAAGCAGGTTAATTCGTGAACGAATGGGTAAGTTTAACTAGCTTTTCCTAACATTATTTATGCAAATCGTTTGTCTTAAAACATAATTTATCCACCTGAAAACGTACTGATAAAAAAAATATTTTTTTCATAAGTAATAAAACAGTTTATTCCTTTCGGATAATGAATAAACGTATCGAACACGGTTATTACACGACTTATTAGTGTATTTCTTATTCACGAATAACGAATAATTCCACATTATCCTTAACTAAGACGATGTAACATTTGCCGCACGCTTCCCTCGGTACCCTCGATGCCCCCATCACGACCGACCGCAAGTGATCGGTTCGCGCCTGAGCGCGCGTCAGCCGATGCCCGACGGGCGCTCTCATTGGTCAGTGTTTTTCGTTAATAACTCAAAAACGCTATTATCCAGGACATTTGGGTCAAGGAAAAAGTTGTTTAGAATCACCCCAGCTACACCCTCAACCCCGATGTTCCCTGAGTGTTGTGCCACCCTGTATATATATATATATATGATATATATATAACACGTGGCAAGCGTGTGTGTGTCGGTGTGGGTCCTAATGACTGAGAACGAATGATGAATAAAATGAGAGGGAAACTGCGTGAAGGAATACATGGAGTGGATGATGCGTGCGCGGGATAGAATAATTGGAGAGGTTAGTAGAATGGTTTGAGAGGCAGAAGAGTTTGGCAAGCATAATAGATCCGGAATCAGTACAGAGAGCAGAGATTAGTTTGAGTTTGAGAGTATCGTGAGTCGTATCAGTTATTGTCGTGTGTCGACCTTTTATATTAATAAAGTCATTTATGGTTGAAAGAAATCGATGTCTCATTACCCCAACTGTTCTCTGTCGGATTGATTAAGAGGAATTTACTAAAAATAATTCCTACAAAAGCTCTCCCACATCTTATAGAAGCTATCTAACTTCTGTAGTGCATGCGGATAATTTAATTTCGTATTAGCGCGCTACACTGGGAATTGAGGTGTCCCCATCTTACAGAAAATTTTAACAACTTCAGCTTCGCGTCTAGGGACAACCATCACTTAGCACTTTATGCATTGACGACATTTAACCCTTCGAGTGCGCTGCTTTCTGACTCAAAAATATATACGAGACAAAGGTAAATTTGATAAGATCATCCGAAAAAAGAGACCCTTTATAATATAGAAAAGGAGAATATCTCAAATCTGAATTTGGATTCCATCTTACGTGGATATTGAAGGAAATGATAATGCTGATTCTCCCAAAAAATTGGCATACGTACCTATTACCAGTGCCTGAATTTTTCGTCTGTGTATGTTACGAAGATCTTAAATCCCTGATCTATATAATTGATATTCATAAAAGGGTACACATCTGCTTAGAAAACCGAAGGGACTAAATACATTCGAGTGCAAAAGTAAAGAATCATTAAGGTTTTATAAAAAGATTGTCGATTGTTGAACTGCGTACAATAACCTACCTCCGCTGATTTTAGTATGTCTACATAGCCAATGTCAAATACAAAAAATGTTTAGGTCGATTTGCTAATATCGTTTTGTACGATATCGTTTAAGATCAAATGAACTGCAGCCCTTCAGCAATATTTCAAACATATAATTGGGTCTACTAATACTTCAGAAACTCCAAACATTGAAAATGAGTTTGTCTACGTAATGAAATAATTGTTGGTCCTGAAAAGGACCGTTTGTGATGAATAGGCCGAGTTTACTTCGAGCTGGTGTACTTGGTCACAGCCTTAGTGCCTTCGGATACTGCGTGCTTGGCTAATTCACCAGGCAGCAGAAGCCTTACGGCTGTTTGGATCTCCCGAGATGTGATGGTAGATCTCTTGTTGTAATGGGCTAATCGAGAAGCTTCGGCAGCAATGCGTTCGAAAACATCGTTGACGAAACTATTCATAATGCTCATGGCCTTACTGGAAACTCCAGTATCGGGGTGGACTTGTTTCAACACCTTGTAGATATAGATGGCATAACTTTCCTTCCTTTTCCTCTTCTTCTTCTTATCAGTCTTGCTGATACTCTTTTGCGCCTTGCCAGCCTTCTTAACAGCCTTTCCGCTTGCTTTGGGTGGCATCTTTATAGATGTTCCGTAGACTTAACACACCTCTTCACAGTGAAAGTCGAAGACTTAATGGTAAATGCAAACTGGAGACGCCGTTTATATCTTGCAATGCATTGAATACAGCGCACCAATCGCATACTAGCTCGAACGCCATTGGTCGAATGGGGATGCGACTGGTAGCATATAAGCGCAGGTGGGGGCTCCAAAAAACGTTACAATACTCTGGAACCTCCAAGAGCCTGTTTCTTAAGATAGAAGTTCGAAGAGAAAATGTCTGGCCGTGGCAAAGGTGGAAAAACTAAGGGAAAGGCGAAATCTCGTTCAAACCGAGCTGGTCTACAGTTTCCCGTCGGTAGAATTCATAGACTTCTGCGTAAAGGAAATTATGCCGAGCGTGTTGGTGCTGGAGCACCAGTGTATCTTGCAGCTGTCATGGAATATTTAGCAGCTGAAGTACTAGAATTGGCAGGAAACGCTGCGAGAGACAACAAGAAGACCAGGATCATTCCACGTCATCTTCAGCTCGCCATCCGTAATGACGAAGAGTTGAACAAATTGTTATCCGGAGTTACCATTGCTCAGGGTGGTGTACTGCCAAACATCCAAGCAGTTTTACTGCCAAAGAAAACTGAAAAGAAAGCTTAATTAAATGCCGTCCATAAATGGCCCTTTTCAGGGCCACAATTATTTTTAAGCGAAAAGAATCTCTTAGCTACTCAAATATACGCAACGTTAAGCCAAACTTTTATGAACTATTGGATATATAAAATATATGAATGCAATGAATATGCAATTGAAATTTTGAATACCTGACTATCCACAAAATAACAGTAAACTATTCGTAGCTATACTTGAAAATTACATTTAATTAATTGTTTCTATGTAATATCTTACTCACAACAGTGCCGTAAAGCTATTTAATCTCAAAATCGGTAGAGAAAAATGTCAAAAATGTTATGGCCACAGGTGACGCCGACGCCACCGGAATGGAAACTAATAAATTTGAGAAAATATGTGTACCACGCTGAACACATCGTACACTGTATGGGTAGCATTCTGTGTACACGCGCGCATTGCACTTCGAACTATTGATTTTCGGAATCGCATGCGTACAAGTAACTAAAATGGCGGCTATTACGCTGTACCTGGGCCATTGAGTAACGGCTGTTACTATTTTGGTTCAGAAGACTCGCTTTACAAGGATCACAGTATGCTGGAAATCATAATTACATAGCAGCAACTGCATTTTTGGTTCTATTGCTTGATTTTTCCTGCTGATTATAAATACTGTATAATACGATTAAACAGAATAACGCAATATTTTTTAGGAATCGTGTATAGAATAGGCATATTTCGGTTGTCGGGACAAACGGTCGTTCATAGTTTCAAGTCTTGCATCTCTGACTATTCTTTTGTCCTGGCAACCGCAAGTTCAATGCCCGTCCAATCGTACGACCATCCTATGCGACCGGTGTATGCGTCCGGCAAGTTGGCAAATGGAAAGAATGCAGGTTCTTGAAAATATATTATGCAAACGTATAAAAAATAAGGCAAGGTAATACTTGGCATTTCAATGAGTATCTAAAAACATTTCATAGTACAGCACTGCAATTACATTGCAAATATGCACTGAAATTGAGAAATTTCACATTATAACACTGGGATGATGAATATTGCATTATAAAGTATTGAAATGAAGAAGTCGCTTAAGTACGCTTAAAATATTTGTTGGCCCTGAAAAGGGCCGTTTATTCATATATGTTCCAAATCGCTACGCTTAACCTCCAAACCCGTAAAGGGTTCTTCCTTGACGTTTCAGGGCGTATACAACGTCCATAGCTGTAACGGTCTTCCTCTTAGCGTGTTCGGTGTAAGTCACAGCATCACGGATAACGTTTTCAAGGAAAACTTTGAGAACGCCACGTGTTTCTTCGTAAATCAAGCCAGATATACGCTTGACACCACCTCGACGAGCAAGACGACGGATGGCGGGCTTCGTTATACCCTGGATGTTATCACGAAGAACCTTCCTGTGACGCTTGGCTCCTCCCTTTCCCAAACCTTTTCCTCCCTTTCCACGGCCGGTCATGATATACTTCAGTCACTTCTACTCCGGAACAACACTGAATGTGAATCGAAATCCGACTGCGCCCCTTTTATACCTTTTCGCCTACTGCCCCCTACTCTATATCGCTCTGCCAATCAGAGGCGCCCAGTGCCATGTGGAAGATATAAAAGAGCCGGACTATGGATTGGGACACGTATTTCGTTACTGCAAGTTGGTTGCGTGCTTACGTTCTGTGAAAATTGAGACGCAATGGCTCGTACCAAGCAAACTGCTCGCAAGTCGACTGGTGGAAAAGCTCCACGTAAACAGCTGGCTACCAAAGCTGCTCGCAAAAGTGCGCCTGCCACTGGTGGAGTAAAGAAGCCTCATCGCTACAGGCCTGGAACTGTAGCCCTCCGTGAAATTCGTCGTTACCAGAAGAGCACTGAACTGTTGATTCGCAAACTGCCGTTCCAACGTCTGGTTCGTGAAATTGCTCAGGACTTCAAGACAGATCTCCGATTCCAGAGCTCGGCTGTTATGGCCCTGCAGGAAGCCAGCGAAGCATACTTGGTTGGTCTTTTCGAAGACACCAATTTATGCGCTATTCACGCTAAGCGTGTTACCATCATGCCAAAGGATATCCAGTTGGCCCGTCGTATTCGCGGAGAGAGAGCTTAAGTAGCTTATCAGGAACAATCGGCCCTTTTCAGGGCCACTAAATTTTTAACACGAGGAGTTCTGCTTCAGTTTTATATACATGCATTAAAGACAAATTACATATAAAGTAATTGCCTCGGGACATTTTCAATAACTGTCTGCATCGGCTTTATTATTATGTCAAACTGATTGCGGCCACCATTGTCATCCTATATATTTCATACATCTCCATCAGTTGATTCAACCTTTTTTATTTAGCTAGTATTCCTTATTATATAAGAATAATAATAGTTATCTGCTTTCTTTTAAATTATTAAAAAATTTCATTATTATTATCTTTACCATTTTTAGATGTTTTTGTTACTATATCATTTAGTATAGTTATAGTATTATTTTATTATTATATTTTTATTTTGCCGGAATTTGTATTAATTTCTCCGATTAGTACAGATGAAACGGCAAAAAAAGAAATATTGAAAACATTTGGAGTAGCTTAAGCAATAAAGGGAATTTTACTTATTAGGTTTTATTGTCTAAACAGATCAGATATTTACAGTAGGATTAGACATAGATTCTCTGAGTTTGCTTCAGATATGTACTGCAATTATTACTATTTTTACCAGTTTTCAGGTGCTTATCATGAACCCAAATGATGTTCTGACAATTCAATCACAAGATTATTAGCATTTATTTATTTATATTTACAATGAGTCGATTAATTGAAATCAATATCAAATTCTACCATCGATATTATCTTGAGGTATACTTACATGCTATGTTGCTGATCATTTTATTATGCGTATACTTTCAATACGAGCTATTTTTCCAACTGTTTCTAGATTTAGACATTAAAATGATAAACATAGGTAATTATTCAGAAGGTGGTCTCTGTACTGACCTTGAAGTATATTGTCAAGGTCGACATTCTGAACAACATTCCCCAGTACATATTACCACCGTTCCGTCTTAATTTTCGAGTTGTACGTAAAAGCATTTGCTATACTTTTTACCTTGCCGGTATGATTTTACCAGTATCCCAGCAAGCTTTTAGTAAATATTGTACATGTATCAATTTGCTCGTACTGGCCTGCTCAATACGAATGTCGCATTCCTCTTTGACTTACTTTGATTTAGGGATGTTCCGACAATTTTACTCACTAGCCTATTAGCCTTTTGGAGACAGACTAGCAGCAGAATCACAACAAATATTAACAGAGCCTGTGCACAAACCCATATGCAATTGTATCCGCAGATCGACGGCGATCTCGAGACAGAACCTGCTAACAAATGAAAAAGCAGGTTGGCGGCAGAAAAGATTTTGTGCAGTTCAGGCATTTAAATTTTAAATGGAAGCGCTTATACTGGGGCATTTAAATGAGTTCTTTACACAATTATTATTATTTATTTTTATTCATTTATATGTTTTTATATATTTCTATAAAATTTTAAATACATATATATACTATTAATAAAATTCATGTAAACAAAACACTATCAGTTAAAAGTTAAATGTTTGAAATCAGGATTGTAAGCAGTGCGAACATAAAGAGAAAAATTTGAAATGATATTTCTTTATGATTTTAAATCAATAGGAGAAAATAAGCGGATTTCAAAATTGTCACTGCTAGTATTTTGTTTATTTCTTCGTTGTTGTGATCTCTTAACAACAGTGATCTCTTCTTCATTGCATTTGGGCTGAGGTGCATCGTGCTCGTGCATGCACCACGTGTCGAGTTGATTCTGCTTCAAACATCTGCGTTGCTCTACATGAAGAAAAAAAAATACAATTCATTAGTACTAATCGAAGAAACAAGTTACTATGAACGATGTAGGATCACTATCTAAAAAAGTGGAGTCCTCAGCAGTTTTGATAACTGTAAAAGTATGTCGTCAAGGTTAAGATTCTGAACAAGTTTCCTGGTCTCCAGACTATTCATCTTCTGATACTTCTGATATAGGTCCCTGCAAAAATTAATGTTTATAACAAAATGCCCTTACACATGTAACAAATTGAGGTATATTTTCTTTATTCTCAGTATTTTATGGAAGAATACCTTATCTGTACATTTGCTGATGCCGTACTGCTGTCTTGCTGTATCCTTGGGTGATCTGTATCCTCCACTGTATATTTTAATGCCCAATAGTCTACCCTGAAATAATGGTTTTCCAGGATAAAATGTTTATTACTGTTTCTTATACAGAATCTTATGATTCATACCTTGAGATTAAAGCCGTTGAAGCATGAAATGTCCTCTGCTTAGTGAAACTTCCACCTGCAACTAGAAATGGATGTATTAAATGATTCTTACACAAGTACTAATTTAAACTCTACTGCTTTGAATTTCAAATAATAAGCCAGGGATCTTCGGCGTCTTCCAAACTCAAAGGGGCAAAATTGTTTTAGACTATTCAGTCTTTGAATTATATGAGAAATGTGGGCCTCAGGTAATTGGGAGGGGCGTGAATATTTTCAAGATATCCATGCAGTTAATATTTTGATCGCGACGCCCAAGCATACTAAATGCATATATTCAAATGGAACTTGAGAAACCATTGCAAAAGGCAACGCCGATAAGGTGCTGCTGCCTTCTTTATGATGGTTTTGGTCCATACATTGAGAATACTCTTGACCAGTTCTAAGGGGATGATACTAGGAGATGGTGCAAATGAGATCACTTGGCCAACATATCTGTCAGCAACAAGTGGTGCGTAATTCATGGGCAGTGGAGGAGGTTAGTTTTGTATTACATATATAATCAGAATACGAAAACACATGTACTTACCTATGTACAAGTAGCTTCATGCCTTTTTTAATTTACTGCTATAAACTCGCTTGTTGGGTAAATAAATGAAATAGGCATCCACCTTTTTCTCAATCTTCCTCTTCTCTTTCGCTTTCCCATAACGTCTCTTTGCTGTAAACTGTAAACTGCCCTAAACAGTATGCCAAACCCTTTTTCTTTCTCTACGGCACGCGATGTGGGTTTAATGTGGGTTTAATGTTCCAGTAATAAAAATGCTTGTTACAGGCATGAAATAAGAGTATTTTATGGGGATAGGTTAACAACTATACTTGTATCGAAAAAAAGTATCGATACCTACTCAATATCCAAATAAAAGTATCGATATGTTAGCGTCAACTATTTTTAAAGAAAGAAATAGGGCTAGATGGTGGAGTGCTATTCATTAAGTGAAGAATTTATGGTGGGGTCTTGGGTTACGTGTGTTCGGAGAGAGTGGCTTGAGGGTATGCAATATGGGGGACAGATGATGGCTGGTGGCCCGTTGCCATATGATAGTAAAAATATCATGTAATATGTGTTTTGAATTCGACTCGATGTCCTCTACAATATGGTAAAAAAAAAAGATGTGTTCCTATTTGTTTTACCCAAGGTGACATTGAATTCGCCATGAAAATAAACTGTTTTCGAAATTTTGTTTACTGATATTTATTGTACACTCTATACCCTGCAACTTTTGTTCTAAACTTTCTGTTGTCAGATGACTACAAGTGGGTGAAAAATCGTGCGTCGCGTTAGACGGACACCCTGTATACATAATTATTATTCAAAAAATTATTCTGAGACCCCTCCCAAAAACAACCATTCCCTCACAGGGGATTGCTAGTCTGAGTAATTATTGCTCCCGCTTTTGAAAATAATCTTCCACACGGGACGGAGAAAGCAACAATCACCAGAAACATCCTTGCCTACTTGTATAACAAAGGATACCTTCTTTTCATGTATGGCCATTCCCCTAAAGCTGGTGATTTCAATGATGAAACTGGACTTTTAATAATTACTTTATTAACCCTTCTGTAACTCTGTTTCTTAATTAAATCTTTCTTGTCATTTATTATCTTTTCAACTGCTACGACTACATTTGCACCATTGTCCCTAACAATACACTTAATTTTAGAGAGTGGAATGTTCCACTCATCTAATACACTTTCAAGTTTAGTAACAATGTAATCAGCAGTATAGTTTTGATCTAATTCTTTGGACGCAATGTTACAACTTATAATTTCAATGCCTTAAAAAAATGACCCGTAATTCTTAGACAACTTTTTTGGGTCATGGTTTCTGTCCTTATACCCATAAGTAGACATACATCAGTTACTTTATTGATTGTTCATTTGTATAGTATTGTTGTTGCATCGTATTTCTCACAAAGTTTTGTTTTAAGGAATTTTTTGCTATTGAATTTTCAGTTGTATTGAAAGACTGCATGTCGTTACATATTAGCTATAAGATACATTATGTGATCATATCACATCTGAAACCATCGTCTTGATATGATAATATACATTGAAATGCAGGTTTTAATGTGTGGAATTGTCTGTATCAATTCTTGGGATTTGTCAGTATTCAATTCAGTTATTGATGCTGACTATGAATTCATATTTTCTATTTCCAATTGTGTCCAAATGCATTCTCTTTTCTGTGATAATTTTTCTTTGTCAATAGCTACATTGTGTGTTTTAATCCGTTTGTGTAAATTTGATGTGTTTCCCCAATACGTAATCGACCTGTAATATCTTTTACAGCATGCTGTATTGAGACCGTTTATATTAAAATAAATTCACACTCATGAGATTGGCGAACCCATTTTTTTCAATGATATTTAGACAATGAAAAGTAACAAAAACCTTTGAAAATAACAAAGAACCGAACCATAATAACAGGAGCGAAAAACAACGATAAACAATTATCAACCAATTTTGAATATAACCTTACATTGCATAGACTACATATGCAATGGATAGAAACAAATGACGATTCCGCAGGAAATAAAAATAAAAATCGAAACATCTCCCGTTTTTTGCTTCATTTATTATTATGGCAATTATATGTTACCACCGATATACTCTACTCTGTCAACCTATGTAGAAACGTAACTTTCTGAAGATAGCATATTGTGTTGATAATATCTCTTTCTCATATCGATACTTGTTCCATTCGATATGAGTATGTACTTTTTCCGATACCGAGTACATACATAAGCAACGCAACGGAAAGTATCAATACTAAAAAATACTCGGTATCGATTACGTTACTTGGATTTACTCATGATCGGAACATCTCTATGTGTATTGTAAAGTAAGACATGAGTGAATATATTTTACTAGAGTGGTACATCTAATTCAAGAAACTGGCATTACTGGAGACCCAGAATGCAAAGGAAAATTAATTGTTTCACGTTTCCAAATATTGATTTGGAATAATAATGATAGGAAGTGTGCGGGATTGATGATTTTGCGAAATCGAAAAAGATCTAACATTTTTGTTTATTTGAGTTTATACAATAATTGATGAGAAATATCACAGTATGAAACGGAGATAATGAATGGCATTACAAAATATTGAAATGGAGAAGTTACGCTTAAAATATTTGTTGGCCCTGAAAAGGGCCTTTTATGTATTTCATATCGCAAATGGCAACGTTTAACCTCCAAAACCGTAAAGGGTTCTTCCTTGTCGTTTCAGAGCATATACAACGTCCATAGCCGTAACAGTCTTCCTCTTAGCGTGTTCGGTGTAGGTCACAGCATCACGGATAACGTTTTCCAGGAAAACTTTGAGAACGCCACGTGTTTCTTCGTAGATCAAGCCAGATATACGCTTGACACCACCACGGCGAGCAAGACGACGGATAGCGGGTTTTGTTATACCCTGGATGTTGTCACGAAGAACCTTCCTGTGACGCTTCGCTCCTCCCTTTCCCAAACCTTTTCCTCCTTTTCCACGGCCGGTCATGATGTACTTTGATCACCTTAACTCGAGAAGCAAAGACTGAATGTAAAAAGAAAATACTGCTGCCCCTCTTTTATACCTTTTCCAGCACTTCCCCCCACTACTGGACAGTCCACCAATCAGAAACACTCAGTTCCATGCGGAAGATATAAAAGAGCCGGTCTGTGGTTGCGAAAGCGCATTTTGTTAAAATTCTACCTTGTTCACTGACCTCCGTTCTTGGAAGAATTAAGAAGGAATGGCTCGTACTAAGCAAACTGCTCGCAAGTCGACTGGTGGAAAAGCTCCACGTAAACAGCTGGCTACCAAAGCTGCTCGTAAAAGTGCACCTGCCACTGGTGGAGTGAAGAAGCCTCATCGCTACAGGCCTGGAACTGTAGCCCTTCGTGAAATTCGTCGCTACCAAAAGAGCACTGAACTCTTGATTCGCAAACTGCCGTTCCAACGTCTCGTTCGTGAAATTGCTCAGGACTTCAAGACAGATCTCCGATTCCAGAGCTCGGCTGTTATGGCCCTGCAGGAAGCCAGCGAAGCATACTTGGTCGGTCTTTTCGAAGACACCAATTTATGCGCTATTCACGCTAAGCGTGTTACCATCATGCCAAAGGACATCCAATTGGCCCGTCGTATTCGCGGAGAAAGAGCTTAAACCGCTTATTATGATCCATCGGCCCTTTTTAGGGCCAAAAATGTGTTGAACGTAGTAGCTCGAATTTTTAACGGATAACTAATATACTTTTGAGACATTACTTTATACATTATACGACATTTGCCGCAGAACTGTTTGCTACGAATCTCAACAATCCAATCTGTTGAATCCCTAATTTTCATTAGGGGCATCGACGAAAAAGTTTTTATACCTTCACTATTTTTGTTTGCGCGTCGCACAGTGGTGCCATTTCTCGAAAAGCTGGCCACAATTCGTAATTCCACACGATTTTCATAAGAATTTGTATTCTTATGTTTTTGGGGTTGCTGAATTCAAATATCTGATAAAAAATGCAAAATTCATAATGGACGATCTAATATCAGTGGTATAAAAGTTAGCTTTCGTCAAAATTGGCTATTTTCCGATTTTTGACTAAAATTATGTAATTAGAATGTCTAATTTAATATGACGACGTTAATTTCAAAACTCTGCTGAAATCCGGATGTTGTTGAGTTCGTTCTGTCCGTTTTCTGGAACAGTTGAATACTGCTAAAAAAGTACAAAGGGTCTCAGTGGGTAGTAGCGACCAGATGACTTCATGACGGAGGTCCCAGGTAACTAACAGGGTTATTGTTTCCAGATGTGTGACAATAGAGTGTCGAAGGCATCCAACAGAAAGTAGAAGACAATAGTTCTCGCAACAAATACCCGGAAGGCCTGGTACCTCTGTCCATTACACTTTGTATACTTTCCAAGTCTGAACTCAAGACTTCGTGATGTTGCCCAATTGACTTATGTCAAGGAATCATGTTATTCCGCTATAATCTTGGACCCATCATTATTATTATTAATTATTATTTATTTATTTATTATTATTTTATTAGTGTTTTCGATAGATTTTTTTATATCATATTAAATTTTTCACAAATTTATTAACCTTTGCACGAGATATCACCACTACGCTCTAGTGGCACAGACCGTACATACCCCTACTTGATACTTTAAATTTAAATATCTTAAAAAGGGGCAAAAAGGAGCAAAGTTTCTCAACTGGATATCATAGTTGACATGCAACTTTATATCAAGAGACTTGTCCCAGCGTGAAACCCCGTGAATAACATCTTTATTTTCCTTCTTGTTCATTAAGATATGGCTGAGATTTATGATATATTGAAAACGGAATTTCAATAATAAATTTAAAGATATGTTACTTTATTTCTATGGAAAATTTATGTTTATAACACCTACTTTAATGGTAAAATGTTTCACATATCAATTTTGTTAAGATAAACTTTCCCTGAAGCAATTAACAAGCTCCAATTTTCAAGATATGAAGGAGCATGAAATTTCTTCAACTTTGACGGCCTATATCTCCGTAACCCATCAATATATTTAAAAAATTCAAGCGGCATTAGATGCATTGATATATATACAACAAATCTGCTATACTAAAAAAAAGCTACTATATACTCCAAAAATTGAATTTTGGCCAGCTTTTCGAGAAATGGCACCACTGTGCGTCGGGTCTCTCTTTGGGAAGCCATCGAATAATCCGAACGTTGAACCGTCTGCAGAATATTGTGTCACCTTAGCATCGTGCATATCAAACACGAGTATAATTACAATTGGTCCACGTTAAATTTACGGCTTACGATTTGGTCCTAGTAGCATGCTTGTTTGCACGTTTACATCTAATTATCTATGAACGATTAATTTTATACCGGTGTCCGTTTTCCTACGTATTGGGATATATATAAAATATATCGGAATTGCTTGAACAAGAATTGGGACTTTGCGAACCACAGATTTACTTACACAACTATCAGAATAAATACATGCTTATTCCGATGAGGAAAAAAAGTCCATCGATGATAATGAATTTCATTATGGCCCGCCGTGATATTTCATAGTACGATTTAACAAATGCAAATCATGCATTTCATCATGAATCATGCAGAATCTCGCCTTTTGAAAAAATAAGCACCATTATCAAAATAAACGGCGCATATATAGAATAACAATGTCATGATATAGAGAAGGCTTAAACTCTAGCAGGCTTTGTAATATGTCGATCACCGGGGCAACAGAAACGTCACAAGTTTTGTTCAGGCAAAGTAAAGAATCGATTTCAGCCATTGTTATATTGTGGGACTCAATACAAATATCTTGTTTTATATATACTATTGTGTGAATTGTGTGGTTTCGTACATTTATGTATTAACACAAGAGATTCATTCGTTTTAAATAATGTTGTGGCCCTGAAAAGGGCCATTTTGTGGGCGGTAATTCAATTAAGCTTTCTTTTCTGTTTTCTTTGGCAACAATACTGCTTGGATGTTTGGCAGTACACCACCCTGAGCAATGGTAACTCCGGACAGCAATTTGTTCAACTCTTCGTCATTACGGATGGCGAGCTGAAGATGACGTGGAATGATCCTGGTCTTCTTGTTGTCTCTCGCCGCGTTTCCTGCCAATTCTAGTACTTCAGCTGCTAAATATTCCATGACAGCTGCAAGATACACTGGTGCCCCAGCACCAACACGCTCGGCGTAGTTTCCTTTACGCAGAAGTCTATGAATTCGCCCAACGGGGAATTGAAGACCAGCTCGGTTTGAACGAGACTTCGCCTTTCCCTTAGTTTTTCCACCTTTGCCACGGCCAGACATGTTGCACGCAAGCTTCGATGTAACGAAATAAACTCGGGGGGAATCAAACAGAATATGCTGCTGCGAAACCCGGCAGCTGCTGTTATATACCTACTCACGTAATTCATGCGGGCCAATAGCGTCCCAGCTCGCACGTGATTGGCGCGCCACCAGGGCTGCGCTGCGCAGTATAAAAGCCCCACTTCCCCTGTTTTGACATTCACTCTTCGACGATCGCTCCGTAGCTTTCCTGTAGAATCTACGAAATACACGTGAAGATGCCACCCAAAGCAAGCGGAAAGGCTGTTAAGAAGGCTGGCAAGGCCCAAAAGAACATAAACAAAACTGATAAGAAGAAGAAGAGGAAAAGGAAGGAAAGCTATGCAATCTACATTTACAAGGTGTTGAAGCAAGTCCATCCAGATACTGGAGTCTCCAGCAAAGCCATGAGCATCATGAACAGCTTTGTCAATGATGTTTTCGAACGCATTGCTGCCGAATCTTCTCGATTGGCGCACTACAACAAGAGATCCACGATCACATCTCGGGAGATCCAAACAGCCGTAAGACTTCTTCTGCCTGGTGAATTGGCCAAGCACGCAGTATCCGAAGGCACTAAGGCTGTCACGAAATACACCAGCTCGAAGTAAACGCTGCAGTCCATTAAAATCGGTCCTTTTCAGGACCAACAATTACTTCATCACGTAGACAAGCTCGTTTTCAATATAGCATTAAGCAATAATTAGTTTGACCATCACATTCATTGATCATTCTTATGATTTATTTTTTTAAGAAATCATTTCACGTACACGGATGAACATTTCGTAGTCATTATTGTCAATACTTTGCCTCTTTTAATGAATCGTAGTGAAGAGAGTAAAGCGTAAATAATGAATTTACAATTACATTGAACTTTTGAATACTGTGATCTTTAAACCATGCTTGAGTACCCGTATTACGATGGATAGGAGCATTATCTTGTTGAAATATAAATATTCTATCATCCATTTCAACGCCAAAATTAAGAGTGAAAAAAATTTGTTCTCTTTCCTAATTTCACGCCAATATGAATGGAACCCATCGAGTCCATCGAAATTAAATTTCCTTACATCACTCCAATAAGGTTCTCTTGTAATCCGTCGATTGCTGTACCCAGCTTCTTTCTTGGCATTTATCGTACCCTTTTCGCACTCTGTTCATTTCTTTCCTTTAGGCATTTTTAAATCATTTTAATATCAATGCAGATTATCCGAGTTTTATCAGAATAACCCCAAACATGTCGAAGCAAACGATGGCATCAAACTGCGTTCATTTATTCTCCGTAGCATTGTTTACTATGTTATAAGAATAGCATAAATTCACTTCAAGCGAGTTGAAAACAAATGGTAATCGTACATTCAGTTTCTTTTGTACTGTGAGTATTGTAAAAATGTTGATTCATATCATTAAGTTTCGTGTATTTTTACGTAATTCTGCAAAAGGAAGAAGCAATAGCTGTAACTACTAGAATAAACGAGTCAAAGAACGTATAACTCTGGCCAGCATATGTAGATGGAAAGACCTGCACAATTTAAAATATTAAATTTTTGTATCCTGTACTACCATATAGTGTCCGAAAAAAATATTCATACACGACTATGCGCTGTACTTAGAACGATGTAACGTTGTTTAGCAGAATGTTAATTAACAATCATATATATCAAGGTGTAGGAAATTCACGCTGCTTTCAAATTATACTTTATTAAGCTGAAAAATTTAATTCGTAAGCACAAAGTAAAATTCGTAACGAGTAAAAAAACGGCGGGAAAAAGAATTCCCCTGCTTTTCGCATTATAAATTTATCGTCATTTAGTTAAGCCGGTCTTCTAGAACGACGCCTATTTTCAACTTTCCTTGATGTTTTATACTCATTTACATTGTATTCGATTGTAGCATGAACCCTCCCCCAATTTTTCCAATCTTGCCAAGCTAGTTTCCAAATTCATGGAGCCTAATTATAATGTACCTTTCTTCTATTGTCGTTTCCTTGTTTTTAGAACTCATTGTAACAGTATATGATATTTAACTGCCACGGGAGATTTAACACTAAATGGAATGTGATAAACTTTAAGACTCAAAGGATTTTGTAGAACGGGTTTCCTCTAATTGTATTCTTTTAATTATTATTTTTCGATAAATGACAACTGTATGAATACTTTCTTCCCGTCGATGTTGGCATTCGATAAGAATTTTTTTTCTGTATTCTGTAATGAAATGTTTGAACCATAATGTAGCTAATTGTTAAAATAATATTCTGCAAACAAACTTATTTCCGGTCAAAAACGGTATTTCAAAAAAGACAGCAAGCATGTTGGAATTAATAAGTATTCGTTGTAACAAATGCTTATAACAAAATTAGAAAGATCACTCTATCAGCCAATTACTTGTACAGAAAATGCTACCGCCATTTTCAACTCGTACCGAGATAGGCTAATAATTATTTTATCCGTTGAAATAAATAATTGAATGCAAATTTTGCAATGTGATAATGCAAAATATATATTCGACAATCACTATTTAATCGAAAGTATGACGACATGAGGGCGAGTTTGTTCAATAATGCTACTTCAGAAGAAAACGTTGTCTCTTTGATATATTATAGTTCATTTAGCAAAGATCAAATTATAAATAATAAAACTGCTGGACCTTTAGATGTATACTAAAGAGTAGTGAAATACCAAATTAAATCATTTATCGAAATTAAAAATTGTTCCGTTGCTTTTTTAAATGTAGACAGCAGTCCCGTTTCTACCGGAGGAATAATATCATGAAAATTCTATGAAAGTACAATAAGAGCAAATACAATCATACAAAAGCTAAACAGAACTTGAAATGTGCTAAAAAGATTGTTGGAATCCAGGTAAACTGATTGTTTCAGATATTCATGACATTTGATGTTAATTCCGCAATACCACGCTACGCGCATTATAGTGCGCTAGAAAATATGTGCTCGCTGACCCGCCGAAAATTATGCGCGTTTTCTTTCTGTTTCTTACAGATATGGAGCACTGAATGTGACAGAAATGAGTGTTGTTCCCTACTGTACAATTTTCTATATTTGTATCATGTGAATCCTTGAGCTAATATGTAGATTTATAACTTTTTCTGTGACATATACAAAGCTAGGAAAAGGTGACTCTCAACAAATTCTGCGATATATCGTTTCTACGAATGACTCGGCACAAAAATACTGCATTAAACAAAACTACAAACACCCATCTATTCTGTTGCATATTTATCACTTACTTATGTACACGAAAAGGTAAAATGCAATGATCGAAAGTATAGATTTATTTATCGCTCCTCCGTTGCGACGGAGAGAAATCGGCCCCATTCATTAAACGGTACTTGAAGGCTGCTGTTACATCTGGTGCCGTCGTGCAAACAAAGGGCAAGGGGGCATCTGGATCCTTTAAACTTTCCACCAGAAAGAGTTCGAGGACGCCCAAAGCTAAGAAACCAGCACTGCGTCCAACGAAGAAGACTGCACCGAAGAAAATACAGTCGGTCGAAAAGAAGACTGTCCCCAAGAAAACTGCAGCCGTTAAGAAGCCAGCACCAGCAAAAAAAGCTGTTGCCGAAAAGAAAACACCTGCAGCAAAACCTAAAGCTGCCACGGAGGCAAAGAGCATGTTAAAGAAGAAGAAGAGTGCGAAGGCACCTGCAGCTAAAACACCTAAGGCAAAAAAGGTTGCACTACCAAAGGCGGCGAAGCCTGCAGCAAAAAAATAATTGTTCTTCACTAAATTCTATTCAACAAATTAAAATGGCCCTTTTCAGGGCCCCTAAATTTTTCACACGAGAAGTTCTGCTTCACTTTTCTATACATACAGTTGAAACAAATTATCATATTACATAAATGTCTCGGGACATTTTCAATAACTGTCTCCATCGACTTTATTATTCATCAAATATATTTCGCAGATCCCCATCAGTTGATTCAGCCTCTTTTATTTAACTGGTGTTCCCTAAATTGTAGGATGAATAGTAATTGAGATTACCCTTTGAATTGAATTTGATATTATCTGGCGGTATACCTTCAGTTGGAGCCGTTTTTACATTTGTTTCTAGATTTATGTATTGATGCACATTAATTTTTAGATTAATGTGAAATAGAAAATTGTACGTGAACGGCTGAGACATGCCGTGTGCATTTCGCCGATGCACGCTATGTTTGTCTAGCATAGCTTTCCCTTAGGGCGAAGGTCAAAATGGTCAAAAAAGGCCATGGTAACGTAGACGTCCTCGCGACCGACGCTTTTACCAAGGAAAGGCATTCTTGAATAGACTGCGGTAGTGAGAACACAGTTTAATAAACGGAACAACTTCTTAACACATACACGCCCACATAATCATTTGAATACTTATTCAAGACTCCTTTCATTACACTGTTCAACAAATTTCAACTTTTTTTTTATTTTGTAACCTTTTAGTAGGCGTTTCTTGTAGACTTTAATGTGCTGAATACGAATCTGCAATCCGTTTTTCTCCAGAGCGTACCATTTTTGAAAAAATCGATTTGGATAAATATCGCAAATTTTCAACTTCGGAAGTGTTTTGTACTTTTGCAATAATAGTTATTCAGTTGCGTGTAAGACTAATTTTAGGGTAGAATTACCCAGTGATGATTAAACAAGTATTTATTCGTACTACTCGCTAATGATACAATATTCTACGGGTCGCTATCCGTACGTCCTCGACGCTGGCGTTCCATAGGCGGGTCGTCGGGCCCACGACGTAGTACGTTCAAGGGCCTGCTTTACGGCACCCCCAAATGTATACCGTTCCCGCTCGCGTATCGGCCTCTCGGTGACATATCCCAGATGGGCAGATTCTTTGAAGTTTCACATATTAGTAATTAAATTATAAACATTTAAATGTGTTTAAATAATGATCAAAGTGAAAAGGACATTTTGGCTGATATCTTCCAATATATATCAAAAACTAAAGGGTTCAAAAAAAGGCGGACGACTTTGAAAATGAACCGGCTGTTGAAAGTTCCGATGCAACTTATCATTTTTCTCGTAAAGCCTTCATACGTTTCGCACTTTTGCCTGGTTTCTTTACAGTTGCAACCTCTACTTTCAACATTTCCGATACCAGTGTTGTAGTTTGTTGTACGTGTTCATCTTTCTGTTCCTCTCGCAATGCTCGCACGCGCTGAGTACTCGTGTTCGCAGAATATCGAGCGGATACGTGCCGGATGCGACGTATCCATCGAGGCTAACCATCACGCTCTGAGCACCTTGTAAACCATAAGGGTATATACGAACCCTGATATAAAGTCACTATTGTAAGTCTCAATACATATTCTCACTTATTTACTCAAACACCGGTGAGTCCTAATTCTTCGACGGTCCCGCACCCACGACGTCGCCCAACTCTCGACAACTGCCAATCGGCACAACAGATCATTTAAAATTTAAATGGCTGAAGTTGCAGGATCTGCTCAGGATCAGGAAATTTCAGAAAAAGCTGGACAACTCAACTTCAAAATTTAATTACATGTCAAACTTGTAAGCTTTTTGTGTCCATGTGAGGAAAAGTGTTTTTTCTATAAAACTATAGACCATAATTATCCTAGTTTTACGTTGAAAATGTCTTGTACTATATTTGTACGATGTAAGAGTTTATTACAGAAAGACTTTATAAGAAATACCTCGAAAACACCATTAAAATAATCGAATGGGACGCGGTTACATTATTTTGCACAAAGGAACAGATAAGCACATCAAATTTATTGGGTTATAAATTTAGCGCCTGGTGTAGTGAAGACCATAACTCCTGACTCGGAAATCTCGACGTCCTTAATGTTGGACAGAACGTTCCTAGATTTGCAACAAAGAAATCTTTATTAACCTTGCTATCAATAAAGATTTCTTGCGTTAAAAATGAGTGGAATGATTAAAAACTTAAAAATGATTTGAAACGGAACACAGACTACTTTTCTATTAAGAACACGTTATACACAGTCACTTTTCCAATTCGTTTTTTTTGTTTTAGAATTTCTTTTCCCTTTTCAACTTTCTTCTTTTTTCTATTTTATCCGGAGAAAAATATCGCAGTTCGTCGAAGAAATAAAACGCTGTATCGTTTCATGATACAATCACGCAGATTTATGAACGAAGCAGCGTGTTCTAGATAAATACTGGGCAGGCAATGGTGTACACTCACCCGGTACGTAGGGAAGTACGATCGGTGGCGTAGTACAGGTACAGATTGTCCGACACGCCGTCAATCTCTGATAAGTCAACTCTTTCTGTACTGTGCCCGAAATTCATCACTGCGTAAAGAGCATCTTTATCCTTGGTTACCCTGAAGAAAAAGAATTTTATGTGAGTTACGTGTTTGACCATTCATGGAATTCATATTTTCATTTTCCATGCTTCTAATAAAGGGATGACATACAGTAGTTATAACGGTAGAACTACCGACAGATTTTGGTATATTTAGTTACAAGTTAGACAGATTCTGATGATGAAAGTGGTTGAATGGAAATTCAATGGGGATATTCATACACAATGAATGTTTCAAATAGATCTTCTGAAGTATCTTCGAAACTAATTATTATATCAAAAAATATTTCAAACGGAAAGTGTATGGTTTCGCGAGTTCAATAATTTGTTGTAATAGAGTTTTTTGTGGATAAACGCGTAGAGAGTATTTAAGGTTCAACTCTGTTTTTTGTAACTGAATTATTTATTTTTTAATACGCCATTCGATTCAGCTCGTAATTTTCTGTAAAACAGTATTAAGATACTTATGCCAATCGATTATGGCGATCGATGCGTGAATCAACGCATTGGCATAGCGACCGAGCACGGTTGAGAGTCACGTGCTTGAACACGCGCACTACGGGCGCTCTGATTCGCCAGTGTTTTTCCTTAATAATTCAAAAACGAAGCTTCAACCAGCATTTTGATAACGGAAAAAGTTGTTCAGAATCACCCCAACCACCCCCCGATGTTCAGTTAGTTACAGGACATCTTGTATGTATAATATGCTACCTGGAAAATGCCAACACGTTCTCGTTCAACAGTTTGGTAGTTAAACTGGCTTGCTTGAACTCCGGTGATTTCTTCACAGCTGAAAGTGCTTGGTAAAAATTGTAATAGGAATTCTTGTTCTCCTTTTCGGCGGCCAGATTAAGGGTCTTGTAATTTTCGTTGACTCGAAGCCAAGTTTTGGGATTCGTGGAAAATCCTGCGCAATAAAGTATAGGATTATATTGCAATTATAGGAGAATCGTGCAGATTGAAGATAGATATTTAGCGACATAAAAAATTTTAGAATTCCATTGCATAAAAACACCTGTGCGTAAAATTTTCAATTCGATTTCGTTGGGGGCCTATGAAATAGACTAAAAGAGGACAAAATAAAGTAAAAATAATATATTCTATCGGTTAGTGAAAAACCTACTTCGTAAAGAGATTATGTCGTTGACCTTCTCTAGCTTCATAAATTTATTTTCGCGCTTCGTGAAATTGCTAAATATCATAGTTTGTTACAAGAGAAAATTTTGTGACTGCGAACTTCCAATAGATTATGAGGATCACTAAACTCATAGGGTCCAATAGAATCATGTACATCTTCAAACTACTGTAGCAAATGATTAAAACAGAAGGTGAAATAAGTTTCGAAAAATATAGATATATGTACATTCGAGTATGTAACTACATACATGTATAATAGCAGCGTTCCTCAAACTATGACTGGCGATTAATTGAAGGTAAATAGTAACCTCAAGCTTTTAAATACTGTAGTATAGTATTATCCTGTTTATAATTTATATAAGAGTTTTTAAAAAAACATAATTTAAACTGGTTTAGTGATGTTTATAGTTACGAAGCAGCCTGTTTTATTTAAAATCATTAATCTTACATTTCTGCTTAGTTCAATTTAAATAATAAAAAATAAAATTGAAGTATTCGTTATGAATCGAAATTCGTCAAAACCACACACAGTTGAAATGTACTGAATGGTACTTTTCGCATATAGAAATTATTGTCAAACATGCATAATTCTATTCATTTATACAATATACATTGACTCCAATCTACCAGGGTTTTCAAAATTTTGCATTACCAATACTTGTCTCGCATTATCTACCATTGCAAACAAAGATTTTGGTTCACGAAGCAAAAGGGTTGAAAAGTGCTGTCATAGAGGATCAAGGAAGCTTGTTCTTCTATATAACTTGCAACTCACCGGCCGAAGTGGAATTGTCCCATTGGAATGGTGTTCTTTGCGGGTCTCTAGACGTACTTTCGAAACCTGATTTACCGGCACTGCAACCCTGCGGATCCTGTGTTTCCTCCCACGAGATCCAGGTGTCCTCCATTCCGATCTCCTCGCCGTAATAAGTCACACCAACACCCGGGAGCAACTGCGTCATCAAGGTGACAGCCTGAGCTCGCTTGTACCCGAGTCTGGATACCACCCTCCGTCTGTCGTGGTTTCCTGCCTGTGTGCGAAATTATATGCCGTTCAAAGGTTTAAAACGTTTGCCTAACGGTTACCTACGAGTGTAAGGGAGTCACTTTCATTTGGAGGCAGTTAACGAAGATTTAAATAAAGTTCAAACTGAAAATTTGTCATTGGGCAGCTTATTTCATTATTGCAGTAGAACTTCGATTGAACGGGTTGTGATTCTTCGTAGTTTCGATTATCCGGGTTGCCGAATTTACTAATGAGATATTTACAATCGTGTCTTGGGAAATTAGTTGTGAAAAAAGATGGTACTGTCTTGAGGGAAAGATTTTCGATATTTTGGAAGAAATTGCTTTTCAGCATTTCGCCTCTGATATTCTTTTCCTTAGCCCGTTTTTCTCCCGATCAGTGGCGACTCGTAGCTAAAATTAGTGGGGGTGCTGCTCCAGAAAATGTTCAGCCCTTGTTTTAAAATTGTGTAAATGGCACTGTGGGAGCGACAGTGCTCCCTCTCCCTTGTCAGCGTCGCGTGCACTTCCTATGTGCGCATGCGCAAAGCAGCCAAACACAACGCCGTTGGAACTGTGAAGCGCACAGTTTCATACGAAGATTTTTGTATCTTTTTCATAAATTGGGGGATGGCTACTGACATTAAGCTTAAGGATTACATATTGTACAAGTATAAAGAAAGAATTGAAGAAAAAAAGGTTGATTATAGTAAATGTTATCGATAATATCAAGTGGAAATAGGGGGTGCTGCAGTTCCACAGTGCCTATACGCGAGCCGTCACTGCTACCAATGATTGCAAAAATAGCAGACGAAGGAAATGTTGCCTGGAGTGAAGTTATAGAAGATGTGGAGTTTGCGTGTAATAATTCTAATTCTAAGGCGACGAATGAATGCCCGAGTGTATTGTTGTATGGTGTACGTCAACGTGGCAAAGTAATTGACAATATGAAAGACGCGCTAGAATTAGAAGGAAAAATTATTATAAATAGCGATCTTAAAAATGAAGAAATAGCGATGAAAAATCAAATCGTGAAAAACCAAGAAGTTAACAAACGAATTCATGATTCCAAACATAAGATCGCTAGAAAATATAAAGTGGGTGATATAATCATGATAATGAATTTTGAAAATTCACCCGAAATGTCGCCTAAAATGATACCACGTTTTAAAGGGCCATCGAAGTACATCGCATGTTGTTAAAGCCATTGAAGGGTTTCAATTAACTCAAATACTATGAAGCGTCTAATAGACCTTGGTCGCCTGGATAAATTTCATGCAAATTTTTTTTTTGATCTTTTATTTTATGATATGTTTAATTGACTTTTTAGGTTTTTGTTCCGCCTTAATTGGATTTATTCTTTACTTTTCATGATAGCCGTCGTTATTTTTAATGTAGGTCTTCATATATTACATTTGCTCTTTATTGTACTTGTTGAGGTGTCCATTTGAGGTGTCCATCGGTTTAAGTAACATTCTCAACATACTATAGAAAGTAATATTGTAAGAGAAATATTTAGTAAAGTAACTTACCACCCAATTAGCAGTGGCACCAGCAGGCATATTAGACATCCACTGATCGATGACCTTTTTGAAATCCGACGCTTTCGAATTCTTGTTCACTTGCATGATTAGAGCAAAGTTGAATGGAAAATCAGCTCCGTAGTGATAGTACTTCATTACTGCAGGTAAGCTCGTGTAATCTTCCATCATTAGAAGCTTCGGCTGCTCGAACTCGTCTAATACTTGCCTAAACACTCGGACAATGTCGTACGATTCTGGTTGGTCAGTCGTGTACTTCTTTATGGTGTAATCAGGATTATTGGGATCGTTCGTCTTGCCCGATAGCGGCTCGTCCCGATATAATTTGTCCTCGTATAGGAAACCTGAAGAGTCCACTCTGAATCCGTCCACGCCTTTCCTTAACCAGAATCTCATTATATCCTGAAACGAATATTTAAAATGTAATTACTTAAATAATGCAGGGCCTTATTTGGCTCGATTTTATTTTGTATTAATTCCTCGAGTAAATTTGTTCAAAATTATTTCATTACTTGGCTATAAAATGAATGAACTTTTAATCGTATTTTGTGTTTTGTATTTGAAGATATGATTGCAGAAATAATTCGTTGATTGTTTTCATTTGTTACAAGTATTCATATACCAACACGGATGTCTTTCTGACGAAGTGACCGAAGTGAGAATAATTTTGTGATGATAATTTTCTCAAACCCGCTTAAAACGTATTATATAACGTTTATGCAACATAGAATGTGATCTCCAAATAATGTGACAAAAATGATCAAACCCCAAAGGTTTTATTTAGCGTTTAAATAATTTTCGAATTGGACTGGGCGATAAAAATATATAACATCGCATAAAATTTGTTCCATCTTTTTGAACAATGATGTTAATAATATTAGCCAGTATTTTAACCATCTCTCTTTTCTATTTACCAAAAATTACAATTTTATACTACTTTCAGTTTGCTTGCTCCGTTAACCATATTAATTGTTTTTCTGTGTTTTAATGTATGAGATATGTAGAATGTACAGTCTGCGAAACTAATTTATTGACATACGGTAAAGCTAATTATTTCAGCATCGATATTTCTTAGTTAGTAATACAATAAACTAGAACGCTTTTAGAAACGTTTCCATTAATAACAAATATAACATATAATTTTACAATTTACTAATGTTCACATAAAATTGCACACCTGCGTATCTACTTCGAAGCAATCCGAAATACAACACTCAGCTACACTCACACGTTCGAGGAAAATAATTGAAACTGCAATCAACTCACCTTCATTTCTTCTATCACCTTTTCGTTATAGAAATTAAAATCTGGTTCTTCTGGGGAAAATTGGTGAAGATAATAGGCCTGCCGTTCTTCCCGCCATGACCATGCCGAACCTGTACCTAATACGCTCACCTATATTGGCAAAAGTAACGAAGATAACAAAGTGTAGAAGATAAGCAAAATACTCTGTATTCGCATTTCGCAGTCAAAGGGTTAAATGTGATCTCATAGTACTGAAGAACTATTCCCCTTTGAAGTTATTTATGACAACAACGATCTAGCGTACATGATCTTTAATTTCTGAAAAAAATCTCGATTTCTGTCTCCAACCTGCGCAAATGTAAAGTTGTTCTCATTCCCCCAATAGTACTTTCCCGTTTTCACTAATAATTTCAATAGCTTTCTATTTTCCGCCAACGTTTTTTATATGTGATACGTCATCCCAGAAAATTGAATGGTCGTAACGACAATTTAACAATAATTTTTTATTTTGATAATGGTATAAATTGATATGTGCGTAAAGACAAGCACACTAGTGATCGGCCAGCACTATGTTAACTAATAGAATTGAAATCATGCTCACCCAGTTGTTCGGTGCAACAACGGTGCCGTTATCAAGTACTCGTCCCGTGTGCCAAACGTAATAGTCATTGTAAGGCTCGATGTTCTTTAAGCTTTTTTGAAACCACTCGTGCTGATCCGACGAATGATTCGGGACCAAATCCAGAATCACCTTTAATGACTTATCGTGAGCGGCTTTTAGAAGATCCTCGAAATCTTGCAGCGTACCAAAAGTAGGTTCAATGTCCGTAAAATTTGAAATGTCGTAACCGAAATCGGACATGGGACTGGGATATATTGGAGATAACCAGAACGCATCGACGTTCGACTCGATGAAATGATCAAGCTTACTCTGGACACCTAGAAATGCAGATGAATTAACTTTTACCGTGAAGTTTTTTCTTCGTTGTCGATTTTTTTTTATGGACGAGTCATTTCATTTTGAAACTGCTCTATAGTAAGAACTCCATTAACCAACTCAATCGAGAGACAGACAGGATAAATAGACTAGAGGTAAGTTCTAAGAAGAAAGGATCAAATCAAAATTGTTCCCAAACATTCAAAGGTTTGAATAAAAGCTGTTGCCATGCCCTCTGTCATCAATTTTATAGTTAGAAGATACAGTTATAAATATAGTATTAGAAGAGGAAGATGACCGGCCTGATGACTAGTTTATGAGTACAGTAAAGTCTCGATATAAGCGAAACCGTCGCGTCGGGACTGAACGTTCGCTTATAGCGGATACTTCCTACGTTTTCAACGGATCTGAATGTAGAAAAGGACAGCGGGTGAAAAGTAAAGGACCGAGCATCCAAGGCGAAACAAAATCTAGTGCATCTGTGCGAGAATTTTAATGCAACAATTAAACTTTTTCATCTATTATTTTTTTAAATGAAACTTTTGCCAACATATTTGTGACCCTTTGCCGATTAAAATAACACTAAACGCTATATCATTTGGACCATATTTACTGTTCACAATGCATTATACACCGCTGTAAGAATTCAAAACCACGGAAGGAGCGGAATGAAGGTATAAAAAGAAGTTGTATTTCGCTATGGCGGTACAAGCTTAAAAATGCAACGTATTCGTTTGGAGGTCTGTGCAAGACTGCCCGCATGGACGGGAAGTCCTTGCGTTAACACTGTACAAATTCCTTGAGGCCCTATCTAATTTATGACGGGCCTGGCGTCACGTTGTCCGGGCCCTGCGTCGTCGTGCTCGCCTTATGGATAAACATCCACAAGCGTCTGCGCCTCGTTCGCTGAGTGGTGTCAGATTTTCTAACACCGCCTATTAAATAATGTAAATGTGATCCAAATTTTGTCGTGTTTGGACTCATTTTAATCAGAAAAATATCACCAATGTCTAGGTAAATGTATCATATGTAAGATAATCCGAGGGTTCGGAGCGCCCAGTATACACATCTGGGATATGTCACCGAGAGACCGATACGCGAGCGGGATCGGTATACATTTGGGGGTGCCATAAAGCAGGCCCTTGAACGTACTACGTCGTGGGCCCGGCGACCCCGCCTTTGGGGGCGCCCATGATGCAGCGTCGGGACACTATAGAATGCCAGCGTCGAGAACGTACGGATAGCGATCCGTAGAATATTGTATCAGTAGCGAGTAGTACGAACAAATACTTGTTTAATCATCATTGGGTAATTCTACCCTAAAATTAGTCTTACAATGTATAGAAGAGGGATTTTTGAATTTGTGGTAGAAATCAGTGTTCTGAACAATTTTTGAACAGCAAACCAGGGTGTACAGCATGATAATTCATGTAATGCAGTATCGTCCCCTACAATTTAATACATAACGCTTGCCCAATACATACTCATTTACTGTGTACAATTTTCGAACTTTGAATAAAAACTCGAGACACTTTACTTCATCACTAAACAGTTGCATAAATGATAATATATATTCTTCTTCTTTCACCACTACTATAATAGGCGCTAGGTACACAGCATTGCTGCATAGTAGCATAGACTATAGGCAAAACTATATTTTGCCTATAACATGTTTCTATGACTGTGTCATTTTAATAAATTGCTGTTCATACTTTTATATATAAGAGCTTTTTTATATTGCACCAAAAGTGACAAGAAAAATCGTTGAAGAGAATGGTACGTACCTTTCAGATCTCCTACACCATCGCCATCGCTATCTTTGAAACTTCTAGGATAAACCTGATAGAGCGAGATGTCTATGGTACTCGACGGCACGTCATAGTACTCAGCCAGTACAGTGACGGAGAAGAATATTACACAAAACGCTATTACGTGCCGCATGATCTCTGTACTTACAAAAAAAACAGTTGAATATCAAATTACTTTTCGAATCAACCGTATAAAGTCTGATTGAGTGCTTTCTGTATGCAACGTCGTACTACGACAAATTTTAAACTTCACTGACAATGAGTCAATTTTCTTCTACAATTTAGATGGGAGTCAAGAGAAATATAATTGCAAAATGCAGTAATTTCTTTGTAACTTGTTCACATTAATATTCGAACATTACTTTATCTCTAAATAGAAAGCGTTATTTGAGAATTGAATTATTTATAACCATGAATTGTAGTTTACCAGCATATACATATGAACAATTTCTTCTTGGCAATAATATTTATATATGCAGTAATTTCTGGATATAACAATTCAGGCAGTTATACTAAAGGCACTTGTAGGCACTTGAATTAAAATTTGACCTTTCCAATGGAATAGTGTAAAGGTGGGTATAGCAACGCGGCATTACAACGTGTCCGCGGTGTTCCGTTTTTACCACGAACACGCGCCGCGCTTGGAACGAACCATGAATTTCAACGCGCATTCGCCATCAGTTCAGTGTTTGTCGCTAAAGATGGGAAACGAGGAAGCTTTGATTGTAGCTAATATTGCAGTGATAATTTTAGCTCATAATGAGTTAAAATGGTCAAAAAAAAAAAGGAAAAGAAGGCAGCGAAGATGGTGGCATACAGATCTATATTGCAAACGAAACGGGGACAAATTAATGCGGGATTTTAAATTTCAAGAAATTAATGGACATTATAAAAATCGTGATTGAATTTTGAACCTTTTATCCCAAATAATCATTTATCCGTAGGTAAGGAATACGATTGTTGTTATTGCTATGATGATGTTATGTCATAAAATGTTCATTATTTATACATTATATGCATTTTTGGAGTTTTGTCCCGAACGCCCATTTAAATGCCGCACTGTGCCTGGGCTTTAGACTACTCAATTATTAAATAATCAATGTATAAATACCCCTAAGTTTTGCATCGACTTTCTCAATCATTTTATTTGAATGCCTTAAATAAATAAAAGGTTATAGAGGCCTATAGAGGTTATAGAGGAGATTACATGAAAATTATAATTTTAAATGAAACTAATTGTAAGAGAAGAATGGGAGTCTATCAGCCCACAGTATTTGAATAAAATTATTTCAAATATGTCATAGCGTTTGAACGTAAGTCACGAAACAAATATATATATGCTACTAATTGTAAGTACTGAAATTGTACTTTTCTAGAAATTCCTTTGGCGAAATAGCCATTTTTTATAAAGTATCTGAATACTTTTCTAATGCCTGTAATGTTGCATTCCTTTCCTTAAGGCATATTATACAAATAAATGTTATGGCTAAGGAAAAATTGTTCACGTACTAGCAAACTGGAATTAATCGATCATATCGCCGTAACACAAGCATTGCGAAATTTCAGTAATCCTGTCTTATATGAATCAACAGAAACTATTACAATTATACAGTGCATTTCGATAAATTTACTGCATGGTGTGATTATACTTGCCTGAAATATTTCCTGAACGTGAAGCAAGCTAGTTAACACTGGCTGCTATGAAATTTAATGACTACACTTTCTTATTCCATCGCGTGCTTTTTGACTGCTTTTAACTATGAATCTTATCGCGAAAACACGAAAAGTCGTTAATAACTGATGGGATAATTGTTGCATACTAACAAGACCGAAGACATCGAAGTTTAAAGAGACCGTCGGACCATTAATATATTATAGTATATTCGAAATATTTCGAGGTTCTCAACATTATTGTACGTGTAAAAGGAGTCCAATTTATTGGCTAAATCGATTAACTCCACAAAACAAAAATAAGGCCTTTACACCGTGGTTCTGGTGGTTCCGATTCCACCTAAAACTGTAGGTCTAAATACAGGTAATAAAACTCACTGTTCACCGTACTACACCCCGTTGTGGTCGTTAATGACTATTAGCAGTCGATGCGGCTCTAAATAAATGGATTAAAAAAAAAGGGGAATTTATTTGAAGCACAAAAAGTTAAGGGTCAAGCGTGAATTTGGCGCTAAAATTCTTAGAAACTCAAAGGTTAGTGGAGTTAACCGATTTGGCTATTGTCAATAATGCTGACAACTATGAAATACGACTAGGATATACGGGTAAATGATTAGAGTACATGCTTAATAATAATGATAAATGTTCTGTTAACGTACTCACCCATTTTCTGACACCATAATAAATGAGGGAAAAACAATCATTTGACTTTATCTTCATACATATGAACACAAGAAGATAAATTGTACATTTTGTCCATAACGATAATATCGGAAAGTAATTATCCGCTTTATTATCGATATTAAATATTATACATTTTAATCGAATTAAAAGCGGGCGTGGTATCCTTTTGCTTTTATTATAGTTTTAAGGGAATATGATAAGGCTGAAAATTTAGTTTCTAATCATGTTTGTACATGTACTGCTCCATTCAGACTTTAACACGATTGTACACATATTTTTGCTGTTTGTATCGTTTTTTTAAGCACACTTTTCCTTACATGATCTCGCAAATGCTCGAGCGGGTTGATGTCTAAACACTGCAGCAGCCATTGGAATAACTGAATATTGCCCTCCTCAAAATGTTCCATTGCAATTTTAGCTTGTAGTTTAGGATCGTTGCTCCGCCGAAGTGTAAAATCGACGATCGACACCCCTTCAAAGGGTTGAAAACAGTTACGATATTGGTTCCTTAAAGAAAACAACTTAATAGCTGTTACGAATACAACGGTTCTCACCTTTATCGGTTTCGGTTCTGGTTCTTTAGAACCAATATTATATCGGTTTATTACGGTTATTTTTCGGTTCTGTATCGGTTACGGTTCGTTTGTGTTTTGCCAAACGTGTTTCGCCAAACTGTTTCGCTTTAACATGGAAAACAAAAATGATTTTGTAACTTCCGTTGATGCTTTCCTTTGCAGAAAGGTCTGCTCTATCGCGTGGCATAGTTACATTTTCACCTAGGCCTTGAGTTTCTCAAATAAATTGAAAGATATCAGCCACAAAGGGGTGCATTTTCGGTGTCCCTTTCACTTTCATGATTATTTAAACATATTTAAATGTTTCTAATCTAATAACTGCTTACACTATTTTATTCGTGAACCTTCGCAGAATCATTTGGAGCCACTTGGAGTAAGACTAATTTTACGGCGAAATCGCTCAATAATGATTATACACGTAATTATTCGAATTACGCGTTAACGCTGCAATGTTCTGCGGGTCGCTATCCGTACACTCGAAACCAGTGGTTCCCGACGGTGTCGGTACCGTTCACCGGTGGGCGCTGAAGGGATCTAAGGGGGCGTTTTTGGTTCAAGAAAAATTTAGAGAGCGCTGAGGATCAAGTACCGCCCCCTGGGCAATACTCGCAAGAACGCGCTGAAAAGTTTGATGAAAACTAAAAATCATCGAACGCATCGAACGCGGCGTGCGTCTCTCGCCTGCGCCGATTAGACATCAGGTCCCGGCTCCATACGGGCGCCCCGTACAGGATACAGAGCCATCGACCGCACGACCCCTGCGTACAGGCGACGCACACTGGTGCCATTTCTCGAAAAGCTGGCCACAACTCGTAATTTCACACGATTTTCATAAGAATTGGTATTCTTATGTTTTTGGGGTTGCTGAATTCAAATATTTTATAAAAAATGCAATGCTCATAATGGACGATCTAATATCAGTGGTATAAACGTTGCTTTTAAGTTGGCTTTTGTCAAAATTTACTATTTTCCGATTTTTTTTACTAAAATTATGTATCTAGTCGATATGTTATTACTAATGTCGTAATATCGGTTAATAGTGTCTAATGTCGGTTTCGCTGTTTGCAGTTCGAGTTTTAGATTATTTCTGTTTTCTAGATGTTGCGCAAGGAGAAATGTAAACTATCGGTAAAATGCTATTGGTCGTTACTATTGTGAGGGAGTGGAAATAGGATTTGGCATTGGTTGTTAATAAGGGTGCAGAAAAGAGAATTTGTATTTTGGGAAGGAGGTAATTTATGGTCCGGATGTTGAGTTCGTTCAGTCCGTTTTCTGGAACAGTTGAATACTGCTAAAAAAGTACAAAGAGTCTCAGTGGGTAATAGCGACCAGATGACTTCATGACTGGAGGTCCGAGGTAACTAACAGGGTTATAGTTTCCAGATGTGTGACAATAGAGAGTCGGAGGCATCGAACAGAAAGTAGAATACCCGGAAGGCCTGGTTCCTCTGTCCATTACACTTTGTATACTTTCCAAGTCTGAACTCAAGACTTCGTGATGTTGTCCAATTGACCACATGTCAACGAATCATGTTATCAAGCTATAATCTTGGACCCATCATTATTATTATTAATTATTATTTATTTATTATTATTATATTAGTGTCTTCGATAGATTTCTTTATATCATATTAAATTTTTCACAAATATATTAACCGTTGCACGAGATATCACCACTACGCTCTAGTGGTACAGACGGAAAATACCCCTACTTGATACTTTAAATCTAAATATCTTAAAAAGGGGCAAAGTTTTTCAACTGGATATCAAAGTTGACATGCAACTTTATATCAAGAAATTTGTCCCAGCGTGAATTTCGGTGATATATCTATGTAGTTCTAGAGGTACAATTTTTATGAGCTCATCCGGTATACAGATTCTTCGCAGGCTGCCAGATAAGCGGCAGCCCAACACGTTGCCACGGACGTCCACGTATAGACAAAATTCAATGTAGTAGTAGTTATATTTTTTGGCAAATATCTCGAAAACTAAGGCCGAGCGGCGGTTACATGCATAGGAATAAGTTGTTTTGAATACTCAGTTCTACAACATATTCAAAAATCATCGAAAACGGAGAGGTAGGAGCACTTCCGTAGTTTTACCGATAATAAATTTATTATTGATAGCCCATTACGATTGTAATACTGTAATTTTGTTAAGAACCATAACTTATTCATGAAATTCTAAGCCTCATTTTATTGCTTGTTGCGAAAATTTTGCCATGCGAGTAAAAAAGAAAAATTAATTAAATTAAATGAATCGCAAGAAGAACTACAGCCTACAGTTTTTCATAATATTTATAATTTATAATTTGAAACATAAATCCTTAAAATATGTGTTTACACAGTTGCAAATTGTACGTTCAAATAAGGGGAAATTATTGTTTTATTCAAGACATAATAGAAACGTAATACAAATTATCTTATATCTTCAATTCGTCGATAAACTGTAGATTGTCTCGATCTTTTAATTCTCACTGTATCGGGAATTCCTGCTGCATAAAAAATATAGTTTAAGCAATTGTTAATTATTGCAAGTGTATATGAGATTAAAAATGGATAATAATTTTTGATTACTTCAAATATTTGCCGATAGTATTCGACGAGTGGTATCCATAATTACAAAGTTTGATTTTATTACATACAAACATTTTAATTAATTTAAATTGTACTATATACTTATTATATACGAATTTGTGTGTTAGTTCTTTATTTTAAGGTAACAGAGGCTTCTAACAGGCCGACTTATTTTTTGACGATGCTGGGTCGTATTTTGATGAAGCATTGAAGTAAGTTTTAAACTGATTTTTGTGATACCAACAAATAATTAACGAATTCCTCAATCCTTTTCAAAACTTTGACTTTTTCAGATTACTGTTTTGCTTTACAGACGAATTTTTCTACACAGATATTGTACACGAGTTGCACGACTTCACACTAGGTAATGATTCTACTGAGGCCTCGTTCCCGTTGGGAAATGATAATGGATCGATTACAACTATATGTACTACCAGAAAAACAAAGATTAGAAGTGAGAATATGGTTCTCCAATGGTTGTCCAGGCACCTTGTATAATAATGTGATATACCGGCATTTTCCTATTAGCTAATTTTTATTTTAATATGCAAGATTGACGAAGCAACATTTGGAAGGCAAAAGTAGAATCATGGCAGAAGAGCAATGAATTTAGACAGTTGATACTGGTACCAATTGTTGGAAATTATGAACAAGAAAAGGTAGATCCAATCATGAAAAAAGATTTCGTTGACGACTGCTTGTGAATCGCAACATGGAATTTGTAGTTAAATGAGTTTGAATTTGAATTAAGTTCCGGCTAAAATTTCCTTACATTCGAATTTGAAACACTAGTCGCTAGAGAATTTTTCTAACTAGAAATAATTTGCATCTTACTTACCGGTATTCGGTATACCGGTATACGAACCAAGCGATCAGAGAAAAGGAAAGGAAATCCTATGTACAGTCATTACCTACGCCAGTTAAAATTCTGATCTTGTAAGATTTGGATGCTAGTACAGAAGAAATCTACTTCATGAAGGATCTGTGGAACCAGTAACGCAATACGAAGGCCTTGGAGTCTGTGAGACCAGTGTCGTAATACGCTGCGACGAGACGGCTAAAGGCGGTGGCAGCTGTAAAGAAATTAAATTACAGTATCGAAATCCAGTATGGCCCAAGCCATTCCGATTATTGGCCGGTATACATATAGCGTAGGACTCTAATGTTTGTGGAACTATTTCCATCCCGCTTGGTCTGCGAATGTATTCAAACTATGATTAAAGTTTATACTATTTGCTACGCCCTCAAGGCATAATGATTCAAATTATATCGTGTTTACTCTCATTTTAAGCATAAAAACGTCAACAATGTCGAAATCAAATTTGCAGAACAAAACGAATAAATATAAAAAACTTTCATCGTTGCATTAGTGTTGTCTCACAGATACGAAGGCATTGAATCTTTTACTGGCACCCGACCTTTCTTTCCTCTCTTTCTTGCACTCGCTGGCCCTTTCTGTGGCCGTCGATGAAACTTTGCTATTGCTCGTTCTTTTGTTATGAAACGTTTACCCAGACATTGGTGACATTATTCTGATGAAAATGAGTCCAAAGACGACATAATTAGGATCACATTTCATTATATAATTAGTGGGACATAATGCATTGTGAATAGTAAATGTGCGGGTCCTCGAGAACCTCCACGTCTATCGGCCTGACCGTGGTAAGATTTCCTTTCGGCTAAAGGATCTCCAATCTTGTCAAACGTTGCGCCCCCTGCAAGACTTTATACCTTCACCAACAGTTCATAGATGACGTGTGTATCGACTTCTTGAGTAGTTGCCACATACACAGGTTCGCGCGCGCACGGGTTGCCAGATACGTGGTACACGTATTGTCCAAAACCCAAACCTTTCAAGGGTTACCCCAGGTATAAACCGCCGGGTCGTGTCGGGGAGATCCCCCCCAGTGGTGGGGATAAAACGCGATCTTTCCCGAACCAGCTCTCGCGGGGCATACACCGAGAAATTACTGTACACCCTGTATTACATTATTTGTTGAGCAACCTGTACATTATTAAACGTTTCACGCGCACGGTTAGATTGAATCGTACCGGATGGAGTATATACATATACGGCCAAATTTGTTCTGTCCAAATAATGTACAATACACACACATATACAAATATGCACACTCAAACATGCATTAAACGTATCAGCGCGTATCTGATTTTGTAACCATCGAGAAGCGTTTCCTGTCGATTTTAATGAGAATACGAATCAGCCGCTTGTTGTTCCAGAATTTGCAGTTAAAAATACAATCAATCTGTAAAAATATGGTTTTCAACTTTATTAGTGTTTTGTGCTTTTGCCGCAACAGTTATTCAGTTGCTCTGGATACAAACACAGATCCTTTTGTTAGAATATTCGAGGTACAGGAACGGCCGAGGCGGGCCATGTGCATTTCGTAGATGCATGCTGTCCTTGTCTAGCGTAGCTGGTCCTTGGTAAAAACCCTAAAATGGTTAAAGAGGGCCATGGTGACGTAGGCGTCCTCACGACCGACGCTTTTGCCAAAGGAAGGCATTCTTGTATAGACTACGGTCGAGAGAGCACAGTTTTAATAAACGGAATACTTTGTTAATATATATACGCCTACGCAATTATTCTAATATCTAATCGAGACTTCGATTCGAGTATTAGGCCATTCTTACACTTTCTGTAATCAATTATTATCTAATAATGCGTGCATATATCATAACAAGTTCTTCATGTTACCAAACTAAGCTTACTCAAAAGTTCTGTGCATGATCCGAGAAACGCTTACGCGTGAAACGGTTAACTTTCATTTGGATGAAAAGTACCGGAACAATCAGAGCATAGAGATTCGAACGGTTCTCGTGTAACGCATCAGTTCGCCTTGATGCTTCATCGGTGATACATATTTCGGTGGTTTAAAATTGTCCACCGTTATTCACGGTTCTTACATTATGTTCAAATATCTCGCTCTATATTTTTCCGCTATCGTTGTTTGTGCGTGTGCTCCGAGGAAAGAGCAGGATCATTTCACAGGTAATGTATTAATTCTTTGTCTTTTATTAATAGATATCAAGTCTTGCATTGAATTTGTGGAAGTCCAGGAATTACTGAATTTTAGCAAAATTAGTGCGGTATGAAATTGTTTAAAAAAAATCAGCATAGAAATATGAAACTCAAGTTCGTTTAATTATTGTGATTCAATGTTTCAACTATTTATTCAATTTCTACGATATAATTACAATGTATGATTCGTATTTCTTAGGGACTTTGCTTAAATTTTTTTCTAGTGAGGATTATTGGATTACATTAGATAAATAAATAAAAACAAATTACGTGTAACAGTTCAACGATTCGTTCTTCGTTTGCAGGTATAGTGGACGATTGATTTAATATGTCCACTCCTTTGATTTATTTGTACAAATGCCATGAGTGTGTGAAAGGTAATAATAAATTTTAATTTCAATAAAATTGTATTATTGTTTCATTTTATTCAAATTATTATAATGTTTAAAATCCTACATAATATTACATATAAACGCAGAACAAATTTGGCAGACGAAGTTCATATATAAAATTAATTAGTAGCCTTTAATCGTGTATTAAAGTTATAGTAATTAACATTTCCAGAATATTTTTCTTATTAGGGAAAAGAGGGCCATCTTGATGTGTTTTAAATGAAACTGCATCGTGGTATTTAGATGTTTATGACGGAAGACCATTTAATTCGGGAGATATTTCAATTAATATTTCATTAATTCTGTTTTAGTAAAACCACATTATCATGTGCGCGCACGCGTTTCTATTTCGGCGCGCAACCATGATTTCTCTAATCCCCCGCGTGCTGTACTCATATTAATATTCCATTTTAAGCAAGCATAAAGCTGATACGTTCTAAAATTTTTGCCCATCGACGTATATAAGTAATACAAATTTGCAGATATCGTTGAAGGTCTACGAAGGAAAGCAGCTGATGATGATTTCGATGAAGTTTCTTTGAGAAAGCAACTTTTTCAGTAAGTGGAAAGTTAAAATTACTACATTTTAAATTGAAGTTGTTAGTTCAACACACACTTGAATGTCATTATTGAATGACAAATTGCAAATAAATCATAGTATTTCTGTAACAGTAAAAGGAATGCAATGAAATCCTTTACCGAATAATATTAATACTTTCTACATTTACTTCATACCAATAAAATGATGCATAGAGGCAATTTTGTTACATTGAAACATAGCAGACACTGAATTCCCAGTAAAAGCTTGATAAATATTCGATAGTATTTAAATATTAAGTATAGTTATCGCCATATGCCCCAAAGGTTATGTTTTTTAGAGATATTTTCACGGAACATCAGAAGGACGACAAATTGCAGTTTGGCTACGTTTGCGAAAATCCGATTCAATGGGAGCAAAGATTCGAGGAAAAGGATCTTTCAAATAATCGACATCGCGGAAAGGTAACCGTCTAAACCAGTGTCGTCTACATATTATCCAGGTGGAGCCAATAAAAACTATTGTCTATAGTAACTCGTTACCTATTAGCACCATTAAATGAACCATTTAAATAAATAATCTTGCATTTAAATGAACTGGTCAGATGGATTGCAAATTGATTTTCTTACATCTTATACACGGTGTTCCGTGTGACGCGACGCGCGATTTTTCACCCACTTGCAGTGATCTGAAAAAAAAAGGTTTAGAACAAAAGTTGCGGGGTATAGAGTGTACAATGAATATCAGTATCCAAAACTTCGAAAACAGTTTATCTTCATGGCGAAATCAAGGTCACCTTGGGTAAAACAACTAGGAACACATATTTATTTTTTTACCATATTGTAGAGGACATCGAGACCAATTCAAAACACATATTACATGATGTTTTGACTAACATATTACTCGCTTTACAGTAGGGGAAATGTGAAATATTTAGCTTTCCGTCGTATTTGACTTTAAGACAGTGTAAACATTATTTGACACCGAGGAGATTACTGAATGTAAACACGTGACTAGAATACAAGAAAAATGCACTTTTTTAAAACTTGCATGTTCGAAATGCATTCCGCTTTCCGCGACGCAATACATATTCTGCTTCTTTACAGAAGTTTGAATGTGTTGCTGCAATTAGACTTGCTGGATCCACAGCTCTGCATGCTGAGATGATTCTTCCTTGCAATTCTTCAATATTATTAATTGCTGATTAAAATACAACGGTGTTGTATGCAAACAAATAGTGTTTACACTGTCTTAAAGTCAAATACAGTCGAAAAGCTAAATATTTCAGGTTTCCACTACTGTGAAGCGAATAATGTGTCAGTAAAAATGTCATGTAATATATGTTTCGAATTCGTCTCGATATCCTCTACAACATGGTGAAAAAATAAATATGTTTTCCTATTGGTTTTACTCAAGGTGACCTTGATTTCCCCAGGAAAATAAATTGTTTTCGAAATTTTGTTTGCTGATATTTATTGTTCACTCTATACCCTGCAACTTTTGTTCTAAACTGTTTTTTTGTCAGATGGCTGCAACTTGGTTAAAAATCGTGCGTCGCGTTACACGGAACACTCTGTATATTCTAAGACCTAAACCTAAGATATCAAGGCGACCTTGAGTTATTTCAATGTCAATGCATTCTGTTTTCAATGTTGCGCTATTGCTGATAAATAAATTAATCCCGGGATTTATAATATGCAGGTGACTTTGGGTTGAACTTGAAACAATTGAAGGTCACCTCGATATCTTAGGCAGCATAAATGTAAAAAGAATCGAATTGCATCTATCCGACGAGTGGCTTTAAGTACACGATAGTTTATTTAAAACGTTTTCATGACCGTATATGTGTAACAGATACCGAGTTATTGTAGATAATAGTTCTTACTAATTCACCCTTTATGCCAGTGTTGTCCATATACAGGGTATTTTAATTTGTGACGTACTATTTTCGTTATTCTTGTCGATAGAAAAAAATGACCGGGGACGAAGTTGTTTGACTCGGACCGGCGTATATTGTGATTGATAAACTTCTTTTGTCGATGGCATTTTTTTCGTGTTTTCGAGGTCATCTCTGAATTTTTTTCTAATCAACGACATATTTTTATTGTCCCATTATTATAGCCAGCGAATAATGGATACTAGGCATGTACTATACATTGAATTTTGTGCATCATATATGCTAGACTAGATATACATATGTATATTTTTTATTCGAATAATATTGTTTTTTAATGAGGAAACAATAATTGTGCAGGTTAAATGGGGAGACGTGGATGGCGGCTATGGTGAACAGTACTGGGACTTGAATCATTGATAAAATTTATAGGTGCGCAACTGGAAGGATTACAAGAATGTCAGTGCACTTACACGTAAAAAAATGTATTTTATTTGGTCGACGGAAAAATAGTGTCCAATACATAAGTGTAGCAAGGTGTTGACGTAATAAGTAATTCTATCTGATACACATTGTTGTGTTAAAATAGTGTAATTTTCATATTCATTACACCGTCTATAGATGTATATGTATCAACGTGTAACACGCTAAACAAAAAGCAGAACATGTAATTAATTCTTCCATTTTTTTGCAAATCAGGAGGGATCGATTCATGAATCTGCTTGCAACACCATGTGCATACGCATATCTTTCGGCTAATCACTAATTGTCCCACGTATCTACGATATTTTACGTTTACTATACGGCTTCCTAAAAAACTTGATGGACATTTATTGACAATAAGGAATAGGTAAACTTAAGCCTTTATAAAATTACGCGATCGATAATCAAGATAAATTAATTAAATCTGTACCACATGTACGCCTGATCGGTGAGACTTTTCTTATTCTTTGACGGTTTTAATGAGTTACAGTGAGTCAGTACTTCAAATGTTCTGCCATTGTCTCGTATTAATTGGGATATGATTAGTCGTGTGAATTGAATGACTGAAGTCACGAGCCTCCCCGAGTTTATCTCCTGGGAGAAAATATCGGCCGGGAAATTCCTCTACTAAATCAGTAACGAAATTCCGTACCTCCCTGTTCAAATGATTTAAATTAAGAGTTTGTAAAACTCCCTGAATCCTGTCTTTCCTAATATTGAAGCTCGACGGGTGTTCCATTTCTGGGTAAGAATCTTCATCGGATGTACTTAAGATATCATAGGGCTCCAAAAATTGGGGCTCTATCTCTACGTCGATTGCTTCTTCGCTGGTATTTGTCGCCATAACGTGACACTTTCCATCATTGTTTGTTACGGCTGCTTCCCCTACGTATAGTTGCTCGTGGGTTTTGATGCGCGGTAAGCATCCTTCTTTCATTTTTACGTTTGCTATTCTTACGGCAATTTGCTGCGAAGTTCTAGGTTTAATACAATATTTGGTAACTGTCTGCTGTTCTTTTGTTTGAGGTAAATCTTGATAATTCGAAAAACGTAAAGGTCCGATCGGTTCATTTTTTAATGTTAGAGTTCCATGGTAGTAAGAAATCTCTGGTTCTTCCTGTTTTAAAAACGGGCTCCCGACAAGTCCATCTGCGTCTAACGCAAGATTTTTTACCACATAGAAAAATGCTGGCGATCCATGAATATGAAGAATTGTGGTTCCAAGAGTGTGAATCGGTGTCGTTGTCAGTCCAGTTAGTTCGATTTCTTCCCTAGAAATTATTTCTGCGTTTCTTCCGAGAACGTCGATGACCACCAGATTAACGGCCGCTCCATCATCAATTAAGAAGTCTCCCGTTCCTGATTCCAATTCCGGAACCTGGATCTTGATTCTTGCTGCAGGTGCTTCCCTGACGAGTCTTCTTTCTTCTCGTCGCTGAATCGGATTTTACTTCGGCGATCTTCCTCGTTTCCGCTCATCGTGTCGCCTGTACGTTGAGCGCGATTAAAGTTTAAAGATTTGCTCGATTCTACGGACGAATCTCGCGAGTCCCGGTGATAACGCGAATTACGCGGATGTTTCCAACATGACTTTTCGTCATGTCCGTTCATACCACAATGCCAACAATACAAACTTGGCTTGCGGTTTCTATCAGAATTTTTTTAAATTGAAATTTTTTCCCCCCGATCATCTATATTCGATGAATCGCGATGATTGCAAGGGGACCTCGAGGGGCTTCTTTGGTGCAAGGTCCAGGCCGTCGTGCGCCCTTGCCTCTCTTGTTCCTCTTCAAATCTAGATGTTCTGGTAGGTAGTTCCCTAACCGGTCATACGACGTATGTCGTCGTACGACACTTCACGGTCGTGATTACGAGAATCTTGAGCATAGCGGTCTCGACGAGACCATCTAGCAAGTCTTCTATCGTGTCTGTCGACCAATACTAATGGCGTTAATTGTATTAAAAAAGGGAAACTGATGTGTCGGTTGAAATTGCATGGCTCTTGGCCATGTGTTCTTTTATTCTAATCCTTACCTTCTAAATCCTGCAATCAGATGGTCGAAAGGCTAAAAATTTCTCCGCAAAAAGTGCGTTAGTTGCGACCGCGTCATAAACCTGACCGAGGGCCGAACTCGGCACGCACTCGCAACAGCCCTACGTCGCCAAGGGGGTCTGGACTATCTCATAGGCAAGGCCCAATGAGCCCTATCTCCCAAGACTAAACAGTCTACAATACATAGGAACAGCGCCGCACAGACGAGTTCACACATTTACGGCAGTTCATAGAGGAGCTAACACATTGGCAGTGGCGCAAGGACGAGTGCACACATCTACAGCTCCTTTGGAGCGGGTCACAATACCGACAATTTCCCGATCAGCCGAACCAAGTAACGCGTAACGAAATGAGGGAGCCCTAAGTAGTGTCCCTAAGTAATACATACTTGCGGACTCCCGTATAAACGGGATATCCTACAACGCAAATATTCCTACAACGCGCCAAAGATATTGCGACTACAGTTTTCATATAACGCCATTTCTCGTGCAACGGGCTATATAATAAAACGCAGGGGTTCCTCTTCTTTTGTTGAATTTGTATCGAATAAAAAAGGTATGCTCAGATATATTACTAATATTACACGCGCGGAAAAACATTCCCTACGAGCAGTAAAACTTTCGCAGTGGCGTGAAGCGACCGCGGACCAGTTGGAGCAAACTACTCCAGGCGCACGAATCACGAAAGCGCAAAATTAGAAAGGGCGAATAAGAAATGTAAAAACATTTGTAAACAAAAATTTTTAATGAAAAAATTTAAATTATTTGTATTTATTAAATGCCTTGAATCTCAAACAAATTGTTATTAAATAAGGTTTTACTCGAGATACTTACATGCATGTTTTTAAAGTAAATGTTCAAAAGAAACGCGGGAACTCTTCCGAGGAACAGGGGGGCGCGCAGTGGGCCGAATCTATTGCAACGTTGGACAATGCAGCAAACAAATAAAAAGTTGAATTTGAAAATTTATCTTTATAGACAAGAAACGTTATTGGCAAAAATAAATATATTTCATTATATATTCTAATATATTTCTCCTCTGCAGTCATTTTTGAAGTCCTCTCTTGAAAAACAGTTGACCTTTTGATTAAAGATATGCAATTACTGGAGTTTTCAGGTTCTCTGTTGTGTTAAACGTTTAATTTTTTGCAGCATTTTACAGAATAAATGAAAATTGGTTATTTGGAAAAGCATGGAAAATAGGGTGGATAGAATAATAATTCCATTCTAATTTCTCGCTGTGCACGGCGAATATTGTTCTAGTATTGATTGTGAATTTAACCCGAACGAGAATGAATTAACTGCAAGCCAGCCCAAGCAGCAAAGAATTTTCAATATTTCAATCCAAATAAGATTGGGCACGGGCGATGAATTGAATTGTGTATATATTAGGTAGAGATAGAAATAACTGCCGGTTCCTTTTCTTACGATTACCACTGTCTAATACACATACAAATTCACAGTAAAGTATTATTCTGTTCTCTACCATTGTTGACCACGTATACCTATTCCTGAGTGTGACAATTCACGAATTCGTGGACCTATTCTACCTAAGAAAATATAAGTAAGTAAACATAAAGCAGACAAGCCTGACGATAAGTTATATTTAAGAATTTCGATGTATTTTGCATTACGTTTGCCTGGCCTATTTTGTTGTCTTTAATGCATTCAATCTCGAAAGTTTCAAAATTAAATTTAGCAATTCTATTTTAACATTTTTTGGTTAATATTTGTAGTTTTCCATAGATATATGCTAAATGTTATACACGTTTCTGTATAACATTCTGATATACAGAATGTTCTGAGACATTATCAATAATTTTACGTGAAAGTTATTAAAATGAAAAATATTCAGGAAAATATGCATCTATTTTTTTTCAAGAAAATCTTGTTGCGAAAAGTGAATAGATGAAGCTAGTTAAAAAATTCTGTTGTAACTGCTACCGCAGTTCGAAATGATACGCAACTAATTGTGCAATAATAATATGTCGTTAAATTGATATTCAAAATGACATTGTGCTATAAAAATGTATAACAGATTTTAAGCAACGTAATCGTAATGTACTAAAAATTCTAAGAAAAAGTAGAAATTTAAATTTTGATTCCTGAACAAATTTTAGACATTCATTCATTATTCCACCAAAATTATTAAAAAACATTGCATCATATCTTTAAGCATCGTGGAAGTTTTATTTTTTTATTTAGTACAATCGTTATAATGTCTTTAATACACAGTGGGTATTCCTTTCTTTTATTCTTATGGTCCGAGTGACATTGTGTTATGAGTATTTATTGTATAATATCAAACTTTGAGGTCTACGTTCGTTAGTTAAATTATTTTTGACAAGAGAAACACCTTATCTTTATCCTAATGAATTTTTGGCATTTTTTATTCAGTATACTCGTATATTCAACCGCAAACATTGTTGAATAGCAAAAAAGAATCAACTTATATAATTATAAAAATACAAATTAGTGTAACTTTTTTATTATACTAGTTCTGCTGATTCTGCTGCATGGTTTTGATGTCAACTATTTCTTTCAGTTTCTGACATTTCGATTACAATTCAATGTGGCGACATCCCTAACATCCATCTGCCTGCATATTGGCAGCAGATTGGCAACAGAACTGACAGATTCTGTCTAAAGATCCGTAGGCATCTGCGTCCTCATTTAGCTTGGGTTCTGCAAATAAAACCTGCTAAACAGAATCTGAAAGTAGATTGGTAGCAGAAACCGAGCAAATTCTGCAACTTAAGCCATTCAAATGGATTTAGATGGCCATTCGAATGATTCAAGCTGCAGGTTCTGCTCCGTTTCTGCTGCCAATCTCCCACCAGATTCTGTTCTGCAGGTTCTACATCAAATCTACATCAAATCTGCAGCTATTCTGTTTACAAAATCCGCTAACAGAATCTGGGCAGAATCTGCTATGGCAGGTTTGGCTGGCTGGGATATTGCAGTCCGTTTGCACATACATATTTTCTCGCATTTGAGCTAAATGTTGTCTTTGAGCTAAAGACAACGGCGCAAATTTGTGTTTTCACTAGTAATTTAACAATTCCAGTAACATTCATTTTCTTGCGAGTTCCGTACACCTAATATATTGAGATGGTAAGAGAAATTAAAAGTAACGATTTCGAAAGATGTAAACTCCTAATTAAACTGAATGTTCCGAATGTTCCGAATGTTCACCAACTATAACAGGCGCTCCATGTATCCAAATGTTAATACATTCTGTTAATAGAATATCAAGTAATGTTTATACGTTAGCATTAGTCATGAAGTGGTGTTAATTTTATTTAATACAAAATTGATTAGCTCCTTCTCTCTCTCTCTCTCACTCTCCTTACAATATGTACATCGGGTGGTCTTAGTTCGGGAATTCACCACTAGAGCAAAGTTCGGTTAGTAGGCTTCTCGTTCATGAAATTGTCCCGCGTATAGTACATAAGGGCAGCTGAAGCTAATACCAGTATCGCTTCTCGGCCTTATGGCTAAGATCAAAGTGTAGTATCTGTTCTTATCAGCTTAATATCTGATACACTCCCCATCGGGGAGTCAGAATATTAAACTGATTTTTGGAATCAGACGGAGCTGTTGGAGCTTGCTCCACCTCTGTCACGAGTCAGCCTGGCATTGCAGTGCCGCCAGGATTGGCTCAATAAATTAATTTGCAAACAAAAATATCTTTATCGTTCATGAATTATCGTCGTGGCTATCTCGAACCCTTGTTTAAGAAAAATTTTAGAATCTTATGGGAAGATAAAACAGTCAGAAGTAGTCCCTTGAACCCATTTTTCCTGGAAATGCTTTCTCGTATCTTTCAATAGCTCTTACCAAAGAAATGTTTGTTTATGGTAGACTTTTTTCGCTGTTTTCGTTGCAAATCCCAAATGCAAAAAATCAAAAACGCAAAAAACTATCGAAAAATGCAGGTTTCGCATTGAAGTTTCTGAGCGAGACTACAGTTTTTATTTTGACAATAGTTAGATCACAGACGAGATATAGCAATAATATAAATCAACCCAATGTATCTTTTCAGCCCGAATTCATGGATACCTGAGGCACAGACGAAATATATCTCAACAAACAGATTTGATGAGGGCGCACCAAGAAATACTGGTAATCAATACGTTGCTGGTTCGAGCCCCGCAGTCTCTACTCTTAGAAGCTGTGATGGCGTAGTGTGATACATAGTTCGGAGGCTCGTACTACGAAAGTCCTGGGTTCGATTCCCCCCCAAGTACTTTTTTGGATGTAGGGTTACGCCCATCCAAGCGTGGCAACTCAGAGCTTGGCAGGTCTAAGCACTTCGATAGGCCCCTAGAGCTAGAGGGTACGAGGGGGTGGCCTGTTGTAAAGGGAGGATGTGGAAAAAAACAATTACATATTTGTATTTTTTAAATAGTAAATGCATGTTAACCCTTAAAAGATCACTTCCATACGTCGTATAGTTCACGGTTTCTCCATATGACCACCTCGTTTTCACACGCCGCAACAGTGGTGCAAAATCCCCAAAACGTGGCAAAAATTCGTTTTTTATGGAATAATTGTTTTTTTAAACTTTTATCATATAGATATTTTTCAACACGATAAGTACTTTACTTTAAATTTAAAAATTTAAACAAAATATAAAGTTGAAACCCAATTATTAATTTTTTTGTTTATAACAAAAGCCCTTCGAGTCCCACCAAAAAAATTTTTTTTTAAACTGGACATAAATACAAACATTCTAGTCTAAAAAAATTCTGCGACTTTTTTCAAGTTTAGTAGAAATAAGGTCACAAATGTGATGAAAAACGTGATTCTTAATTACCTTTGTGACTTTATTTCTAGTAAAGTTGGAAAAAGTTGCAGGGGTTTTTTAGACTAGAATGTTCGTATTGACGTCTAGCTTTAAACAAAAAAAAATTTTTGTGGGACTCGAAGGGCTTTTGTTATAAACAAAAAAGTTAATAATTGGCTTTCAACTTTATATTTTGTTTAAATTTTTTAATTTAAAGTAAAGTAATCATCGCGTTGAAAAATATCTATATCATAAAAGTGTAAAAAATCAAGGATTATACTCAAATACAACAGGAAATGAGAAAACAAATTTTTCTTAAATAACATATATCGCAGTTGCTTTTAATGTCAGTTTCTCGTTTCAAGTTGTATTATGATCTACGATCGATGTATAGTAATATTGCCGTAAAAATATTTTAAAATGTCGTTTCCATAAAAAACGAATTTTTGCCTCGTTTTGGGGATTTTGCACCACTGTGCGCCGCCGACATCGATGCGTCGGAATATGCGGATGCGGAATATCGGTGCGAATAATGCTGATTCGACGACGAAACTTCTGCATTTTTTCCTTTTCTTAATGAAACTTTTGCTAACGTATTCGTGAGATTTTTCTGATTAAAACGAGACCAAACACGATACAGTTTGAATTATATTTACTTGTACTTTGTGGTATGTACGTATTTAATCCTATCGACAAGTAAATACAATTCAAACTATATCGTAAATGGCCTCATTTTAATCACAAAAATCTCGAAAATACGTTAGTAAAAGTTAAATTTGGAAAAATTAATAAACAAAAAAGTTTTATTGTTGCATTAGTATTGTCTCACCCATGCGTCTCTCCTCCTGTGCCAGTGCCACCGTCCGTACGAAAAGTTTCGCAGATGGCGCCGCCGTCCGCGCAGAAAGAATATTCGACGAGATCGCCGTCGTTGAAGGTTTAAGATATTATAGAAAATGTATTAGAGGATGTGCGTTGTCTTATTCCATTTATACTTTGTAGGGCATTTATACTTTATACTACAGTGGGGCCTACATCAAACGGCACATATCTTGAAACACCCTGTATCTACACTTATTATGTACTAATTACATTATGTTTACATATTATGTATTCATTTTATTTATATTTTATTATGTGTTATTTATAAAATTAAAATAAATTAGAAATTAGAAATCCTGTATTTAACGTAGGTAATTTATTTTTTTACATTGAAAACACTATAAAACCAGGTCCCAAGTTTAAAAATAAAATTTCATTGTGTTATGAACATCGTAAAACGATTTGTGAATTTTCTCCACCTACATTGGGCGTTTGGCCCACTGTACAGCGCGGCCGTGGAGTATGTATAATTTTTTAGGGAGGGTCCTTCTGACTCCCCGGAATGGGCCTCGATTACGGCGCTGCATAGGGTTGGGAGGGGGCAGGGGGTAATTCTTCAGATCCCCTCGTGCCCTCCCTCATCGCTGAGGTAGATCACCGCGAGGGTTTTAGCCGGTAAGAAAAGAAAACAAAAGTAGGAGTGTCATACTGGTGGCCCATGGACCCATCCGGCCTTCAGTGCCCCCCTTATGTAACCCCCCTACTCACGTCCACTGGTCCTTACTGGTCCAAAAAATCGAATTTTTTTTTTTCATAAATCAATAATTTCTTATTTACAGCATACTATCCACAAAGTTTTATAGTGAAATCAAACTTTTCGAACGTGTAACAAGTACCTACTACCGTACCGTGCGCTCGCAGCTATGCGCGTAAGCAGTTCGAACACGCGGTCCGTTTGCGGTGCTATATTTTTTTACAATGTGGAACTGACTCAAAATCTGTTTATATATTTTTAAAGAGTGTTGTTTCAGCTACAATTACATGTATCATGAAAGGTATCTACGTATTTGTACCCTTTGAAAGTACCTTTTCGCGAAACCCTATTTTAACTTTACTCCTTTTCTATCGAAAACTTTAAACCACGTTTTTCTCAAGACGACTTTCTACAATCTGTCGTGCAATATAGCGAAAAAATTAATGGACCAATTGACTTGACTCGAAGTGGATTTTGAAGATAAATTAATTCTCTTTTAGTTATACCTAATTATACATTTAAAAAAATGATTTAACATACTGTTTTTCCACCTTTTCAACTTTTTATATAAAAAAAAATCAAGTTTTTGGTCAAAGCTATGTATTTTACATATTTTACATATACGTATTTTACATATACGCGAAATTTTTTGCAAATTTAGGTATAACTATAGCGTAAATCCATGAACAAAATTAAAATACGTACATCAGTTTTTGTTCTAAGTCAATTCTACGAAGCTCTACACTGCACGAAGTTGAACAACTTTTCCGCTATAACGTTCAAGCTGACTGCAGATAGTATTTAAACAAATTTTTTTTTTGCTACAAAAATGTTTTTTTATAATCTTAAATGTTAAATGAAGTACTAAACAAAATTTCAAATAGACTCGTTAATTTTTGCTCTTTAAAAAAACTGATATAGAAACACCTCATTTGGGGCGCGTTATAAGGGCCCCAGGGCTGCAGGCGCCATGAGCTGTGTGCGTGCACTCACTCAAACAACGGAAAGCATGCACGTATACGCCATGCGCGAGAGAGAGACTCGATTTTGTAAATTAGACTTTTCGTCTCGATAATTTGCGTAAATGAAATTTTTGCGGGCCCAGTACGCACGAGGAGACTAAACTACAGGTCTGTGGGGTCGGTTTGAACGCCAATAAACACTATTCGTTGAGCAAATGTCATTTTTGCAAATGTAAACTTGAGACGGAGACACCGATGCAGGCCAAAGATGGCTGCCGGCATCCTCTGGCATGGTTCATTTAGCAAATATTGAACGATTTAATGGTTTATTCTCTGATATCGCGTACCACGGCCTTTCCTTGAAGTACCACAATGTCACAGAAATTCGACTTTTCACAAGTTATCACTTCTGGAAGACGTACGATCTAATTATTTGATTTGCAATGGCGCTTAGATCGATTCGGAGTTGGCCCCAAAAGAGTCGGGGCCCTTAAGGTATAGGCGAGCAGAAACGGCAGACAATTGGGTGTGCCCTAAAACGGGCCCTTGCAGGCGCTGCATCGTGAGTTCGACGAGCCCGTTCTTTTTGCGGCATCCTATGGGCAGGTATCGCATATGTAGAGTGAACGCATAGCGATCCGGAGAATATTGTACTCTTATAGTGTCCGACGAATAAATACATGTACATATAACCATAATTGGGCGGTTCTACCTTAGTTTTCGTCTTACAGTGCACAGTGGTCGGGAAACCCGTTTTTCCTGGCCAAAATCAATTTCTCAGGTTTAACATTTGAACAATGAAGAAATTTTTTTTACTATATACTTGAAACCCTTCAAAGCGTCAAACTTCAACGTTCTATCCATTTAAGATAATTCTCTGATGTGATATAGCGTTCTGAAGGCAAAATTGCAATATTCAAAGTAGAACTATACGTTTTAGTTACTCATTATAGAATATCAGAATACAGGTTTAACTGGCGGTTTTATACATATCAGCGGGGCTACTTCAAATGTTTAATCTAGTTGTAAGCATTTTTTAATCCATGTTCAGATAGGGCAGAGTTTATAACAATTTAAACTTTGGGAAGGCGTACGTTTGTGCGTGAACGCTCGTACGTATTTGCCGAGCTGAACAAGTACCCTAATACGCCGAATTAACTTTGTATGAGGTAGTTAATAAATTAAGCAAGATGCTCGTGCGTATAGTATAACAAGAGAATGTATCTATATATGTATCTATCTTTATTTAGTCCGTGCCTTTCGGCTTTGGACAAACTTCCGCCTCCCTTCTACATAGTCTTATACATAGTCTTAGTCTTATGGTCTTATAAAATTATATCTAGCACTCTTATACATACTTAAACATTATCTTAAACATTATCTTAAACATTATCTTAAACATGATCTTAAACATTATCTTAAACATTATCTTAAACATTATCTTAAACATGATCTTAAACATTATCTTAAACATGATCTTAAACATTATCTTAAACATTATCTTTGGTTTGTCCTTTGGTGTCTGTTGGCCCTTGGCTATCCACTTCTCTCGTCCGTCACCTTGTGCCTTCGCGTGCCACTTATTGTTAGCTCTAACACTCTGCAATCTAGTTTACGAGGCTAACGCCTTTCTGCTGATTCCCAAACTGTTTATAATATGAAAGACCTAACTATAAACTGTCTCGAGGAAATACATCATATTTACACCTCGACAGCTTGTACAAAAATGATTAAAAGTCGTAGACGTCGGACGTTTTTTTACATGAAAGCTTGAACACTTGTTAACGAGTCCATATAAATTTCAAGTGCGGTCTCCTGCAGTCTGTAATTCTGTGTGGATTTTAATAAGTCAGCGCTCGAGGTATTTTGGCGTCCACGACGCGTGCAGCTGTGTAACCGTTTTTTAACGTTGCGGCAGCAGAGATGTCGGTCGGGCCGAAGTGTTCGGTATGGAGTAATAAAAATGATTTGACAAAAATATTTTTCAGATAAGAGTTAATCAGCATTAAGTCTTCTACAAATGTCAATATATTTTTTTTTTTCATAACAAATTCACCTCAATTTTTACATGTTATTATATATTTTTGACTTTGTAATCTCATACCTGACATCAAGACGAATTCAACGACCTACCGTACTATTACCTTAACTGTAAGTGTTGAAATAACGCTAAAATAATTTTGGCCATGAAAAACGGGTTTCCAGACCACTGTGCTGTGCAATGGAGAAATAAGCGGAACTTCTGGCAGTACCTGAAGTCCACGACGAGGACGGTCCGTGTCTGAACGGATAATATAACCCAGCCTAAATAGAGAAAGTGAAAAGTGATATCCTTGGTAACAGGGGACCATGGGTGCTTTGGAGTAGTGGTTGTGCCTGTTACGAGACAGGGCTGTGGGCAACGCCTAGGTCGGCGAGGTTGATATTGCCCAAGGAATATGGTTGAGAATTAGTTAGTAAGGTGCGCGGATGAACCTGATGCGAAATCAGGGAGCCGTAGGATATAGACGAACCTGGTGCGAAATCGGGGAGCTGTAGGATAGGTTAGGTTTCGTGGACGAACCTCGATGCGAAATCGGGAAGCCGCTGGATTGGAGTAGTCGTAGTTACTTTGTTTGGATAAGGCGTGCGAACGAGCCTGATGCAAAATCAGGGTGTCGCAGGAAATGTTAATTTGTCTCGTAACTATAAATTAAATTTTGATACCACTCGGACGGTTAAGTTGTATCTGTGGGAACGTTAATATAAAGGATTACGGAGTAAAGATAGGTTTGACGAATCTGCTCGATTTAATGGTGAACAATTTATATATATATTACGAACCAGTTGTTTGTACAAATGTAATTGTCGCGATATTTATGTAGCGTGTAAATTATTATCTAAAGCTGCAAGAGAACGGTTACAATAGTATACCGAAAGAACTTCAACCGAACTTGCGGATTCTAACGGGTTAACTTGTGATCTGAATGGTACCCTAAGCCCAATCTCACTGAATCTAATCGACTCTGTACGAGCGTGACACGACGTGAATCTACGGGTAACTGTGCAGCGATGAACCAATGATGATAAAAATCAAAGGGTTCGTATGGTCCCAAAATGCATGGAGGTGCTCGTTTGAGGTTTCCATATAAGGTAAGATCACGGACAGTTCGTCGGGTCACGCATGCACTTAATCGGTCACGATGCAGCTGGTCGATATCAAGGCCACTATTATCTGTATATGATAGCGACAGAAATCTATGGGCGACTTCCCCTCTTACGCAAGCTTGAGCGATACGTGCAAGCGCAGCGTATGAAGAGTATTATTCATACGTAACAATTTCATGAAACTGTCAGAACTAATTAAAATTTTTAGAAAAGGTTCTTTACTAGTTGTCTCGTTTCCTGCAACCCAACAAGTTTGATGATTTTATTGCCTTCAACCGATCTATACCGAATATCATGTTCTAATTATCCAAGTTCACCATTCCACATGGCGGTGACCAATTTCGGTTGAGCGTCGTGGTATGCGACACTTGGAATACGGTAATACTTCGGTATACCGTCTCCTTATAAATATTAATATCAAGGCCCTTATTATCTGTATACGCTAGCGACATCCCTTCTTACGCAAGCTTGAGCGACACGTGCAAGAGCAGCGTATAAGAAATATTATTCTGTAAGATATTTATTATATAAAGGCTAATACATTTACAAACTAAATTATTAACTGAAGAATACTAACTTACAGTCTACTAATTAATAACTAATTCTATCTAAGGTTAACTAAAGGCGGCTCGTACCACGTACAACGAATGCGCACTCTGCAGCGCCTCAAGCGGCACAGTTATACAATACATAAAGGCTGCTTACAATTCATACGTAACATCTTCCCCCCCAAAATGAAACATCGCGATTCGCGTGAAGCTTTTACCAGAAGAAAGGAAAACGGTCAAAGATTCTTTCTAAAATAAAAATAGAAATATGTGAAAATTCGTCGGGTGTAGCGTGTATGCGTGTACTTATCGCTAATGTGATCGCTGCAGGCTTGATGATTTGTTCGCCGGAAGGCACGACATATTCCATTTCCATCCAACAGTCGTCGACGTTGAAAAGGAGGTTATCCAGGAGGACGGTGTTTTCTATTTCGTTGATTAATAGAGATCGTAATTCCTTGCTGAAGCTAAATTGCGGATATTAATCATACGTGTTATCAGTTCTATTAGATAATCCCCGAAACGATTTTAATTTTTCGGGCTGGTCTGCCAAAAATTAATTCGTATGGTGCGAAATTTGTTGCTTCATGAACAGGGCCGGTTTTTCTCTGTCTCGTAGCGACTGTCGAACGCGATGTCCAATTGAATCAATATTAGAATCCATTTTAGGTATCTGTATTTTTAATTCGGAATCCCTGCACTCCCGTGGAAGAAGCGGTAAACAGACAGAAGTGGGGTCACGCGACAGAGCGTCCGCGTTTTTTTTTGTCTTTCCAGATTTATGAACAACCTGGTACTCATACTCCAAAAGTCTAAGCTTCCACTTCATGAGTCTAGAGGTCGGATCCTTAACGGAATGTAACCAGACTAATGGTCTATGGTCTGTAATTAGGGTGAATTTGGTTCCATAGATATAAGGCCTGAAGTGTCTTACGGCGTAAACCACTGCCAAACATTCCTTTTCCGTAGCTGAATAATTCCTCTCGTGTTTATTTAGACTGCGGGACGCGTATGCAATCGGCAGGTCGCTTCCTATCTCTCCTTGACTGAGCACGGCTCCGATGGCATATTCGGATGCATCTGTTGTCACGATGAACGGCTCGTCGAAATCTGGATACTGTAGAATGGGTTGCTGACACAATTCCTTGCGTAATTGTTTGAAACTTTCATCTTGCTCTTCGGTCCACATGAATTTCATGCCTTTCCCTAACAAGTTAATTAGAGGCTTTGCTTTTGAAGTGAAATTAGGTACGAATCTTCGGTAATAACCTACAAGTCCTAAGAATTGTTGAATATTCTTCTGCGTGGTGGGTGTAGGAAAATCTTGAACGGCTTTCAATTTCCTAGGATCAGGTCTGACACCATTTTTTGATATAATATGTCCGAGATATGTAACTTCCTTTCGTAGAAATTCGCATTTATTGGTCTGAAGGGTTAATCCGTGATCTTTAAGGCGGTTTAACAATTTTGTAACTTTGATATTGTGCTCTTGTAACGATGAAGCGCATACTACTATGTCGCCAAGGTAAACAAAAAGATCCGTCCCTTGAAGTCCAGTGAGTGCTTGATCCATGAGGCGTTGAAAGGTCGATGGTGCGTTCTTCAATCCCAAAGGCATTCGAGAAAATTCGTAATGTCCATTCGGTGTGGTGAATGCTGTTTTCGATTTATCTTTCGGATCCATCTCTATTTGGTGAAAACCACACGCGAGATCGAAAACTGAGAAGTATTTAGCACCTCCCAATCGGTCTAATATTTCCGTGATTTGCGGTAATGGGTATTTGTCGGAAATTGTTTTTTCGTTGAGTGCGCGAAAATCTATTACTAACCGCCAGCGTTTATCACCCTGTGCGTCCGGTTTCTTTGGAACAATCCATAAAGGTGAGTTATATGGAGATTCAGAATGATTTATTATGCCTGCAGATAGCATAGTGCTGACCTGTTTTCGAATTTCTTTTTGATGCACGGCTGGATAGCGATATTGTCTCGTGTTAATAGGAATATTATCAGTCGTGACAATAGAATGATTAAAGTCACGAGCCTTCCCGAGTTTATCTCCTGAGAGAAAAAATCGGTCGGGAAATTCCTCTACTAAATCGGTAACGAAATTCCGTTCCTCTTTGTTTAAATGGTTTAAATTGAGAGTCTGTAAAATTCCCCGAATCCTGTCTTTCTTAATCTTGAAGCTCGACGGGTGTTCCATTAATGCGTAAGAATCTTCGTCGGATGTGCTTGAGATATCATAGTGCTCCAATATTTGGGGCTCTATCTCTACGTCGATTGGTACCAGATGGACAGCTGCTCCACCGTCAATTAAGAACTCTCCCGTTCCTGATTCCAATTCCGGAACCTTGATCTTGATTCTTGGTGCAGGTGCTTCCTTGATGAGTCTTCGTTCTTCTTCAAATTCAGATGTTCTCGCATGTCGTCCCCTGGACCGATCATATCTATTCGGAGATAGTGGGTACGACGCTTCACGGTCGTGATTACGAGAATCTTGAACATAGCGGTCTCGGCGTGACCATCTTGAAGGTGATTCATTGCTACGCGACTGTCGTCGATTCCGTAACTTCCTATCTATCTGTAGCACGCTGTCGAAAGCATGTTCAAGCGTTCCTAAATCTTGAAGTTGAGCCGACACTTCCCAAGAAATTCGATCCGGTAAACCATCGATGAAATTTTCTTTAATGTCCTTTTCCATTTCTTTGACGAAACTTTCAGCGTGATCCAGATATCTTTCCCGAATAGCTCCGCGCGTACAATAAACAAGACGACTCGTTCTATCGACATATTGTCGAATACTTTCTCCGTCGCGAATACGTAGCTTCGCGATTTCAACTTGAAAATGTGACAAATTCCTTCCAGGCGCGAATCTCTTTTCCAAGCGCTTAATTAACGCCTTAACAGAGTCGAATTCATGCTCTATCGTGCATCTACGCGCTGGACCGATAAGTTTAGTTAAGATAATGGCAAGATACTCCGCTTCCGTACCCTCGGGAATCAAAGTTAACCCGTCGTCCACATTTTGTGCAAAGTGCGTCAACGATGGCTTTTCTCCGTCAAATGTCGGAATGGACGAGGTAATATTCTGTAGACGCGTCCGTTGCGTTAAGAGTGTCATTGCATTGGCAATCGAAACTGTCAGGTTCAGCATCTCATTAGAAGAGACGTTCGCTTGTGGATTTGCCATTTGAAAATATTACTAAGTATTTAACGAGAGAAAACTAGTATATTGTAAATGTTCACCTACGACTAATAGAACGTATTTTAAAAACCAAAATTTACGGTAATACTAAATTAGTAGTATCCCACCGCTGTTTGTTACGAGCCAGGGCTGTGGGCAACGACTAGGTCGGCGAGGTTGATATTACCCAAGGAATATGGTTTAGAATTTGTTAGTAAGGTGCGCGGACGAACCTGATGCGAAATCAGGGAGCCGCTGGGATGTTTGTTAGCGAGGAGAAACCCGATGCGAAATCGGGGAGCCTCAGGAATAGAGTCAAGCGCGGACGAACCCTATGCGAAATCAGGGAGCCGCAGGACGGTGAAACGTCGTGGACGAACCCGATGCGAAATCGGGGAGCCACTAGGAAAGAAGTTCACAGACGAACCCGGCGCGAAGCCGGGGAGCTGCCAGGAGGTTGGTTTATTCACAGACGAACCCGACGCGAAGTCGGGGAGCTATTGGGAGGTTGGTAAACGTACGGATGAACCTGATGCGAAATCAGGGAGCCGTAGAATACAGACGAACCCGGTGCGAAACCAGGGAGCTGTAGGATGGGTTAGGTTTCGTGGACGAACCCGATGCGAAATCGGGGAGCCACTGGTTTGGAGTAGTTGTAGTTACATACTTTGTTTGGATATGGCGTGCGAACGAACCTGATGCGAAATCGGGGAGTCGCAGGAAATGGTAATTTGTCTCGTAACTCTAAATTAATATTCAATACAACTCGAACGGTTAAGTTGTATTTGCGGGAACGTTGCTACTAATATAAAGGATTACGGAGTAAAGATAGGTTTGACGAATCTACTCGATTTAACGGTGAACAATTTATATATATATTAAAATCAGTTGTTTGTACAAATGTAATTGTCGCGATGAAATAATATAAAGTGTGTAAGTTACCTAAGTATTTGCACGGTGTTGACGCACTGGCGATGCGGGGTCTGAGAGCCGCTATTAGCATGTACCGAAAGGACTTCAACCGGACTAGCGGATTCTAACGGATTAATCTATGATTCGAAAGGTGCACTAAGCCCAATCTCACTCGATATAACAGACTCTGTACGAGCGTGACACGACGTGACTCTACGCGTGACTGTGTAACTCTGAACGGACGAGGGTAGAAACCAAATGGTTTATATACTCTCGAAATGCGCGGGAACGCATTAGAACTTTCCACATAAGGAAATTTAGGAGTCTTCGTCGGACCACGCCCGTCTCGGTCATAGGGTAGCTGGTCGCACGTGTGCTCAGGACCCCTTTATCTGTTTATGATAAGCGAAAGAATTTTAGGGCGTTTTCCCATCATAGACGCGGGATCGAAAAACGCGTTGAGAGCGACGAGAGATAAATTTGCATTATTTATAGAAATAAAGTCCCATTGTTCCTTCAACATAACAATATATTACTTATTTAACAGTTATGCATACATTAATGTCTAGTTCTCCTACGCAAAATCTGACAAACACGCCCCGTTTGATTAGATTCGGGTCTGTAGTAAGTGCAACAATGAGAGTTATATTAAATGTCTGACGAAAAAGCAGCTAAAAGCAGAAGGTGCTTGGATAACTATAATCTATATAGTTTCTAGAATATAACGGTGAAGAGCTTTTTCTGGAAAAATCTGGAGAACTTGCGTAATTAAGTAATGTTTATATGACATTTATTATGAAGTGAAACAAAGCTCCATTTTTAATTTATAGTTTTTTTTTCTTCATTTTGGATTTATTATACCTGCAAGATTATGTACTGCACAAAAGTTTCAAGTAAAATCGTCAAATAGTTGTACTAAACAACAAATAAGGAAAAAAATATATTTTACATAGGCATCTATTATTGGTTACCCTGGATTATCTAGTGCGAAAAAATGAAAAAAAATTGTAGTACATAGCAGGAAAAGGTTCAGAGTTTCTTACCTATAAAGTTAAATTTTCAAATTCGAATTTTTTTTTTTGCGAGCAATGGAATATTCTTCATACGTAACAATAATATAAGTAACCCTAACGAAGCATGTAATATGTAGAGAGTCGAACAGTAACAGTCGTGTAATATACATAGTCGAATAAAGTCACTCGTAAAGTTAAGAAGCTCCATCTAATAAAAAAAACCGCAAACCGATTAGATACTTTTCACTATCCACATTGCGCAGCCCCTAGTCTTCGCGACAAAAAATGTTCTGTTAACCACACAACTTTTAAATAGAAATCACGCTGCAGAGAGTATGGCACAGACACTACAGGAAGTTTGCCAGGAATTTCAAATTGAAAATAAAATATTCTGCATTGTTACAGACAATGCAGCGAATATGGTAAAGGCATGTAGGGTAGACCTGGGCGAATCGGATCGAAATAAGAATTTAGTTGAAATTTGTTATGTTACCATGGAAAAAATCGTTTAGGTCTAGGTCGTGTATATACTCGTCACGCCGTTCCTGTGCACCTCTTTCTATTATTTTACAATACCGTTCAGCGTTGACACGCATTTCACGATTACCTTACGCGGAAGAACGTAATAATTTTGGTGCCGATTTAAAATACATAGCTTACATTTTCTTATTTAAGAATGAAGGTGAGCTTTAACATTCCAATGTGTTTAATATTATTAGTTTCTACAGTGTCGTATATATGTTGTGTCGATAGCAGTACTTTATTTTCTCTAATTAAAGTTAACGGATTGGGACTGATATAAATTACACTCTCGCGAGCGCCCTCCTGTTGTGCGAATCCCGAACAGTGTCCAGAAATAATATTTTACATAATTTTCACTATTATATCATAATTTGTTTACGTATTTTATTCACTTAAAAATTATTATTATTATATCGGGTGAATCGGATCACTCTTTTTTTTTGTTTATTTAATTAGTTTATATGACTTTAATTGCGATAATAATTTATACATGTAGGCAAAGATTGTTCCCACATACATAAAACAGTGTGGCATTGCATTCATTGTAACGAGAAATTCATTCATCCACCTGTGGAGGTTTGGATACAGTGCAGTACCTGCGAAGAGTGGTGCCACGAAAAGTGTGCTAATATAAGTGGTGTTCAAGGACAATATACTTGCCACCCATGTACTACGTAGAGTCTTTGACATTATTATTATTAAGTTATAACCAAAGATTATTTTACGACAATTTGTTTGTTTTCTTAGAGATATTTTCCACTTTTCCGTTTTTCGTCCATAAAAGGAAGGAATTTTTTAATTTGTCTAGATTTTTTTATTATAAATATTCATGTTAAATGGGTTAGGTTTTTATACGAATTTATAACAAAATATTGCGTTTCTGAATGGTAACTATTTTTTTTTATCATCAAATAAAAAGTGATCCGATACGCCCCGGTTTACCCCACTATGTATTTTGAAAAAGAGACATTTGCCTTGCTATGCCAACACTTTAAATTTATCCATCGAAGATATCCTTCAATTTGATATTATAAAAGCTGTAATAGGAAAATGTAAAGGAATTGTAAAATTTGTTTAAAGCAGCACCGCTGCAAACGAAAGCTTGAAACAAGGATAAACCGTGATGAATAATCAAGCTTACAAATTAATTCAAGAGGTTCCAACTAGATGGAATGGTTGCTACAATATGCTAGAGAGAATTTTGAAAAGTTATTGATGCAGTCAACAGATCGCTGATCAAGTTACGCAAAGCCTCCTCGCCATTAACAATAGATGAAATAATGCTTTTAAAGGATAACAAAAATGTTTTGAATTGCTTCGATGAAGCAACAAAAACAATGTCAGCAGTTAATTATGTAACAGTGTTAATGATTATACCTCTTAATTACGGTATATATAATTATTTAACAAGCCTCAGTACAGAACTAAAGACAGAAGAAGACAAAATAACCTGCAAAAAATTATACATAGTGTGACTGAAAGATTATTATTTCCATATGAATTATGAACCATGCCTAGAATCGCAACGATTCTTGCTCCAAGATTTAAGAGCTTTAAGGCTTTCGAAGCATGGAATATTCTAATCGCGGTTCAGCCTTATTCGAATCAGAAATTAACAATTTATTACAAGATATTACCACATGCAACATGAAAATGCGAAGTCCGAAAAAACCAGAAAACGATTGCTCGGTACAAGCAGAATCATTATTAGGATTTGTTGGAGAAAGAATAGAAGAAAAAGACAGAATCATAGCCGCAAATGCAATAATAATAAAAAGACAATATTCAGGAAGGCCAAACATGTTAGGGGATTCTAATGGCTTAGAATTTTGGAAAACAATTGACAAAGGGTCAAACGTACTGCGGGCCAAATTATAAATGAACGTAGATCGAGACTGAAGGCATAAAAATCTAGATATACTAATATTTGTAAATAAAAATACATAGCTATTAGATGTATGATGTGTAAAACCGAAGTAAAAATGATTTTCCGTATACTTATATAAATGCATTTAATTCTTAGCATTCCAAGGATACATACTGTGTAATGTACAAAATGTGGAGCAATCGGAAGAATTGTAGTCTTCTTCAATATGCTAGAGTTTTAAATAGTCTGTATTCTACGAGTACCTAAATCAGTTACCAACTTTAAGTCAATTCGGTATGTATTATAATACGAATTTCATCGTCAAATTATTATACTTTAGCATTTCTACGCTCATTAATTCATGCAATATATAAATCTTAATATTTTTATATGCAGGACGTTGCATTCGTTCTTTAAATACAATCAAAAATTTCCGAGGGTATAGAAGAATAAATAATATACCCATGTTTACTAGCTGCAATGCCTTTTACGGCCCGTTCGAGACAGATTTATTTTATTTAGATCTAGGACGATTTATGATAGTTTCTTTCCTTGCGAGTAAGAGCTGTGGAGACATAGTCTACTTAGGCATCTGGCCATTGTTAAGTGTATTATAGTCATCACGGTATCGTGCGATTGATTGTGAGATAACTACAAAAAGTTCAGGAAAATCTTGGGGGCTGCAAGCATCCCTAGAGTACATTGATTTACTTCTTGGAAGAGGGCTGTTTTTAACCACACAGCACTAATACCAGAACTGTCAAAAATTAAGCATAGGAATCAAAAATAAAGGGCGCAGTTTATTCTGTGTATCTAACATATTCGTTCGGAAGTTCAATGCTCTCATGTTCAAGATTATGTTTGTGTGATTTACTTCCGTTTGCAGCTTTTTCTTCAAAATATCTAATTATTTCTTAGTTATTTGAACATTTAATTTAATATTCGGGACAATATCTTTTATATCATGTTCAATTACGCTTACTAATCATCATTCAATTGTTTTACTTTCTTTCTACAGCTTATATTACTTACGGTCGTAATCGTAATACTAATTTCTGGAAATAATATATGTTTAAATGTTGCAGTCTAACAATGGTGGTGTGCACACATCAAGTGCCTTCCGAATTAAAGAAAATAAAAAAAAAAATCGGAATGTAATCATCAGAAGAAGATTCTAAAATTATTGCTAATAAGTTATTGTTTCCATTACAACTTTTCAAAAAATTGTATGTCGTTTATTATTGTATTTTATTCGTTTAGTTTTATTCAAACATTGAAATCGACATTTAACAAACTTTAAACTTCTCTAATTCCCTACTGTGTTCAGCAATACCAATTCCATATCCCATTCTTGGTATTCCTAGGGCCTTTAAATTGTTATAGAATCTAATTTCGAAACCTTCATGCTAGCCTAATCCTTCTGTTGACACAAGCTATTAACATAAATAGGACTCCATTATGCTCAATCGTCCGTGACAGTAGGGAGGCCCTTACAATAATCCCTCGGCTATAAGTTCCAAAACAGGTCAGATCCTTCTGGGTTGCAGTTTGAGAAAGTCAAGAATATGTTTTCCTGATCCAAAAGTCGTTCAAGTGTCTTCACTTTTTAACACTGTCGCTTACATTTCTTTTCACCCTTTGGGTGAATTTTATTAACATCAGTATACATATTCTTGCGAATATTCATTCTCACGAACTAGCTAAGAAACCACTTTCGATAGGTTCATACTGCCCTAAGAAAATTGTCTACACAGGGAGGTACCTTTAACAATGAAACATGTTTACTGGGCGTGAAATTGGTCTACGAATAAAGTTGGCCTTCATGTTTCTTGAAGTTGAAAGGGAGATTTCCTTTCTGGTTATAATTTCCTGATAGATACGGTCATTTCTGGCTTGACGCCTGCCATGATCTGTTGCGAGCACGCTCGCGCGTCATCCCCACCACAAGGGGGTCCCCCAGCTTTTGAGTGGAAGGAGCAATCCGGCACTTTTCGACTAGCCAACGCGTCGCGACGGCTGTCGGCCGTGGTAACCACTTAAAGATTAAATGCCTTCGTATCGATGAGGCAATATTAATGCAACGGTGAAACTTTTTTATTGTTACTTATATCGCTATAAATTTTTGTTCGAAATATTGCTGAGATTGTGGTGATTAAAATGACACCAAACACGATACAATTTGGATTATAATTACTTACTTAGTAATATTATATGTAATGGGCAAGGATCCTTACAAGGAAAGCTTGGGAACGGTCGTGCTCAGTTTTTTATAAAACTTTATGAGCTTAGAGAATAGTCCAAATCTAAACATATATTCCAATAGGCTTCGTCACGCTAGGATGCACATTTATTAGTAGGTAAACATTAGAAGGTAAACTATATTATTTACTTTATGCCCGTCTATTGCAAATGTATGATAAACATTAAGATTATTCCGAACGTGGTCAAACTGTAGCAAACCAGATCAAACGCCTCAGCTATTGCAACCTTACGCAAGGATCTAGAATAAAACTATCCGATCGGAATCTGTTTAATGCACTCAATGTTGTTACAAATATATTAGTTGGTAAAGGACCGATTTATATGTATATGTTGGTTTCGGTTGGAATGATACTACAGGAAATCTTTAATATACAGGGTATTTCACCTAACTTGACCACCTTAAATATATCGCTTATTTTGTATGATAGAAAAGAATGCCAGGGGGAGAAAATATTCTGTTCGAAGGCGCCATTACGGCGATGGTACGAATTCTTTCCCAAGGTCATTTATTTTTCGAGATTTCAAGGCCATCGTATTTTTTTTTTTAAATGCGACTGCATATTTTCACTCCAACAGTCCGCCTCTATTCTGTCTCCCACTCTAAACTCCGTCACCTTCCCTAGCCCCTCCGCGCTCACCAGCACATAATCTACGCCTATTACGGTTGATCCTCTTGTCCCTAATACACTGCCCCCAGAAAACTGTCTACACAGGGAGGTATCTTCAACAATGAAACGTGCTTACTAGGCGTGAAATTGGCCTACGAATAAAGTTGGCCTTCGAGTTTCTTGAAGTTAAAAGGGAGATTTCCTTTCTGGTTATAATTTCCTGATAGATATACAGTAATCCCTCGAACAACGCGGTTTCGGTTATACGCGGTTTTTCTTCCAGACTTTTTGTGCCGACACGTTGCTGTCGTATTAATTTATTTTATCCATAGAAGCAAACGCATTCTTATCCCATTCTCCAAGCAGTTTCATATCTGTTTGAATTCGATGTAGATGCTCGATGCATACGGTGAATGTTTGGTCGCAAGAACCGAACATATCGACGGCCTTCGATACCTGGCAAGCTGTTTTATGATCGGGTTTGCACGAGAAAATTGAACTGCTTGACGCATAATATGCGTAATGTAGTGAAATCATATAATTATATCTACATATGTGCACATGCATTGAAAACAGCGTAACGTGTGTATCTACTTTACTCCTTGTGTGTGAAGTTGGAGGGGGTAAAATCGATGGTGGTGTGGGGGGGCTCCGAAACTATGCTGATTTCACTCTACGCGGTCGTTCGCTGTCCCGAATCCCCGCGTTGTTCGGTTTACTGTATACGTCTCACAAGGAAGGTTCGGCAACCGGAAGATTCAGAAAATTATGAAACTTTGCATACAAGTACAGTATGTCATCCGTAATACAACCCTATTTTCCAATTGTGCCATAATTCGGTTTTAAGGGGTGAAATCAGCCCCTGAAAAATAACGAGGATTTTCTTTTTCGTGAGATATCTCAGGAACGCTGAGAGATATCTGAAAAAAGTTTAATTCAAACTTGCATCGTTTTATTGTGTTTACTAAACTGCGTAAAAAATTTGTTGGAAAAGTGCGTGGTTTTCGGGTTACCCCTCGCCCCACCCCCTTCGCCCTAAGAAAATATTGTTTACTCTTCGTGCTGAAATACCTCTGGGTACCCTCTTTTCATATCTCTAAATGACATACAGTGGGTCAAATAAGTTTCCGTACAGTGCGGTTTACAGATTCTGAAGCAGTATTATTTTGTGACAGTCGATAGCAATGGTATTTCATTTATATTATTTCTATTCGTCTATGTTTACTTACAAATTGTACAAAAAACTCTTACGATTTTATTGATAGTTAACTCGTAGATGTACGTCAAACATGAACAGAATAGAATAGAGGTCAAAAAAGTTTCCGTACAAATTTATAAACTCACGTAACAATGTATAAAAACAATGGAACAACGCATCAGATATTCTTGCAATTGGCAATACTATGTCAGTATCGCTTTAATAAGCAAAGGAAGTGGATCTAAGAATATTTATACGTAATATTAGTAGTGAAAATGGAAATTCCTATCCCTATACGTGAACTCATAGTAAAGTTAAGAGAAGAAGGAAAGTCCCTTCGAGAAATTGCTAATATAGTAAAAAGATTGCACTCTACGATCCAATATATTATTAATAGATACAAGGAGACAAAGTCTTGTGAAGATCGAAAGCGTAGTGGTCGACCACAGAAATTGGAAGCTCCTCATAGACGTACAATTTTAAGAACGATCAGGGTCGATCCAAGAACAAGTGCTCCCAAATTGGCTAACATGATCGAAACTGATTATGGTGTTAAAGTTGTGCCTGAAACAGTCCGTATTGCCATTAGAAATGCAGGATACAACGGCCGTGTAGCGAGGAAAATGCCGTTTATTAGTAAAGTGAACAAGAAGAAACGAATGGAGTTTGCAAGAGCTCACGTGGATAAACCAATAAGCTTGTGGAATTCAATATTATTTAGTGATGAGAGCAAATTTAACATATTTAGTTCGGATGGACGAGTTACAGTATGGAGGAAACCCAACACTCAAATGGAAACTAAACATCTCTGCCCAACTGTGAAGCATGGTGGTGGCAACGTTCATGTTTGGGGGTGTATGAGTGCGTCTGGAGTAGGGAACTTGCAATTTATTGAATGCAATATGGACCAATACGTATATTTAAATATTTTGGAACAAAATTTGCATGCTAGCGCAGAAAAATTAAATCTTGGCCCGTCATTTATCTTCCAGCAGGATAACGACCCCAAGCATACTGTGAAGAAAGTTAAAGAATGGTTGTCACATAATGCACCCAATCAGTTTCATACACCCCCCCAAACGCCTGATTTCAAACCAATCGAGCACTTGTGGGATGAACTAGGCAGACGTGTTCGAAATTGTACTGTTCGGAACAAGGAACAATTAAAACAAGCATTACTAGAAGAGTGGAGCAAAATTGAACCTACAACGACATCAAAATTAGTTTCTTCCATGCAAAAACGTATGAGAGAAGTACTCAAGGCCAAAGGCGGGCCCACGGATCATTAATTGTGATCACAATACAAAATTGTGGTTGTTTAAATTAAATTTCATGACATGTACGGAGACTTTTTTGGCGTAACTTTTGTTCAGTTGTCATTTACATTTTATTTTTGAGTTTATTAATCATCAGAGATCCTTTATTTTTATTATAACAACACTTTATATGTTACTTTCGAAGATACTTAAAAATGCATTTATTCATACATGTTATATTTGTAACTATAGTGTAATAAATTAGTTAGAGTAAGGTGTACGGAGACTTATTTGACCCACTGTATGTGTTAAAATTTTTTTTTTTAATAAAGAAAATCATTATTAACGTATTTGGAGTCCATTTACGCACTTTTCTTCAATAAACTGGTCTCACAACGCAATACTTAAATAATTTACATTTATTTTAAGTTCATTTACATCAAAACTATTCATACTAAATTTAATTGTAGCAGTATAATGAAAATTTGGCGCAATATGTATTGTAAGATAATCCGAGGGTTCGGAGCGCCCAGTATGCACATCTGGGATATGTCACCGAGAGGCCGATACGCGAGCGGGATCGGTATACATTTGGGGGTGCCATAAAGCAGGCCCTTGAACGTACTACGTCGTGGGCCCGACGACCCCGCCTTTGGGGGCGCCCATGATGGAGCGTCGGGGCACTCTATAGAACGCCAGCGTCGAGAGCGTACGGATAGCGATCCGTAGAATATTGTATCAGTAGCGAGTAGTACGAATAAATAGTTGTTTTATCATCACTGGGTAACTTCACCCTAAAATTAGTCTTACAGTATGAAGTTCAATTAAAAATGCGATTAAATATATTTCTAGCGGTGACTCATATAAGGCTTATTAAATATAATTTAATCTTAAAAAATCATCAACCGTTTGATGTTGATTAACAATATTACATAATTATCCACTTTCTTAAACATCCGAGAAGACATGCATTCTACCCATAATATAAATTTATAATCTTTATATAGATACAATCCGTGTAAAGAAAAGAGAATCACTAGTTTTTATTCTCTTTATTGTAAGACTAATTTTAGGGTGAAATTACCCAGTGACGATTAAACAACTATTTATTCGTACTACTCGCTACTGATACAATATTCTACGGATCGCTATCCGTACGTTCTCGACGCTGGCGTTCCATAGAGTGCCCCGACGCTCCATCATGGGCGCCCCCAAAGGCGGGGTCGTCGGGCCCACGACGTAGTACGTTCAAGGGCCTGCTTTATGGCACCCCCAAATGTATACCGATCCCGCTCGCGTATCGGCCTCTCGGTGACATATCCCAGATGTGCATACTGGGCGCTCCGAACCCTCGGATTATCTTACATTATACTTCCTAATTTTCATTCAGCCGTTTTAGTTTCTTCCTACAGCAATATGTATTAAGATCGTAATCATAATACTAATTTCTGTAAATAAATCATATGTCCAAATCTAGCAGTCTAACAGTACTGTAGCGCGCACATTAATCTTGTTTAGCGCAAGAAAAATGTAGGTTCATTTGAGGTAGTGAAAGAAACGTTAAATAATATTAAAGATTTTTTTTTACTATTTTGTACGCGTGTATTATGCATTCTACGGATCCCTATCCGTATTCTGCGAACACTGGCTTTCCATAGAGTGCCCCGACGCTGCATCATGGGCGCCCAAAAGGCGGGGTCGTCGGGCCCACGACGTAATACATTCAAGGGCCTGCTTTACGGCACCCCCAAATGTATGCCGTTCCCGCTCGCGTATCGGCCTCACGGTGACAGAGCGGCCTCCGGGCGCTCAGAACCCTCGGATTTTCTTACAGAGCTTTTCGAGTTATCGAGGTTCTACTGTATTAACCAGGAACAATGAGAGCACCCGTAGAGCGCGCTCTAGTCAGGCGCGTATCTCCCAACTGCGTTCGGTCATGCTGGAGCATCGCGGTTATTGACGAAAGCGTGCGGCAAATGTCTTAATTAAGAATAATGTGGAATTACTCGTTATTCATGAATAAGAAATAAACTAATAAGATAACCTGCGCATAACACTGCGAAAATCTCTTTTTCGCCAAAGGAATACATGTTGGGAAAACAGAAAATCCCAAAATGTGATAAATATCGCGCATAAAAACCATAACTTCCGAAAAACCTAATATCACTTTAAAAGAAGAATAAATATATTATATTTCAAATCATTTGGTTAGGAACACTTAGGGCGATGGTATTCATTACTATGCGACGATATTTATTACAAAAGTTTTTCTAAAAAGAATCTTACAATGTTAGCAATGTTGTGCTTTAGTTGATTAGCTATTAACTGAATAGATTAGTGCTGAAAAAATGAAACAAACTTTCCTGAGAAATAAGATGGCGAAATGAGAGAAAGGATACGGTTTCTGACGCCACAATACGTAAAGAAAATAAACGCAGGCCACCATCTTCTTTGCAACGCCTCTTATGTTCATAACTCGTAGTTTCATTTTACTTTTAATAGATATCCCTTAATACTTTAACTAGCCCGTCATTCATTTAACTTCTTTCGTATGGTTCAATTTATACGCGCCCCTTCACCGTTTCAAGGACGAAATAGTTTCTTTATACCTTTGCTACGAGAATTTAGCCCACGCGAAGGCTATTAACTCTACTTAAGATACAAATCTGCCGCGAACTTTATAAACATGATTTCTTTTATCTTAAAGTATCGGGAGACCTAAGAGAGTTCCGTATATTTGAACACAGAGAATCTTTCGTTTCTTAAAATTTTGTAGCCCTGAAAAGGGCCGTTTCTGATTTCTAATTCGATCAAGCTTTCTTTTCGGTTTTCTTCGGCAGCAGAGCTGCTTGGATCTCCGGCAATACCCCGCCCTGAGCAATGGTAACTCCAGAGAGCAATTTGCTCAACTCGTCGTCGTTGCGGATGGCGAGCTGAAGGTGGCGAGGGAGGATCCTAGACTTCTTGTTGTCCCTCGCAGCATTCCCGGCCAGCTCCAGGATCTCGGCCACCAGGTATTCCAAGATGGCTGCAAGATAGACTGGTGCCGCGGCACCAATCCGTTCAGCGTAATTTCCTTTGCGAAGGCGCCTGTGCATTCGTCCAACGGGAAAATGAATGCCAGCTCGAGTGGAACGGGACCTCGCTTTTCCTTTCCTTTTCCCAGCTACGACACGGCCTGACATTTTCTTTGCAAACTTCTGCAAAATTTATCCGAAACGTACTTCAAAGGGTCGTAGCTAATTGTGAAGGTTTGTGGGGCCATTACCTGTGTTTATAAGCCGTTGGGTGAAACGCGAGCAAGCCAATAGCGTACAGTCGTGGCCGCCTCCCACACTAACCTTTGATGGCGCTACCTCAGGTATGTTATAAAAGCGAAATCACCCTGGAATTGATATCCATTATCGAACTCCCGTTTCACGGAGCTGTTTGTAGAGTGCAAGAAGTATTTTTCGAAATGTCAGCTGGAGCAAGCGGAATGGGCGTGGAGCAAGTCGTCGAGGTACGGAAGCAGATCAGCAAATCTTCCAAGAAGAAAAAGAAGAGCAGGAAGGAAAGCTATGCGATCTACGTCTACAAAGTGCTGAAGCAAGTCCATCCAGATATTGCAATCTCCGGCAGAGCTATGGGCATCATGAACAACTTTCTCGGTGATCTTTTCGATCGCATCGCTGTCCAATCATCGCAGCTGGCGCGGCACAACAGGAAGCCGACTCTCACATCTCGAGAAATCCAAACTGCTGTCAAGCTTTTATTGCCTGGCGAATTGGCCAAGCACGCTGTATCCGAGGGCGCTAAAGGTGTAATACAATTCCACAGCTCGAAGTAAATGCAGCAACTTTGTAATCGGTCCTTTTCAGGACCACCAACTTCATCATTGCGTAGACAAACTCACTTTCAAAGGTCATTTCTGGTAATATTCCATAAGTATTCCTGGGTCCACCTGCCGAAGAAGAAGGTGCAATGCTGATGCAAGCAATAGTGAAGGGAAAGGCGCCCTCTGAGGCATTGCTCAGAGACTTGTTAGTTCGTACAGAGTTGTTAACACTTTAATGTGGCGCATTGAAGCTGCAATGGTGTTCATTACAGTGATCTATAAGGTAGTCACTCAAGATAGAGCTAAATATTTCGAATTTTATTGAATTCTCATTTGAAACAGTTTTTTTGGTGGAACCATATATTTTGTAGTACGTACATGCCTATTTCTTATGTATTTGAATACCACTCCTGCATAATAGCATTTTATATAGGAATTAAAATATTTAATTAACTGTGACAGATATGAGTATTTTGAAATAATAATTTGTTTCTATATTAGTAAAGATACTACTTGAAATATTATTCGATTTCGCAAATTGTAACAAATATTTCAGTTTTTGAATATAGATTTGAGCTGATTAATACAAATACCTGCATCTGTAGTTCCTTTAGTATACGTGCAAGGAAATATTTCAATATTATTTTTATGCCAGTAGTTGAATATTACACTATATTATGTAGAGTTCAAAACACAACGACTCTGAAACGATTCTAACAACTCTCAAGTGCTTTTAACCCGCGCGTTTTCTTTTTCCCTTCTTTCAATTGATTTACTTTGTTTATATAGCTATATTGTTTAAAATCGTAATCGTAGTACTAATACCAGGAAATAATATATATTTAGATTTTGCTGTTTAACCCTTTCACAGTGTGGTAAAATTACGAATTCTGGTCCAAAAAATGTCTAGTTTTTTCGTGTTCGGTGACAGTCACGGGATAAACCGTTTGGTACTTGACGCTCTGCCCGTGACAGTCACGGGATACACTGTCAATGGGTTAATAATAGTATTGTGCTCACATCAAGTGCCTTACGAATAAAAGGAATGCACATTTAAAACATATTTCACGGTATCTACTGTAAGAATGGCCTAATACTCGAATCGAAGTCTCGATTAGATATTAGAATAATTGCGTAGGCGTATATATATTAACAAAGTATTCCGTTTATTAAAACTGTGCTCTCTCGACCGTAGTCTATACAAGAATGCCTCCCTTTGGCAAAAGCGTCGGTCGTGAGGACGCCTACGTCACCATGGCCCTCTTTAACCATTTTAGGGTTTTTTCCCAAGGACCAGCTACGCTAGACAAGGACAGCATGCATCTACGAAATGCACATGGCCCGCCTCGGCCGTTCCTGTACCTCGAATATTCTAACACTACAAACATCTAATTATATTCTTCTCGTAAAAAAAAAATCGAAATGTCATTATCATAAGGAGATTCAAATATTATTGCTAATAAGTTATTGTGATCATTACGATTTTTCAACAAGTTGTTTGTTATTTATTTTTGTATTTTATTCGTATAGTTATATTGAAACATGGAAATCGACATTTTTACAAATTTAAACTTCTCTAATCCTCTACTGTACCCGGCACTTACCAATTCCATATCTCATTCTTGGTATTCCTTGGTCCTTTAAATTGTTATAGAAACTAATTTCGAAACCTTCATGCTCGCCTGATCCTTCTGTTGACACAAGCTATTAACGTAAATAGGACTCCATTATGCTCAATCGTCCGTGAAAGTAGGGAGGCCCTTAGAATAATCCCTCGGCTATAAGGTCCAAAACAGTTCAGATCCTTCTGGGTTGCAGTTTGAGAAAATCAAGAATATGTTTTCCTGATCCAAAAGTGGTTCAAGTGTCTTCACTTTTTAACACTGTGGCTTACATTTCTTCTCATCCTTTGAATGAATTTTATTAAGATCAATATCCATATTCTTACGAAAACATGATAATAGCAAATGTTTTCGTTCACACGTACTCGCTAAGAAACCACTTTCGTTAGGTTCATACTGCCCTAAGAAAATTGTCTACACAGGGAGGCATCCTCAATAATGAAACTTGCTTACTAGGCGTGAAATTGGAATGAATAAAGTACGCCTTCGAGTTTCTTGAAGTTCAAAGGGAGATTTCCTTTCTGGTTATAATTTCCTGATAGATATACAGCCATACTTTTTTTTCTCAGTGAATATGTATTGGAATTCTGCTGCTTCAAAGGTAGATCAGGCAGGTCTAATATCTACAGATTTCTCATAGGATCTTCGAGAAAAATGAATTGGGATCACGGAATAAAGCGCTTCACTAGAAATTCGTTTCAAATTCCTTTAGTTACATGATTCTACGGATAGCAAAGTATGTATATGTCAGCGTTAGCGTATTTTTAATGGAAGAAATAAGATCGGGTGGTGAAGTACTATGCACCCTGTGTATAATTTATGATGGGGACGCAGTCCTACGGGTGGTCGAAAAGTGTTTTGGCGATCGTCAACCTAGGAGACAGACGATGGCTGGTGGCCCGACGCCATTCAATTATCGGATGTCCTAGGATTGACTAATTTATTGTATGTCTTGAAAGTCTATAAATGGGACCAAACATCCTGTCGGCAGGAGGTGGCTGGCGACCACCCTGGGTCTTCCAACTATCGAGTATTGAGGGATTGTTTATTATATAGAAGAGAGAGAGACTTTAAGTATGGCAAGTGACCTGACGTCACATTGCTAAAGAATAGGGATTCTGTTCCTGGAGGATCTGGCCACGGAGTGGGGAAGGCAATGCCTTTCGGAAAGGGGACTGTGATGAACCCCATGGCACTTACCCCAGAACCATGGATCATTGCAGTCGTTACTTACAATTACTAATCTCGAATATCTAACATATAATTGTTTACGGGCAGTCTGTAATTTGTAAATATGTACTATTTATTATAATAAGACCCACTTCATTCTGTTTCACTTCCCTTACCGAACGTATACCTGATTTGAATTAACTTTCATAATAAATGGGACGGAGTATAGATGCAGCAAGAATTTAGAATTCAATTGCATAACGATTATTCAATTAGAATTAACCCTTAAAACATAATTTATGATGTGCGTAAATAATTCTACGTCATAATAACGTAAAACAACGTACGTAAATCTCCTTGAAAACTCTAACGCAAGAAAGCAGCTTTGACCCCCTGATTCACTATTTTACTGGTTGCGTATTGTGTTGGATTACTTCGAGCAATATGTATGAAAGTCAATTAAGACTTTTTTTTCTATAAAGTGACAACCCTTTTAAACATTGAAATTCAAAATATTATTCATTTCAAATGATTTCGTGATTAGATACAATATTTTGAAGACAAAATCGCAAAAATCAAAGTGGCATTCTATATTTTAGATACTCATTATCCAATATCATAAGATTGATTTTGGTGATAGGTTTATGTATGCCACAAGGTATCCTGTTGGAAGCATTTTTTAATCCACATCTAAACAATGCAAAATTAATAGCAATTTAAACTTTGAGCAGATTTGTAAGAAAAGGGTTAAAAATGGTAGACGTAAAATTTGTTCTATACGAAAATTTTGATAATTCTGAACAGAGAGGTACAAATTCTGATGCAACTGCCTGCAACTTTGAAATTTATACAAATTTTGACAAATACACCATCGAGACATGTATGTATAGCGTTATGGATACGAACGCGATGTTTCGCCTGCTTTGATGCTTTCGTCTTGCAACCACCGGTCGTACTTTGGCTACTTTTTATAATAAATAGCTATTACTTTTTGCCCCTGTTCATCATCGAACTAAACGAAATGCATATGTACTTAATGAATTTTCTAATCCGAGAGTTGCAAGAATTTCGTATTTGCTGCCAAGTATTTTTATATCAAGGGAGCATGTTGATTAGTCTAATTTTCTCATTTGATTTTGCTTGTGCCAAATATTATTCCTGTACACGAAATGGATGAAGGTCCGTTTGAAATGTGTATGAGCAACAACGAATGTGGGAATGTGCTGTGCGAAAATAGCGAGGAAAACGTTGCGCGGGACCCCTTGCCTTCATTCCCAGCTTTGTTGCGTCATAATAATAATTGTATATTTTATATATTCTTCTCCATTAATTGTTTAAGAGTTTCGTCAATTCAAATCATTCGAATCATATATGCTTTACATCCGAATGGTATTATTTAACTTCTATACTATTGAGAGCCTAATTTATCATTCTGTTCTTGAAAGAACAGTTGAGTGCAAAAAGGGCTATGATACTAAAAAAAAGTAATTTTCACAGGAAACATTTACTTTTCTGTGCGAGTGCTTTAAGCGGATTTGACAAGACCGATTCGAATTATTCCTTACAATTATGTATTGTTAATTCATAATGAACGTTTTCCAAAGTTAAAGACTTTTTACAAAATAGTACCCTCTACACTCTACATCTTGTTCTGCAATTAATTTTCCAATTAGTGTATTCGAATTAAGTCAAGCGTCATTTGTAGACAGCAGATGGTTATGGAATTGTTACTAGACTCTTTTTCAGAAAATAGATAAAGATGGAGGTTTACACCGAAGATTTACATATATTTTGTTTCCTTTAATCTAATGCATAATGCGTGTATTTCATGAATGCTTTTGCATATGCCTTACATAAATATTATACTGTGTCGCGTCCTATTTTGATCAGAGAGGTTCCAACGGTAGGTACAATTTCAACAAAAATTGGATAAAGAAATAAGAAATAAATGTTTTTAAAAAACTGTAGCCAACTACATACTTTTAATCCTTTATACCTTGCAAGACGATTTCCGGTCAAATTTTCGCATCGACATATTTGTAACGCTATAGCATTCATGACTTCTCACAAATTCTATTCTTTCCCATCTCATTTTTCTCCTGCAACAATTATAAAAATCATCCGTCTGACATGTTAATTTTATTGCACATGCTTTGCAGAAGAAAGTACAGAAGAAAGAAGTAAGAAGAAAGTATTTACCTGTCGTCCTGCCTTGTGGAAGTGAAATTTTCCACTCCTCTATTAGTGCGGTCAACGTTTACCTCGACTCGTGAACGGGGCTAATTTCGGTGCGTTAGTAAAATCTTCTGCATTCTAGAGCTACAGTTCCTCCAGTTAATGGCTCCAATTGGTGTAAGCGCTAATTGTGGTATTGTATGTCAAATATAATATTCGCTTCAACCGAAGTCGCAATACGACGGAAAATACCTTTAGGCAGGTGAAAATGAGCTTAAATTTATGCCTTTTTTTTGCAAGGGAACGGTTAGTTTCACATTTTTGAAACTTTTGGTATCGTTTATTTATAAAATCATTTTACTAAAAAATCAATAAGATGTCAATGTAATGAAGAAAAGCCTATATGAAATAAATTATAGGAAAATAATAGATATTTAATGTACATGTTTAATGTCATTTCTTTTGCACAGTTCAATCTAGACGCGGCATTGACATACATTCGCAAATTCCAGTTTCACGGATCTGTTTGCAGAATGCGCGAAGTATTTTACAAAATGTCAACTGGAGCGGGCGAAATGGACATGGAAAAAGTCGTCGAGGTACAGAAGCCGACTTTCACATCTCGAGAAATCCAAACTGCTGTCAGGCCTTTATTGCCTGGCGAATTGGCCAAGCACGCTGTATTCGAGGGCGCTAAAGGTGTAATACAATTCCACAGCTCGAAGTAAATGCAGCAACTTTGTAATCGGTCCTTTTCAGGACCACCAACTACATCATTGCGTAGACAAACTCACTTTCAAAGGTCATTTCTGGTAATATTCCATAAGTATTCCTGGGTCCACCTGCCGAAGAAGAAGGTGCAATGTTGATGCTAGCAATAGTGAAGGGAAATGCGCGCTCTGCGGCATCGCTCAGAGACTTGTTAGCTCGTACAGAGTTCTTAGCACATTAATATCGCGCATTGAAGCTGCAATGGTATTCATTACAGTGATCTAAAATGTTGTCACTGTAAATAGAGATAAATAATGCGAATTTTCTTAAATTTTCAATTGAAACATGTACATTTTTACAAGCGTGTTTTCCAGTCATAGAAATTTCTGAAATGCACTTTCTTCTATAGTGTATAGGTTGCACAGGGATGACCTTTCCTCATGTTCGTCATTGTAGGGATTAGAAAACAATCGAAAGGAGCCATATATCATGTGAATACGATGGCTGTGGTATCAGTATCATGGTATCTTTTCCAGAAATTTCCGAATCAGTAGTGACGTGTGAGCTGGTGCTCTTTGCTCCTCCACTACGAAATCGCTAAAAACACGAAATCGCATGTTAAACAATTGACTGCAACATGTAATCTAAGCAACTAATATTAATGAAATTCTGCACAGATATCAGGGACGAATGTACCAATATCATATAAATCCATTTTATTTAATCCAACCTCTTTTACAAGAAATTTAACAGTGTCACGAACTTTTTGTTCACACTTCGCATATCGATGTAGATACATGTAGACTGAAAAAGGTGTAAATACTACTTTTACCCGTCTGTATTTAAGAATCGGGACACCAGTATGTTCTGTTTGTTGAAAATCTTCAATTTGCTTCTCAGAGTACATTGGTACGTTTCATTTGATTGAATGCATTTCAATTATAAACTATGAATACGTGCACAGTGCAATGAAGAAGCGTTTGAGCATCCTCTTGACTAAACACAATGTTCAAAATATCTCCATAACCAATCATTTTTTCACCATTATGCTCTAATACTTTTTTTACGTAGAATGACGAGAGGAATCTATCTATGTAATGAAAAACATGCATTTCCATTTAAGAAAAGAATGTAATTGCTAATTGCACATCCGTCATTGTACTTAACAGATCATTGTCCTAGAGATGCAGTACTCTTTGAACCATTGATCCTTCTTCTGTAACAATTTTCTGTAACTGCACTATAACCGAGTTATAACATTAAACAGTCGCGCGAACCACCCTCTATACATATTTGGTTATGGAATTATTACAATAGTAAAGGCTATTTTGCAGGAGATAAGTAAAGACACATACCTTGATGAAAATCTGTATGTTTTTAATATTTAATATTATTTCATTTTCGGTATGATTTGAGTCAGGAAAGCCATAACAATGCTTCAATGCAATTATCATAACGAAAGAAGTAAACACGAGAATTTTCCATCGTTGCATTTGAGTATTAGACTTTTGTCTCCAATTTCTTTGTTTTGATACTAAGGCTTTTAATATTTTGATGGCAGCGGAAACTTTTAGTCCCTTACCGAAGAGGAGGGTTATGGATCAGGTACTTGTAAAGGCCAAACCTTTTTGTATTAAATTCATGGGTAGGGCACAGTAAAAATTAATATACTGACTGCTTTGCCAGACTGCTTTGGCATGCGTCAATTTGGCGTCGCGGCGACCCCGGGGGGTTAGTAAATTTATAATCAGATGAAATCAAATACAGTGTGCAACAGTGATGTCTCGCTACATGTAGTTTATGCTATGGGTAATTATGCATAGAAAAGCTATAACCGGATAAGGAGGTAAAATGTGCCCCTATAGCGAATTTGTACCAAGTTCCAATCCTTTAACTCGACTGGGAAGGTAGTTTTGCTCAATATCTGCGACTTTAGCGCACAAAAAATGTGGAAAAGTTCTGAGAAATTTCAGTTATGGGGGCACAAATTATTGAAGTTTTTCAGATTTTGGAATTGGAAACCCGAACTGCAAGAAATTAAAAACGTAAAAAAATGCCGATTTTTTCTTGAAGGAATCGGAGTACTACAATTCTACTTTTTCTGTGCCTACTTATTACTGATACTACTACTCTCAATTTTTTTTAGGTTTTTTAATCAGGTGCGCCATAGTTAAACAAATTAAAAACCGATTTATTCAACGGCGTTAGTGGTCTTGCAGTAAAGTGTCAAACTCTTAAACCGCTGCAAACTTTTTGTAGGTTCGAGCCGCCCTCGGTTTCACTTATTTTTGACAGTAATTTTTTGTAGATTCCTAACTATATGACAATGATCAATATTTGCTTACCAATATTTCAAGAATATTTGTTAAATATTTTAATTTATCTAACGGAAATCTGAACTTAAAGGGCCTTTTGTGCTGCCGTTTCACTTGCCCGAAACGGAATTTCATTGCCAGGCTAGAGTACCGAGATTTTATCCGTCTTCGTTCGAATTTTGTTGAACGCCGAAACCGCGTCTGATTGTTATAAATATGAATCCACCCGTTGCAATTACATGTATTAGAATGCTGTATTAAGATACTCATAAAATATAATCAGTAACTGTTGTTTGCGAGGAACATAAAAGGCCCTGAAAAGGGGCCGATTATTAGAAATTTACAAAACCTTCTCCTTATATTTTCAAACACTTTCTTTACGCGAGACTATCCGTTTTGCACGAAAAACCCATGACTGTCTTGGACGAAAAATGCTACGAACTGTATGTTACTAACAAAAGTGTTTGATTATTTGGGTCATATAATATAATCTATACAGTTTCTAGAAAACAATGGTAAAGGGTACTTTCCAGAAAATCCTTGGGAAATAATGTTTATATGTAATTTTTGTCATTTTGTGAATTTTTGTACAGGTTGACACAGTTGAACGATGTTATCCTCGATTGTATGGATTGGTTGCCCCGAGAAGGGCCGATTTTTTCTTTATACCACATGTTGAAAATGCCTGCTCTTTTGTAATGAAGAGGCGCGTGCTCTTCTCCTCGCATTCTCAGCCACTTTATTTAAAATGGCTTCATTTTGCACAGCGAGGTGCATCGATGACGCTCCCAGTTGTACGAAATTTGTTCAGCCAGCGGATGATTTTACTCTTGCTAGGCGATAAAGAGTCTGGGAATTTCTTCTTAAATGCACGTTGGCAATGTAGAAACGATTTCGTAGAGAAATACTCCTCTAGGATAAAACTTCGTTCCTGGATAGGAATCCTGATTAAGCAGTGTACTTCTCGTTTGTTCAGTGACTTCTGATTCCCAATAAAAAAAAGTCAGTCTTTAAATACTATTCTGTGGTTGGATATCGAACCAAAAGAATCCTTCCTTTTTTAAAATATATAAAAATTGACTTCTTGTTGATTTTTTTAGTCAAATGATTTTATAAATAAACGATACCAAAAGTTTCGAAAATGTGAAACTAACCGGTCCCTTGCAAAAAAATGCATAAATTTAAGCCCATTTTCACTTGCTTGAAAGTATTTCCCTTCATATTGCGACTTCGGTTGAAGCGAATACTATATTTGACATACAATAATACAATTAGCGCTTACACCAATTGGAGCCATTAACTGGAGGAACTGTAGCTCTAGAATGCAGAAGATTTTATTAACGCACCGAAATTAGCCCTGTTCACGAGTCGAGGTGAACGTTGACCGCACTAATTGAGGAGTGGAAAATTTCACTTCCGCAAGGCAGGACGACAGGTAAATACTGTCTTCTGCGAAGCATGTGCCACAAAATTAACATATCGTGACGGATGATTTTTATAATTGTTGCTGGAGAAAAATGAGATGCGAAAGAATAGAATATGTGAAAAGTCATGAATGAAAGAACGTTACAGATATGTCGATGCGAAAATTTGACCGGGAATCGTCTTGCAAGGTATAAAGGATTAAAAGTATGTAGTTGGTGACTGTATTTTAAAACCTTTTATTTCTTATTTTGTTATACAATTTTTGTTGAAATTTGTACCCACCGCTGGGACCTCTCTGATCAAAATAAGACGCGACACAGTATAATATTTATATAAGACATATGCAAAAGCATTCATGAAATACACGCATTATGCATTAGATTAAAGGAAACAAAATATATGTAAATCTTCGGTGTAAACCTCCATCTTTATCTATTTTCTGAAAAAGAGTCTAGTAACAATTCTATAACCATCTGCTGTCTACAAATGACACTTGACTTGATTCGAATACACTAATTGAAAAATTAATTGCAGAACAAGATGTAGAGTGTAGAGGGTACTACTTTGTAAAGAGTCTTTAACTTTTGAAAACGTTCGTTATGAATTGACAATACATAATTGTAAGGAATAATTCGTATCGCTCTTGTCAAATCCGCTTAAAGCACTCGCACAGAAAAGTAAATGTTTCCTGTGAAAATTCCTTTTTTTAGTATCATAACCCTTTTTTGCACTCAACTGTTCTTTCAAGAACAGAATGATAAATTAGGCTCTCAATAGTATAGAAGTTAAATAATACCATTCGGATGTAAAGCATATATGATTCGAATGATTTGAATTGACGGAACTCTTAAACATTTAATGGAGAAGAATATATAAAATATACAATTATTATTATGACGCAACAAAGCTGGGAATGATGGCAAGGGGTTCCGCGCAACGTTTTCCTCGCTATTTTCGCACAGCTTAAACATTCGTTCTTGCTTCTGCACATTTCAAAATGACCTTCATCCATTTCGTGTACAGGAATAATATTTGGCACAAGCAAAATCAAATGAGAAAATTAGACTAATCAGCATGCTCCCTTGATACAAAAATACTTGGCAGCAAATACGAAATTCTTGCAACTCTCGGATTAGAAAATTCATTAAGTACATATGCATTTAGTTCAGTTCGATGATGAACAGGGGCAAAAAGTAATAGCTATTTATTATAAAAAGTAGCCAAAGTGCGATCGGTGGTTGCAAGACGAAAGCGATTTTCTGCGCTTCCCCCACCACTCGATGAGCCGCCAATTAGAAGCGATCATCGCTGTACGTAGAATATAAAACTGCTGGATATTTCGTTTCCGGCAACTTTTGCAATTTGAACGCACATTCACAACATTATTCTGTTCCTCCGTACTTGTTAAGGATGGCTCGTATCAAGCAAGCGGCCCCCAAGTCTATCAGTGGAAAATTTGCACGCGAACAGTTGGTTGTCGAACCTGTTCGTAAGCCTCGTCACCATTGCCCCGACAATTCAGTGTCTTGCGGAATGGGAGAAGATCTGCTGATTCAGAAATTATTTCAAAGCCTTGTGCATGATATTGTTGGATACATCCAGAGTGATATCTCATTTCAGAGCTTGGCTATTCTAATCCTGCTGGATGCAACGGAGGCATACTTGCGCGATATTGATTGATTTTCAATTAGCTGACCACGATACAGAAGAAAAGCTAACAGCTTTCCATTACCAATCGGCCCTTTTCAGGGCCAAAATTCATTTTCACATGATAACGATGAATTGTCAACTATAACTAGGGGGGAGGGGGCACTTGAATCGTGCATCAGATGTTTGTTGCCAATAGTTTCAGTTAGTTATGCGTTTACCGTTCTTGCGACTGTGTTCTTATTCCCGTTTCTCGATGTCATATAATGTTTACACTGTCTTAAAGTCAAATACGACGAGAAGCTAAATATTTCATATTTCCACTACTGTGAAGCGAATAATATGTTAGTAAAAATATCATGTAATATGTGTTTTGAATTCGTCTCGATGTCCGCTACAATACGGTAGAAAAATAAATATGTGTTCCTATTTGTTTTACCCAAGATGACCTTGATTTCGGCATGAAAATAAACTGTTTTCTAAATTTTCTTTACTGATGTTTCTTGCACACTCGATACCCTGCAACTTTCGCTCTAAACCTTTTTTGTCTGATGGCTGCAAGTGGGTGAAAAATCGTGCGTCGTGTTAGACGGAACACCCTGTACCTATATTGATACCAGATTTACGATTCTTTTGGCTCTTAATAAGACTAATGAGAATTCATTAATTAATATCGTAAACTATAGTGTATTAAAATTAAAATAAATGTCAGGAAAACGAAATTGTACACTTTATGCATTTGATGTTGAAAGGGTAAGGTTAATGGTTTTTCAACCTGACAAGATGATAAGTTCCTTTTTGCAAAATCAATGTTTAAGCATCGGACTATATTTGAAAAGAGCATGCTTTGATGAAAAATTTCTCTTATATTATTTTGCAATGAAACATAATAAATACTATTTCTTTGCCCAACATATTATGTAGTTTAAAAGTTTTTATGCAAAACCAGCAATAATAATAGCTTTAAAATCTGTACGTGATCGAACAGTGCATGTGTATCGCAAAATCGATATAGCAAATGCATATATTGACGTATCAGAAATATACATTTTACATATAATCACGTGAAGGTCAACATATTGCACCTCGTAGGATTCGTTTTTTTATAAGCTATAAGACTGTTGTAGTGAAAATATGCAGTCCCATTTAAAAAAAATACGACGACCTTGAAATCTCGAACAAAAATGACCTTGGGCAAAATTCGGCGCATAGCCGTAATGGCGCCTTCGAACAGAATATTTCCTCCCCCTGACATTTTTTTCTATCATACAAAATAAGCGATATATTTAAGGTGGTCAAGTTAGGTGAAATACCCTGTATATGCATATAATCGAATAAGTGCTTGCATTTGTGCCTTCAATAATGTTTTAAGTCTTTCGACGGAACAGCTCTTTGGGGTATTACATTGGCTTTCGTGCAAAATAATTTATTCCAAGGAAGGCAATTGCGAAACGATAACAGCCTTCCGAGACAATCTTTTCTTGCTCCAGGTGAAAAGTGCAGGGAAGGTAAAAAGAAGTGGTCCGTTAAATCCTTGCCATCCACCGTTGACCAGCTGATCGTGAAATGAATCCTTGGCCGTGTAGAAAAGTCATTCCATGGCGTGAGAACCTGACGTCGCAGCGGCCCCAGTGTTGAATACTTTCAGCAGGGTTGTATAGTCACACAGGAGGTGAAATTCTTCTGTTGCGCATCTATGGAACTTGTAATCGCACGATTACTAATTCCTATAATTGATTTGTAATCATATATAATATTTGCAAGAAACGAGCACAAAGTAAGAAATATAGTTTGTCTACTAATTTTTGCTTAACATTCTAAAATTTTATCAATTATCCAGTAGCATAATTTTAAGACAGTTTATTATTTCCTTCGTACACCATTGTCCGTGTGATACATTAGCTATTTAGTAGGGACCGAATATTTTTCTTGCGATTTTGTGTTAGATTGATCACGATTCTCGTGCCAACAGTAGAGGAAAGCTATAACGTGGAAAGTACATTTGAGTTTGGTACAGAAGGGTTAATTCAAATTGAATAGTCGTTATGCAATTCTAAATTCTTTACGGATCTATACACAGTTCCAGTCGTTGTAAAAGTTGGAAGTTAAAATATTTAAAAATTATTATCTCGGCCCGTGGTCGTTGTTTTTTAATAAATGGGTGGTCAAATGAAAGGGAAACGAATAAGCTACACGATAAAAAAAACCCGTTGCTGTAAATGTATCCAGTTGACCGTAATAACGATTTTAATTGTTTAGTTATTGATACTAAAGAAACTGCACATGGAATAAGGTCCACACCTATTGGAGATTGTAGCTCCTACCGCTAGCTTTAATTTATATCCTCTGGTCATTCGCGTATCTATGCTGCAAGTGGTAGTAATCGCATTTGTTTATAATTTCTTTAAACAAATTCAATTATCTCGCGTTCTACTAGGTCGATTTTAATCAACGATTGCTCAAATTGAAGCTCCTTCAATTAAAGTTGGTTAGAATGGGATAAGAATGCATTTGTTTCTATGGATAAAATAAATTAATACGACAGCAATGTGTCGGCACAAAAAAAGTCTGGAAGAAAAACCACGTATAACCGAAACCGCGTTGTTCGAGGGATTGCTGTATATCTATCAGGAAATTATAACCAGAAAGGAAATCTCCCTTTGAACTTCAAGAAACCTGAAGGCTCACTTTATTCATTCCAATTTCACGCCTAGTAAGCACGTTTCATTGTTGAAGATACCTCCCTGTGTAGACAGTTTTCTTAGGGCAGTATGAACCTAACGAAAGTGGTTTCTTAGCGAGTTCGTGTGAACGAAGACATTTGCTATTATCATGTTTTCGTAAGGATATGGATATTGATCTTAATAAAATTCATTCAAAGGATGAGAAGAAATGTAAGCGACAGTGTTAAAAAGTGAAGACACTTGAACAACTTTTGGATCAGGAAAACATATTCTTGACTTTCTTAAACTGCAACCCAGAAGGATCTGACCTGTTTTGGAACTTATAGCCGAGGGATTATTCTAAGGGCCTCCCTACTTTCACGGACAATTGAGCATAATGGAGTCCTATTTACGTTAATAGCTTGTGTCAACAGAAGGATCAGGCTAGCATGAAGGTCTCGAAATTAGTTTCTATAACAATTTAAAGGTCCTAGGAATACCAAGAATGAGATATGGAATTGGTAAGTGCCGGGTACAGTAGAGGATTAGAGAAGTTTAAATTTTGTAAAAATGTGGATTGTAATGTTTCAATATAACTATACGAATAAAATACAATAATAAATGATATACAATTTGTTGAAAAATTGTAATGATAACAATATCTTATAATAATATACATGTTTGCATTGTTAGCTACCCCGTTGTGAAAAAGAAGAAATCATGGATAGAAACACCTTATGGCATTCAGCTCTTTACAACATTTTTCTATATCTAACCAAATGCGTTGTAAGTATGCGTTGTACGAAAATGTTTTGTATTTATTTTTACTTACTCATTTTTACTTTTGTATTTACATTACTTACGCAGTGTATTTATTTTTTGTACAGCGTTTCGGAGATTTGAATTTTCAACTTTGTGTCTTTAAATGCAATAGTATATTTTTCTCCCAAAATATGGAAGAATGTCGAATTCTGAATGAAAAAGTATTGACCTTCATTAGCCCTAAACCTAATTAGTAACGAGTAATTTCACATTATTTCTTGAAAATTGCCTTCGGGTAATATCAAGGTAGAAATTCAACCTTATCACAGATTTCCGCGGGTCAGCGAGATGTTTACCCTTTCAAACCATGCAACTTTTGTCTACAAAACTTTTTCGTACAACGCATACTTTGGAAGTCATGGAGGTGTGCAAGTTGCGTGGACCACCCTGTATATAAGTTTTATGGAATGTAAAGAAACAGCCAGAATTTATGATTTCAATTACGATTGGCTTCATTTTCTTAGTCGTTAATAAGGAGTCAGTTTATTTCAAAATTGAAACGGGTTAAAGTCTTACAATTAGACACATTTATTGGTAACATTTACACGTAGAAGTTACCAAATATTCAACACTCCACTGTTAAGCTTAAGTACCTACATATTATCTTATTCTTGAGCGATTTTCAAATCAGAAATAGTCACGTGGGTATTTGATACAGATGCGACATGAAGAAACGGTTTATCACACACCTATATAGGTACAAAAATATGGATAATTTTTATATGAAATATATTCACTTTTTGTATCAATATTTCGAGTATATTTTATTTGTCCAACATTTTTTTAATCATCACTTTCTAATAAACAATCCCACGACACCTCATATGTAGTTGGAAGACTCACAATCAGAGTAGTAGCCAGCCATCGTCCGTCGCCCCGATTGTCTATTTCCAAAACATTCTCCGACCACACATAAATTATCCCCATGGTCCATAGTACATGTACTTCGCCACCTGACCCCACTGTATTCCTTCCTTTAAAAATACGCTACCGCTAGCATGCTATCCCGTCGGACTGGTATTGACATACATAAGAAATAGGCAGTACCTACAAATAATATATGTATAGTTTAAGAAAATTCGCAATATTTAGCTCTATCTATAGTGACAACATTTTTTATCACAGTAATGAATACCATTGCAGCTTCAATGCGCCACATTAAAGTGTTAACAACTCTGTACGAACTAACAAGTCTCTGAGCAATGCCTCAGAGGGCGCCTTTCCCTTCACTATTGCTTGCATCAGCATTGCACCTTCTTCTTCGGCAGGTGGACCCAGGAATACTTATGGAATATTACCAGAAATGACCTTTGAAAGTGAGTTTGTCTACGCAATGATGTAGTTGGTGGTCCTGAAAAGGACCGATTACAAAGTTGCTGCATTTACTTCGAGCTGTGGAATTGTATTACACCTTTAGCGCCCTCGGATACAGCGTGCTTGGCCAATTCGCCAGGCAATAAAAGCTTGACAGCAGTTTGGATTTCTCGAGATGTGAGAGTCGGCTTCCTGTTGTGCCGCGCCAGCTGCGATGATTGGACAGCGATGCGATCGAAAAGATCACCGAGAAAGTTGTTCATGATGCCCATAGCTCTGCCGGAGATTGCAATATCCGGATGGACTTGCTTCAGCACTTTGTAGACGTAGATCGCATAGCTTTCCTTCCTGCTCTTCTTCTTGTTCTTGGAAGATTTGCTGATCTGCTTCCGCACCTCGACGACTTGCTCCATGCCCATTCCGCTTGCTCCAGCTGACATTTCGAAAAATACTTCGTGCACTCTACAAACAGGTCCGTGAAACGTGAGTTCGATAATGGATATCAATTCCAGGGTGATTTCGCTTTTATAACATACCTGAGGTAGCGCCATCAAAGGTTAGTGTGGGAGGCGGCCACGACTGTACGCTATTGGCTTGCTCGCGTTTCACCCAACGGCTTATAAACACAGGTAATGGCCCCACAAACCTTCACAATTAGCTACGACCCTTTGAAGTACGTTTCGGATAAATTTTGCAGAAGTTTGCAAAGAAAATGTCAGGCCGTGTCGTAGCTGGGAAAAGGAAAGGAAAAGCGAGGTCCCGTTCCACTCGAGCTGGCATTCATTTTCCCGTTGGACGAATGCACAGGCGCCTTCGCAAAGGAAATTACGCTGAACGGATTGGTGCCGCGGCACCAGTCTATCTTGCAGCCATCTTGGAATACCTGGTGGCCGAGATCCTGGAGCTGGCCGGGAATGCTGCGAGGGACAACAAGAAGTCTAGGATCCTCCCTCGCCACCTTCAGCTCGCCATCCGCAACGACGACGAGTTGAGCAAATTGCTCTCTGGAGTTACCATTGCTCAGGGCGGGGTATTGCCGGAGATCCAAGCAGCTCTGCTGCCGAAGAAAACCGAAAAGAAAGCTTAATCGAATTACAAATCAGAAACGGCCCTTCTCAGGGCTACAAAATTTTAAGAAACGAAAGATTCTCTGTGTTCAAATATACGGAACTCTCTTAGGTCTCCCGATACTTTAAAATAAAAGAAATCATGTTTATAAAGTTCGCGGCAGATTTGTTTCTTAAGTAGAGTTAATAGCCTTCGCGTGGGCTAAAGTCTCGTAGGAAGGTTATGAAAAAGCTATTTCGGTCTGGGAAGGGTGGAGGGCCGCGTATACATCGAACCATACAAAAGAAGACAAATGAGTTTGCGGGCTAGTTGAAGTATTGAGGGATATCTATTAAAAGTAGGATGAAACTACGACTTATGAACAAAAGAAGCGTTACGGAGAAGATGGTGACCTGCATTTATTCTCTTTACCTGTCGTGCCGTTACCAATTCGTCATTTTAATTCTCCGGAAAGTTTCATTTTTTCAGTTATAACCTATGCAATCAATAGCTAATTAAAAGGTCTTCGAAGTGTTGGGCGTGGTATATCTTGAACTTCTCATTGTCAGTGGCCTAGGAACGGTCTTGATCTTCTTTCGCTCCGAGACTTTTAGCGCCGCCATGAAATCGTTAAAACGAATATTGCACAGCGCGTTTAATATTTATGTTTGTATCCAATGCATTGTTTATATTTGCGCGCAGTTTCTGCTGCCTTTTGCTAAATTTTGAATCGACATAAAATTATTGTAGGAATTCGTTAGATAAACTACTACCGATAACAAATCAATGCCAATAGAGTACAAAACAAAAAGCTATGCTCCAAAGTGTACATATCCACATCGAACTATCCATAGTCTACATCGAATAATAAATACAAATTTAAAACTGCAATTATTGATATAACACTATTTGAGATGCGAAATTAAAAATTAAAGATTAAAGTTACTAGACAATATGAACATAATATTAAATCTAAAATTATAATTTATGATACACCATTATAATAATATTAATTTTGTCAATAAAGTGACATAATTGACTCAAATTTTAGGTGACTTATAATTCATACGGTTAATGGTAAACATACAATTTTTTTACATACGGTTAAAATTAATCAAATTAAATTTTGTATGTTAATATACATATAGTATGGAAATATGTTTTAGAAAATATATTACCTACCCATTGTGCTTCTGAATCCTGCTTGTATCTCAAGCATTACTCTCAAGTTTGTAAAAACGTATTATTAATATATACTTTAGATCCGATAATATTTTAATAATTATATTGACTATTTATTGTTTTATTAGTAACAAGTCATTATCAACGGTTTAATAGTTGTTTCTTAAAAAAGATATCTACGGCAGTAGTGGCTCGTAGCTAAAATTAGTGGGGGTGCTGCTCCAGACAATTTTTAGCCCTTGTTTTAAAATTGCGTAAAAGTCACTGCGGGAGCGACAGTGCTGTCTCTATCCCTAGCAGCTCGCATGCGTCTTCCTATTTGCGCATGCGCACAACAGTCGAACAGCACACCGCTGAAACTGTGAAGCGCACAGTTCCATACAAAGATTTTTATATATTTTTCATAAACTGGGGGATGGCTGCTGACATTAAGCTTAAGGATTCTATACTGTACAAGTATGAAGAAAGAATTAAAGAAAAAAAAGACTCATTATAACAAATGTTATCGATAAATTATCGACGATAATATCAAGTGGAAAGTGCAGTCCCACAGTGCCTATACCCGAGCCGCCACTGATCTATAATCTACAATCTATGGTATGCAGAACGAAAAATAGATTTAATTATTACAGGTGAATATTTTCGTTAACATCTAACTTCTCTTTCTGTACAACACACCTTGAACGTTTTCCCTATCTGCCAGTATGCAGTTTTGCTATTGGAAATTATTGTATACTGTACTGGTCATTAACAGCCCGCAGAACAGCACTCTCATTGCGTGTAATACAACTTCGGTTGAAGTGATTATTATATTCAACGTACAATACCATAATGAGCGCTTGCGCCAACTGCAGCCATTCACTGGAGGAACTGTAGCTAGAATACAGAATCTTTTATTGACGTGCAGAAAATTAGACCTGTTCACGAAACAAGGTGAACGTTGACCGCGCCAATTGAAGAGTGGAAAATTTCACTTCCGCAAGGCATGGCGACAGGTAAATATATTCTTTTGGAAAGCATTCGCAATACAATTAGCATATCGCGACTGTTGCGTCGCGAAAACGAGCAACAATTGCTACGCCGCGCCTTACCTGCGAACGACGCTAATAAAATCGTACCGTGCCAGAAAAGGGGCCTAGCAATATGCACAATGAAGAACCTTTAACGTGCAGATGGCTAGCACGTTTATGACGCGCAAGTAACAAAACTGTTTTTGAGGAAATCGTTTCATTTCCTGAGCCAAGAAGGTATAAGCCGTCAAATCTATACACGACATCAACAGTTATTTGCATGCGTCATAAACGCGGATTTTCAAAGGTTCAAAGCTTCGACACTCTGGCGGAAATTTCCATGCGTTGTCCATCCAACCGACGCGCAGTGGTGCAAAATCCCCAAAACGCGGCAGAAATTGAAAAAATGTTTCTACAGTAGTAATCATGATATTTTGCGATTTGTTATATAAAATGAAGTGTATACGTGGAAAAAATAAATAATGGGATTAACAATATAACAAAAATTAATAATTGGCTTTCACCTTATATTTTGTTTTAATTTTTTAATTTAAAGTAGTGTACTAAGCGCGTTGAAAAATATCTGTATGATAAAAACAATAAAAAAAGCAAGTTATTTTGGAGGATTTGCTGCTAATTTGAATAGAATCACATTTTTCATCACCTTTGTGACCTTATTTCTAGCAAGGTCGCAAAAAGTCGCAGGATTTTTTTAGACGAGAATTTTCGTATTTACGGCTAGTTTTAGCCAAAAAAAAGTTTTTGGTGGGACTGGAAGGGCTTTAGTTATAAATAAAAAAATTAATAATTGGCTTTCAACTTTATATTTTGTTTTATTTTTTAATTTAAAGTAAAGTACTTATCGCGTTGAAAAATATCTATATGATAAAGGTTTATAAAATCATGGATTATACTCAAAAACAACCAAAAATGAAAACAAATTTTTTCTTAAATAATATACATATATCACAGTTGTTTTTAGTGTCAGTTTCTCGTTTCAAGTTATATTATGATCTACGATCGATGTATTTTAATATTGCCGTACAAATTTTTTAAAATGTCGTTTCCATAGAAGACGAATTTTTGCCAACTTTGACTTATAGTCTAAGCCAAATCACATAATTTGGGGATTCTGTCGCACTGTTGCCACATCTGTTACAATCCTGGCGATCAGCAAAATGAATCGGCTCGAGCCGAGATTTTGACTTCTGCCGGACATAGACATAGCTGCTGAACCGCTGGCAACTTTTTTGTAGGTTCGATTCTCCTCTGGTATATGTTTTTTACATTAATTTTTTTTTAATACTAACTATATGACAATGATCAATATTCGCTTACCAATATTTTAAACAATTTTTTGAATATTTTTATTTAATGTACGTATGTAAATCTTACATCAACTTAGGGCGCTTTTCGTGCTACCGTTTCAAACAGTGTGATGTTTTACTACTATTTCGCCTTTCTTGTACACCACACAATTTTTTCCTTTTTACAAATATAATGAATAGTGCATGTTAGCGTTAGCGTATTTTTAATGAAAGAAATAGGATTGGGTGGTGAAGGTACTATGCACCCTGTGTATAATTTATGATGGGGACGCAGTCCTGCGGGTGGCCGAAGAGTGTTTTGGCAATCGTCAACCTAGGAGACAGAAGATGGCTGGTGGCCCGACGCCATTCAGTTATCGGATGTCCTAGGATTGACTAATTTATTGCATGTCTTGAAAGTCTATGAATGGGACCAAACATCCTGTCGGCAGGCGGTGGTTGACGACCACTCTGGGTCTTACAATTATCGAGTGTCGAGGGATAGTTTATTATATAGAAGAGAGAGAGAGAGAGAGAGAGTTTAAATCTTTAAATTGCTAAAGAATAGGGACTTCCTGGAGGATCTGGCCACGGAGTGGGGAAGGCTATGCCTTTTGGTAAGAGGACTGTGATGAACCCCATAAGCATTCTTTTAGTAAACCTGACAAACTTATGGAAGTAATCATATTATTTCTGACATGCAAATGAAAGAGATTCCATGGTCATGTTGAACAAAATAGATTAATGAAACAATATTAATGTGAGTAACAATATAAATGTAATTATATTAATTTTTTGTAAAATAATTGTTGCAACTTCTGAGAGAAGGCCCTTATTGCTGCTTGACATAGGTCAGGCACAGTCAACTGGCGGCCGGCCCGCCACGCGCGTCACACAATACATTGGTCTCGCCTTCACAGACAACGTGGGGTACTATGGGGCTAAGTGGACCCTCCCCCGTATAGAAGGCAAACTTTTTTATGATCGGGTTTTCCTGAACTTGCCATAAAACAACTCTCAATAAGTAAAAATTACAGTATTGTCATTCAAGGAGTTTCAACAGTCTTAAAGAAAAATGTTTTAAACAAAAGGTAAACGGTATTCAGGCATCTACAAACTTCAATAAATGAAATTTCAAAAACAATTTTTTTTTTCTAAACAATTACTCTCAATTTAATTTTTTAAACGTTAAAATTCATTTTTAATTTCATAACATTGTACCTGACGTTAAGTCAAAATTATGAATTATAATTTTTATAATTAAACTGTAAGAAAATCCGAGGGTTCGGCCGCTCAGTATGCCCATCTGGGATATGTCACAGAGAGGCCGATACGCGAGCGGGAACGGCATACATTTGGAGGTGCCGTAAAGCAGGCCCTTGAACGTACTACGTCGTGGGCCGGACGACCCCGCCTTTGGGGGCGCCCATGATGCAACGTCGGGACACTCGATAGAACGCCAGCGTCGAGAACGTACGGATAGCGATCCGTAGAACATTGTGCCATTAGAGAGTAGTGCGAATAAATACTTGTGTAATCATCACTGTGTAATTCTACCCTAAAATTAGTGTTAGAATATTCGAGGTACAGGAACGGCCGAGGCGGGCCATGTGCATTTCGTAGATGCATGCTGTCCTTGTCTAGCGTAGCTGGTCCTTGGGAAAAAACCCTAAAATGGTTAAAGAGTGCCATGGTGACGTAGGCGTCCTCACGACCGACGCTTTTGCCAAAGGAAGGCATTCTTGTATAGACTACGGTCGAGAGAGCACAGCATTAATAAACGGAATACGTTGTTAATATATATACGCCTACGCAATTATTCTAATACCTAATCGAGACTTCGATTCGAGTATTAGGCCATTCTTACATTAGTCTTACACTTATAAGTCTCCAATGGGTAAAACTACGGAAGTGCTCCTACCTCTCCGATTTCGATGATTTTTGAATATGTTGTAGAACTGAGTATTTTGAGCAACTTTTTCCTATGCATGTAACCGCCGCTCGGCCTTAGTTTTCGAGATATTTGCCAAAAAATATAGCTACTACCACATTGAATTTTGTCTATACGTGCACGCTCATGGCAACGTGTTGGGCTGCCGCTTATCTGGCAGCTTGCGAAGAATCTGTATACCGGGTGAACTCTTAAAAATTGTACCTCTAGAACTACATAGATATATCATATCAGATTTGGCATTTGCCAAAGATTTGGCATTTGCCTCGCTAAATTCAAACCCAAACCTAACCCGAATCTAATTTTCATTTAATCAAATATGAGTAACAAGAAACAATAAAGTTTGGTGATGATAGAGATACAAACTTTTATTTGATGGATCGGAAATAATAAAAATATAATATTACATTACTAATAGAAATAAAAAAAATTGATAAATACTTTAAGTACGATAAAATCATTAGTATAAGAGAATCTGGAGTAATAAGAGGCATATCTCAGTTGTACATAATAAATTTTCATTATTTATAAAAATAAAGTCCCATTGTTCCTCCAACATAACAATATATTACTTATTTAATAGTTATATGTATATTAATGTCTAGTTCCCCTACTTAAAATATGACAAACACGCCCCGTTTGGTTAGATTCGGGTCTCTAGTTAGTGCAACAATGAGAATTATATTAAATATCTGACGAAAAAGCAGCTAAAAGCAGAAAGTGCTTGGATAACAATAATCAATATAGTTTCTAGAATATAGTGGTGAAAAGCATTTTCTGGAGCAATCTGGAGAACTTGCGTAATTAAGGAATGTTTATATGATATTTATTATGAAGTAAAACAAAGCTCAATTTTTAATTTAAAGTTTTTTTTTAGTTTTGGAATTATTATACCTGCAAGATTATGTACTGCACAAAAGTTTTAAGTAAAATCGTGAAATAGACGTACTAAACAACAAATTAAGAAAAGAATATATTTTGAATAGGTGTTTATTATTGGTTACCCTGGATTATCTAGTGCGATAAAATTAAAAAAAATTGTTGTACACAATTGGAAAAGGTTCATAGTTTCATGCCTATATAATTAAATTTTCAAATTCGGATTTCTTTTTTTTGCCCCAATGTCCAACGATACAATAGGGTCGCCCCACTGTGCGTCGCACTGCATGGTAGTTGCTGTGAAATTTTTAAGAAGAATAAGCAAACAATTGCGATAATTACATTTCTAATATCATCTCACGCCAATCTATTTTGCAAGTAACTAAAATTGGAAAATGCAGTATAAATACGCCTCTAATTACATTCGTGAAAGAGATGTACTAAAAAAAAAAATATATATTTTACACAGGTATCTATTATCGGTTACACTGGATTATCTAGTGCGACAAAATGGAAAAATATTGTTGAACATAATTGTAAAAAGCTAATTGTTTCTTGCCAATAGAGTTAAATTTTCGAGTTTACATTTTGATTGCCCCAATATCCAAAGTTACGTATAGAATTGTCCCACTGGCCGCGGCCCAAGCACTGTATAATTTCAGCAGGGTTGTATAGTCATACAGGAGGTGAAATTCTTCTGTTACGCATCTATGGAATTTGAAATTATATCATTACTAATTTCAATAATTGACTTTTAATCATATATTTGGAAGAAACGAGCATAAAGTAAGAAATATAAGTAGTTTGCCTACTTATTTTTGCTTAATATTCTAAAATTTTATCAACTATCATGTAACATAATTTTAAGGCAATTGATTATTTCCTTCGTGCACCATTGCCCGTATGATACGTTAGTTATTTAATGGGGACTAAATATTTTACTTGCGATTTTCTATTATTTTATTATTTATTATACTTTATTTCGCTGCCTGCCTTTAGGCTTTGCGGCCACTTCTGCTTACATTCATCTCTTACTGTCTAACTTACTTATTTACATACTAATGTATCTATTTTATCTTTCTGTTCTCTACAAACTCTTATCATTACTATTGCATTTTCTTTGGTTTATCTAACCTCCTCCTCCCTCCATCTCTATCCTCCTCCCTTTCCTTCTCATACCCAGCTGCTTCCCCCATTCTCTGCCTTTCCCATCGTCTGCAAGTAGCTCCTTTATGCTTCCTGGCCATCTCCTCATTTCCACGCACTCCCAAGCCCAATGTTCTAGTGTCTCCTTCTCCACCCCACACAGCTCGTATCTCCTCCTGTTCTCCACATCCCAATACCTCTTTGCTCCCTCTTCGTTCCCGCATTTTAGCCTGACCATCTCCTTAATTCCTGTCTCCCTTTCTTTTTCCTTCTTCAAATATCTTGGCCATCCCAACACCTTAACCTCCTCGTATCTTGGAGCAAACCTGGAACTCCTCGCTCTTTCCCCTCTTTCTTGCTCCTGCACCTCTCTATCCCTCGTCGCCAGTTCGTTCCATGCCTCTTCCCTTCACTCCGCCCCTCGCCCAATGTAGCCCCATCTTCTGAAGTATTCCTCCCTTTCTCTTCCCCATCTTGTCCATTCGCCCCTTTCTTCTTTCTTCCCAGCATTCTCTCACCAAAGCGCTGACCTTCCCCTTCCTTACTTTTTCGTCAAACTCTGCCGCCCTTTTCCCCATCCACACTCTCATCTTGTCCCTTTTCATTTCCTCCCTCGCCAGGTAACCCAAGATGTTTCTACTTACTCCTAGGACCCATCTTGCATACTCTTCCTGGAGTCTCTCGATCACCCCCCTCTCCTTCCACCGCCGTACCCCCACTCCACAGGCCGCCACACTCCTTACTACAGCGTCAAACATCCTCCATCTCCACCTCACGTGTGCTCCGCATTTTCTTTCGCCAATGCTCCATATGCGATTTTGTATTAGATCGATCACATATCTCGTGTCAACAGTGGAGGAATGCTATAACGTGGAAAGTACTCTTGAGTTTGGAGCAGAAGGGTTAATTCAAATTGAATAGTCGTTATGCAATTTAATTCCAAATTCTTTACGCATCTATACACCGTTCCAGTCGTTGTAAAAGTTCCTTAAAATCAGGTATACATTCGGTAAGGGAAGCGTAACAGAATGAAGTGGGTGTTATTATAATAAGTAGTACATATTACAAATTACATACTGCCCGTAAACAACGATACATACTTTGCTATCCGTAGAAGCATTTAACTAAAGAAACTTTAAACGAGTTTCTAGTGAAGCGTTTTCTGCATGATCCCAATTCATTTTTCTCGAAGATCCTATGGGAAATCTGTCGATATTAGACCTGCCTGACACGCCTTTGAAGCAGCAGACTTCCAATACATATTCACTGAGAAAAAAAAGTATGGTTGTATATCTATCAGGAAATTATAACCAGAAAGGAAATCTCCCTTTCAACTTCAAGAAACATGAAGGCCAACTTTATTCGTAGGCCAATTTCACGCCCAGTAAGCATGTTTCATTGTTAAAGGTACCTCCCTGTGTAGACAATTTTCATAGGGCAGTATGAACCTAACGAAAGTGGTTTCTTAGCGAGTACGTGTGAATGAAAACATTTGCTATTGTCATAATGTTTTCGCAAGAATATGTATGTTGATCTTAATAAAATTCGTCCAAATGGGTGAGAAGAAATGTAAGCGATAGTGTTAAAAAGTGAAGACACTTGAACGACTTTTGGATCAGGAAAACATGTCCTTGACTTTCTTAAACTGCAACCGAGAAGGATCTGACTTGTTTTGGACCTTATAGCCGAGGGATTATTGTAAGGGCCTCCCTACTTTCACGGGCGATTGACCATAATGGAGTCCTATTTATGTTAATGGCTTGTGTCAACAGAAGTATCAGGCTAGCATGAAGGTTTCGAAATTAGTTTCTGTAACAATTTAAAGGTCCTGGGAATACCAAGAATGAGATATGGAATTGGTAAGTGCCGAGTACGCTGGACGATTAGAGAAGTTTAAATTTTGTAAAAATGTCGATTTCAATGTTTGAATAAAACTATACGAATGAAATACAATAATATATGACATACAATTTTTTGAAAAGTTGTAATGAAAACAATAACTTATAAGCAATAATTTTGGAATCTTGTTCTGATGCTTACCTTACGGTTTTTTTTAAAGGAAGAATATAATTAGATATTCGTAGATACTGTGAAATATGTTTCAAGTGTGTATTCCTTTAATGCGTAAGGCACTTGAAGTGTGCAAACTACTATTGTTAGGCTGCAAAATTGAAACATATATTATTTCCGGAAATTAGTATTACGATTACGATCTTGAGTAATATAACTGTAGAAACAAAGTAAAACAATTGAATGATGATTAGTAAGCGTAATTGAAAAATAAAATTAAAATTAAATGAATTGAACATGATATAAAATATATTGTTCCGAATTTTAAATTATATGTCCGAATACATGAGAAATAATTAGATATTTCGAAGAAAAAGCTACTTCAAGCAGGTAATCCCTAGCAACCTATCATGAACTGCGGCGACAGTTGTCCGAAACCGTAGAAACCCGAACTAAATTCCATTTTTCGATCTGTTAGAATATTCGAGGTACAGGAACGGCCGAGGCGGGCCATGTGCATTTCGTAGATGCATGCTGTTCTTGTCTAGCGTAGCTGGTCCTTGGGAAAAAACCCTAAAATGGTTAAAGAGGGCCATGGTGACGTAGGCGTCCTCACGACCGACGCTTTTGCCAAAGGAAGGCATTCTTGTATAGACTACGGTCGAGAGAGCATATACGCCTACGCAATTATTCTAATATCTAATCGAGACTTCGATTCGAGTATTAGGCCATTCTTACAGATCTCCTTGGAAATGTATGATATTTTAGTCATAGTTTCTTATATGTATAGACTAAATTTTGGCATGAAAATAGATTGGCGCAGGGCACCGATAATTGCCTGAGACACCTTCAAAGCGGGGAGAAAATGTTCACTTTAGAACGATCCCATTTCTTTCTGAATTGGTTATACTTTGCGGTGCTATATTTTTTTACAGAGTCGAGCTGACTCAAATCTGTTTATATATTTTTAAAGAGTGTTCTTATGGTACTATGCACCCTGTGTATAATTTCTAATGGGGACGCAGTCCTACGGGTGGTCGAAGAGTGTTTTGGCGATCGTCAACCTAGGAGACAGACGATGGCTGGTGGCCCGTTGCCATTCAATTATCGGATGTCCTAGGATTGACTAATTTATTGCATGTCTTGAAAGGGTATGAATGGGACCGAACATCCTGTCGGCAGGCGGTGGCCGGCGACCACTCTGGGTCTTCCAACTATCGAGTGTCGAGGGATTGTTTATTATATAGAAGAGAGAAAGTATGGCAAGCGACCTGACATCACATTGCTAAAGAATAGGGATTCTGTTCCTGGAGGATCTGGCCACGGAGTGGCGAAGGCAATGCCTTTCGGAAAGGGGACTGTGATGAACCCCATGGCACTTACCCCAGAACCTTGGAACATTGCAGTCGTTACTTAGTAATCTCGAGCTAAATAATCTTGACGTATATATATAGAACATATCTAACATACCTTTTCGGCAATCCCGATTTTCCCCCCGTTTTTCTACTTTAATATGGTCTATAGGCCCCCCCCAAAAGTATGTATTTGTTAGAACCTACTTAAGAAGGCTGCATAAAAATATTTTGCAACTATTTGCAACTCCGAAAGTTATAACACTATATGTGCAGTGTTGCGTCGCGAAACCGAGCAACAATTGCTTCTCGTGCCCTACCTGCGACCGACGGTAACAAATTCGTACCGTGCCAAAAAAAGGCGGCTAGCAATCTGCACAAGGAACAACCTTCCACGTGCAGATGGCTAGCACGTTTATGACGCGCAAGTAACAAAACTGTTTTTGAGGAAATCGTTTTATTTCCTAAGCCAAGAAGCAATAAGCCGCCGAATCTTGCACGACCTCAACAGTTAATTGCAGGCGTCATAAACGTGGATTCCCAAAGGGGGGCTCGACGCTCTACCACTCATCGCTCATTCGTAATTCCATTCGCTCTCGTCATTCGCGCGCATTCACAAAACCTATAACAGTTTTTTCCAAAAATTTGTATTTAATGTAATTTAATTTTTAAAAATAGGGTTGTATATATTTTTTATTTTAAATCTTTTGCTAATGTGTTTCGATTAAATAACATCATAAACGCGCATTTGGATGCGTAGATTCTACATTCCATGGTCGAATTATTTTCATAATAACTATATAATTTCAATTAAGTTTTTTACAGATTATAAATCTCAATGATGAAATCAGTATTGTACGAGTCGTTATATCGGCTGTAACAAATTTTATTTACCGCTACCTTAGAGATAACTACAGACCACAGAAAATATCAGAACCATTTCGATCAAACAACATTTTATCATATATTTATAATAAGTTCAAATAATTATAATAGGAGAATCATTTATCGCAATTATATGGTATAACTCAAGAACTACCGAAAATCTATCTATTCTTAATGAATAATGTATAAATAACAGTGCTATGAATTTACAGTTCGTGTTTTTACGGTTTCGGACCACGGCATGCCGGTACGAGAGCGCTCTAGTATTCAGGAACGGCTCTCTCCAGTAAAAGAAAGAACAGAAAAAGAAAATACGCGGGTTAGAAGCGTTTGAGAGATGAACTACAGCGAAATAATATCAAATCGCTGCTTAGTTCCTCAGATTGAATGTTGAAAACTGCATAAGAGATAATGGGCTTGAAATGAGGCTTTCTTATCCATTTTTGACTAACCGGCATTAACCCGCCCTTCTCTTGTAGCGGGAATATGGTTATTTCTTTTCATCTTTTCATTAATATTTCTTCCAATTAAAAGGAACATGCCAATATATTCTGAGAAACAAATGGAAGACCTTCAACTAGCATAAAATAGTGCTGTCCTGATCCCTAGACTGATTACAGACTAGTAAAAGTACTGTCTGTTCCTCGACATAGCTATAGATAAAAAATTGAACAAATAACTTCGGGAAACATTATTGTGATGTGTGCTGCATAAATATAAAATATTATAAACATAGATGAATTAAGGCAAAGGAACCAGTAATTGACCTCGTATCATTTTTCAGGTTAACGTGAAAAATAAGGTTTTGAAAAGCACTAATCTTTCGATAGAGGCGCGATAAATATGCTGTACCATTTACCAGCACAACTCCGGGACACTGTTACGACGGACGATTAATTTAATTAATGTAAGATAATCGAATCGGTGTCTCGATTAGGTAGTACAATGATTGCGCGGGCGTGTGTAAGTTAAAAAGGTGTTCCGTTAATTAAAAATGTGCTCTCTCGACCGTAGTCTATACAGGAATGCCTTTCCTTGGCAAAAGCGTCGGTCGTGAGGACGCCCACCATGGCCCTTTTTAACCATTTTAGGGTTCGCCCCAAAAGAAAGCTACCGTAGACAAAGGCAGCGTGCATCTAAGAAGAAATTGCACATGGCCCGTCTGTACATTAAACATGACCACGAATATTCTAACAAAAGGGTGCGTAATTCTGTGGTGATCTCTTATATTTTATTATAAGTCTCGCTCTCTACTCTTACTACTTGGCTACTGAGCTACTGTTACAATTACATTTATATACACTGCGCGCCGCTGCGCGCCGCTGCGCGACGACGAGCCACCGATCTTACGCCATCTCGGCCGCGAAAATTTAAATGACAACAATTCATGGTAAGAAATTCCCAAACTCATAACAATTTATGCCTGACCCTTTCACTACTTAAATAGTCACTGAGTTTTCTATTTAATAAATGTCATATTTTCGTTATCTGAACCTTCAAAAACACAGTGGGGTCAAGTATTTAATCTTGTCATTCCGATTATTTGTAAAAGTTGACCAGCGTGGTCAATTACTGGCATATACTATACAAATTTATTTATTAATTACGTTATATCCATGTTACATGCAATTCCGTTGGAAGTAAAGAAGCGAGCGCACGATTTTGGAATACAATACATTTCAGCAGATGACCGCACGGTCAATTATTGTCTCCATCTACTGCCAATTTGTTAAATAACTACATGATATTATTAAAATCAACAAAACATTAACGTGCATTTAGTTAGACATTAGTTCTATAGATTACGAAATAACTGAACTGGCGATGCCACCTATCAAGGACACCTCAGAAATTATTCTGAAGAAATAATAATAACAATCATTGTGTTAGGAGACGATCGTCGTCTAAAGTGTATAATACGAGATCGTCGTAAAGTGCCTTAGCGCGATACGGGACTTGCTTGTGCGTGCGGCGATCAGGGCGCATGGTCCTGCGAGGGGTCGACATCCCTTCGCCAGCAAGGGTCACAAGGGCCAAAACTCATTCAGTCTTTAGACAAACCATAGCATAGCCAACAAGTCTCATTTACATACATTGAATAAAAGTACCTTTCCTTTTCACTACGAGTCTTTCTCATTTACTGGACACTTCCACCTCTTGCATATATTTAATAAACAGCAACAACAACAACAAAACAACAATAATAATAATAATAATAATTCTAGAGAGTGTGGTAATGACCAGACAAAATGTAGTTTCACATATTCACGAGCCTACTAGAGCGAACAACACTCGAAACGTTTACTGCTGATTGTGAGCAAGAGTTTATATGGAATTACCTTCGTTTCACTTGCATGTTCATTTTTATTTGTAATTTGTCCTAATCGTTGCAAATAGATGATATACAAGTAATTGCTTTTAGTGTTTTTGGTTCTACCAGGTCAAAGTGGTCAACTACTAACTAACGTATGGTCAATTCCTAGATTTCTCATTCTCAAGAGTGGTCAACTTCTGAAGCAATTATTGAATTTTCAAAAATGTTTATACAATTTGAATAATATAAATATTCCAAAAAAGTTAGCTTTGTTGCACAATGTAGGCAGTTCAGACAGCATATTCACGCATAGAACCTCACTGTACAGGATCAAGCACTTACGATTATTCATGCAGAAAATTTGTCTTAACTGGTCAACTATTGGTGCCTTTACCACATTGCTTTTCTTTACTTCTGTAAGAATGGCCTAATACTCGAATCGAAGTCTCGATTAGATATTAGAATAATTGCGTAGGCGTATATATATTAACAAAGTATTCCGTTTATTAAAACTGTGCTCTCTCGACCGTAGTCTATACAAGAATGCCTCCCTTTGGCAAAAGCGTCGGTCTTGAGGACGCCTACGTCACCATGGCCCTCTTTAACCATTTTAGGGTTTTTACCAAGGACCAGCTACGCTAGACAAGGACAGCATGCATCTACGAAATGCACATGGCCCGCCTCGGCCGTTCCTGTACCTCGAATATTCTAACACTTCTTTCACATTTAGATAAATTCGAACGAGTAAAAACTGGTGTAGTAATAACAGATTGCGTCACTCCCGATAGAAATAAAATGTGCAACTGTATTAAACCAATAATAAGGAAACTTGACTATGATATAAATACCAATGTCATGAACACAATGTACTTCCAATCTTTAGTAATATGTTCAAACTGTGATTATTAACGAGTAACTGGTCTTGTCTACTCTGTGAGTGCATAAATCCTTTGAGTTTCATATTTCTAGCTTTCCTTAAAGTTTTATTACAATCGGAATGATGAGTAGCCGAGTGCCCCTTGAAAGCAATTAACCAAGAAAATTCAATTTTTGCTATTATCTGTATAAAATTCCATATAATATAGTGTAATATTCAACTACTGGCATAAAAATAATATTGAAATATTTCCTTGCACGTACAGTAAAGGAACTGCAGATGCAGGTATTTGAATTAATTAGCTCAAAGTTATATACAAAACCGGAAATATTTGTTACAATTTCCGAAATCTAAGATATTTCAAGTACTATCTTTACTAATATAGAAACAAATTATTATTTGAACACACTCATATCACGCAAATACTTTTATTTCCCATATAAAATGCTATTACGCAGGACTGTATTGAAATACTTAAGAAATAGGCAGGTACCAAAAAAATTATGTTTCAATTAAAAATTCAATAAAATTCGCATTATTTAGCTCTATCTTGAGTGACTACCTTTTAGATCACTGTAATGAATACCATTGCAGCTTCAATATGCGGTATGTCAATGCCGCGTATAAATTGAACTGTGCAAAAGAAATGACATTAAACATGTACATTAAATATCTATTATTTTCCTATAATTTATTTCATATAGGGTTTTCTTCATTATATTGACATCTTATTGGTTTTTTAGTAAAATGATTTTATAAATGAAAGATACCAAAAGTTTCGAAAATGTGAAACTAACCGGTCCCTTGCAAAAAAATGCATAAATTTAAGCTCATTTTCACTTGCTTGAAGGTATTTCCCTTCGTATTGCGACTTCGGTTGAAGCAAATACTATATTTGACATACAATACCACAATTAGCGCTTACACCAATTGGAGCCATTAACTGGAGGAACTGTAGCTCTAAAATGCAGAAGCTTTTATTAACGCACCGAAATTAGTCCTGTTTACGAGTCGAGGTAAACGTTGACCGCACTAATAGAGGAGTGGAAAGTTTCACTCCCGCAAGGCAGGACGATAGGTAAATACTTTCTTCTGCAAAGCATGTGCAATAAAATTAACATGTCATGACGCATGATTTTTATAATTGTTGCTGGAGTAAAATGAGATAAGAAAGAATAGAATTTGTGAGAAGTCATGAATGCTAGAACGTTACAAATATGTCGATGCGAAAATATGACCGGAAATCGTCTTGCAAGGTATAAAGAATTAAAAGTATGTAGTTGGTGACTGTATTTTAAAACCTTTTATTTCTTATTTTGTTATACAATTTTGGTTGAAATTTGTACCCACCGCTGGGACCTCTCTGATCAAAATAAGACGCGACACAGTATAATATTTATATAAGACATATGCAAAAGCATTCATGAAATACACGCATTATGCATTAGATTAAAGGAAACAAAATATATGTAAATCTTCGGTGTAAACCTCCATCTTTATCTATTTTCTGAAAAAGAGTCTAGTAACAATTCTATAACCATCTGCTGTCTACAAATGACACTTGACTTGATTCGAATACACTAATTGAAAAATTAATTGCAGAACAAGATGTAGAGTGTAGAGGGTACTACTTTGTAAAAAGTCTTTAACTTTTGAAAACGTTCGTTATGAATTGACAATACATAATTCTAAGGAATAATTCGTATCGCTCTTGTTAAATCCG